>CAJGYO010000016.1:38186311-39386311 GCA_904845875.1 Miscanthus lutarioriparius
AATGGACCAAAACGAGGTTCCAGCTTGAGCTTCATCACCCACGTAGTACCATCCAAAAGGCCCTAAACGATATCTCGAGCTCAGTGGTACATTTGGCGCAAACCATGCACCTATCTTGCACTAACACTAACACCATCTCCAAACGGACCAAACGAGATTCCACAAGACCCACGTCACCTAAGAGTTACATAGGGTGCGTCCAAAACGATATATGAACCTATGGTACGTTGAGCGCAAACCGTGGACCAATCTTCCATCAACACTAACACCATCTCCAAACGGATCGAACGAGATTCCACATGACCCACATCACCTAGGAGTTCCGTCGGATGCGTCCAAAACGATATCTGAGCCTATGGTCCGTTTAGTCCAAACCGTGCACCAATCTTACATCTGCACTAACACCATCTCCAAATGTACCGAACGAGATTTCACATGACCCACGTCACCTAGGAGTTCTTTCGGGTGCGTCCAAAATGATTTCCGAGCTTGTGGTACCTTCGGCGCAAACCGTGCCCTGATCTTGTGTCAAGATTAGCACTATCTCCAAACGGACCAAAACGAGCTTCCAATTGAGCTTTGTCTCCTACGAGTACCATCGGGTGCATCCTAAATGATATCTGACCCTATGGTACGTTTGGCGCAAACCGTGCACCTATCTTCCATCAACACTAACACCATCTCCAAACGGACCAAACGAGATTCCACATGACCCATGTCACCAGGAGTTCCATCGGGTGCGTCCAAAACGATATCTGAGCCTATGGTACGTTTAGTGCAAACCGTGCACCAATCTTACATCAACACTAACACCATCTCCAAACGGACCGAACGAGGTTCCACATGACCCACGTCACCTAGGAATTCTATCGGGTGCGTCCAAATTGATTTCTGAGCTTGTGGTACCTTCGGCGTAAACCATGCACCGATCTTGCGTCAAGATTAGCACTATCTCCAAATGGACCGAAACGAGCTTCCAGTTGAGCTTCATCACCTACGAGTACCATCGGGTGCGTCCTAAATGATATCTGAACCTATGGTATGTTTGGCGCAAACTGTGCACCTATCTTGCACTAACACTAACACCATCTCCAAATGGATTGAACAAGATTCCACATGACCCACATCACCTATGAGTTCCATCGGGTGCGTCCAAAACGATATCTGAGCCTATGGTACGTTTAGCGCAAACCGTGCACCCATCTTACATCGACACTAACACCATCTCCAAACGGATCGAACAAGATTCTACATGACCCACGTCACCTAGGACTTCCACCGGGTGCGTCCAAAACAATTTCCGAGCCTATGGTACGTTCGACAAAAACCGTGCACTGATCTTGCGTCAAGATTAGCACTATCTCCAAACGGATCGAAACAAGATTCCAGTTGAGCTTCATCACCAAGGAGTACCATCGGGTGCGTCCTAAATGATATCTGAGCCTATGGTATGTTTGGCGCAAACCGTGCAACTATCTTGCACTAACACTAACACCATCTCCAAACGGATTGAACAAGATTCCACATGACCCACATCACCTACGAGTTCCATCGGGTGCGTCCAAAATGATATCTGAGCCTATGGTACGTTTAGTGCAAACCGTGCACCCATCTTACATCGACACTAACACCATCTCCAAATGGATCGAACGAGATTCCACATGACCCACATCACCTAGGACTTCCACCGGGTGCGTCCAAAATAATTTCTGAGCCTATGGTACGTTCGACGCAAACCGTGCACTGATCTTGCGTCAAGATTAGCACTATCTCCAAATGGACCGAAACAAGATTCCAGTTGAGCTTCATCACCAAGGAGTACCATCGGGTGCATCCTAAACGATATCTTAGGCTATGCTATGTTTGGCACAAACTGTGGACCTATCTTGCACTAACACTAACACCATCTCCAAATGGACCAAACGAGATTCCACATGACACACGTCACCTAGGAGTTCCATAGGGTGCGTCCAAAACGATATCTGAACCTATGGTACGTTGAGCGCAAACCGTGGACCAATCTTCCATCAACACTAACACCATCTCCAAACAGACCGATCGAGATTCCACGTGACCCACATCACCTAGGAGTTCCATTGGGTGTGTCCAAACGATATCTGAGCCTATGGTACCTTTAGCGCAAGCCGTGCACCAATCTTACATCAGCACTAACACCATCTCCAAACGGACCGAACGAAATTCCACATGACCCACGTCACCCAGGAGTTCTTTCGGGTGCGTCCAAAACGATTTCCGAGCTTGTGGTACCTTTAGCGCAAACCGTGCAACAATCTTGCATCAAGATTAGCACTAACTCCAAATGGACCAAAACGAGGTTCCAGTTGAGCTTCGTCACCTACGAGTACCATCGGGTGCGTCTTAAACGATATCTGAGCCTGTGGTACGTTTTGGCGCAAACCATGCACCTATCTTGCACTAACACTAACACCTTCTCCAAACGGACCAAACGAGATTCCACATGACCCACGTCACCTAAGAGTTCCAAAGGGTGCGTCCTAAACGATATCTGAACCTATGGTACGTTGAGCGCAAACCGTGGACCAATCTTCCATCAACACTAACACCATCTCCAAATGGACCGAACGAGATTCCACATGACCCACATCACCTAGGAGTTCCGTCGGGTGCATCCAAAACAATATCTGAGCCTATGGTACGTTTAGTGCAAACTGTGCACCAATCTTACATCAGCACAAACACCATCTCCAAACGGACCGAACGAGATTCCACATGACCCACGTCACCTAGGAGTGCTTTCGGGTGCGTCCAAAATGATTTTCGAGCTTGTGGTACCTTCGGCGCAAACCATGCACCGATCTTGCGTCAAGATTAGCACTATCTCCAAATGGACCAAAACGAGGTTCCAGTTGAGCTTCGTCACCTACGAGTACCATCGGGTGCGTCCTAAACGATATCTAAGCCTGTGGTACGTTTGACGCAAACCATGCACCTATCTTGCACTAACACTAACACCATCTCCAAACGGACCAAACGAGATTCCACATGACCCACATCACCTAGGAGTTCCATAGGGTGCGTCCAACACGATATCTGAACCTATGGTACATTGAGTGCAAACCGTGGACCAATCTTCCATCAACACTAACACCATCTCCAAACGGACCGAACGAGATTCCACATGACCCACATCACCAAGGAGTTCCGTCGGGTGCGTCCAAAACGATATCTGAGCCTATGGTACGTTTAGCGCAAACCGTGCACCAATCTTACATCTGCACTAACACCATCTCCAAATGTACCGAACGAGATTCCACATGACCCACGTCACCTAGGAGTTCTTTCGGGTGCGTCCAAAACGATTTTCGAGCTTGTGGTACCTTCGGCGCAAACCGTGCACCGATCTTGCGTCAAGATTAGCACTATCTCCAAATGGACCAAAATGAGCTTCCAGTTGAGCTTCGTCACCTACGAGTACCATTGGGTGCGTCCTAAACGATATCTGAGCCTGTGGTACGTTTGGCGCAAACCATGCACCTATCTTGCACTAACACTAACACCATCTCCAAACGGACCGAACGAAATTCCACATGACCCAAAAACCTAGGAGTTCCATCGGGTGCGTCCAAAACGATATCTGAGCCTATGGTACGTTTAGTGCAAACCGTGCACCTATCTTACATCGACACTAACACCATCTCCAAACGGACCGAACGAGATTACACATGACCCACATCACCTAGGACTTCCATCGGGTGCGTCCAAAATGATTTCTGAGCCTATGGTACGTTTGACGCAAACAGTGCACTGATCTTGCGTCAGGATTAGCACTATCTCCAAATGAACCGAAATGAGAGTCCAGTTGAGTTTCATCACCTAAGAGCACCATCGGGTGCGTCCTAAAGGATATCTGAGCCTATGCTACGTTTGGCACAAACCGTGCACCTATCTTGCACTAGCACTAACACCATCTCCAAACGGACCGAACGAGATCCCACATGACCCACATCACCTAGGAGTTCCATAGGGTGCGTCCAAAACGATATCTGAACCTATGGTACGTTTGGCACAAACCATGCACCCATCTTGCACTAACACGAACACCATCTCCAAACAGACTAAACAAGATCCAACATGACCCACGTCACCTAGGACTTCCACCGGGTGCGTCCAAAACAATTTCCGAGCCTATGGTACGTTTGACGCAAACCGTGCACTGATCTTGCGTCAAGATTAGCACTATCTCCAAACAGACCGAAACGAGCTTCCATTTGAGCGTCGTCACCTACGAGTACCATCGGGTGCATCCTAAATGATATCTGAGCCTATGGTATGTTTGGCGCAAACCGTGCACCTATCTTCCATCAACACTAACACCATCTCCAAATGGACCGAACGAGATTCCACATGACCCACGTCACCTAGAAGTTCCATCGGGTGCGTCCAAAATGATTTCCGAGCCTATGGTACGTTCGGTGCAAACCGTGCACCGATCTTACATCAACACTAACACCATCTCCAAAATGACCGAACAAGATTCCACATGACCCACGTCACCTAGAAGTTCCATCGGGTGCGTCCAAAATGATTTCCGAGCCAATGGTATGTTTGCGCAAACCGTGCACTGATCTTGCGTCAAGATTAGCACTATCTCCAAACGGACCAAAACTAGCTTCCACTTGAGCTTCGTCACCTAGTTGGACCATCGTTTGCGTCCTAAACGATATCTGAGCCTGTGGTATGTTTGGCACAAACCATGCACCTACCTTGCACTGACACTAACACCATCTCCAAACGGACCGAACGACATTCCACATGACCCACGTCACCTAGGAGTTCCATCGGGTGCGTCTAAAATGATTTCCGAGCCTATGGTACGTTCGGAGCAAACTGTGCACCGATCTTGCGTCAAGATTAGCACTATCTCCAAATGAACCAAAACTAGCTTCCACTTGCGCTTCGTCACCTAGGAGTACCATCGGGTGCGTCCTAAACCTTATCTGAGCCTATGGTACGTTTGGCGCAAACCGTGCACCTGCCTAGCACTAACACTAACACCATCTCCAAACGGACCGAACGAGATTCCACATGACCCACATCACCTAGGTGTTCCATCGGGTGCGTCGAAAACAATATCTGATCCTCTGGTACGTTTAGCAGATACCGTGCACCTATCTTACATCAACACTAACACCATCTGCAAACAGACTGAACGAGATTCCACATGACCCACATCACCTAGGAGTTCCAACTGGTGCATCCAAAACGATTTCAGAGCCAATGGTATGTTCCGCTCAAACCGTGCACCAATCTTGCGTCAAGATTAGCACTATCTCCAAACAGACCAAAACGAGCTTCCAGTTGAGCTTCGTCACCTAGGAGTACCATCGGGTGCGTCTTAAATGATATCAGAGCCTATGGTACGTATGGCGCAAACCGTGCACCTACCTTGCACTAACGCAAACTCCATCTCCAAACGGACCGAAAAAGATTCCACATGACCCACGTCACCTAGAAGTTCCATCGGGTGTGTCCAAAACGATTTCCGAGCCTATGGTACGTTTGGCGCAAACCATGCAACGATCTTGCGTCAAGATTAGCACTATCTCCAAACGGGCCAAAACTAGCTTCCACTTGAGCTTCATCACCTAGGAGTACCATCGGGTGAGTCCTAAATGATATCTGAGCCTATGATACGTTTGGCGCAAACCGTGCACCTACCTTGCACTAACACTAACACCTTCTCCAAACGGACCGAACGAGATTCCACATGACCCACGTCACCTAGGTGTTCAATCGGGTGCGTCCAAAACGATATCTGAGCCTATGGTACGTTTAGCACATACTGTGCACCTATCTTACATCAACACTAACACCATCTCCAAACGGACTGAGTGAGATTCCACATGACCCACGTCACCTAGGAGTTCCATCTGGTGCGTCCAAAATGATTTTCGAGCCCATGGTACGTTCCGCGCAAACCGTGCACCAATCTTGCGTCAAGATTAGCACTATCTCGAAACAGACCAAAACGAGCTTCCAGTTGAGCTTCGTCACCTAGGAGTACCATCGGGTGCGTCTTAAATGATATCTGAGCCTATGGTACGTATGGCGCAAACCGTGCACCTACCTTGCACTAACGCAAACTCCATCTCCAAATGGACCGAACGAGATTCCACATGACCCACGTCACCTAGAAGTTCCATCGGGTGCGTCCAAAACGATTTCCGAGCCTATGGTACGTTTGGTGCAAACCGTGCACCGATCTTGCGTCAAGATTAGCACTATCTCCAAACGGACCAAAACTAGCATCCACTTGAGCTTCGTCACCTAGGTGTACCATTGGGTGCGTCCTAAACGACATCTGAGCCTGTGGTACGTTTGACAAAACCGTGCACCTACCTTGCACTAACACTAACACCATCTCCAAATGGACCGAACGCGATTCCACATGACCCACGACACCTAGAAGTTCCATCGGGTGCGCCAAAATGATTTCCGAGCCTGTGGTACGTTCGGCGCAAACCGTGCACCGATCTTGCGCCAACATTAGCACTATCTCCAAACGGACCAAAACGAGCTTCCACTTGAGCTTCGTCACCTAGGAGTACCATCAGGTGAGTCCTAAACGATATCTGAGCTTATGGTACGTTTGGCCCAAACCGTGCACCTACCTTGCACTAAGATAAACACCATCTCCAAACGGACCGAACGAGATTCCACATGACCCACGTCACCAAGGAGTTCCATCTGGTGCGTGCAAAATGTTTCCGAGCCTATGGTACATTCGGCGCAAACCGTGCCCCAATCTTGGGTCAAGATTAGCACAATCTCTAAACAGACCAAAATGAGCTTCCAGTTGAGCTTCATCACCTAGGAGTACCATCAAGTGCATCCTAAACGATATCTAAGCCTATGGTATGTTTGGCGCAAACCGTGCACCTATCTTGCAGTAACACTAACACCATCTCCAAACGGACCGAACGAGATTCCACATGACCCACGTCACCTAGGAGTTCCATCGGGTGCGTCCAAAATGATTTTCGAGCCTATGGTACGTTCGGTGCAAACCGTGCACCGATCTTGCGTCAAGATTAGCACTATCTCCAAACAAACCAAAACTAGCTTCCACTTGCGCTTCGTCACCAAGGAGTACCATCGGATGCGTCCTAAACCTTATCTGAGCCTATGGTACATTTGGCGCAAGCCATGAACCTACCTTGCACTAACACTAACACCATCTCCAAACGGACCGAACGAGATTCCACATGACTCACGTCACGTAGCAGTTCCATTGGGTGCGTCCAAAACAATATCTGAGCCTATGTTACGTTTAGCACATACCGTGCACCTATCTTACGTCAACACTAATACCATCTCCAAATAGACCGAACAAGATTCCACATGACCCACGTCACCGAGAAGTTCCATCGGGTGCGTCCAAAACGATTTCCGAGCCTATGGTACGTTTGGTGCAAACCGTGCACCGATCTAGCGTCAAGATTAGCACTATCTCCAAACGGGCCAAAACTAGCTTCCACTTGAGGTTCGTCACCTAGGTGTACCATCGGTTGAGTCCTAAACGATATCTGAGCATGTGGTACGTTTGGCGCAAACCGTGCACCTACCTTGCACTTACACCATCTCCAAACGGACCGAACGAGATTCCACATGACCCACGTCACCTAGAAGTTCCATCGGGTGCGTCCAAAATGATTTCCGAGCCTGTGGTACGTTCGGCGCAAACCGTGCAGCGATCTTGTGCCAACATTAGCACTATCTCCAAACGGACCAAAACGAGCTTCCACTTTAGCTTCGTCACCTAGGAGTACCATCGGGTGAGTCCTAAACGATATCTGAGCCTATGATACGTTTGGCGCAAACCGTGCACCTACCTTGCACTAACACTAACACCATCTCCAAACGGACCAAACGAGATTCCACATGACCCACGTCACCTAGGAGTTCCATCTAGTGTGTCCAAAATGATTTCTGAGCCTATGGTACATTCGGCGCAAACCGGGCACCGATCTTGCATGAAGATTAGCACTATCTCCAAACAGACCAAAACGACCTTCCACTTGAGCTTCGTCACCTAGGAGTACCATCGGGTGAGTCCTAAATGAAATCTGAGCCTATGGTACGTTTGGCGCAAACCGTGCACCTACCTTGCACTAACACTAACACCATCTCCAAACGGACCGAACGATATTTCACATGACCCACGTCACCTAGGAGTTCCATCTAGTGTGTCCAAAATGATTTCCGAGCCTATGGTACATTCGGCGCAAACCGTGCACCGACCTTGCGTCAAGATTCGCACTATCTCCAAACGGAACAAAACGAGCTTCCAGTTGAGCTTCATCACCTAGGAGTACCATCAGGTGCATCTTAAACGATATCTAAGCCTATGGTATATTCGGCGCAAACCGTGCACCGATCTTGCGTCAAGATTAGCACTATCTCCAAACGGACCAAAACGAGCTTCCAGTTGAGCTTTGTCACCTAGGAGTACCATCAGGTGCATCCTAAATGATATCTGAGCCTATTTTACGTTTGGCGCAAATCGTGAACCTACCTTGCACTAACACTAACACCATCTCCAAACGGACCGAACGAGATTCCACATGACCCACGTCACCTAGGAGTTGCATCGGGTGCGTCTAAAATAATTTCCGAGCCTATGGTACGTTCGGTGCAAACCGTGCACCCATCTTGCGTCAAGATTAGCACTATCTCCAAACGAATCAAAACTAGCTTCCACTTGCGCTTCGTCACCTAGGAGTACCATCGGATGCGTCCTAAACCATATCTGAGCCTATGATACGTTTGGCGCAAACCGTGCACCTACCTTGCACTAACACTGACACCATCTCCAAATGGACCAAACAAGATTCCACATGACCCACGTCACCTAGGAGTTCCATCGGGTGCGGCCAAAATGATTTTCGAGCCTATGGTATGTTCGGTGCAAACCGTGCACCGATCTTGTGTCAAGATTAGCACTATCTCCAAACGAACCAAAACTAGCTTCCACTTGCGCTTCGTCACCTAGGAGTACCATCGGATGCGTCCTAAACCTTATCTGAGCCTATGGTACGTTTGGCGCAAACCGTGCACCTGCCTTGCACTAACACTAACACCATCTCCAAACGGACCGAACGAGATTCCACATGACCCACGTCACCTAGGTGTTCCATCGGGTGCGTCCAAAACTATATCTGAGCCTATGGTACGTTTAGCTCACATACTGTGCACCTATCTTACATCAACACTAACACCATCTCCAAACGGACTGAGTGAGATTCCACATGACCCACGTCACCTAGGAGTTCCATCTGGTGCGTCCAAAATGATTTTCGAGCCCATGGTACGTTCCGCGCAAACCGTGCACTAATCTTGCGTCAAGATTAGCACTATCTCGAAACAAGACCAAAATGAGCTTCCAGTTGAGCTTCGTCACCTAGGAGTACCATCGGGTGCGTCTTAAATGATATCTGAGCCTATGGTACGTATGGCGCAAACCGTGCACCTACCTTGCACTAACGCAAACTCCCTCTCCAAACAGACCGAGCGAGATTCCACATGACCCACGTCACCTAAAAGTTCCATCGAGTGCGTATAAAACGATTTGCGAGCCTATGGTACGTTCGGTGCAAACCGTGCACCGATCTTGCGTCAAGATTAGCACTATCTCCAAACGAACCAAAACTAGCTTCCACTTGCGCTTCGTCACCTAGGAGTACCATCGGATGCATCCTAAACCTTATCTGAGCCTATGGTACATTTGGCACAAGCCGTGCACCTACCTTGCACTAACACTAACACCATATCTAAACGGACCGAACGAGATTCCACATGACCCACGTCACCTAGGAGTTCCTTTGGGTGCGTCTAAAACGATATCTGAGCCTATGGTACGTTTAGCACATACCGTGCACCTATCTTACATCAACACTAACACCATCTCCAAACGGACTGAACGAGATTCCACATGACCCACGTCACCTAGGAGTTCCATCTGGTGCGGCCAAAATGACTTCCGAGTCTATGGTACGTTCCGCGCAAACCGTGCACCGATCTTGCGTCAAGATTAGCACTATCTCCAAACAGACCAAAACGAGCTTCTAGTTGAGCTTCATCACCTAGGAGTACCATCGGGTCCGTCTTAAACGATATCTGAGCCTATGGTACGTATGATGCAAACCGTGCACCTACCTTGCAGTAACACAAACTCCATCTCCAAACGGACCGAACAAGATTCCACATGACCCACGTCACCCAGAAGTTCCATCGGGTGCGTCCAAAACGATTTCCGAGCCTATGGTACGTTTGGCGCAAACCATGCAACGATCTTGCGTCAAGATTAGCACTATCTCCAAACGGGCCAAAACTAGCTTCCACTTGAGCTTCGTCACCTAGGAGTACCATCGGGTGAGTCCTAAATGATATCTGAGCCTATGATACGTTTGGCGCAAACCATGCACCTACCTTGCACTACCACTAACACCATCTCCAAACGGACCGAACGAGATTCCACATGACCCACGTCACCTAGGAGTTCCATCGGGTGCGTCCAAAACGATTTTCGTGCCTATGGTACGTTCGGGGCAAACTGTGCACCGATCTTGCGTCAAAATTAGCACTATCTCCAAACGAACCAAAACAAGCTTCCACTTGCGCTTCGTCACCTAGGAGTACCATCGGATGCGTCCTAAACCTTATCTGAGCCTATGGTACGTTTGGCGCAAACCGTGCACCTGCCTTGCACTAACACTTACACCATCTCCAAACGGACCGAACGAGATTCCACATGACCCACGTCACCTAGGAGTTCCATCTAGTGTGTCCAAAATGATTTCTGAGCCTATGGTACATTCGGCGCAAACCGGGCACCGATCTTGCATGAAGATTAGCACTATCTCCAAACAGACCAAAACGACCTTCCACTTGAGCTTCGTCACCTAGGAGTACCATCGGGTGAGTCCTAAATGAAATCTGAGCCTATGGTACGTATGGCGCAAACCGTGCACCTACCTTGCACTAACACTAACACCATCTCCAAACGGACCAAACGAGATTTCACATGACCCATGTCACCTAGGAGTTGCATCGGGTGCGTCTAAAACGATTTCCGAGCCTATGGTACGTTCGCTGCAAACCGTGCACCGATCTTGCGTCAAGATTAGCACTATCTCCAAATGAACCAACACTAGCTTCCACTTGCGCTTCATCACCTAGGTGTAACATCGGATGCGTCCTAAACCTTATCTAAGCCTATGGTACGTTTGGCGCAAACCGTGCACCTACCTTGCACTAACACTAACACCATCTCCAAACGGACCGAACGAGATTCCACATGACCCACGTCACCTAGAAGTTCCATCTGGTGCGTCCAAAATGATTTATGAGCATATGGTTCATTCGGCGCAAACCGCGCACCGATCTTGCGTCAAGATTAGCACAATCTCCAAACGGACGAAAACGAGCTTCCAGTTGAGCTTCGTCGCCTAGGAGTACCATCAGGTGCATCCTAAATGATATCTTAGCCTATGGTATGTTTGGCGCAAACCGTGCACCTATCTTGCGCTTCGTCACCTAGGAGTACCATCGGATGCGTCCTAAACCTTATCTGAGCCTATGGTACATTTGGTGCAAGCTGTGCACCTACCTTGCACTAACACTAACACAATCTCGAAATGGACCGGACGAGATTCCACATGACCCACGTCACCTAGGAGTTCCACTGGGTGCGTCCAAAACGATATCTGAGCCTATGGTACGTTTAGCGCAAACCGTGCACCCATCTTACTTCGACACTAACACCATCTCCAAACGGACTGAACGAGATTCCACATGACCCACGTCACCTAGGAGTTCCATCAGGTGCGTCCAAAACGATTTCTGAGGCTATGGTACGTTCCGCGCAAACCGTGCATCGATCTTGCGGCAAGATTAGCACTATCTCCAAACAGACCAAAACGAGCTTCCAGTTGAGCTTCGTCGCCTAGGAGTACCATCGGGTGCGTCTTAAACGATATCTGAGCCTATGGTACATATGGTGCAAACCGTGCACCTACCTTCCACTAATGCAAACTCCATCTCCAAACGGATCGAACAAGATTCCACATGACCCACGTCACCTAGAAGTTCCATCGAGTGCGTCCAAAACGATTTCCGAGCCTATGGTACGTTTGGCGCAAACCGTGCACCGATCTTGCGTCAAGATTAGCACTATCTCCAAACGGGCCAATACTAGCTTCCACTTGAGCTTCGTCACCTAGGTGTACCATTGGGTGAGTCCTAAACGATATCTGAGCCTGTGGTACGTTTGGCGCAAACCGTGCACCTACCATGCATTAACACCATCTCCAAACGGACCGAACGAGATTCCACATGACCCACATCACCTAGAAATTCCATCGGGTGCATCCAAAATTATTTCCGAGCCTGTGGTATGTTCGGCGCAAAACGTGCCCCGATCTTACGCCAACATTAGCACTATCCCCAAACGGACCGAAACGAGCTTCCACTTGAGCTTCGTCACCTAGGAGTACCATTGGGTGAGTGCTAAACGATATCTGAGCCTATGGTACGTTTGGCGCAAACCGTGCACCTACCTTGCACTACCACTAACACCATCTCCAAACGGACCGAACGAGATTCCACATGACCCACGTCACCTAGGAGTTCCATCGGGTGCGTCCAAAACAATTTTCGAGCCTATGGTACGTTCGGCGCAAACCATGCACCGATCTTACATCAAGATTAGCACTATCTCCAAACGAACCAAAACTAGCTTCCACCTGCACTTCGTCACCTAGGAGTACCATCGGATGCGTCCAAAACCTTATCTGAGCCTATGGTACGTTTAGCGCAAACCGTGCACCTACCTTGCACTAACACTAACACCATCTCCAAACGGACCGAACGAGATTCCATATGTCCCATGTCACCTAGGAGTTCCATCTGGTGCGTCCAAAATGATTTCCGAGCCTATGGTACATTCAGCGCAAACCGTGCACCGATCTTACATCAACACTAACACCATCTCCAAACGGACCGAACGAGATTCCATATGACCCACGTCACCTAGGAGTTCCATCTGGTGCGTCCAAAATGATTTCCGAGCCAATGGTACATTCAGCGCAAACCGTGCACCGATCTTGCGTCAAGATTACCACAATCTCCGAACGGACCAAAACGAGCTTCCAGTTGAGCTTCGTCACCTAGGAGTACCATCAGGTGCATCCAAAACGATATCTAAGCCTATGGTACGTTTGGCGCAAACCGTGCACCAATCTTGCACTAACACTAACACCATCTCCAAACGGACCGAACGAGATTCCACATGACCCACGTCTCCTAGGAGTTCCATCGGGTGCGTCCAAAACGATTTTCGATCCTATGGTATGTTCTATGCAAACCATGCACCGATCTTGCATCAAGATTAGCACTATCTCCAAACGAACTAAAACTAGTTTCCACTTGCGCTTCGTCACCTGGGAGTACCATCGGATGCGTCCTAAACCTTATCTGAGCCTATGGTACATTTGGCGGAAGCCGTGCACCTACCTTGCAATAACATGAACACCATCTCTAAACGGACCGAACGAGATTCCACATGACCCACGTCACCTAGGAGTTCCATTGGGTGCGTCCAAAACGATATCTGAGCCTATGGTACGTTTAGCACATACCGTGCACCTATCTTACATCAACACTAACACCATCTCCAAACGGACTGAACGAGATTCCACATGACCCACGTCACCTAGGAGTTCCATCTCGTGCGTCCAAAACGATTTCTGAGCCTATGGTATGTTCCGCGCAAACCATGCACCGATCTTGCGGCAAGATTAGCACTATCTCCAAACAGACCAAAACGAGCTTCCAATTGAGCTTCGTCACCTAGGAGTACCATCGGACGCGTCTTAAATGATATCTGAGCCTATGGTACGTATGACGCAAACCGTGCACCTACCTTGCACTAACGCAAACTCCATCTCCAAACGGACCGAACGAGATTCCACATGACCCAGGTCACCTAGAAGTTCCATCGGGTGCGTCCAAAACGATTTCCGAGCCTATGGTACGTTTGGTGCAAACCATGCACCGATCTTGCGTCAAGATTAGCACTATCTCCAAACGGGGCAAAACTAGCTTCCACTTGAGCTTCGTCACCTAGGTGTACCATCGGGTGAGTCCTAAACGATATCTGAGCCTGTGGTACGTTTGGCACAAACCGTGCACCTACCTTGCACTAACACCATCTCCAAACGGACCGAACGAGATTCCACATGACCCACGTCACCTAGAAGTTCCATCGGATTCGTCCAAAATGATTTCCGAGCCTGTGGTACGTTCGGCGCAAACCGTGCACCGATCTTGCGCCAACATTAGCACTATCTCCAAACGGACCAAAACGAGTTCCACTTGAGCTTTGTCACCAAGGAGTACCATTGGGTGAGTCCTAAACGATATCTAAGCCTATGGTACGTTTGGCGCAAACCGTGCACCTACCCTGCACTAACACTAGCACCATCTCCAAACAGATCGAACGAGATTCCACATGACCCACGTCACCTAGGAGTTCCATCTGGTGCGTCCAAAATGATTTCCGAGCCTATGGTTCATTCGGCGCAAACCGTGCACCGATCTTGCGTCAAGATTAGCACAATCTCCAAACGGACCAAAACGAGCTTCCAGTTGAGCATCGTCACCTAGGAGTACCATCAGGTGCATCCTAAACGATATCTTAGCCGATATCTTGCGCTTCGTCACCTGGTACCATCGGTGCATCCTAAACGATATCTTAGCCTGTGGTACGTTCTGCGCAAACCGTGCACCAATCTTGCGTCAAGATTGGCACTATCTCCAAACAGACCAAAACGAGCTTCCAGTTGAGCTTCGTCGCCTAGGAGTACCATCGGGTGCGTCTAAAATGATATCTGAGCCTATGGTACGTATGGCGCAAACCGTGCACCTACCTTGCACTAACGCAAACTCCTTCTTCAAATGGACCGAACGAGATTCCACATGACCCACGTCACCTAGAAGTTCCATCGGGTGCGTCCAAAACGATTTCCGAGCCTATGGTACGTTTGGCGCAAACCGTGCACCTACCTTGCACTAACACTAACACCATCTCCAAACGGACTGAACGAGATTCCACATGACCCACGTCACCTAGGAGTTCCATCTGGTGCGTCCAAAATGATTTCCGAGCCTATGGTACATTCAGCGCAAATCGTGCACCGATCTTGCGTCAAGATTACGACATTTTCCGAACGGACCAAAATGAGCTTCCAGTTGAGCTTCGTCACCTAGGAGTACCATCAGGTGCATCCAAAACAATATCTAAGCCTATGGTACGTTTGGCGCAAACCGTGCACCTATCTTGCACTAACACTAACACCATCTCCAAACGGACCGAACGAGATTCCACATGACCCACGTCACCTAGCAGTTCCATCGGGTGCGTCCAAAACGATTTTCGAACCTGTGATACGTTCGGCGCAAACCGTGCACCGATCTTGCATCAAGGTTAGCACTATCTCCAAATGGACCAAAACGACCTTCCACTTGAGCTTCGTCACCTAGGAGTACCATCGGGTGAGTCCTAAATGAAATCTGAGCCTATGGTACGTTTGGCGCAAACCGTGCACCTACCTTGCACTAACACTAACACCATCTCCAAACGGACCGAACGAGATTTCACATGACCCACGTCACCTAGGAGTTCCATCTTGTGTGTCCAAAATGATTTCTGAGCCTATGGTACATTCGGCGCAAACCATGCACCGATCTTGCGTCAAGATTCGCACTATCTTCAAACGGACCAAAATGACCTTCCAGTTGAGCTTCGTCACCTAGGAGTACCATCCGGTGCATCTTAAACGATATCTAAGCCTATGGTACATTCGGCGCAAACCGTGCACCGATCTTGCGTCAAGATTAGCATTATCTCCAAACGGACCAAAACGAGCTTCCAGTTGAGCTTCGTCATCTAGAAGTACCATCAGGTGCATCCTAAACGATATCTGAGCCTATTTTAAGTTTGGCGCAAACCGTGCACCTACCTTGCACTAACACTAACACCATCTCCAAACAGACCGAACGAGATTCCACATGACCCACGTCACCTAGGAGTTGCATCGGGTGCGTCTAAAACGATTTCCGAGCCTATGGTACGTTCGGTGCAAACCGTGCACCGATCTTGCGTCAAGATTAGCACTATCTCCAAACGAACCAAAACTAGCTTCCACTTGCGCTTCGTCACCTAGGTGTAACATCGGATGCATCCTAAACCTTATCTGAGCCTATGGTACGTTCGGTGCAAACCGTGCACCTATCTTACATCGACACTAACACCATCTCCAAATGGACCGAACGAGATTCCACATGACCCACGTCACCTAGAAGTTCCATCTGGTGCGTCCAAAATGATTTCTGAGCCTATGGTTCATTCGGCGCAAACCGTGCACCGATCTTGGGTCAAGATTAGCACAATCTCCAAACGGACCAAAATGAGCTTCCAGTTGAGCTTCGTCACCTAGCAGTACCATCAAGTGCATCCTAAACGATATCTAAGCCTATGGTATGTTTGGCGCAAACCGTGCACCTATCTTGCGCTTCGTCACCTAGGAGTACCATCGGATGCGTCCTAAACCTTATCTGACTCTATGGTACATTTGGCGCAAGCTGTGCACCTACCTTGCACTAACACTAACACCATCTCCAAACGGACCGAACGAGATTCCACATGACCCACGTCACCTAGGAGTTCCACTGGTTGCGTCCAAAATGATATCTGAGCCTATGGTACGTTTAGCACATACCGTGCACCTATCTTACATCAACACTAACACTTTCTCCAAACGGACTGAACGAGATTCCACATGACCCACGTCACCTAGGAGTTCCATCTGGTGCATCCAAAATGATTTCTGAGGCTATGGTACGTTCCGCGCAAACCATGCATCGATCTTGCAGCAAGATTAGCACTATCTCCAAACAGACCAAAAGTATCTTCCAGTTGAGCTTCGTCGCCTAGGAGTACCATCGGGTGCGTCTTAAACGATATCTGAGCCTATGGTACACATGGCGCAAACCGTGCACCTACCTTCCTCTAATGCAAACTCCATCTCCAAACGGACCGAACAAGATTCCACATGAACCACGTCACCTAGAAGTTCCATCCAGTGCGTCCAAAATGATTTCCGAGCCTATGGTATGTTTGGCTCAAACCATGCACCGATCTTGCGTCAAGATTAGCACTATCTCCAAACGGGCCAATACTAGCTTCCACTTGAGCTTCGTCACCTAGGTGTACCATCGGGTGAGTCCTAAACGATATCTGAGCCTGTGGTACGTGTGGCGCGAACCGTGCACCTACCTTGCACTAACAACATCTCCAAATGGACCGAACGAGATTCCACATGACCCACGTCACCTAGAAATTCCATCGGGTGCATCCAAACTGATTTCCGAGCCTGTGGTACGTTCGGCGCAAACCGTGCCCCGATCTTACGCCAACATTAGCAGTATCTCCAAACAGACCAAAACGAGCTTCCACTTGAGCTTCGTCACCTAGGAGTACCATTGGGTGAGTCCAAAACGATATCTGAGCCTATGGTACGTTTGGCGCAAACCGTGCTACCTTGCACTACCACTAACACCATCTCCAAACGGACCGAACGAGATTCCACATGACCCACATCACCTAGGAGTTCCATCGGGTGCGTCCAAAACGATTTTCGAGCCTATGGTACGTTCGGTGCAAACCATGCACCGATCTTGCATCAAGAATAGCACTATCTCCAAACGAACCAAAACTAGCTTCCACTTGCGCTTCGTCACCTAGGAGCACCATCGGATGTGTCCTAAACCTTATCTGAGCCTATGGTACGTTTAGCGCAAACCGTGCACCTACCTTGCACTAACACTAACACCATCTCCAAACGGACCGAACGAGATTCCACATGTCCCACGTCACCTAGGAGTTCCATCAGGTGCGTCCAAAATGATATCTGAGCCTGTGGTACATTTAGCGCAAACCATGCACCTATCTTACATCAAAACAAACACCATCTTTAACCAGACCAAATGAGATTCCACATGACCCACGCCACCTAGGAGTTCCATCGGGTGCGTCCAAAATGATTTCTGTGCCTATGGTACGTTCGGCGCAAACCGTGCACCGATCTTCCGTCAACGTTAGCACTATCTCCAAATTGACCAAAACGAGCTTCCAGTTGAGCTTCGTCACCTAGGACTACCATCGGGTGCATCCTAAACGATATCTGAGCCTATGGTATGTTTTGGGCAAAACGAGAAACTATCTTGCACTAACACTAACACCATCTCCAAACGGACCGAAGGAGGATTCCACAAGACCCACGTCACCTAGGAGTTCCATCGGGTGCATCCATAATGATTTCTGAGCCTATGGTACGTTCGGCGCAAACTACGCACCGATCTTGCGTCAATATTAGCACTATCTCCAAACGGACCAAAATGAGCTTCCAGTTGAGCTTCGTCACCTAGGAGTACCATCGGGTGCGTCCTAAACGATATGTGAGCCTATGGTACATTTGGCGCAAACTGTGCACCTATCTTGCACTAACACTAACACTATCTCCAAATGGACCGAATGAGATTCCACATGACCCACGTCACCTAGGAGTTCCATCGGGTGCGTCCAAAATGATATCTGAGCCTACGGTACATTTAGCGCAAACCGTGCATCGATCTTGCATCAAGGTTATTACAATGGCCAAACAGACCAAAACGAGCTTCCAGTTGAGCTTCGTCACCTAGGAGTACCGTCGGGTGCCTCCTAAATGATATCTGAGCCTATTGTACATTTGGCGCAAACCGTGCTCCTATCTAGCACTAACACTCACACCATCTCGAAACGGACCGAACGAGGACTCCACATGACCCACGTCACCTAGGAGTTCCATCGGGTGCGTACAAAATGATTTCCGAGCCTATGGTACGTTCAGCCCAAACCATGAACATATCTTGTGTCATGATTAGCAGTATCTACAAACGAACCGAAACTAGTTTCCACTTGAGCCTCGTCACCTAGGAGTACCATTGGGTGCGTCCTAAAGGATATCTGAGCCTATGGTACGTCTGGCACAAACCGTGCACCTATCTTACATCATCACTAACACCATCTCCAAATGAACCAAACGAGATTCCACATGACCCACGTCACTTAGGAGCTCCATCGGGTGCGTCAAAAACGATTTTTGAGCCTATGGTACGTTCGGCGCAAACCGTGCACCGATCTTGCATCAAGATTAGCACTATCTTCAAATGGACCAAAATGAGCTTCCTGTTGAGCTTCGTCACCTAAGAGTACCATCGGGTGCGTCCTAAACGATATCTGAGCCTATGGTACATTTGGCACAAACCATGCACCTATCTTGCACTGACAATAACACCATCTCCAAACAGACCGAACGAGGATTCCACATGACCCACGTCGCCTAGGAGTTCCATCGGGTGCGTACAAATTGATTTCCGAGCCTATGGTACGTTCGGCGCAAACCGTGAACCTATCTTGTGTCAAGATTAGCACTATCTACAAATGGAGCAAAACCAGTTTCCACTTGAGCCTCGTCACCTAGGAGTACCATCGGGTGCGTCCTAAATGAGATCTAAGCCTATGATACGTTTGGCGCAAACCATGCACCTATCTTGCACTAACACTAACACCATCTCCAAACGGACCGAACGAGATTCCACAAGACCCACGTCATCTAGAAGTTCCATCGGGTGCATCCAAAACGATTTCTGTGCCTATGGTATACTCGGCGCAAACTGTGCACTGATCTTGTGTCAAAATTAGAACTATCTCCAAACGGACGAAAATGAGCTTAAAGTTGACCTTCGTCACCGAGGAGTACCATTCGTGCGTCCTAAATGATATCTGAGCCTATGGTACGTTTGGCGCAAACCATGCACCTATCTTGCACTAAGACTAACACCATCTCCAAATGAAAAAAACGAGATTCCACGTAGCCCACGTCACTTAGGAGCTCCATCGGGTGCGTCCGAAACGATTTCTAAGCCTATGGTACGTCTGGCGCAAACCATGAACCGATCTTGCGTCAATATTAGCACTATCACCAAACGGACCAAAATGAGCTTCCAGTTGAGCTTCGTCACCTAGGAGTACCATCGGGTGCGTCCTAAATGATATCTCAGCCTACGGTACGTTTGGCGCAAACCGTACACCTATCTTGCACTAACACTAACACTATCTCCAAATGGACCGAATGAGATTCCACACATCCCACGTCACCTAGGAGTTCCATTGGGTGCATCCAAAACGATATCTGCGCCTAAGGTATGTTTAGCGCAAACCATGCGCCGATCTTGCATCAAGATTAGCGCTATCGCCAAACAGACCAAAATGAGCATCCAGTTGAGCTTCTTCACCTAGGAGTACCATCGGGTGCATCCTAAACGATATATGAGCCTATGGTATATTTGGCGCAAACCATGCACCTATCTAGTACAAACATTAACACCATCTCCAAACAGATTGAACGAGGATTCCACATGACCCACGTCACCTACGAGTTCCATCGGGTGCGTACAAAATGATTTCCGAGCCTATGGTACGTTCGGCGCAAACCATGAACATATCTTGTGTCAAGATTAGTAGTATCTACGGATGGACCGAAACTAGTTTCCACTTGAGCTTCGTCACCTAGGAGTACCACCGGGTGCGTCCTGAACGATATCTGAGCCTATGGTATCTTTGAAGCAAACTGTGCACCTATCTTGCACTAACATTAACACCATCTCCAAATGAGCCAAACGAGATTCCACATGACCCACGTCTCTTAGGACCTCCATCGGGTGCGTCCAAAATAATTTCTGAGCTTATGGAACGTTCGGCGCAAACCGTGCACCGATCTTGCATTAAGATTAGCACTATCTCTAAAAAGACCAAAACGAGCTTCCAGTTGTGCTTCATCACCTAGGAGTACCATCGGGTGCGTCCTAAACGATATCTGAGCCTATGGTACGTTTGGAGCAAACCGTGAAGCTATCTTGCACTAACACTAACACCATCTCCAAATGGACTTAACGAGACTCCACATGACCCACGTCACCTAGGAGTTCCATCAGGTGCGTCCAAAATGATTTCCGAGCCTATGGTACGTTCGGCGCAAACCGTGCACCGATCTTGCATCAAGATTAGCACTATCTCCAAACGGACCAAAACGAGCTTCCAGTTGAGCTTCGTCACCTAGGAGTACCATCGGGTGCGTCCTAAATGATATATGAGCCTATGCTACGTTTGACGCAAACCGTGCACCTATCCTGCACTAACACTAACACCTTCTCCAAACG
Source organism: Miscanthus lutarioriparius (assembly GCA_904845875.1). Lineage (NCBI taxonomy): Eukaryota > Viridiplantae > Streptophyta > Magnoliopsida > Poales > Poaceae > Miscanthus > Miscanthus lutarioriparius. The sequence goes on from CAJGYO010000016.1 coordinate 38,207,672, forward strand.
GACCGAACGAGGATTCCACATGACCCATGTCACCTAGGAGTTCCATCGGGTGCGTCCAAAATGATTGCTGAGCCTATAGTACGTTTAGCGCAAACCGTGCATCTATCTTGCATCAACACTAACAGCGTCTCTAAATGGAACAAAACGAGAATCCACAAGACCCACCTCACCTAGGAGTTCCATCGGTTGTGTTCAAAATGATTTTCGAGCCTATGGTACGTTCGGCGCAAACCATGTACCTATCTTGCATCAAGATTAACACTATCTTCAAACAGACCGAAACAAGCATCCAGTTGAGCGTCGTCACCTAGGCGTACCACCTATCTTGCTCTAACACTAACACCATCTCCAAACGGACCGAACGAGATTCCACATGACCCACGTCACCTACGAGTTCCATCGGGTGCGTCCAAAATGATTTCCGAGCCTATGGTATGTTCGGCACAAACCGTGCACCGATCTTGCGTCAAGATTAGCACTATCTCCAAACAGACCAAAACGAGCTTCCAGCTGAGCTTCGTCACCTAGGAGTACCATCGGGTGTGTCCTAAACGATATCTGAGCCTATAGCTTGTTTGGCGAAAACCGTGCACCTATCTTGCACTAACACTAACACCATCTCTAATCGGACCGAATGAGATTTCACATGACGTACGTCACCTAGGAGTTCCATCGGGTGCGTCCAAAAAGATTTCCGAGCCTATGGTAAGTTCGGCGCAAACTGTGCACCAATCTTGCGTCAAGATTAGCACTATCTCCAAACAGACCAAAACGAGCTTCCAGTTGAGCTTCGTCAACTCGAAGTACCATCGGGTGTGTCCTAAAGGATATCTGAGCCTATGGTACGTTTGGCGCAAACCGTGCACTTATCTTGCGCTTACACTAACACCATCTCCAAACAGACCGATCGAGATTCCACATGAGCCACGTCACCTAGGAGTTCCATCAGGTGTGTCCAAAATGATTTTCGAGCCTATGGTACGTTCGGCATAAACCGTGCACCGATCTTGCGTCAAGATTAGCACTATCTCCAAACGGACCAAAACGAGCTTCCATTTGAGCTTCGTCACCTAGGAGTACCATCGGGTGCGTCCAAAATGATTTCTGAGCCTATGGTACGTTTGACGCAAGCCATGCAACTATCTTGCAGCAACACTAACAGCGTCTCTAAATGGACCGGAATGACATTCCACAAGACCCACGTCCCTAGGAGTTCCATTGGGTGCGTCCAAAATGATTGCTGAGCCTATGGTACGTTTAGCGCAAACCGTGCACCTATCTTACATCAACACTAACAACATCTCTAAATGGAACAAAATGAGAATCCACAAGACCAACCTCGCCTAGGAGTTCCATCGGTTGTGTTCAAAATGATTTCCGAGCCTATGGTACGTTCGGCGCAAACAATGTACCTATCTTGCGCCAAGATTAGCACTATCTCCAAACAGACCGAAATGAGCTTCCAGCTGAGCGTCGTCACCTAGGCGTACCACCGGGTGCGTCCTCAATGATATCTAAACTTATGATACATTTGGCGTAAACCATACACCTATCTTGCACTAACACTAAAACCATCTCCAAACAAACCGAACAAGATTTCAAATGACCCACGTAACCTAGGAGTTCCATCGGGTGCGTCCAAAACAATTTCTGAGCCTATGGTACGTTCGGCTCAAATCTTGCACCGATCTTGCGTCAAGATTAGCACTATCTCCAAATTAATGAGGACATTCCTAGCATTCACTCATCTTCAAATGAAACTCCACTTGATATAGCTGGTCCAATTACAAGAAGTAGAGCTAAACAATTGGAGAAGGAAATTCATTCTCTGGTGAACGCTAACCTTATGTTTAATAATCAGTTTATGTTGAATGAGCCTATGTTTTTTAGTTCTTGTTCCAATGTCCTTAGGAATGATGGAGTGTATGAACCAGCATGGGATGAAGATGGATTCAAGCCTCTGGACATTTGAACCAAGAAGCCTATGGTGTGCAAGAATAAAATGGTGGTTCATCACCTTTGCATGGAAATGCAACCAGAAGCTAGATGACTGATACATGGTATGACTTCCAAGCATCACCGCGGACAGAATACAAGGAGTTAGACGGTGTTCTATATGTGGATGGAAGCATCTTCAAGTCTACTTTCCAGCCCATCAAACGGCTCATTATTTGGACTTCCCAATAAAGAGTTATGCTCATTTTAGTAACTGCTATCAGAAGCTAAAAAGACACGCGAACCAGCCACGAAATCCACTGGTGCATGCGCATGCTGCCATTTACTCCAAGCTGAACATCCCTATCTCTATATATATCTTGTACTAGACAATGAAAGGTTAGATCTTGATTGGTTGAATTCAGAATACACAAACTCGTGGAGTTTTGTTTATGCGTGAGTCTTGAGAGGCTTGTAACACTTGTTCTTTCGATTCCTGAGGGAGTTGTAGAACGCCGAACTGCGGTTCACCCAGTTCGTGCCTTCATGTCTATAGGGCGTGATTGTGTGGGCTGTTTCGTCGGTATGTGGAAGGGTGATTGTCTCGGTAGTTCGTCGCGTGGACAGCCTCACAAAGATTGTAATCGCCTCTTCACCAGTCACGCAACGACAAGTTATCGAGTTCGTGGATCCTACGAGAAGATCGGGCCACACAACTTGCTACACGCGTTGCATAGGCGTGTGCACATCATCTGGTACCAGAGCCTCCGTTTACTCGTTAGGATCATTCTTATTTTGGTAGGATAGTTTTTATATACCTCACAGTCCACACATAGACAAATAGAAAACCTCTGACCTCTCATTTGTGCTCGATTTGTAGTTTGCATTATCAGTTTTCAATCCTTTCAGACTTGTCTAGTTGCTGAAATTTTTTTCTTTTCCACATCGTTCTAACTTTCATCCTTGATCAGCTGAATATATATATTAAAAAAACCCTACACATCCCACCCTTGATTGCTTTTTAACCGCCACAAATTCCCACCCTTTCCACCTGAGTTTTCTTGTTCTTTGGGATGCGCCACCCCTCTATTTTGTCTTTGCTGCGCCCCCTTAGTTGAAAGTTGTGCTGCGTTTGTCTCAAAAGATATCAAAAAAAAAAGAAAAAAGAAAGAAAGAAAAGCGAGAGTATATATAACAAAAAAGAAGAAACAAAAGAGACTTGTGATCAGCACGCCAAAAGGGGCTTGAGCAGCACTTTGGTTGGTGCGAGTTGTTTCCACTTCTTCCATATTGTTCCTTTCTTTTGCATCTTTTTCTTTCTATTTAGCAACTTAGACTTGTGTTATTTCTCTTTTGGATTATTATTCGGTTTTGCATCACTACATTTCAGCGCACTACTTGTACATTTTATCCCCACCAAGCTCCACTAAAAAGCACCGTGAGCTGTTGCACCGTAGTCTCTTCACTCTTCCACTACAGATTGAAGCCCCGGTTCTTGCCCTTTCCAGGAAGAGAAAGAACTTGTTCAGCAAGTGGTGAGGGAGTGATTCCACATATATTCCACATATATATTTTCCTATTTTTTCCCCCTCTACTAATATGGCAAGACGTGGAGATGGTGCCGCTGTTTCGGTGGAGGAATTCCAGGAGCTGCGTACACAAATGAATGATTTGATGCAACAACTACAAACTCTTCAATTGAACATGCCTCATAGAGAACCACCACCAAATGAGGATGATGACAATCAGGATAACGAGGCACCACGTCGTGCCACTGGTCATGGACATGGACGTGGTGGGTTTGGCCATGGTTTTGGTCGTGCTCGGCTCGTTCTAGTTGGAGGTAGAGATTATGATGGTGATGATGATATGTTGTCCGACATGGATGATCATCGGCATGGTGTCCATCATGGTTATCGTGACCGCCATCGTCGTCGTGATGATGATGGTTTAAGCAAAGTGAAAGTGTCTATTCCAAAATTTAACGGAAAGGAAAGTGCTGATGATTATTTTTAGTGGGAGACCAAGGTTGATCAGATCTTTGATTTCTATACTTACCCTCCTGTCAAGAAAGCAAAGCTTGCTGCAATTGAGTTCACAGGTTATGCAATCACTTGGTGGAATCAAGTGTGTGCTGATTTCTGCCGTGTTGGACATGATTTTATTACTTGGGATGACATGAAACGAGAAATGAGGTAGAGATTTGTTCCTGCCCATTATTCTCGTGAGCTACATTTGAGGCTGAAACGTCTTGTCCAAGGTCATCGTAGTGTGGATGAATATTTTCAGGAAATGAAAATGTGTCTACTTCGTACCGGTATCACTGAAGATGAGGAATCAATGATGGCTCGATTTCTGGTTGGTCTTAATAAACCAATCACAGACAAGGTGGACATGACTAATTACAACACTATGGATGAATTGCTACATTTTGCAAAAAGGGTAGAACAGCAGCTTGCTGAATCTTATAAGAACTGTGCTTCATTTTCAGCTCCTCATAGTTCTACTCCATGGCGCCATTCACAGCAGCACGGGTCAGAGGTGCACACACCTTCATCTTGTGCAACTTCTCGTTCAATTTCAATGTCTGCCAAACATTTTGATTCAAGAGGCAAAGCTGTAAATTCCAATCAGTCCAGCTCCTCTGTTACAGCAGCCCAATGGAAGACAAGCAAGATTGAGTGTTCTAAGTGTGGTGGTCATGGACATAAGCAAGCTGAATGTCCCAATCGGTGTACCATTATTGCACTTGCCGATGGTTCTTATGATTCTCAAAGTGAAGAGGATGAAGAGTTTAACAATGTATTTGCAGACCTAAATCTTGATACTTGTGAGTATTCAGCTGAGGATGGTACATTTGAGCTAGGTCTGAATTGTTTAGCCATTCAACCTATTCCAACTTTTGCTCACAATAACATGCTACAAGATATTATTTCTCCATCTTCTGACAAGATTACTAGTGCTAATTTTGATGAGTTGCTTGCTGATTTTCCTGATTTGGAGCCTTCTACAATGAATACACCATCTCCTTCTTTGGTGGTTAGGAGAGTTCTTTCCACTCAGTTTGTTGCTGCTGAACAAGGACAACGCCATAATTTGTTTCAGTCCCGATGCAAAGTGAAAGGACAAGTGTGCCGTTTCATCATAGACGGTGGGAGCTGCAATAATATTGTTAGTGCTTTGCTTGTTGAGAAGTTTGGTTTGCAACCATGTCGCCATCCACATCCATACCATATGCAATGGTTGAATAATTCCGGGACAGTTAAGGTTTCAGCCATGATTCGTTTGTCATTTTCCATTGGTGATTATCATGGAGACGTTGATTGTGATATTGTCCCCATGCAAGCATGCCATTTGCTGCTTGGTCGGCCCTGGCAATTTGATGTGGATTCGGTGCATTTTGGACGGTCTAACAAATACACTTTCATTGCCAATGACAAGAAGGTGGTTCTTGTTGCATTATCTCCAAAGGAGATACATGCTTCAGATGTGGCTCGCATGAAAAGAGAGGAATCTGAAGAAAGAAAACTGAGTGAGACCCACAACACTAGTAAGGAAGATAGTTCTAAAGCATCCAGCCACATAAAGCCTCATTCCACTTTAAAACAGCCACACCAAACTAAGTGCTTATTTGTGAGCAGGAGTGATTTGAGAGATGTGACAAACACTACAGCCCCATTCTTTGTACTGTTGTATAAGGAGGTTTTACTTTCCACTAACGACTTACCTTGCTCGCTGCCTAGTGTTGTTCTTGATTTGTTACAGGACTTTGAGGATGTTTTTCCTGATGAGTTACCGGCTGGACTTCCCCCCACTTCACCGCATTGAGCATCAAATTGACTTGGTCCCTAGTGCTTCTCTTCCCAATCGTCCAACATACCGCATAAACCTCGAAGAAACAAAGGAAATTCAGTAACAGGTAAAAGAGCTTTTGGACAAAGGGTATGTTTGTGAATCCTTATCACCATGTGATGTTCCTGTTTTGTTAGTTCTAAAGAAAGATGGTTCTTGGCGTATGTGTGTTGATTGTCGTGCTATCAATGCTATAATTGTTCGATATCGTCACCCTATTCCAAGGCTTGATGACATGTTAGATGAGCTGAGTGGTTCAACTATTTTCACCAAGATTGATTTACGTAGTGGTTATCATCAAATTCGAATGAAAATAGGTGATGAATGGAAAACAGCATTTAAAACTAAATTTGGTCTCTATGAATGGCTTGTGATGCCCTTTGGTTTAACAAATGCTCCTTCAACTTTTATGTGTTTGATGAATCATGTGTTAAGAGCTTTCATTGGCAAATTTGTTGTTTATTTTGATGATATCCTGATCTATAGCAGATCATTTGATGAACACCTTGATCATATCCGTCAAGTTCTTGCTGTTTTGAGAGCTGACAAATTGTATGGAAACATTGCTAAATGCACATTTTGCATTTTTTCTTGGATTTGTTGTTTCTGCAGATGAAATTCAAGTTGATGAAGAAAAGATTAAAGCAATAAAGGATTGGCCTACACCTACAAATGTGAGTCAAGTTCGAAGTTTTCATGGTCTTGCAGGTTTTTACAGGTGTTTTGTTAAAGATTTCAGCACCATCGTTGCACCCCTCAACAATTTGACAAAGAAGGATGTTCCATTCAAGTGGGGTGATGAACAAGACCAAGCCTTCAATGAGCTAAAAACAAAGCTTTGTGAAGCACCGCTGCTACAACTTCCTGATTTTGGTAAGACATTTGAGATCGAATGTGATGCAAGTGGTATTGGCATAGGAGGTGTACTACTTCAAGAAGGTAAACCTATTGCCTACTTTTCTAAAAAGTTGAATGGTCCACATTTGAATTATTCTGTCTATGATAAAGAGCTTTATGCCTTAGTTCGAGTTTTGGAAGTTTGGCAACATTATTTGTTACCTAAAGAATTTGTCATCCATTCTGATCATGAAGCTTTGAAATATCTAAAAAGTCAAGGCAAACTGAACTGTAGACATGCTAAATGGATTGAGTTCATTGAAACATTTCCCTATGTTGTAAAACATAAGCGTGGAAAAGATAACATTGTTGCCGATGCCTTATCACGGAGATGTGGTTTGGTTACACAATTAGATACAAAAGTGCTTGGTTTGGAATCCATTAAAACACTCTATACAGCTGATTCTGATTTTAAAGAACCTTTCTCTCATTGCATTGCTGGAAAAGGCTGGGACAAGTATTATGTGCATGATGGTTTTTTATTTTGGACTAACAAACTATGCATTCCAGCCTGCTCGATTCATCAAGTTCTTTTGCAGGAAGCACATGCTGGTGGCTTAGCTGGTCATTTTGGCGACAAAAAGACATTGTACATGCTCTCCAATCATTTCTTTTGGCCACATATGCGACGTGATGTCCAGCGACATGTTGCACGCTGCATAATCTGCTTGAAAGCTAAGTCCCGCCTTAATCCCCATGGTCTTTATACTCCATTACCAGTTCCGAATGTACCTTGGGAAGATATATCCATGGATTTTATTTTGGGGTTACCTCAGTCTCAGAGGGGGAGAGATTCTATCTTTGTTGTTGTTGACCGATTCTCTAAAATGGCACATTTTATTCCATGTCATCAGAACGACGATGCTTCACACGTTGCTGATTTGTTTTTTAGGGAGATCGTTCGTTTACATGGAGTACCAAGGACTATTGTTTCAGACCGGGATACAAAATTTCTAAGCTATTTTTGGAAGACATTATGGGCTAAACTTGGTACGAAGTTGTTATTTTCCATCACTTGTCATCCGCAAACCGATGGGCAAACTGAAGTTGTCAACCGTACCTTGTCCACCATGTTTGCGTGCTGTGTTGAAAAAGAATTTGAAGCAGTGGGAAGACTGCCTTCCACATGTTGAATTTGCTTATAACAGGGCAATCCATTCCACAACAAACTTTTATCCGTTTGAAATTGTTTATGGGTTTAAACTACATACTCCCATGGATCTTTTGCCTTTACCATTGCAGGAACAAGTTAACATGGATGCATCAAAGAGATCGGACTTTATCAAAAAACTACATGATGAGACAAAAAAATATCGAGAAGAAATCAGCACAATATGCAAAGTAGGCGAACAAAGGCAAGAAGAAGGTTACATTCCAGCCGGGAGATCTTGTGTGGTTACATCTACGCAACGATCATTTTCCTCAACATCGCAAGACTAAGTTATCTCCTAGGGGTGATGGTCCGTTCAAGGTTCTCCAAAACATAAATGACAATGCTTACAAAATTGAGCTGCCACCTGAATATTCCAATGTGAGTACAACATTCAATGTCAAAGACTTGCTTCCATTTGTTGGTGAGCCTGAGTCGAGGACGACTCCTTCTCAAGACGGGGAGGCTAATGAGGACATTCCTAGCATTCACTCCTCTTCAAATGAAACTCCACTTGATATAGCTGGTCCAATTACAAGAAGTAGAGCTAAACAATTGGAGAAGGAAATTCATTCTCAGGTGAACGCAAACCTTATGTTTAATAATCGGTTTATGTTGAATGAGCCTATGCTTTTGAGTTCTTGTTCCAATGTCCTTAGGAATGATGGAGTGTATGAACAAGCATGGGATGAAGATGGATTCAAGCCTCTGGACATTTGAACCAAGAAGCCTATGGTGTGCAAGAATAAAATGGTGGTTCATCACCTTTGCATGGAAATGCAAACATAAGCTAGATGACTGATACATGGTATGAATTCCAAGCATCACCGTGGACAGAATACAAGGAGTTAGACGGTGTTCTATATGTGGATGGAAGCGTCTTCAAGTCTACTTTGTAGCCCATCAAACGGCTCATTATTTGGACTTCCCAATAAAGAGTTATGCTCATTTTAGTAACTGCTATTAGAAGCTGAAAAGACGCGCGAACCAACCACGAATCCACTTGTGCATGCGCATGCTGCCATTAACTCCAAGCTGAACGTCCCTATCTCTATATATATCTTGTACTAGACAATGAAAGGTTAGATCTTGATTGGCTGAATTCAGAATACACAAACTCGTGGAGTTTTGTTTATGCGTGAGTCTTGAGAGGCTTGTAACACTTGTTCTTTCGATTCTTGAGGGAGTTGTAGAACGCTGAAATGCGGTTCACCCAGTTCGTGCCTTCACGTCTATACGGCGTGATTGCGTGGGCTGTTTTGTCGGTACGTGGAAGGGTGATTGTCTCGGTAGTTTGTCGCGTTGATAGCCTCGCGGTGCACTGCCTCTTCACCAGGTCACGCAGCGACAAGTTATCGAGTTCGCAGATCCTACGAGAAGATCGCGCAACACAACTTGCTACACGCGTTGCATAGGCGTGTGCACATCACAAATGGACCGAAACTAGTTTCCACTTGAGCTTCATCACGTAGGAGTACCATCAGGTGCGTCCTAAATGATATATGAGCCTATGGTACGTTTGGCGCAAACCGTGCACCTATCTTGCACTAACACTAAAACATCTCCAAACGGACTGAACGAGATTCCATATGACCCACGTCACCTAGGAGTTCCATCGCATGCGTCCAAAACGATTTCTGAGCCTATGGTACGTTTGGCGCAAACCGTGCACCTACCTTGCACTAACACTAACACCATCTCCAAACGGACCGAACAAGATTCCATATGACCCACGTCACCTAGGAGTTCCATCTGGTGCGTCCAAAATGATTTCCGAACCTATGGTACATTCAGCGCAAACCGTGCACCGATCTTGCGTCAAGATTACCACAATCTCCGAACGGACCAAAACGAGCTTCCAGTTGAGCTTCATCGCCTAGGAGTACCATCGTGTGTGTCCTAAATGATAGATGAGCCTATGGTATGTTTGGCGCAAACCATGCACCTATCCTACATCAACACTAACAACGTCTCTAAACGGAACAAAACGAGAATCCGCGAGACCCACCTCACCTAGGAGCTCCATCGGTTGTGTTCAAAATGATTTTCGAGCCTATTGTACGTTCGACGCAAACCATATACCGACCTTGCATCAAGATTAGCACTATCTCCAAACAGACCGAAACGAGCTTCTAGTTGAGTGTCGTCACCTAGGCGTACCACCGGGTGCGTCCTAAACGATATCTAAGCCTATGGTACATTTGGCACAAACTATGCACCTATCTTGCACTAACACTAACACCATCTCCAAATAGTTCGAACGAGGATTCCACATGACCCACGTCACCTCGAGTTCGACCGGGTAAGTACAAATCGATTTCCGAGCCTATGGTACGTTCGGCTTAAACCATGAACCTATCTTGTGTCAAGATTAGCACTATCTACAAACAGAGCGAAACTAGTTTCCACTTGAGGCTCGTCACCTAGGAGTACCATCGAGTGCGTCCTAAACGAGATCTAAGCCTATGATACGTTTTGCGCAAACCATGCACCTATCTTGCACTAACACTAACATCATCTCCAAATGGACCGAACAAGATTCCACATGACCCACGTCACCTAGAAGTTCCATTGGGTGCGTCCAAAACGATTTCCGAGCCTATGGTATTCTCGGCGCAAACCATGCACCGATCTTACGTCAATATTGGCACTATCTCCAAACGGACCAAAATGAGCTTCCAGTTGAGCTTCGTCACCTAGGAGTACCATCGGGCGCGTCCTAAATGATATCTGAGACTATGGTACGTTTGGCGCAAACCGTGCACCCATCTTGCACTAACACTAACACTATCTCCAAATGGACCGAATGAGATTCCCCATGACCCACGTCACCTAGGAGTTCCATCGGGTGCATCCAAAATGATATCTGAGCCTACGGTACGTTTAGCGCAAACCGTGCACCGACCTTGCATCAAGATTATCACTATCGCCAAACGGACCAAAACGAGCTTCCAGTTGAGCTTCGTCACCTAGGAGTACCATCGGGTGCCTCCTAAATGATATCTGAGCCTATTGTACATTTGGCGCAAAGCATGCTCCTATCTAGCCCTAACACTAACACCATCTCCAAATGGATCGAACGAGGACTCCACATGACCCACGTCACCTAAGAGTTCCATTAGGTCCGTACAAAATGACTTCGGAGCCTATGGTACGTTCGTCCCAAACCATGAGCCTGTCTTGTGTCATGATTAGCAGTATCTACAAATGTACCGAAGCGAGTTACCACTTGAGCCTCGTCACCTAGGAGTACCATTGGGTGCGTCCTAAAGGATATCTGAGCCTATGGTACGTTTGGCGCAAACCGTGCACCTATCCTACATCAACACTAACACCATGTCCAAATGAACCAAATGAGATTCCACATGACCCACGTCACTTAGGAGCTCCATCGGGTGCGTCCAAAACGATTTCTGAGTCTATGGTACGTTCGGCGCAAATCATGCACCAATCTTGCGTCAAGATTAGCACTATCTTCAAACGGACCAAAATGAGCTTCCAATTGAGCTTCATCACCTAGGTGTACCATCGGGTGTGTCCTAAACGATATATGAGCCTATGGTACATTTGGCACAAACCATGCACCTATATTGCACTAACACTAACACCATCTCCAAACAGACCGAACGAGGATTCCACATGACCCACGTCACCTAGAAGTTCCATCAGGTGCGTACAAATCGATTTCTGAGCCTATGGTACGTTTAGCGCAAACCATGAACCTATCTTGTGTCAAGATTAGCATTATCTACAAACAGAGCGAAACTAGTTTCCACTTGAGCCTCGTCACCTAGGAGTACCATCGGGTGCGTCCTAAATGAGATCTAAGCCTATGATATGTTTGGCGCAAACCATGCACCTATCTTGCACTAACACTAACACCATCTCCAAACGGACCGAACGAGATTCCACATGACCCACGTCACCTAGAAGTTCCATTGGGTGCGTCCAAAATGATTTCCGAGCCTATGGTACACTCACAAACCGTGCACTAAACTTGTGTCAAAATTAGCACTATCTCCAAACGGACGAAAATGAGCTTAAAGTTGAGTTTCGTCACCGAGGAGTACCATCCGGTGCGTCATAAACGATATCTGAGCCTATGGTACATTTGGCGCCAACCGTGCACCTATCTTGCACTAACATTAACACCATCTCCAAACAGACCGAACGAGATTCCCCATGACCGACGTCACCTAGGAGTTCCATTGGGTGCGTCCAAAACGATATCTGAGCCTATGGTACGTTTTGCGCAAACTGTGCACCTATCTTACATCAACACTAACACCATCTCCAAACAGACCAAACGAGATTCCACATGACCCACGTCACCGAGGAGTTCCATCTGGTGCGTCCAAAATGATTTCCGATGCTATGGTACATTCGGTGCAAACCATGCACCGATCTTGCGTCAAGATTAACACTATCTCCAAATGGACCAAAATGAGCTTCAATTGAGCTTCGTCACCTTGGAGTACCATCCGGTGCGTCCTAAACGATATCTGAGCCTATGGTATGTTTGGCGCCAACCGTGCACCTATCTTGCACTAACACTAACACCATCTCCAAACGGAGTGAACGAGATTCCCCATGACCCACGTCACCTAGGAGTTCCATCGGGTGCGTCCTAAACGATATCTGAGCCTATGGTACATTTAGCGCAAACCGTGCACCTATCTTACATCAACCCTAACACCATCTCCAAATGGACCGAACGAGATTCCACATGACTCACGTCACTTAGGAGCTCCATCGGGTGCATCCAAAACGATGTCTGAGCCTATGGTACGTTCGGCGCAAATCATGCACCGATCTTGCGTCAAGATTAGCACTATCTTCCAACGGACAAAAATGAGCTTCTAGTTGAGCTTCGTCACCTAGGAGTACCATTGGGTGCGTCCTAAATGATATCTGAGCCTATGGTACATTTGGCACAAACCATGCACCTATATTGCACTAACACTAACACCATCTCCAAGCAGACCGAACGAGGATTCCACATGACCCACGTCACCTAGGAGTTCCATCGGGTGCGTACAAATCGATTTCCGAACCTATGGTACGTTCAGCGCAAACCATGAACCTATCTTGTGTCAAGATTAGCACTATCTACAAACGGAGCAAAACTAGTTTCCACTTGAGCCTCGTCACCTAGGAGTACCATCGGGTGCGTCCTAAATGAGATCTAAGCCTATGATACGTTTCGCGCAAACCATGCACCTATCTCGCACTAACACTAACACCATCTCCAAACGGACCGAACGAGATTCCACATGACCCACGTCACCTAGAAGTTCCATCGGGTGCGTCCAAAACGATTTCCGAGCCTATGGTACAATCGTAAACCGTGCACTGAACTTGTGTAAAAATTAGCACTATCGCCAAACGGACAAAAATGAGCTTAAAGTTGAGCTTCGTCACCGAGGAGTACCATCCGGTGCGTCATAAACGATATCTGAGCCTATGGTACGTTTGGCGCCAACCGTGCACCTATCTTGCACTACCATTAACACCATCTCCAAATAGACCGAACGAGATTCCCCATGACCCACGTCACCTAGGAGTACCATCGGGTGCGTCCTTAACAACATCTGAGCCTATGGTACGTTTGCGCAAACCGTGCACCTACCTTGCACTAACACTAACACCATCTCCAAACGGACCGAACGAGATTCCACATGACCCACGTCACCGAGGAGTTCCATCGGGTGCGTCCAAAATGATTTCCGAGGCTATGGTACGTTCAGTGCAAACCGTGCACCGATCTTGGGTCAAGATTAACACTATCTCCAAATGGACCAAAACGAGCTTCCAGTTGAGCTTCGTCACCTAGGAGTACCATCGAGTGCATCCAAAATGATATCTGAGCCTGTGGTATGTTTGGCGCAAAACGTGCACCTATCTTGCACCAACACTAACACCATCTCCAAACAGACCGAACGAGATTCCACATGACCCACGTCACCTAGGAGTTCCATCGGGTGAGTACAAAATGATTTTTGAGCCTATGGTACGTTCGGCGCAAACCGTGCACCGATCTTGCGTTAAGATTAGCACTATCTCCAAACGGACCAAAACGAGCTTCCAATTGAGCTTCGTCACCTTGGAGTACCATCCGGTGCGTCCTAAATGATATCTGAGCCTATGGTATGTTTGGCGCCAACCGTGCACCTATCTTGCACTAAAACTAACACCATCTCCAAACGGAGTGAACGAGATTCCCCATGACCCACGTCACCTAGGAGTTCCATCGGGTGCGTCCTAAACGATATCTGAGCCTATGGTACGTTTAGCGCAAACCGTGCACCTATCTTACATCAACCCTAACACCATCTCCAAATGGACCGAACGAGATTCCACATGATCCACGTCACTTAGGAGCTCCATCGGGTGCGTCCAAAATGATGTCTGAGCCTATGGTACGTTCGGCGCAAATCGTGCACCGATCTTGCGTCAAGATTAGCACTATCTCCGAACGGACTAAAATGAGCTTCCAGTTGAGCTTCGTCAACTAGGAGTACCATCGGGTGCGTCCTAAACGATATCTGAGCCTATGGTATGTTTGGCACAAACCATGCACCTATCTTGCCCTAACACTAACACCATCTCCAAACAGTCCGAATGAGGACTCCACAAGACCCACGTCACCGAGGAGTTCGATCGGGTGCGTACAAATCGATTTCCGAGCCTATGGTAAGTTAAGCTTAAACCATGAACCTATCTTGTGTCAAGATTAGCACTATATACAAACGGAGCGAAACTAGTTTCCACTTGAGGCTCATCACCTAGGAGTACCATCGGGTGCGTCCTATACGAGATCTAAGCCTATGATACGTTTCACGCAAACCGTGCACCTATCTTGCACTAACACTAACATCATCTCCAAATGGACCGAACGACATTCAACATGACCCATGTCACCTAGAAGTTCCATTGGGTGCGTCCAAAATGATTTCTGAGCCTATGGTATACTCGGCGCAAACCGTGCACCGATCTTGCGTCAAAATTAGCACTATCTCCAAACGGACGAAAATGAGCTTAAAGTTGAGCTTCGTCACCGAGGAGTACCATCCGGAGCGTCCTAAATGATATCTGAGCCTATGGTACGTTTGGCGCCAACCGTGCACCTATCTTGCACTAACATTAACACCATCTCCAAACAGACCGAACGAGATTCCCCATGACCCACGTCACCTAGGAGTTCCATCGGGTGCGTCCAAAATGATATCTGAGCCTATGGTACGTTTTGCGCAAATTGTGCACCCATCTTACATCAACACTAACACCACCTCCAAACGGACCAAATGAGATTCCACATGACCCACGTCACCGAGGAGTTCCATTGGGTGCGTCCAAAATGATTTCTGAGCCTATGGTACGTTCGGCGCAAACTATGCACCGATCTTGCGCTAAGATTAACGCTATCACCAAACGGTCCAAAACGAGCTTCCAGTTGAGCTTTGTCACCTTGGAGGACCATCAGGTGCATCCTAAACGATATCTAAGCCTATGGTACGTTTGGCGCAAACCGTGCACCTATCTTGCACCAACACTAACACCATCTCCAAATAGACCGAACAAGGATTCCACATGACCCACGTCACCTAGGAGTTCCATCGGGTGAGTACAAAACGATTTCTGATCCTATGGTACGTTCGGCGCAAACTGTGCACCGATCTTGCGGTAAGATTAGCACTATCTCCAAACAGACCAAAATGAGCTTCCAATTGAGCTTCGTCACCTTGGAGTACCATCTGGTGCGTCCTAAACGATATCTGAGCCTATGGTATGTTTGGCACCAAACGTGCACCTATCTTGCACTAACACTAACACCATCTCCAAATGGACCGAACAAGATTCCACATGAGCCATGTCACTTAGGAGCTCCATCGAGTGCATCCAAAACAATGTCTGAGCCTATGGTACATTCGGCGCAAATCATGCACCGATCTTGCGTCAAGATTAGCACTATCTCCAAATGGACCAAAATGAGCTTCTAGTTGAGCTTCGTCAACTAGGAGTACCATCGGGTGCGTCCTAAACGATATCTGAGCCTATGGTACGTTTGGCACAAACCATGCACCTATCTTGCCCTAACACTAACACCATCTCCAAACAGTCCAAACGAGGATTCCACATGACCCACGTCACCTAGGAGTTCGATCGGGTGCGTACAAATCGATTTCAGAGCCTATGGTACATTCAGCTTAAACCATGAACCTATCTTGTGTCAAGATTAGCACTATATACAAACGGAGCGAAACTAGTTTCCACTTGAGGCTCGTCACCTAGGAGTACCATCGGGTGCGTCCTAAACGAGATCTAAGCCTATGATACGTTTCGCGCAAACCGTGCACCTATCTTGCACTAACACTAACATCATCTCCAAATGGACCGAACGACATTCCACATGACCCATGTCACCTAGAAGTTCCATTGGGTGCATCCAAAATGATTTCCGAGCCTATGGTATACTCGGCGCAAACCGTGCACCGATCTTGCGTTAAAATTAGCACTATCTCTAAATGGACGAAAACGAGCTTAAAGCTGAGCTTCGTCACCGAGGAGTACCATCCGGAGCATCCTAAACGATATCTGAGCCTATGGTACTTTTGGCACCAACCGTGCACCTATCTTGCACTAACATTAACACCATCTCCAAATAGACCGAACGAGATTCCCCATGACCCACGTCACCTAGGAGTTCCATCGGGTGCGTCCAAAACGATATCTGCGCCTATGGTACGTTTTGCGCAAATTGTGCACCTATCTTACATCAACAATAACACCATCTCCAAACGGACCGAACGAGATTCCACAGGGCCCACGTCACCGAGGAGTTCCATTGGGTGCGTCCAAAATGATTTCCGAGCCTATGGTACGTTCGGCGCAAACCGTGCACCGATCTTGCGCCAAGATTAACGCTATCTCCAAACGGTCCAAAACGAGCTTCCAGTTGAGCTTCGTCACCTAGGAGGACCATCAGGTGCATCCTAAACGATATCTAAGCCTATGATACGTTTGGCGCAAACCGTGCACCTATCTTGTACTAACACTAACACCATCTCCAAACGGACCGAATGAGATTCCACATGACGCATGTCACCTAGGAGTTCCATCGGGTGCGTCCAAAACGATTTTCGAGCCTATGGTACGTTCGGTGCAAACCGTGCACCGATCTTGCGTCAAGATTAGCACTATCTCCAAACGAACCAAAACTAGCTTCCACTTGCGCTTCGTCACCTAGGAGCACCATCGGATGCGTCCTAAACCTTATATGAGCCTATGGTACATTTGGCGCAAACCGTGCACCTACCTTGCACTAACACTAACACCATCTCCAAATGGACCAAACGAGATTCCACATGACCCACGTCACCTAGGAGTTCCATTGGGTGCGTCCAAAACGATATCTGAGCCTATGGTACGTTTAGCACATACCGTGCACCTATCTTCCATCAACACTAACACCATCTTCAAATGGACCGAACGAGATTCCACATGACCCATGTCACCTAGGTGTTCCATTGCGTGCATCCGAATCGATTTCCGAGCCTATGGTACGTTCGGTGCAAATCATGCACCGATCTTGCGTCAAAATTAGCACTATCTCCAAACGGACCAAAACGAGCTTCCTGTTGAGCTTCGCCAACTAGGAGTACCATCGGATGCGTCCTAGACGATATCTGAGCCTATGGTACATTTGGCACAAACCATGCACCTATCTTGCACTAACACTAACGCCGTCTCCGAACAGACCGAACGAGGATTCCACATGACCCATGTCACCTAGGAGTTCGATCGGGTGCGTACAAGTCGATTTCCGAGCCTATGGTACGTTCGACGCAAACCATGAACCTATTTTGTGTCAAGATTAGCACTATCTACAAACGGAGCGAAACTAGTTTCCACTTGAGCCTCGTCACCTAGGAGTACCATCGGGTGCATCCTAAACGAGATCTAAGCCTATGATACGTTTGCCGCAAACCGTGCACCTATCTTGCACTAACACTAACACCATCTCCAAACGGACCGAACGAGATTCCACATGACCCACATCACCTAGAAGTTCAATCGGGTGCGTCCAAAACGATTTCTGAGCCTATGGAACACTCGGCGCAAACCGTGCACTGATCTTGCGTCCAAATTAGCACTATCTCCAAATGGATGAAAATGAGCTTAAAGTTGAGCTTCGTCACCGAGGAGTACCATCCGGTGCGTCCTAAACGATATCTGAGCCCATGGTTCGTTTGACACTAACACTATCTCCAAATAGACCGAACGAGTGTCTACATGACCCACATCAGCTAGGAGTTCCATCGATTGTGTGCAAAATGATATCTGAGCCTATGGAACGTTTAGCGTAAACTATTCGCCTGTCTTACATCAAAACTAACAATATCTCCAAACAGACCGAACGAGATTCCACATGACCCACGTCACATAGGATTCCATCGGGTGCGTTCAAAACGATTTCCGAGCCTATGGTACGTTCGGCGCAAACCATGCACCTATGTTGCGTCAAGATTAGCACTATCTCCAAATAGACCGAAACTAGCTTCCACTTGAGCCTCGTCACCTAGGAGTACAATCGGGTGTGTCCTAAATGATATATGAGCCTATGGTATGTTTAGCGCAAACCATGCACCAATCTTACATCAAAACTAACACCATCTCCAAACGGACCGAACGAGATTCCACATAACCCACGTCACCAAGGAGTTCCATCGGGTGCGTTCAATACGATTTCCGAGCCTATGATACGTTTGGCGCAAATGTTGCACCTATCTTGCGTCAAGATTAGCAATGTCTCCAAATAGACCGAAACTAGCTTCCACTTGAGCCTCGTCACCTAGGAGTACCATCGGGTGCGTCCTAAACGATATCTCAGCCTATGGTATGTTTGGCGCCAATCGTGCATCTATCATGCACTAACACTAACACCATTTCCAAACGGACCGAACGAGGATTCCACATGACCCACATCACCTAGTAGTTCCATCGGGTGCGTCCAAAACGATTTCTGAGCCTATGGTACGATTAGCGCAAACCGTGCACCTATCTTACATCAACACTAACACCATCTCTAAACAGACCGAACGAGATTCCACCTGACCCACGTCACCTAGGAGTTCTATCGGGTGCGTCCAAAACGATTTTTGAGCCCATGGTATGTTCGGCGCAAACCGTGCACCGATCTTGTGTCAAGATTACCACTATCTCCAAATTGACAAAAACGAGCTTCCAGTTGAGCTTCGTCACCTAGGAGTACCATCAGGTGCCTCCTAAATGACATCTGAGCTTATCGTACGTTTGGCGCAAACCGTGCACCTATCTTGCACAAACGCTAATGCCATCTCCAGACGGACCAGACGAGATTCCAATTGACCCACGTCACCTTGGAGTACCATCAGGTGCGTCCTAAACAATATCTGAGCCTATGATATATTTGGCGCAAACCATGCATCTATCTTGCACTACATTAACACCATCTCCTAACAGACCGAACGAGATTCCACATGACCCACCTCATCTAGGAGTTCCATCGGGTGCGTCCAAAATGATTTTCGAGCCTATGGTACGTTCGGCGCAAACCTTGCACCAATCTTGCGTCAAGATTAGCACTATCTCCAAACGGACAGAAAATAGCTTCCACTTGAGCCTCGTCACCTAGGAGTACCATAGGGTGCGTCCTAAACAATATCTGAGCCTATGGTACGTTTGGCGCAAACCGTGCACCTATCTTGCACTAACACTAACACTATCTCCAAACGGACCGAATGAGATTCGACAAGACCCACGTCACCTATGAGTTCCATCGGGTGCGTCCAAAATGATATCTGAGCCTATGTTACGTTAAGCGCAAACCATGGACCTATCTTACATCAAAACAAACACCATCTCGAAACGGACCAAACGAGATTCCACAGGACCCACGTCACCTAGGATTTCCATCGAGTGCGTTCAATATGATTTCTGAGCCTATGGTACGTTCGGCGCAAACGTTGCACCTATCTTGCGTCAAGATTAGCAATATCTCCAAACGGACTAAAACTAGCTTCCACTTGACCCACGTCACCTAGGAGTTCCATCGGGTTCATCCAAAATGATTTCTGAGCATATGGTACATTCGGCGCAAACCGTGCACCAATCTTGTGTCAAGATTAGCACTATCTCCAAATGGACCAAAACGACCTTCCATTTCAGCTTCGTCACCTAGGAGTACCACCGAGTGTGTACAAAATGATTTCTGAACCTATGGTACATTCGGCGCAAGCCATGCAACTCTCTTGCACCAACACTAACAACGTCTGTAAACAGACTGGAATGACATTCCACAAGACCCACGTCCCTAGGAGTTCCATCGGGTGCGTCAAAAATTATTTTTGAGCCTATGGTACGTTTAGCGCAAACCGTGCACCTATCTTACATCAACACTAACAATGTCTCTAAATGGGACAAAACGTGAATCCACAAGACCCACCTCACCTAGGAGTTCCATCGGTTGCATTCAAAACGATTTCTGAGCCTATGGTACGTTCGGCGCAAACCATGTACCTATCTTGCGTTAAGATTAGCACAATCTCCAAACGGACCAAAACGAGCTTCCAGTTGAGCGTCGTCACCTAGGAGTACCATCGGGTGCGTCCTAAATAATATCTGAACCTATGGTACGTTTGGAGCAAACCGTCCACCTTTCTTGCACTAACACTAACACCATCTCCAAACAGACCGAACAAGATTCCAAATGACCCACGTAACCTAGGAGTTCCATCGGGTGCGTCCAAAACAATTTCCGAGCCTATGGTACGTTCGGCGCAAACCTTCCACAGATCTTGTGTTAAGATTAGCACTATCTCCAAACGGACCGAAACTAGTTTCCACTTGAGCTTCGTCACGTAGGAGTACCATCAGGTGCATCCTAAATGATTTATGAGCCTATGGTACGTTCGGCGCAAACCGTGCACCAATCTTGAGTCAAGATTAGCACTATCTCCAAACAGACCAAAACTAGCTTCCACTTGAGCCTCGTCACCTAGGAGTATAATCGGGTGTGTCCTAAATGATATTTGAGCCTATGGTACGTTTGGCGCAAACCGTGCATCTATCTTACATCAAAACTAACACCATCTCTCTAAACAGACCGAACGAGATTCCACAAGACCCACGTCAGCTAGGAGTTCCATCGGGTGCGTCCAAAGCGATTTTCGTGCCTATGGTACGTTCGGCGCAAACCTTGGACTGATCTTGCGTCAAGATTAGCACTATCTCCAAACGGACCGAAACTAGTTTCCACTTGAGCTTCGTCAGTAGGAGTACCATCAGGTGCATCCTAAATGATTTCTGAGCCTATGGTACGTTCGGCGCAAACCGTGCACCAATCTTGCATCAAGATTAGCACTATCTCCAAATGGACCAAAATGACCTTCCATTTGAGCTTCGTCACCTAGGAGTACCACCGGGTGTGTCCAAAATGATTTCTAAACCTATGGTACATTCGGTGCAAGCCATGCAACTATCTTGCACCAACACTAACAACGTCTCTAAATAGACCGGAATGACATTCCATAAGACCCACGTCCCTAGGAGTTCCATCGGGTGCGTCCAAAATCATTTTTGAGCCTATGGTACGTTTAGCGCAAACCGTGCACCTATCTTACATCAACACTAATAGTGTCTCTAAATGGAACAAAACGTGAATCCACAAGACCCACCTCACCTAGGAGTTCCATCGGTTGCGTTCAAAACGATTTCTGAGCCTATGGTACATTCGGCACAAACCATGTACCTATCTTGCGTTAAGATTAGCACTATCTCCAAACGGACTGAAACGAGCTTCCAGTTGAGCGTCGTCACCTAGGAGTACCATTGGGTGCGTCCTAAATAATATCTAAACCTATGGTACGTTTGGGGCAAACCGTCCACCTATCTTGCACTAACACTAACACCATCTCCAAATGAACCGAACAAGATTCCAAATGACCCACGTAACCTAGGAGTTCCATCGGGTGCGTCCAAAACAATTTCCGAGCCTATGGTACGTTCGGCGCAAACCTTCCACCGATCTTGTGTCAAGATTAGCACTATCTCCAAACGGACCGAAACTAGTTTCCACTTGAGCTTCATCACGTAGGAGTACCATCAGGAGCATCCTAAATGATATCTGAGCCTATGGTACGTTTGGCGCAAACCGTGTACCTATCTTGCACTAACACTAACACCATCTCCAAACGGACTGAACGAGATTCCACATGACCCACGTCACCTAGGAGTTCCATCGGGTGCATCCAAAATGATTTCCGAGCCTATGGTACGCTCGGCGTATACCGTGCACCTATCTTACATCAACACTAACACCATCTCCAAACGGACCAAATGAGATTCCACATGACCCACGTCACCTTGGAGTTCCATCGGGTGCGTCCACAACGATTTTTGAGCCTATGGTATGTTCGACGCAAACCGTGAACGGAGCTTGCGTCAAGATTAGCACTATCTCCAAATGGACCGATATGGGATTTCAGTTGAGCGTCATCACCTAGGAGTTCCATCGGGTGCATCCTGAACGATATCTGAGCCTTTGGTATGTTTGGCGCAAAACGAGCACCTATCTTGCATCAACACTAACACCATCTCCAAACGGACTGAACGAGATACCACATGACCCACGACACCTAGGTGTTCCATCGAATGAGTACAAAATGATTTCTGAGCCTATGGTACATTCGGCGCAAACCATGCACCGATATTGCGTCAAGATTACCACTATCTCCAAACGGACCAAAACGAGCTTCCAGTTGAGCTTCGTCGCCTTGGAGTACCATCCGGTGTGTCCTAAACGATATCTGAGCCTATGGTATGTTTGGCACCAAACGTGCACCTATCTTGCACTAACACTAACACCATCTCCAAAAGGACCGAACAAGATTCCACATGACCCACGTCGGCGCCAACCGTGCACCTATCTTGCACTAACACTAACACCATCTCCAAAAGGACCGAACGAGATTCCACATGACCCACGTCACCTAGGAGTTCCATTAGGTGCGTCCGAAACAATATCTGAGCCTAGGGTACATTTAGCACATACCGTGCACCTATCTTACATCAACACTAACACCATCTCCAAATGGACCGAACGAGATTCCACATGACCCATGTCACCTAGGTGTTCCATCGGGTGTGTCCAAAATGATTTCCGAGCCTATGGTACGTTCGGCGCAAACCGTGCAATGATCTTGCGTCAATATTAGCTCTATCTCCAAATAGACCAAAATGAGCTTCCAGTTGAGCTTCGTCACCTACGAGTACCATCGGGTGCGTCCTAAATTATATCTGAGCCTATGGTACGTTTGGCGCAAACCGTGCACCTATCTTGCACTAACACTAACACCATCTCTAAACGGATTGAACAAGATTCCACATGACCCACATCACCTAGGAGTTCCATCGGGTGCGTCCAAAAGGATATCTGAGCCTATGGTACATTTAGCGCAAACCGTGCACCTATCTTGCGTCAATATTAGCACTACCTCCAAATGGACCAAAACAAGCTTGCAGTTGAGCTTGGTCGCCTAGGAGTACCATCGGGTGCATCCTAAACGATATTTGAGCCTATGGTATGTTTGGCGCAAACCGTGCACCTATCTTGCACTAACACTAACACAATCTCCAAACGGACCGAACGAGATTCCACATGACCCACGTCACCTAGGAGTTCCATGGGGTGCGTTCAAAATGATTTCTGAGCCTATGGTACGTTCCGCGCAAACCATGCACCTATCTTGCGTCAAGATTAGCAATATCTCCAAACATACCGACACTAGCTTCCACTTGAGCCTCATCACCTAGGAGTACCATTGGGTGCATCCTAAACGATATCTGAGCCTATGGTACGTTTAGCGCAAACCATGAACCTATCTTGCACTAACACTAACACCAACTCCAAAGGAACTGAACGAGGATTCCACATGACCCACGTCACCTAGTAGTTCCTGCAGATGCGTCCAAAATGATTTCTCAGCCTATGGTACGTTTGCCCCAAACTGTGCACCAATCTTGCGTCAAGATTAGCAGTATCTCCAAACAGACCGAAACGAACTTCCAGTTGAGCTTCTTGATCTAGGAGTACAATCGGGTGCATCCTAAATGATATCTGATCCTATGGTACGTTTGGCGCAAACCGTGCACCTATCAACATCATCTCAAACAGACCGAACGAGATTCCAAATGACCCACGTCACCTAGGAGTTCCATTAGGTGCGTGCAAAACAATTTTTGAGCCTATGGTATGTTCGGCGCAAACCATGTACCTATGGCAGAACCTCCTAAGAAATCAGGCCCACGTGCATCTATCATTGTCTCAACAGACCTCTAATAGCGTACACAAGTTCCCAACAACTTAACAGGTCTGTCGGGTGTCCCCGGGAAACCCGAATCATCCACGAATCTTTTCCAAACAGGATCCCAATCATAGACATTGTAGATTACAATAGTTTTCAATATACATATAAGAGATTATAAAGCGGAAGACTTAAGTTTTAATATTACAAACCAGTTGTTTCAAACTTACAAAACCATAAGTGTCATACAACCATA
Source organism: Miscanthus lutarioriparius (assembly GCA_904845875.1). Taxonomy (NCBI): domain Eukaryota; kingdom Viridiplantae; phylum Streptophyta; class Magnoliopsida; order Poales; family Poaceae; genus Miscanthus; species Miscanthus lutarioriparius. The sequence continues at coordinate 38,232,105 of CAJGYO010000016.1, forward strand.
GTAGCGGGATAATATTACATTAACATTATTTATTTCACACAAACTAGTGCCTTGTCCAAAGGCCATGCATCATTCCTCATCGTCATCGATTTCAAACACTGACATGCAGCAGGGACCAAAACAAGCCTGTGCATGCAACTCACCTGCAACAAGGGTTAACAAACCCTGAGTACAAAAGTACTCAACAAGACTGACCCGACGTAAAAGGGGACAAGGTAAGGATGTAGCAAGATTCAAAAGTTCTTTGCCAAAAGCTTACTATTCTTGATCCTATTTTCAAGTTTTTACCCTAAGTCTTCTTAGTTCATTATCTCGAACTAAGTGTTCATATCCCATGTTCCAATCCTTCTCATTTCATTCCTTTTCTCATGTTTTAGTAATTCACCAGTCCTGCATTGCTTCTGTACTGAATCGAGTCTCCATATCCGCGGAGCACCGGCAATTTGAATTGATTCAAGTCCCAGCTGGGGATTCCTTATCACACGACATATGTAGAACTTAATCTTGCATATATCAACCTCACTACCAGATCCTCCCATACTAAGCCGTCTCCATGCCACCCGAGAGCATAGTACACCTCCAATCCGGCCACATTTCAGCCATGAGGGTACACGCTACTCCCACCATCTCTCCACTCCCAGTGCGTGGGCATTCGTCTTAGTATCGGATTAGTCGAAGTAGGCTTACCGGAGTATGTGACCAGTACTACAAAGTGTCTCGTTTAGAAGATCCACAATGAGTGGCCTTTAAGCGACATAGTCGGCAACGTTACCCAACATTCAAGATAAGTCACCCGACTAGTCTCTAGTTTGTTCTATCTTCTTTCTTTCTTTGGCCAGTATGCCATCTTTGATTGTATCGAAACTTTTACTTTGAAAGCCTACCATAAAGCATACTAAGCATTCTATGCTTTTTGTAAATGAAATCATCTTCATGGATGGTAAACAATTAACAAGGTAGGCAATGCATCAAGTAGGTAACATTTGAATAAATCAACTTAATGCAATAGGTAACATAGGTGATAAACTTTTCAAAGTAAACAAGGTAATGGTTTAATGCATAAACCAGGGCTTGCCTTCGTTGACGATCTCGGGTTCCGGATCAGTACCACAAATATCAAATCCTGAGACAACCGGGGATTCTTCCACAACTTGCTCAACTAGAATAGGTTCACTCTTGGATTCTACATGAAATAATAGCATATGCTTCAACATGATGATAATGTAAACATGATGCTTTCATGGTGCATGAAATGTAATAACACCTTGAGTACAACTTTCCTTCACGGTATAGTTGCAAGCCAACAAAACTAACTTGCAATTCTACCATCAAGGATCACACAACAATTATTACTAAGAAACCCTACATTCTTCTAAAGGACTACCTAAAGTTTCATGCCAAAGTTCTACTCTTAATGAATGAAATCATTCATTAACTATACTCTAACCAAATTTTAATGACCTAGGGCTTATGACCTAAGTGACTTGACCAAATTGATCTTGAAACCCTACTGGTCATAAAACATGACCAAAATAAGATCAAACTCTAAACCTAACACTTAGGGTTTGTTTTTATCCATTTTTTTATTAATTTGGAATTAAGCTCAAAAACGAAATTGTTCCAAATGACCTTAAAATTTTATGTAAGATTCCTCATGACAAATTAGTGTCCAAAATAAATTTCATAATTTTTGGAGTTATACAGTGGCCTACAAAAATTATGGAAATTACATTTATCAATTAATTGACTGAATTTTTTAACATTAAAAATTTATTCAAATTTCAAGTTTCATATTTTTATACCATAATAGAACATGTACAAAAGCTACACACAAATTTTCAGAATTTTTGAAGCTGTAATTATTTTCCTATGATTTTCCAAAGTTGCTGCACTATTCAAAATTCAGAAAATAACAAATCTCTCTGTTCTCTCTCCCTCTGTCTCACTGACAACCGGCCCCCGCATGTCAGCGACACAAACACTGGACACGGCAGCGCTGTCGGTTCTGGTCGGCCAAAACACGCCGGTGGTGAGGTTTCAGCGAGGCAGACCGCACCAGCATGTTCTACACCACCCCGTGAACCTATCCCTACCCTCAGAATAGTAGCTGGCGCACCAGAGGATGCTCTACGCCGGCCATGGCGGCCATGGGCACGGCGGCGAGACACTCCCTGATGTGACTGGCTCTGACAGGGAAAACGACCGAGCATACGAGCAACAGGATGTCACGGGGAAGCTAAACCACAAGAAGAATCGACGAGAGGCTCACCGGAGTGGCTTGACCATGGTGAGATGGTCACGGCAGAGCTCCGGCCGGTCACGGGGAAGAACGCGTTGCGCTGGGCGATTCCAGCCAACCCAGGTGATACAAGCAAGCCGAAGAGAAGCGCTAGGTCGATGCGATCACGCTGGCTTAGCTAGGCACGACAGGAAGGGTTCGACGGCGGCTACAGCGAGCGGCGGAGCTGGCGGTGGCGGAGCATAGCAGAGAAGAAAAGGAAGGACGACGGCGGCGGGTGCTCCTATTTATAGAAGGGAGGAGGCGTCCGGCGTCGACAGCTCCCGAACGAGTCCGCCACGGAGACGGTAGCGTGTCACCGCGCGAGAAAGCGGTGAAGGTCGGCGGCAAGCAGCTGCGTGGCGCCGGTGGCAAGCAGGCGGTGGCGATTTTGATTTTTTAAAAAAAATATTTACAGAATTGCCACTGAGTTTATTTTACAAATTACTCACAATTTTTCTAAAGAAGTTGAAAATCTCCAAAAATGAAAGTTGCTCAACTTTTCAAACTCTACAACTTTGCTTCAATGAACATTTTCAAATTCTGCCTCCATTTTGAAATTTGAATTTGGGGTGCATTTGAGCATTTGAATCATTTCAAAATTACTCCAAATTTTATATGTAAACTTTAAAAACTTTGAATACCAAAGTTGATCCTTATAAAATAAGCTTCAACTTTTCTTTTTGTCACACCCCCAAATTCCAAATGGGTTTTGAAATGAACAAAAGGGGCAAAAAGGACTTTTATAATTTGAATTTGAATTCAATTTGATTTGTTCACCTTTTTACTTAATTATGGTTTTTGTCAAATTACATGGCCCATTAGGGTTATTTGAGTCAAATGACACATGGTCTCACATGATCACTTGAAATTTAACCCTTGTGGTCATGATTTTCATTCAGAGTTTTGAATCTCATTACATGACATAAAATAACAACTATGAAATAAAGCTTATTTAGTGAATGCATTCAAAATTTCCTACTTTATGAATGCTTTGCAATGCATATGATGACATGTCAAGTTTTAATGCTAGGTCAAAACACCAGAGGTGTTACAACCCTTCCCCCTTAAAGAAATCTCATCCCGAGATTTAAAACTTAGGATTAAGTAATGGAAAAGGAAATGTGTCAAGCTAACACATCATAACTTTATTCAAAAGGCTAGTGAGGGGGTTTTCCATTCTTTTGACAAAAGAGACAAGTTACAATATAGACAAGGTATTGCAACTAGATAGAAGCAAAGAAATCAGGAAAGTTTTCTTCTAAGTAATCCACGGACTCCCAAGTAGCTTCATCTTCAGTGTGTTGGTTCCATTGTACTTTATAGAACTTGATTGTACACCTTCGAGTGACTCGATCTTTCTGATCTAAGACTCTAATGGGGTACTCGACATAAGTCAAGTTAGGTTCTAGTTCTACATCACCAAAGTCGATCACTTGATCAGGTACTTGAAGACACTTCTTCAATTGGGATACATGGAAGATATCATCCACAGCTGACACGTGATCTGGTAGCTTGACGCGATAGGCGACTGGTCCACATCGTTGTTGGATTTGAAAAGGACCGACATAATGGGGTGCCAACTTTCCCCAAATCCCAAAACGATGAACTCCTTTCATCAGCGATACCTTGAGGTAGACATGATCTCCCACTTTGAATTCTAGCGGTCGTCTCCTCTTATCAGCATAGCTTTTCTATCGGGGTTGAGCTACCTTCATATTAGCTTGTATGAGTTTAACTTTCTATTTAGCTTCCTTGACCACATCCGGTCCAAAGAACCAACATTCCCCAGCTTCTGACCAATTTAAAGGTGTCTGGCATCTTCGGCCATACAATGCTTCGAATGGTGCCATTTTAATGCTCTCTTGATAGCTATTGTTATATGAGAATTTAGCTAAGGGAAGGCATTCATCCCATATAGCACCATAGGAAAGAACGCATGCTCTCAACATATCTTCAAGAATTTGATTTACCCTCTCAGTCTGTCCATCTGTTTGTGGATGATAAGCAGAACTGCGGATAAGTTTGGTTCCCAAAGACTCATGTAAACTTTTCCAAAACTTGGATACGAACAATGACCCTCTGTCAGAGACGATGGTCTTGGGTTCCCCATGCAGACTGAAAATTCTATCAAGATAAAGCTTTGCATACTGTTCTGCTCGATATTTATCTCTGACTGGCAAGAAATGAGCTATCTTGGTTAGGCGATCAACAATAACCCATATTGAATTGTAGCCTACAGATGTCCTAGGCAACCCCACGATGAAGTCCATACAGATATCTTCCCACTTCCAAGATGGAACTGGCAATGAATGTAATGGACCTGCAGTCTTCAGGTGAACCGCTTTGACTCTCTGACAAGTATCACATTTGGCCACATATTGAGCTATTTCTATTTTCATTTTGGTCCACCAATATCTCTTTCTCAGATCATGATACATTTTGTTGCTACCTGGATGAATGGAGTATCTTGTAGAATGAGCTTCATCAAGAATCTACTTTCACAGCTCCGGACTTTTGGGTACTACCAATCTATCTTTGAACCATACGACATCGGATTCATCAATATTGAAACATGTTGGTTTTCTAGGTCTGACTTTATCTTTGATATGGGCTATACCCTTACTTTTTCGTTGAGCAGCAATGATCTGATCTTTGATAGTGGACTCAATTGCAATATTAGATAGGGAACCTTGTTCTATGATTTGTAAATTCATATGCTCCATCTCTTGACACAATGTTCGTTGCATAGGTTTCACAGTCAGACAATGGCAATGACTCTTGCGACTCAGGGCATCGGCAACCACATTAGCCTTGCCCGGATGATAATGCACTTCTAAGTCATAATCTTTGATAAGTTCTAACCATCTTCTTTGCCTCATATTCAGCTCTGACTGAGTGAAGATATATTTCAAACTTTTGTGATCCGTATAGATATGACAGATATTGCCCAACAAATAATGTCGCCAAACCTTGAGTGCATGTACAACAGTGGCTAATTCAAGATCATGGGTGGGATAATGTTCTTCATGCTTCTTGAGTTGTCTAGAAGCATATGCTATGACTATGCCTTCTTGCATAAGAACACAACCAATACCAATTCCAGATGCATCACAATAGATATCAAACGGCCTCTCGATATCAGGTTGTGCTAATACTGGTGTAGTTGTCAGCAACTTCTTTAATGTTTGAAAGGCCTTCTCACATTCTGTTGACCATACAAACTTAGTTTGATTTTTCAGCAGTCCAGTAATTAGCTTCGTAATTCTGGAGAAGTTAGGGATGAACCGACGATAATAACCCGCCAACCCCAGAAAACTACGAACTTGATGAACAGTGGTAGGTGCTCTCCAGTTAAGGACTTCTTCTACCTTGCTCGGATCAACAACTATACCTTCAGCAGATAACACATGACCCAGAAATTGTACTTCTTCTAACCAGAATGCACATTTGCTGAATTTGGCATATAATTTGTGGTCTCTTAATCGTTGTAGAACAATACGGAGATGTTCCTCATGCTCTTCTTTGCTCTTAGAATAGATAAGAATGTCATCAATGAATACCACTACAAACTTATCCAACTCAGGCATGAAAACTGAGTTCATCAGGTACATGAAATGAGACGGGGCATTGGTCAGCCCAAAAGACATGACTAAATACTCATATAGACCATATCAGGTAGTAAACGCTGTCTTTAGCACATCTTCTCATCTGATCTTAATCTGGTGATAGCCTGATCTCAAGTCTATCTTCAGGAACACCTTAGCTCCTGCAAGTTGATCAAATAGCAAATCAATTCGGGGTAAGGGGTATTTGTTCTTTATGGTGACTTCATTTAACGGCCGATAGTCAACACATAACCTTAAGGTTTGGTCCTTCTTCTTCATGAAGATAGCAGGGCATCCCCAAGGTGATGAACTGGGTTGAATGAAACCCTTGTCTAACAACTCTTGTAGTTGGATTTTTAATTCTGCTAGTTCTTTGGGTGGCATCCTATATGCTCTTCTGGACATAGGTGCCGTTCCTGGTTTCAGGTCAATTCTAAACTCCACATCTCGGTCTAGTGGCAGACCATACAGATCATCGGGAAAGACATCCATAAATTCACATACCACAGGAATTTCCTCGGCTTCTTCAACAATAGTTGCACAGACTGTTCCAACCGTACTCTTAGGAAAGGGAAGTTGGATGAGAAGTTGGGTTTTACTGCCAGGTACATTTACTCTTATGGTTCTACGCATGACATCTATGATAGCCCCGTGTTGAGTTAACCAGTTCATACCAAGGATCACATCTATATCTTGATCCTTTAATATCAGCATGTTGGTAGGGAACTCATGTCCTCCCAAATCAATAGGTACATGTTGAATTATCTCCCTTGTACAGATTCATCCCCTAGGCGACTATATATGATATGGTTCTTTTGTTTCCCCAATAGTCATCCCATGCTTCACAACAAATGTACGATTAATGAATGTATGGGATGCACCAGAATCAAATAAGGTAATTGCAGGGTGCTTAGCAACGGGAAACATACCAATCATTACTAGTTCTCCTTCTGGAATAGATTCCACCTGAGTATAGAAGACCCTTCCAGTTTTCTTCTCAGCCTGACCCTTCTGACTGTTCTGAGCATTGCCCTTGTATTGATTCTGAGCTTGAGCAACAGGGGCTTTAGGTGCATTAGGATTACTCTTCCTGGGATACGGACATTCTCGGGAAAAGTGTCCGGGTTTACCACAATTATAACATGGATAATTGTGATTCTAGGGAGTAGCATTACGGTTTGCATTATTTGTATTATTTTGCAGCTGCGGTGCTTGATGAGGATAAGGCGTATTAGTTGTAGGGCGAATAAAGATTTGCTGCCTGCTTTGGCTTTGTTGTGGGCGGAATGGTGCACGGCCATGATTCTGAGGATGGTAGACCATCTTTTGACACTTTCCACTCGACGATCCGGAAGCAAATGCTCTCTTTTTCTTCGCCTCCTTGTGTCGGCGGTAATTCTCCTTTGAAGCGATAGCAATGTTGACTGTCTCATGATAAGTTGCGTTGCCACAAGTTGCCATCATGGTCTGAAGTTTGGTGTTCAGGCCTCTCATGAAATGACTCTTCTTCTTCCTGTCAGTATTCACATACTCTATAGCATACTGTGATAGGTGATTGAAACGCCCAACATTTTGCATCACTAGGTGCTCCCCTTGCTTAAGAGCCAGGAACTCTTCTAACTTCATGGTCATCACACCATCTGGAATATAGTGTGCCCTGAAGGCATCCTTAAACTCCATCCAGGTGATTTGGTGACCAGCGGGCTGTACAGCTACCAAATTTGCCCACCAGGCACCAGCAGCTCCTCGGAGTTGCTGTGCCGCAAACCTTTGTTTCTGAATCTCAGTACAGTGAATCAGCTCAAACTTTTGCTCCATTGTCCGGAGCCAATCATCAGCTTCTAAAGGCTCTTCTACCTTAGAGAACACAGGCGGACGTGAGTCAGTAAAATCAATATAGGTTGACTCGTCATTTCCATTATTACGGCGGCCATGATTAGGGTGTGGTGCCTGTTGGTTCTGAGTCATTTCCCTTAACAACCTAGCATTCTCTGCCATTGCATAGACGAGTGTGGTTATGGCATCTGCCATAGTCGGAGGCATTGGTGGAGGATTTGGGATATCATCATTGTCTTGCGAGGTACTTGCACCAGTTCGGGTGTTAGGACGAGGCATCTGTTAGAGAGACACGTTCATTTATTATTATTTTATTGAAAGCAGTTAAAAAGGTTTCATGCTACAAAGGGTTACTTATTTATATTACATGTCCTGTATCCCACAAGACAACCCTGGTTTACTAGAAAAGCAGTAAAGGAACTATTACTACTCCAAGCTCTCAGTCATCGGCGTCCGTGTCCATATCGGACGCAACCTCATCTTCATCTGAGAAGTACACTAATTCCTCAGGGTCCTCCTCCTCTTCTTCATTCTCGACTTCTCCTAGATCTACAATCATTTCTTCATCTGTAACTTCACCATCCCCATGAGGAGGATGAAGTTGAGCGTACATCATGTGGACATTCTCATGAAGAATGGCATTGTCCATCTCCAGGTCTTCGACGTAGAACTCCAACTCATGGATGCATTCGTTGGTCGCATCCTCTCGTGTCCAGGCTTCATTCCGCAGCTCCATGGTCATGGTGATGGCCCTTTGCATTTCCGCCAGCTTCTCTTGATCTTTGGCATGAGCTCGACGAAGAGTGTTGAGCTCCTTGGTAAGGTTCTCGATGTTGGCGGGATTGCTTGAAGATTCTCCATCTCCTAGGGTCCTGGAACTTCCTTCACCAAGCTCACGGTTACGCGGTGGCAACTGGTGATGAGGGACTCCGTGAGGTCCAGTGGACTTGCGTGCGGTTATCTTGGTCTTTGCCATAGCCTATAGAAGTGAGGGTAGGACTATAAGGATAGCTTGAGGATAATGGAGGTTAGCAAGAATGGGATTGACATTACTTACCCAACCACTTTTAAGGGGAATTATTATGCAAGGTGTTCAAGCATGATGCATGAATCGATCTTACGAATCCGAGTACAAAAGATTTATACAATCAAAAGTACTAGATTTTTAATACATAGGACAAACCTAGTCATATTATCCACCACAAACTTTCAAATAAGATATGATTGAGGCTAGATCAGAGGTAAGAAGAAAGAAATTTGAACTTTAAAATATCAAGTTTAATTTCTTTGATCCAAATCAGTTTGAAGGTTTTCAAAAGTAACCCACAATTATCTTAGATAGGACCTACTCTGATACCAGCTATGGCAGAACCTCCTAAGAAATCGGGCCCACGTGCATCTATCGTTGTCTCAACAGACCTCTGATAGCGTACAAAAGTTCCCAACAACTTAACAGGTCTATCGGGTGTCCTCGAGAAACCCGAATCATCCATGAATCTTTTCCAAACAGGATCCCAATCACAGATATTGCAGATTACAACAGTTCTCAATATACATATCAGAGATTATAAAGCGGAAGACTTAAGTTTTAATATTACAAACCAGTTGTTTCAAACTTACAAAACCATAAGTGTCATACAACCATAGTAGTGGGATAATATTACATTAACATTATTTATTTCACACAAACTAGGGCCTTGTCCAAAGGCCATGCATCATTCCTCATCGTCATCGACTTCAAACACTGACATGCAGCAGGGACCAAAACAAGCCTGCGCATGCGACTCACCTGCAACAAGGGTTAACAAACCCTTAGTACAAAAGTACTCAACAAGACTGACCCAACGTAAAAGGGAAGGTCTTAGGGATGCAGGTGTTGGGACAAGGTAAGGATGTCGCAAGATTCAAAAGTTCTTTGCAAGCTTACTATTCTTGATCCTATTTTCAAGTTTTTACCCTAAGTCTTCTTAGTTCATTATCTCAAACTAAGTGTTCATATCCCATGTTCCAATCCTTCTCATTTCATTCCTTTTCTCATGTTTTAGTAATTCACCAGTCCTGCATTGCTTTTGTAATGAATCGAGTCTCCATATCCGCGGAGCACCGGCAATTCGAATTGATTCAAGTCCCAGCTGGGGATTCCTTATCACACGACATATGTAGAACTTAATCTTGCATATATCAACCTCACTACCGGATCCTCCCATACAAAGCCATCTACACGCCATCCGAGAGCACAGCACACCTCCAATCCAGCCACGAGGGTACACGCTACTCCCGCCATCTCTCCACTCCCAGTGCGTGGGCATTCGTCTTAGTATCGGATTAGCCGAAGTAGGCTTACCGGAATATGTGACCAGTACTACAAAGTGTCTCGTTCAGAAGATCCACAATGAGTGGCCTTTAAGCGACATAGTCGGCAACGTTACCCAACATTCAAGATAAGTCACCTGACTAGTCTCTAGTTCATTCTATCTTCTTTCTTTCTTTGGCCAATATGCCATCTTTGATTGTATCGAAACTTTTACTTTGAAAGCCTACCATAAAGCATACTAAGCATTCTACGCCTTTGTAAATGAAATCATCTTCAAGGATGGTAAACAATTAACAAGGTAGGCAATGCATCAAGTAGGTAACATTTGAATAAATCAACTTAATGCAATAGGTAACATAGGTGATAAACTTTTCAAAGTAAACAAGGTAATGGTTTCATGCATAAACTGGGGCTTGCCTTTGTTGACGATCTCGGGTTCCGGATCAGTACCACAAATATCAAATCCCGAGACAACCGGGGATTCTTCCACAACTTGCTCAACTAGAATCGGTTCACTCTCGGATTCTACACGAAATAATAGCATATGCTTCAACATGATGATAATGTAAACATGATGCTTTCATGGTGCATGAAATGTAATAACACCTTGAGTACAACTTTCCTTCACGGTACAGTTGCAAGCCAACAAAACTAACTTGCAATTCTACCATCAAGGATCACACAACAATTATTACTAAGAAACCCTACATTCTTCTAAAGGACTACCCTAAAGTTTCATGCCAAAGTTCTACTCTTAATGAATGAAATCATTCATTAACTATACTCTAACCAAATTTTAATGACCTAGGGCTTATGACCTAAGTGACTTGACCAAATTGATCTTGAAACCCTACTGGTCACAAAACATGACCAAAACAAGATCAAACTCTAAACCTAACACTTAGGGTTTGCTTTTATCCATTTTTTTATTAATTTGGAATTAAGCTCAAAAATGAAATTGTTCCAAATGACCTTAAAATTTTATGTAAGATTCCTCATGACAAATTAGTGTACCAAAATAAATTTCATAATTTTTGGAGTTATACAGTGGCCTACAAAAATTAAGGAAATTGCATTTATCAATTAATTGACTGAATTTTTGAACATTAAAAATTTATTCAAAATTCAAGTTTCATTTTTTTAAACCATAATAGAACATGTACAGAAGCTACACACAAATTTTTAGAATTTTTGAAGCTGTAATTATTTTCCTATGATTTTCCAAAGTTGTTGCACTATTCAAAATTCAGAAAATAACAAATCTCTCTGTTCTCTCTCCCTCTGTCTCACTGACAACCGGCCTCCGCATGTTAGCGACACAAACATAGGACACGGCGGCGCTGTCGGTTCCGGTCGGCCAAAACGCGCCATCGGTGAGGTTTCGGCGAGGCAGACCGCACCAGCATGTTCTACACCACCCCGTGAACCTATCCCTACCCTCAGAATAGTAGCAGGCGCACCAGAGGACGCTCTACGCGGCCATGGCGGCCACGAGCACGGCGGCGAGACACTCCCCGATGTGACTTGCTCCGATAGGGGAAATGATCGAGCATACAAGCAACAGGATGTCACGGGGAAGCTAAACCACAAGAAGAATCAACGAGAGGCTCACCAGAGTGGCTTGACCACGGTGAGATGATCGCGGCGGAGCTCCGGCCGGTCACGGGGAAGAACGCGTTGCGCTGGGCGATTTGGGCCAACCAGGTGATGCAAGCAAGCCGAAGAGAAGCGCTAGGTCGATGCGATCATGCTGGCTTAGCTAGGCACGACAGGAAGGGTTCGACGGCGGCTACGGCGAGCGGCGAAGCTGAGCGGTGGTGGAGCAGAGCAGAGAAGAAAAGGAAGGACGACGGCGGCGGGTGCTCCTATTTATAGAAGGGAAGGAGGCGTCCGGCGTCGACAGCTCCCGAACGAGTCCGCCAGGGAGACGCCAGCGTGTCACCGCGCGAGTAAGCGGCAAAGAAGGTCGGTGGCAAGCAGCTGCGTGGCGCTGGTGGCAAGCAGGCGGTGGCGATTTTGATTTTTGAAATATTTACATAATTGCCACTGAGTTTATTTTGCAAATTACTCACAATTTTTCTAAAGAAGTGGAAAACCTCCAAAAATGAAAGTTGCTCAACTTTTCAAACTCTACAACTTTGCTTCAATGAACATTTTCAAATTCTGCCTCCATTTTGAAATTTGAATTTGGGGTGCATTTGAGCATTTGAATCATTTCAAAATTACTCCAAATTTTATATGTAAACTTTAAAAACTTTGAATACCAAAGTTGATCCTTATAAAATAAGCTTCAACTTTACTTTTTGTCACACCCCCAAATTCCAAATGGATTTTGAAATAGACAAAAGGGGCAAAAAGGACTTTTATAATTTGAATTTCTATTCAATTTGATTTGTTCACCTTTTTACTTAATTATGGTTTTTGACCAATTACATGGCCCATTAGGGTTATTTGAGTCAAATGACACATGGTCTCACATGATCACATGAAATTTGACCCTTGTGGTCATGATTTTCATTCAGAGTTTTGAATCTCATTACATCACATAACATAACAACTATGAAATAAAGCTTATTTAGTGAATGCATTCAAAATTTCCTACTTTACGAATGCTTTGCAATGCATATGATGACATGTAAAGTTTTAATGCTAGGTCAAAACACCAGAGGTGTTACAGTACCTATATTGCGTCAAGATTAACAATATCTCCAAACGGACTAAAACGAGCTTCTAGTTGAGCGTCATCACCAAGGAGTACCATCAGGTGCGTCCTAAATAATATCTGAACCTATGGTACGTTTGGCGCAAACCATGCACCTATCTTGCACTAACACTAACACCATCTCCAAACGGACCGAACGAGATTCCACATGACCTACGTCACCAAGGAATTCGATCGGGTGCGTCCAAATCGATTTCAGAGCCTATGGTACGTTCGGCGCAAACCTTGCACCGACTTGCGTCAAGATTAGCACTATCTCCAAACGGACCAAAACTAGTTTCCACTTGAGCTTCGTCACGTAGGAGTACTATCGGGTGCGTCCTAAATGATATTTGTGCCAATGGTACGTTTAGCACAAACCGTGCACCTATCTTGCACTAACACTAACACCATCTCCAAACAGATCAAATGAGATTCCACATGACCCACGTCACCTAGGAGTTCCATCGGGTGCGTACAAAACGATTTCCGAGCCTATGGTACGTTCGGCGCAAACTGTGCACCGATCTTGCATCAAGATTAGCACTATCTCCAAACGGACCAAAAGGAGCTTCTAGTTGAGCTTCGTCACCTAGGAGTACCATTGGGTGCGTCCTAAACGATATCTGAGCCTATAGTACGTTTGGCGCAAACCGTGCACCGATCTTGCACTAACACTAACACTATCTCCAAATGGACCGAACGAGATTCCACATGACCTACGTCAGCTTGGAGTCCATCGATTGTGTCCAAAATAATATCTGAGCATGTGGAACATTTAGCGTAAACCATGCACCTATCTTACATCAAAACTTACAATATCTCCAAACAGACCGAATGAGATTCCACATGACCCATGTCACGTAGGATTCCATCGGGTGCGTTCAAAACGATTTCCGAGCCTATGGTACGTTCGGCGCAAACCATGCACCTATCTTGCGTCAAGAGTAGCACTATCTCCCAATAGACCGAAACTAGCTTCCACCTGAGCCTCGTCACCAAGGAGTATAATCAGGTGTGTCCTAAATGACATCTGAGCTTATGGTACGTTTAGCGCAAACCATGCACCAATCTTACATCAAAACTAACACCATCTCTAAACGGACCGAACGAGATTCCACATGACCCATGTCACCTAGGTGTTCCATCGGGTGCGTTCAATACGATTTCCAAGCCTATGGTACGTTCGGCACAAACGTTGTCCTATCTTGCATCAAGATTAGCAATATCTCAAAATAGACCGAAACTAGGATCCTCTAGAGCTTGTCACCTAGGAGTACCAGCGGGTGCATCCTAAATGATATCTGAGCCTATCGTAAGTTTGGCGCAAACCGTGCATCCATCTTGCACTAACACTAACAAGATCTCCAAACGGACCGAACGAGGATTCCACATGACCCACGTCACCTAGTAGTTCCATCGGGTGCGTCCAAAATGATTTCTGAGCCTATGGTACGTTCGGGGCAAACCATGCACCAATCTTGCGTCAAGATTAGCACTATCTCCAAATGGACCAAAACGAGCTTCCAATTGAGCTTCGTCACCTAGGAGTACCATTGGGTGCATCCTAAACGATATATGAGCCTATGGTACGTTTGGCGCAAACCGTGCACCTATCTTGCACTAACACTAACACTATCTCCAAATGGACCGAACGAGATTGCACATGACCCACGTCAGCTAGTAGTTCCATCGATTTTGTCCAAAATGATATCTGAGCCTATGGTACGTTTACCGTAAACCGTGCAACTATCTTACATCAAAACTAACAATGTCTCCAAACGGACCGAACAAGATTCCACATGACCCACGTCACGTAAGATTCCAGCGGGTGTGTTCAAAACGATTTCCGAGCCTATGGTACGTTCAGCGCAAACCATGCACCTATCTTGCGTCAAGATTAGCACTATCTCCAAACAGACCAAAACTAGCTTCCACTTGAGCCTTGTCACCCAGGAGTACAATCGGGTGAATCCTAAATGATATCTGAGCCTATGGTACGTTTAGCGCAAACCGTGCACCTATCTTACATCAAAATAACACCATCTCCAAACGGACCGAACGAGATTCCACATGACCCATGTCACCTAGGAGTTTCCATCAGGTGCGTTCAATACGATTTCTGAGCGTATGGTACATTCGGCGCAAACGTTGCACCTATCTTCCGTCAAGATTAGCAATATCTCCAAACAGACCGAAACAAGCTTCCACTTGAGCCTCGTCACCTAGGAGTACCATCGGGTGCGTCCTAAACGATATCTGAGCTGATAGTACGTTTGGCGCAAACCGTTCATCTATCTTGCACTAACACTAACACCATCTCCAAACAGACCGAACGAGGATTCCACATGACCCACATCACCTAGTAGTTGCATCGGGTGCGTCCAAAATGATTTCTGAGCCTATGGTACGTTTGGGGCAAACCGTGCACAGAACTTGCGTCAAGATTAGCACTATCTCCAAACAGACCAAAACGAGCTTCTAGTTGAGCTTCGTCACCTAGAAGTACCATCGGGTTCGTCCTAAATGATATCTGAGCCTATAGTACGTTTGGCGCAAACCGTGCACCTATCTTGCACTAACACTAACACTATCTCCAAATGGACCGAATGAGATTCCACATGACCCATGTCAGCTAAGAGTTCCATCGATTGCGTCCAAAATGATATCTGAGCCTATGGTACGTTTAGTGTAAACCGTGCACCTATCTTACATCAAAACTAACAATATCTCCAAACGTACCGAACAAGATTCCACATGACCCACGTCACGTAGGATTCCATCGGGTGCATTCAAAACGATTTCTGAGCCTATGGTACGTTCGGCGCAAACCATGCACCTATCTTGCATCAAGATTAGCACTATCTCCAAACAGACTGAAACAAGCTTCCACTTGAGCCTCGTCACCTAGGAGTATAATCGGGTGCGTCCAAAATGATATCTGAACCTATGGTACGTTTAGCGCAAACCGTGCATCTATCTTACATCAAACTAACACCATCTCCAAACAGACCGAATGAGATTCCACATGACCCATGTCAGCTAGGAGTTCCATCGGCTGCGTACAAAATGATTTTCGTGCCTATGGTACGTTCAGCGCAAACCTTGCACTGATCTTGCGTCAAGATTAGCACTATCTCCAAACGGACTGAAACTAGTTTCCACTTGAGGTTCGTCACGTAAGAGTACCATCGGGTGCATCCTAAATGATATCCGAGCCTATGGTACGTTGGGCACAAACCATGCATCTATCTTACACTAACACTAACACCGTCTCCAAACAGACCGAACGAGATTCCACGTGACCCGCGTCACCTAGGAGTTCTATCGGGTGCGTCCAAAATGATTCTTGAGCCTATGGTACGTTCGGCGCAAACCGTGCACCGATCTTGCGTCAAGATTAGCACTATCTCCAAACGGACCAAAACGAGCTTCCAGTTGAGCTTTGCCACCTTGGAGTACCATCGGTTGCATCCTAACTGATATTTGAGCCTATGGTACGTTTGGCACAAACCGTGCACCTATCTTGCACTAACACTAACACTATCTCCAAATGGACCGAACGAGATTCCACACGACCCATGTCAGCTAGGAGTTCCATCAATTGCGTCCAAAATGATATCTAAGCCTATGGTATGTTTAGTGTAAACCGTGAACCTATCTTACATCAAAACTAACAATATCTCCAAACGTACCGAACAAGATTCCACATGACCCACGTCACGTAGGATTCCATCGGGTGCGTTCAAAACGATTTCCGAGCCTATGGTACGTTCGGCGCAAACCATGCACCTATCTTGCATCAAGATTAGCACTATCTCCAAACAGACTGAAACAAGCTTCCACTTGAGCCTCGTCACCTAGGAGTACAATCGGGTGCGTCCAAAATGATATCTGAGCATATGGTATGTTTGGCGCAAACCGTTTATCTATCTTACATCAAAACTAACACCATCTCCAAACAAACCGAACGAGATTCCACAAGACCCACGTCAGCTAGGAGTTCCATCGGGTGCGTCCAAAGCGATTTTCGTGCCTATGGTACGTTCAGCGCAAACCTTGGACTGATCTTGCGTCAAGATTAGCACTATCTCCAAACGGACCAAAACTAGTTTCCACTTGAGCTTCGTCATGTAGGAGTACCATCGGGTGCGTCCTAAATGATATCTGAGCCTATGGTACATTTGGCACAAACCGTGCACCTATCTTACACTAACACTAACACCGTCTCCAAACAGACCGAACGAGATTCCACATGACTCGCGTCACCTAGGAGTTCTATCGGGTGTGTCCAAAATGATTTTCGAGCCTACGGTACGTTCGGCGCAAACCGTGCACCGATCTTGCGTCAAGATTAGCACTATCTCCAAACGGACCAAAACGAGCTTCCAGTTGAGCTTCACAACCTTGGAGTACCATCGGTTGCATCCTAACCGATATCTGAGCCTTTGGTACGTTTGGCGCAAACTGTGCACCTATCTTGCACTAACACTAACACTATCTCTAAGCAGAACGAACGAGATTCCACATGACCCACGTCAGCTAGGAGTTCCATCGATTGCATCCAAAATGATATCTGAGCCTATGGTATGTTGAGCATAAACCATGCACCTATCTTACATCAAAACTAACACCATGTCCAAACAGACCGAACGAGATTCCACATGACCCACGTCACGTAGGATTCCATCGGGTGCATTCAAAACGATTTCCGAGCCTATGGTAGGTTCCGCGCAACCCATGCACCTATCATGCGTCAAGATTTGCACTATCTCCAAACAGAACGTAACTAGCTTTCACTTGAGCCTCATCACCTAGGAGTACAATCGGGTGCGTCCTAAATGATATATGAGCCTGTGGTACGTTTAGCGCAAACCGTGCACCTATCTTACATCAAAACTAACACCTCCAAACGGACCAAACGAGATTCCACATGACCCACGTAACCTAGGAGTTCCATCGGGTGCGTTCAATACGATTTCCAAGCCGATGGTACGTTCGGCGCAAACGTTGCACCTATATTGCGTCAAGATTAGCAATATCTACAAACGGACCGAAACTAGCTTCCACTTGAGCCTCGTCACCTAGGAGTACCATTAGGTCTGTCCTAAACGATATCTGAGCCAATGGTACGTATGGCGCAAACCGTGCATATATCTTACACTAACACTAACACCATCTTCAAACGGACCGAACGAGGATTCCACTTGACCGACGTCACCTAGTAGTTCCATCGGGTGCGTCCAAAACGATTTTTGAGCCTATGGAACGTTCGGGGAAACCGTGCACTAATCTTGCGTCAAGATTAGCACTATCTCCAAACGGACCAAAATGAGCTTCTAGTTGAGATTCGTCACCTAGGAGTACCATTGGGTGCGTCCAAAACGATATCTGAGCCTATAGTATGTTTGGCGCAAAACGTGCACCTATCTTGCACTCACACTAACACTATCTTTAAACGGACCGAATGAGATTCCACATGACCCACGTCAGCTAGGAGTTCCATCGATTGCGTCCAAAATAATATCTAAGCCTATGGTACGTTTAGCGTAAACCGTGTACCTATCTTACATCAAAACTAACAATATCTCCAAACAGACCGAACGAGATTCCACATGACCCACGTCACGTAGGATTCCATCGGGTGCATTCAAAATGATTTCCGAGCCTATGGTACGTTCAGCGCAAACCATGCACCTATCTTTCGTCAAGATTAGCACTGTCTCCAAACAGACCAAAACTAGCTTCTAGTTGAGCCTCGTCACCTAGGAGTATAATCGGGTGTGTCCCAAATGATATCTGAGCCTATGGTACATTTAGCGCAAACCGTGTACCTATCTTACATCAAAACTAACACCATGTCCGAACGGACCGAACGAGATTCCACATGACCCACGTCACCTAGGAGTTCCATCGGGTGCGTTCAATACAATTTCCGAGCCGAAGGTACGTTCGGCGCAAACGTTGCACCTATCTTGTGTCAAGATTAGCAATATCTCCAAACGGACCGAAACTAGCTTCCACTTGAGCCTCATCACCTAGGAGTACCATCGAGTGTGTCCTAAACGATATCTTAGCCGATGGTACGTTTGGCGCAAACCGTGCATCTATCTTGCACTAACACTAACACCATCTCCAAACGGACTGAACGAGGATTCCACATGACCCACATAACCTAGTAGTTGCATCGAGTGCGTCTAAAACGATTTCTGAGCCTATGGTACGTTCGGGGCAAACCGTGCACTGATCTTATGTCAAGATTAGCACTATCTCCAAACGGACCAAAACGAGCTTCCAGTTGACCTTCGTCACTTTGGAGTATCATCAGGTGCGTCCTAAACGATATCTGAGCCTATGGTTCATTTGGCGCAAACCGTGCACCTATCTTGCACTAACACTAACACTATCTCCAAACGGACCGAATGAGCTTCCACTTGAGCCTCATAACCTAGGAGTACAATCGGGTGCGTCCTAAATGATATCTGAGCCTCGTCACCTAGGAGTACCATCGAGTGTGTCCTAAACGATATCTGAGCCAATGGTACGTTTGGCGCAAACCGTGCATCTATCTTACACTAATACTAACACTATCTCCAAACGTTCCGAATGAGATTCCACATGACCCACGTTAGTTAGGAGTTCCATCGATTGCGTCCAAAATGATATCTGAGCCTATGTTACATTTAGCGCAAACCGTGCACCAATCTTACATCAAAACTAACACCATGTCCAAACGGACCGAACGAGATTCCACATGACCCACGTCACGTAGGAATCCATCGGGTGCGTTCAAAACGATTTCCGAGCCTATGGTACGTTCGGCGCAAGCCATGCACCTATCTTGCGTCTAGATTAGCACTATCTCCAAACGGACCAAAACTAGCTTCCACTTCAGTCTCATCACCTAGGAGTACAATCGGATGCGTCCTAAATGATATCTGAGCCTATGGTACGTTTAGCGCAAACCGTGCACCTTTCTTACATCAAAACTAACAGCATCTCTAGATAGACCGAACGAGATTCCACATGACCCACGTCACCTAGGAGTTCCATCGGGTGCGTCCAAAATGATTTTCAAGCCTATGGTACATTCGGCGCAAACCTTGTACCGATCCTGCATCAAGATTAGCACTATCTCCAAACGGACCAAAACTGGTTTCCACTTGAGCTTCATCACGTAGAACTACCATCGATAGCGTCCTAAATGATATCTGAGCCTATGGTATGTTTGGCACAACCCATGCACCTATCTTGCACAAACACTAACACCGTCTCCAAACGGACCGAACGGGATTCCACATGACCTGCGTCACCTAAGAGATCTATCGGGTGCGTCCAAAACGATTTCCGAGCCTATGGTACGTTCGGCGCAAACCATGCACCGATCTTGCGTCAAGATTAGCACAATCTACAAACGGACCAAAACGAGCTTCTAGTTGAGCTTCATCACCTTGGAGTACCATCGGGTGCGTCCTAAACGATATCTGAGCCTATGGTACGATTGGCGCAAACCGTGCACCTATCTTGCACTAACACTAACACTATCTCCAAACGGACCGAACGAGATTTCACATGACTCACGTCAGCTAGGAGTTCCATCGATTGCGTCCAAAATGATATCTGAGCCTATGGTACGTTTAGCGTAAACCGTGAACCTATCTTACATCAAATCTAACACCATGTCCAAATGGACCGAATGAGATTCCACATGACCCATGTCACGTAGGATTCCATCGGGTGCGTTCAAAATGATTTCCGAGCCTATGGTACGTTCGGCGCAAACAATGCACCTATCTTGCGTCAAGATTAGCACTATCTCCAAATAGACCAAAACTAGCTTCCACTTGAGCCATGTCACTTAGGAGTACAATCGGGTGCATCCTAAATGATATCTGAGCCTATGGTACGTTTAGTGCAAACCGTGCACCTATCTTACATCAAAATAACACCATCTCCAAACGGACCGAACGAGATTCCACATGACCCATGTCACCTAGGAGTTCCATCGGGTGCGTTCAATACGATTTCCGAGCGTATGGTACATTCGGCGCAAACGTTGCACGTATCTTCCGTCAAGATTAGCAATATCTCCAAACAGACCGAAACAAGCTTCCACTTGAGCCTCGTCACCTAGGAGTACCATCGGGTGCGTCCTAAACGATATCTGAGCCGATAGTACGTTTGGCGCAAACCGTTCATCTATCTTGCACTAACACTAACACCATCTCCAAACGGACCGAACGAGGATTCCACATGACCCACGTCACCTAGTAGTTGCATCGGGTGCGTCCAAAACGATTTCTGAGCCTATGGTACGTTTAGGGAAAACCGTGCATAGAACTTGCGTCAAGATTAGCACTATCTCCAAACAGACCAAAACGAGCTTCCAGTTGAGCTTCGTCACCTAGGAGTACCATCGGGTTCGTCCTAAATGATATCTGAGCCTATAGTACGTTTGGCGCAAAACGTGCACCTATCTTGCACTGACACTAAACTATCTCCAAATGGACCGAACGAGATTCCACATTACCCACGTCAGCTTGGAGTTCCATCGATTGTGTCCAAAATAATATATGAGCATATGCTACGTTTAGCGTAAACCATGCATCTATCTTACATCAAAACTTACAATATCTCCAAACATACCGAATGAGATTCCACATGACCCATGTCACGTAGGATTCCATCGGGTGCGTTCAAAAAGATTTCTGAGCCTATGATACGTTCGGCGCAAACCATGCACCTATCTTGCGTCAAGATTAGCACTATCTCCAAACAGACCGAAACTAGCTTCCACCTGAGCCTCGTCACCTAGGAATATAATCGGGTGTGTCCTAAATGACATCTGAGCCTATGGTACGTTTAGCGCAAACCGTGCACCTATCTTACATCAAAACTAACACCATCTCCAAACGGACCGAACGAGATTCCACATGACCCACGTCACCTAGGTGTTCCATCGGGTGCGTTCAATACGATTTCTGAGCCTATGGTACGTTCGGCGCAAACGTTGTCCTATCTTGCATCAAGATTAGCAATATCTCAAAACGGACCGAAACTAGCATCCTCTTGAGCCTCGTCACCTAGGAGTACCAGCGGGTGCATCCTAAATGATATCTGAGCCTATCGTACATTTGGCGCAAACCGTGCACCCATCTTGCACTAACACTAACAAGATCTCCAAACGGACCGAACGAGGATTCCACATGACCCACGTCACCTAGTAGTTCCATCGGGTGCGTCCAAAACGATTTCTGAGCCTATGGTACGTTCGGGGCAAACCATGCACCAATCATGCGTCAAGATTAGCACTATCTCCAAATGGACCAAAACGAGCTTCCAGTTGAGCTTCGTCACCTAGGAGTACCATCGGGTGCATCCTAAACGATATATGAGCCTATGGTACGTTTGGCGCAAACCGTGCACCTATCTTTTACTAACACTAACACTATCTCCAAATGGACCGAACGAGATTGCACATGACCCATGTTAGCTAGTAGTTCCATCGATTTCGTCCAAAATGATATCTGAGCCTATGGTACGTTTACCGTAAACCGTGCACCTATCTTACATCAAAACTAACAATGTCTCCAAACGGACCGAACAAGATTCCACATGACCCACGTCACGTAAGATTCCATCGGGTGCGTTCAAAACGATTTCTGAGCCTATGGTACGTTCGGCGCAAACCATGCACCTATCTTGCGTCAAGATTAGCACTATCTCCAAACAGACCAAAACTAGCTTCCACTTGAGCCTTGTCACCTAGGAGTATAATCGGGTGCATCCTAAATGATATCTAAGCCTATGGTACGTTTAGCACAAACCGTGCACCTATCTTACATCAAAATAACACCATCTCCAAACAGACCGAACAAGATTACACATGACCCATGTCACCTAGGAGGTTCATCAGGTGTGTTCAATACGATTTCCGAGCGTACGGTACATTCGGCGCAAACGTTGCACCTATCTTCCGTCAAGATTAGCAATGTCTCCAAACAGACCGAAACAAGCTTCCACTTGAGCCTCCTCACCTAGGAGTACCATCGGTTGCGTCCTAAACGATATCTGAGCTGATAGTACGTTTGGCACAAACCGTTCATCTATCTTGCACTAACACTAACACCATCTCCAAACGGACCGAACGAGGATTCCACATGACCCACGTCACCTAGTAGTTGCATCGGGTGCGTCCGAAACGATTTCTGAGCCTATGGTTCGTTTGGGGCAAACCGTGCACAGAACTTGCGTCAAGATTAGCACTATCTCCAAACGGACCAAAATGAGCTTCCAGTTGAGCTTCGTCACCTAGGAGTACCATCGGGTTCGTCCTAAATGATATTTGAGCCTATAGTATGTTTGGCGCAAAACGTGCACCTATCTTGCACTAACACTAACACTATCTTTAAACGGACCGAATGAGATTCCACATGACCCACGTCAGCTAGGAGTTCCATCGATTGCGTCCAAAATAATATCTGAGCCTATGGTACGTTTAGCGTAAACCGTGCACCTATCTTACATCAAAACTAACAATATCTCCAAACAGACCGAACGAGATTCCACATGACCCACGTCACGTAGGATTCCATCGGGTGCATTCAAAACGATTTCCGAGCCTATGGTACGTTCGGCGCAAACCATGCACCTATCTTTCGTCAAGATTAGCACTATCTCCAAACAGACCAAAACTAGCTTCTAGTTGAGCCTCGTCACCTAGGAGTATAATCGGGTGTGTCCTAAATGATATCTGAGCCTATGGTACATTTAGCACAAACCGTGCACCTATTTTACATCAAAACTAACACCATCTCCAAACAGACCAAACGAGATTCCACATGGCCCACGTTACCTAGGAGTTCCATCAAGTGCGTTCAATACGATTTCCGAGCCTATGGTACGTTCGGCGCAAACGTTGCACCTATCTTGCATCAAGATTAGCAATATCTCCAAACGGACCGAAACTAGCTTCCACTTGAGCCTCGTCACCTAGGAGTACCATCGGGTCCATCATGAACGATATCTGAACCTATCGTACGTTTGCCGCAAATCGTGCATCCATCTTCCACTAACACTAACACGATCTCCAAATGGACCGAACGTGGATTCCACATGACCCACGTCACCTAGTAATTCCATCGGGTGCATCCAAAACGATTTCTGAGCCTATGGTATGTTCGGGACAAACCATGCACCGATCTTGTGTCAAGATTAACACTATCTCCAAACAGACCAAAACGAGCTTCTAGTTGAGCTTCGTCGCCTAGGAGTATCATCGGGTGCATCCTAAACGATATCTGAGCCTATGGTACGTTTGGCGCAAACCGTGCAACTATCTTGCACTAACACTAACACTATCTCCAAATGGACCAAACGAGATTCCACATGACCCACGTCAGCTAGGAGTTCCATCGATTGCGTCCAAAATGATATCTTAGCCTATGGTACGTTTAGCGTAAACCGTGCACCTATCTTACATCAAAACTAACAATATCTCCAAACGGACCAAACGAGATTCCACATGACCCACGTCATGTAGGATTCCATCGGGTGCGTTCAAAATGATTTCCGGTCCTATGGTTCGTTCAGTGCAAACCATCTACCTATCTTGCGTCAAGATTAGCACTATCCCCAAATAGACCGAAACTAGCTTCCACTTGAGCCTTGTCACCTAGGAGTACAATCAGGTGCGTCCTAATTGATATCTGAGCCTATGGTACGTTTAGCGCAAACCGTGCACCTATCTTACATAAAAACTAAGACCATCTCCAAACGGACCGAACGAGATTCCACATGACCCACGTCACCTAGGAGTTCCATTGGGTGCGTTCAATACAATTTCTGAGGCTATGGCATGTTCGGCGGCAAACGTTGCACCTATCTTGCGTCAAGATTAGCAATATCTCCAAACAGACCGAAACTAGCTTCCACTTGAGCCTCGTCACCTAGGAGTACCATCGGGTGCATCATAAACAATGTTTGAGCCGATGGTACGTTTGGCGCAAACTATGCATCTATCTTGCACTAACACTAACACCATCTCCAAACGGACCGAACGAGGATTCCACATGACCCACGTAACCTAGTAGTTGCATCGAGTGCATCTAAAACGATTTCTGAGCCTATGTACGTTCGGGGCAAACCGTGCACTAATCTTGCGTGAAGATTAGCACTATCTCCAAATGGACCAAAACGAGCTTCCAGTTGAGCTTCATCACCTAGGAGTACCATCGGGTTCGTCCTAAACGATATCTAAGCCTATGGTACGTTTAGCGCAAACCGTGTACCTATCTTGCACTAACACTAACACTATCGCCCAACGGACCGAACGAGATTCCACATGACCCATGTCAGCTAGGAGTTCCATCGATTGTGTCCAAAATGATATCTGAGCCTATGGTACGTTTAGCGTAAACCATGCACCTATCTTACATCAAAACTAACAATATCTCCAAACGTACCGAACTAGATTCCACATGACCCACGTCACGTAGGAGTTCCATCGGGTGCGTCCAAAATGATTTTTGTGCCTATGGTACGTTCGGCACAAACCTTGGACCGATCTTGAGTCAAGATTAGCACTATATCCAAACGGACTGAAACTAGTTTCCACTTGAGCTTCGTCACGTAGGAGTACCATCGGATGCGTCCTAAATGATATCTGAGCCTATGGTACGTTTGGCACAAACCGTGCACCTATCTTGCACTAACACTAACACCGTGTCCAAATAGACCGAACGAGATTCCACATGACCCGCGTCACCTAGAAGTTCTATCAGGTGCGTCCAAAATGATTTTTGAGCCTATGGTACGTTCGGCGAAAACCGTGCACCGATCTTGCGTCAAGATTAGCACTATCTCCAAACGGACCAAAACGAGGTTCCAGTTGAGTTTCGTCACCTTGGAGTACCATCGGGTGCGTCCGAACCGATATCTGAGCCTATCGTACATTTGGCGCAAACCGTGCACCTATCTTGCACTAACACTAAGACTATGTCCAAACGGACCGAAAGAGATCCCACATGACCCACGTCAGCTAGGAGTTCCATCGATTGCATTCAAAATGGTATCGGAGCCTATGGTACATTTAGCGTAAACCATGCACCTATCTTACATCAAAACTAACACCATGTCCAAACGGACCGAACGAGATTCCACATGACCCACGTCATGTAGGATTCCATCGGGTGCGTTCAAAATGATTTCCAAGCCTATGGTACGTTCGGCGCAAACCATGCACCTATCATGTGTCAAGATTTGCACTATCTCCAAACAGACCGAAACTAGCTTCTACTAGAGCCTCATCACCTAGGAGTACAATCGGGTGCGTCCTAAATGATATCTCAGCCTATGGTACATTTAGCGCAAACCGTGTACCTATCTTACATCAAAACTAACACCATGTCCGAACGGACCGAACGAGATTCCACATGACCCACGTCACCTAGGAGTTCCATCGGGTGCGTTCAATACGATTTCCGAGCCGAAGGTACGTTCGGCGCAAACGTTGCACGTATCTTGTGTCAAGATTAGCAATATCTCCAAACGGACCGAAACTAGCTTCCACTTGAGCCTCGTCACCTAGGAGTACCATCGAGTGTGTCCTAAACGATATCTGAGCCGATGGTACGTTTGGCGCAAACCGTGCATCTATCTTGCACTAACACTAACACCATCTCCAAACGGACTGAACGAGGATTCCACATGACCCACATAACCTAGTAGTTGCATCGAGTGCATCTAAAACGATTTCT
This sequence comes from Miscanthus lutarioriparius, assembly GCA_904845875.1. NCBI lineage: Eukaryota > Viridiplantae > Streptophyta > Magnoliopsida > Poales > Poaceae > Miscanthus > Miscanthus lutarioriparius. Next base: position 38,258,599 of record CAJGYO010000016.1, read on the forward strand.
GAGCCTATGGTACGTTCGGGGCAAACCGTGCACTGATCTTATGTCAAGATTAGCACTATCTCCAAACGGACCAAAACGAGCTTCCAGTTGACCTTCGTCACTTGGAGTATCATCAGGTGCGTCCTAAACGATATCCAAGCCTATGGTATGTTTGGCGCAAACCGTGCACCTATCTTGCACTAACACTAACACTATCTCCAAACAGACCGAATGAGATTCCACATGACCCACGTTAGCTAGGAGTTCCATCGATTGCATCCAAAATGATATCTCAGCCTATGGTACATTTAGCGCAAACTGTGCACCTATCTTACATCAAAACTAACACCATGTCCAAACGGACCGAACGAGATTCCACATGACCCATGTCACGTAGGATTCCATCGGGTGCGTTCAAAACGATTTCCGAGCCTATGGTACGTTCAGCGCAAACCATACACCAATCATGCGTCAAGATTTGCACTATCTCCAAACAGACCGAAACTAGCTTCCACTTGAGCCTCATAACCTAGGAGTACAATCGGGTGTGTCCTAAATGATATCTGAGCCTATGGTTCGTTTAGCGCAAACCGTGCACCTTTCTTACATCAAAACTAACACCATCTCCAGATAGACCGAACGAGATTCCACATGACCCACGTCACCTAGGAGTTCCATCGGGTGCGTCCAAAATGATTTTCGAGCCTATGGTACGTTCGGCGCAAACCTTGGACCGATCTTCTGCGCTAAGATTAGCACTATCTCCAAACGGACCGAAACTAGTTTTCACTTGAGCTTGAGTCACGTAGAAGTACCATCAGGCGCATCCTAAATGATATCTCGAGCCTATGGTATGTTTGGCACAAACCGTGCACCTATCTTGCACTAACACTAACACGCGTCTCTCCAAACGGACCGAACAAGATTCCACATGACCGCGTCACCTAGGAGTTCTATCGGGTGCGTCCAAAATGATTTCGAGAGCCTATGGTACGTTCGGGGCGCAAACCATGCACCGATCTTGCGTCAAGATTAGCACTATCTCCAAACGGACCAAAACGAGCTTCTAGTTGAGCTTCATCACCTTGGAGTACCATCGGGTGGCCCTAAACGATATTCGAGCCTATGGTACGTTTTGGCGCAAACCGTGCACCTATCTTGCACTAACACTAACACTATCTCCAAACGGACCGAATGAGATTTCACATGACCCACGTCACTAGGAGTTCCATCGATTGCGCCCAAAATGATACCGAGCCTATGGAACGTTTAGCGTAAACCGTGCACCTATCTTACATCAAAACTAACACCATGTCCAAACGGACCAAACAAGATTCCACATGACCCATGTCAAGTAGGATTCCATCCGTAAGGTGCGTTCAAAGCGATTTCGAGCCTATGGTACGTCTCGCAAACCATGCACCTATCTTGCGCCAAGATTAGCACTATCCCTAAAATGCATCAAACTAGCTTACACTTGAGCCTCATCATCTAAGAGTACAATCGGGTGCGCCCTAAATGATATCTCGAGCCTATGTTAAGTTTAGCGCAAACCGTGCACCTTTCTTACATCAAAACTAACACCATGTCCGAATGGACCGAACAAGATTCTACATGACCCACGTCACTTAGGAGTTTCATCGGGTGTGTTCAATTCGATTTCCGAGCCTATGGTACGTTCGGCTCAAACGTTGTCCTATCTTGCATCAAGATTAGCAATATCTCGAAACGGACCAAAACTAGCATCCTCTTGAGCCTCGTCACCTAGGAGTACCAGCGGGTGCATCCTAAATGATATCTGAGCCTATCTTTAGTTTGGCGCAAACCGTGCATCCATCTTCCACTAACACTAACACGATCTCCAAACGGACCGAACGAGGATTCCACATGACCCATGTCACCTAGTAGTTCCATCGGGTGCGTCCAAAACGATTTCCAAGCCTATGGTACGTTCGGGGCAAACCATGCACCAATCTTGCGTCAAGATTAGCACTGTCTCCAAATGGACCAAAACGAACTTCCAGTTGAGCTTCGTCACCTAGGAGTACCATCGGGTGCATCCTAAACGATATATGAGCCTATGGTACATTTGGCGCAAACCGTGTACCTATCTTGCACTAACACTAACACTATCTCCAAATGGACCGAACCAGATTGCACATGACCCACGTCAGCTAGTAGTTCCATCGATTTCGTCCGAAATGATATCTAAGCCTATGGTACGTTTACCGTAAACCATGCACCAATCTTACATCAAAACTAACAATGTCTCCAAACGGACCGAACAAGATTCCACATGACCCACGTCACGTAAGATTCCATCGGGTGCGTTCAAAACGATTTCCGAGCCTATGGTACGTTCGGCGCAAACCATGCACCGATCTTGCGTCAAGATTAGCACAATCTACAAACGGACCAAAACGAGCTTCTAGTTGAGCTTCATCACCTTGGAGTACCATCGGGTGCGTCCTAAACGATATCTGAGCCTATGGTACGATTGGCGCAAACCGTGCACCTATCTTGCACTAACACTAACACTATCTCCAAACGGACCGAACGAGATTTCACATGACTCACGTCAGCTAGGAGTTCCATCGATTGCGTCCAAAATGATATCTGAGCCTATGGTACGTTTAGCGTAAACCGTGAACCTATCTTACATCAAATCTAACACCATGTCCAAATGGACCGAATGAGATTCCACATGACCCATGTCACGTAGGATTCCATCGGGTGCGTTCAAAATGATTTCCGAGCCTATGGTACGTTCGGCGCAAACAATGCACCTATCTTGCGTCAAGATTAGCACTATCTCCAAATAGACCAAAACTAGCTTCCACTTGAGCCATGTCACTTAGGAGTACAATCGGGTGCATCCTAAATGATATCTGAGCCTATGGTACGTTTAGTGCAAACCGTGCACCTATCTTACATCAAAATAACACCATCTCCAAACGGACCGAACGAGATTCCACATGACCCATGTCACCTAGGAGTTCCATCGGGTGCGTTCAATACGATTTCCGAGCGTATGGTACATTCGGCGCAAACGTTGCACGTATCTTCCATCAAGATTAGCAATATCTCCAAACAGACCGAAACAAGCTTCCACTTGAGCCTCGTCACCTAGGAGTACCATCGGGTGCGTCCTAAACGATATCTGAGCCGATAGTACGTTTGGCGCGAACCGTTCATCTATCTTGCACTAACACTAACACCATCTCCAAACGGACCGAACGAGGATTCCACATGACCCACGTCACCTAGTAGTTGCATCGGGTGCGCCCAAAACGATTTCGAGCCTATGGTACGTTTAGGGAAAACCGTGCATAGAACTTGCGCCAAGATTAGCACTATCTCCAAGCAGACCAAAACGAGCTTCCGGTTGAGCTTCGTCACCTAGGAGTACCATCGGGTTCGCCCTAAATGATATCTCGAGCCTATAGTACGTTTGGCGCAAAACGTGCACCTATCTTGCACTGACACTAAACTATCTCCAAATGGACCGAACGAGATTCCACATTACCCACGTCAGCTTGGAGTTCCATCGATTGTGTCCAAAATAATATATGAGCATATGCTACGTTTAGCGTAAACCATGCATCTATCTTACATCAAAACTTACAATATCTCCAAACATACCGAATGAGATTCCACATGACCCATGTCACGAGGGATTCCATCAAAAGTGCGTTCAAAAAGATTTCTGAGCCTATGATACGTTCGGCGCAAACCATGCACCTATCTTGCGTCAAGATTAGCACTATCTCCAAACAGACCGAAACTAGCTTCCACCTGAGCCTCGTCACCTAGGAATATAATCGGGTGTGTCCTAAATGACATCTGAGCCTATGGTACGTTTAGCGCAAACCGTGCACCTATCTTACATCAAAACTAACACCATCTCCAAACGGACCGAACGAGATTCCACATGACCCACGTCACATAGGTGTTCCATCGGGTGCGTTCAATACGATTTCTGAGCCTATGGTACGTTCGGCGCAAACGTTGTCCTATCTTGCATCAAGATTAGCAATATCTCAAAACGGACCGAAACTAGCATCCTCTTGAGCCTCGTCACCTAGGAGTACCAACGGGTGCATCCTAAATGATATCTGAGCCTATCGTACATTTGGCGCAAACCGTGCACCCATCTTGCACTAACACTAACAAGATCTCCAAACGGACCGAACGAGGATTCCACATGACCCACGTCACCTAGTAGTTCCATCGGGTGCGTCCAAAACGATTTCTGAGCCTATGGTACGTTCGGGGCAAACCATGCACCAATCATGCGTCAAGATTAGCACTATCTCCAAATGGACCAAAACGAGCTTCCAGTTGAGCTTCGTCACCTAGGAGTACCATCGGGTGCATCCTAAACGATATATGAGCCTATGGTACGTTTGGCGCAAACCGTGCACCTATCTTTTACTAACACTAACACTATCTCCAAATGGACCGAACGAGATTGCACATGACCCATGTTAGCTAGTAGTTCCATCGATTTCGTCCAAAATGATATCTGAGCCTATGGTACGTTTACCGTAAACCGTGCACCTATCTTACATCAAAACTAACAATGTCTCCAAACGGACCGAACAAGATTCCACATGACCCACGTCACGTAAGATTCCATCGGGTGCGTTCAAAACGATTTCTGAGCCTATGGTACGTTCGGCGCAAACCATGCACCTATCTTGCGTCAAGATTAGCACTATCTCCAAACAGACCAAAACTAGCTTCCACTTGAGCCTTGTCACCTAGGAGTATAATCGGGTGCATCCTAAATGATATCTAAGCCTATGGTACGTTTAGCACAAACCGTGCACCTATCTTACATCAAAATAACACCATCTCCAAACAGACCGAACGAGATTACACATGACCCATGTCACCTAGGAGGTTCATCAGGTGTGTTCAATACGATTTCCGAGCGTACGGTACATTCGGCGCAAACGTTGCACCTATCTTCCGTCAAGATTAGCAATGTCTCCAAACAGACCGAAACAAGCTTCCACTTGAGCCTCCTCACCTAGGAGTACCATCGGTTGCGTCCTAAACGATATCTGAGCTGATAGTACGTTTGGCACAAACCGTTCATCTATCTTGCACTAACACTAACACCATCTCCAAACGGACCGAACGAGGATTCCACATGACCCACGTCACCTAGTAGTTGCATCGGGTGCGTCCGAAACGATTTCTGAGCCTATGGTTCGTTTGGGGCAAACCGTGTACGTAGAACTTGCGTCAAGATTAGCACTATCTCCAAACGGACCAAAATGAGCTTCGGTTGAGTCGTCACCTAGGAGTACCATCGGGTTCGTCCTAAATGATATTTGAGCCTATAGTATGTTTGGCGCAAAACGTGCACCTATCTTGCACTAACACTAACACTATCTTTAAACGGACCGAATGAGATTCCACATGACCCACGTCGACTAGGAGTTCCATCGATTGCGTCCAAAAATAATATCTCGAGCCTATGGTATGCGTTTTAGCGTAAACCGTGCACCTATCTTACATCAAAACTAACAATATCTCCAAACAGACCGAACGAGATTCCACATGACCCACGTCACGTAGGATTCCATCGGGTGCATTCAAAACGATTTCCGAGCCTATGGTACGTTCGGCGCAAACCATGCACCTATCTTTCGTCAAGATTAGCACTATCTCCAAACAGACCAAAACTAGCTTCTAGTTGAGCCTCGTCACCTAGGAGTATAATCGGGTGTGTCCTAAATGATATCTGAGCCTATGGTACGTTTAGCGCAAACTGTGCATCTAGCTTACATCAAAACTAACACCATCTCCAAACGGACCGAACGAGATTCCACATGACCCACGTCACCTAGGAGTTCCATCAGGTGCATTCAATATGATTTCCGAGCCTATGGTAAGTTCGGCGGAAACGTTGCACCTATCTTGCATCAAGATTAGCAATATCTCCAAACGGACCGAAACTAGCTTCCACTTGAGCCTCGTCACCTAGGACTACCATCGGGTGCATTATAAACGATATCTGAACCTATCGTATGTTTGGCGCAAACCGAGCATCCATCTTCCACTAACACTAACACGATCTCCAAACGGACCGAACGAGGATTCCACATGACCCACGTCACCTAGTAATTCCATCGGGTGCATCCAAAACGATTTCTAAGACTATGGTATGTTCGGGGCAAACCATGCACCGATCTTGTGTCAAGATTAGCACTATTTCCAAACAGACCAAAACGAGCTTCTAGTTGAGCTTCGTCGCCTAGGAGTACCATCGGGCGCGTCCTAAACGATATCTGAGCCTATGGTACGTTTGGCGCAAACCGTGCACCTATCTTGCACTAATACTAACACTATCTCCAAACAGACCGAACGAGATTCCACATGACCCACGTCAGCTAGGAGTTCCATCGGATTGTGTCCAAAATGATATCTGAGCCTATGGTACATTTAGCATAAACCGTGCACATATCTTACATCAAAACTAACAATATCTCCAAACGTACCGAATGAGATTCCAGAAGACCCACGTCACGTAGGATTCCATCAGGTGCATTCAAAACGATTTTCGAGCCTATGGTACGTTTGGCGCAAACCATGCACCTATCTTGCGTCAAGATTAGCACTATCTCTGAACAGACCAAAACTAGCTTCCACTTGAGCCTCGTCACCTAGGATTATAATCGGGTGTGTCCTAAATGATATCTGAGCCTATGGTACATTTAGCACAAACCGTGCACCTATTTTACATCAAAACTAACACCATCTCCAAACAGACCAAACGAGATTCCACATGGCCCACGTTACCTAGGAGTTCCATCAAGTGCGTTCAATACGATTTCCGAGCCTATGGTACGTTCGGCGCAAACGTTGCACCTATCTTGCATCAAGTTTGGCAATATCTCCAAACGGACCGAAACTAGCTTCCACTTGAGCCTCGTCACCTAGGAGTACCATCGGGTCCATCATGAACGATATCTGAACCTATCGTACGTTTGCCGCAAATCGTGCATCCATCTTCCACTAACACTAACACGATCTCCAAATGGACCGAACGTGGATTCCACATGACCCACGTCACCTAGTAATTCCATCGGGTGCATCCAAAACGATTTCTGAGCCTATGGTATGTTCGGGACAAACCATGCACCGATCTTGTGTCAAGATTAACACTATCTCCAAACAGACCAAAACGAGCTTCTAGTTGAGCTTCGTCGCCTAGGAGTATCATCGGGTGCATCCTAAACGATATCTGAGCCTATGGTACGTTTGGCGCAAACCGTGCAACTATCTTGCACTAACACTAACACTATCTCCAAATGGACCAAACGAGATTCCACATGACCCACGTCAGCTAGGAGTTCCATCGATTGCGTCCAAAATGATATCTTAGCCTATGGTACGTTTAGCGTAAACCGTGCACCTATCTTACATCAAAACTAACAATATCTCCAAACGGACCAAACGAGATTCCACATGACCCACGTCATGTAGGATTCCATCGGGTGCGTTCAAAATGATTTCCGGTCCTATGGTTCGTTCAGTGCAAACCATCTACCTATCTTGCGTCAAGATTAGCACTATCCCCAAATAGACCGAAACTAGCTTCCACTTGAGCCTTGTCACCTAGGAGTACAATCAGGTGCGTCCTAATTGATATCTGAGCCTATGGTACGTTTAGCGCAAACCGTGCACCTATCTTACATAAAAACTAAGACCATCTCCAAACGGACCGAACGAGATTCCACATGACCCACGTCACCTAGGAGTTCCATTGGGTGCGTTCAATACAATTTCTGAGGCTATGGCATGTTCGGCGGCAAACGTTGCACCTATCTTGCGTCAAGATTAGCAATATCTCCAAACAGACCGAAACTAGCTTCCACTTGAGCCTCGTCACCTAGGAGTACCATCGGGTGCATCATAAACGATGTTTGAGCCGATGGTACGTTTGGCGCAAACTATGCATCTATCTTGCACTAACACTAACACCATCTCCAAACGGACCGAACGAGGATTCCACATGACCCACGTAACCTAGTAGTTGCATCGAGTGCATCTAAAACGATTTCTGAGCCTATGTACGTTCGGGGCAAACCGTGCACTAATCTTGCGTGAAGATTAGCACTATCTCCAAATGGACCAAAACGAGCTTCCAGTTGAGCTTCATCACCTAGGAGTACCATCGGGTTCGTCCTAAACGATATCTAAGCCTATGGTACGTTTAGCGCAAACCGTGTACCTATCTTGCACTAACACTAACACTATCGCCCAACGGACGAGCGAGATTCCACATGACCCATGTCAGCTAGGAGTTCCATCGATTGCGTCCAAAATGATATCTGAGCCTATGGTACGTTTAGCGTAAACCATGCACCTATCTTACATCAAAACTAACAATATCTCCAAACGTACCGAACTAGATTCCACATGACCCACGTCACGTAGGAGTTCCATCGGGTGCGTCCAAAATGATTTTTGTGCCTATGGTACGTTCGGCACAAACCTTGGACCGATCTTGAGTCAAGATTAGCACTATATCCAAACGGACTGAAACTAGTTTCCACTTGAGCTTCGTCACGTAGGAGTACCATCGGATGCGTCCTAAATGATATCTGAGCCTATGGTACGTTTGGCACAAACCGTGCACCTATCTTGCACTAACACTAACACCGTGTCCAAATAGACCGAACGAGATTCCACATGACCCGCGTCACCTAGAAGTTCTATCAGGTGCGTCCAAAATGATTTTTGAGCCTATGGTACGTTCGGCGAAAACCGTGCACCGATCTTGCGTCAAGATTAGCACTATCTCCAAACGGACCAAAACGAGGTTCCAGTTGAGTTTCGTCACCTTGGAGTACCATCGGGTGCGTCCGAACCGATATCTGAGCCTATCGTACATTTGGCGCAAACCGTGCACCTATCTTGCACTAACACTAACACTATGTCCAAACGGACCGAAAGAGATCCCACATGACCCACGTCAGCTAGGAGTTCCATCGATTGCATTCAAAATGGTATCGGAGCCTATGGTACATTTAGCGTAAACCATGCACCTATCTTACATCAAAACTAACACCATGTCCAAACGGACCGAACGAGATTCCACATGACCCACGTCATGTAGGATTCCATCGGGTGCGTTCAAAATGATTTCCAAGCCTATGGTACGTTCGGCGCAAACCATGCACCTATCATGCGTCAAGATTTGCACTATCTCCAAACAGACCGAAACTAGCTTCTACTAGAGCCTCATCACCTAGGAGTACAATCGGGTGCGTCCTAAATGATAGCCTCATCACCTAAAACCGGAGTTCCATCAAAACTAACACCATGTCCGAACGGACCGAACGAGATTCACATGACCCACGTCACCTAGGAGTTCCATCGGGTGCGTTCAATACGATTTCCGAGCCGAAGGTACGTTCGGCGCAAACGTTGCACGTATCTTGTGTCAAGATTAGCAATATCTCCAAACGGACCGAAACTAGCTTCCACTTGAGCCTCGTCACCTAGGAGTACCATCGAGTGTGTCCTAAACGATATCTGAGCCGATGGTACGTTTGGCGCAAACCGTGCATCTATCTTGCACTAACACTAACACCATCTCCAAACGGACTGAACGAGGATTCCACATGACCCACATAACCTAGTAGTTGCATCGAGTGCATCTAAAACGATTTCTGAGCCTATGGTACGTTCGGGGCAAACCGTGCACTGATCTTATGTCAAGATTAGCACTATCTCCAAACGGACCAAAACGAGCTTCCAGTTGACCTTCGTCACTTGGAGTATCATCAGGTGCGTCCTAAACGATATCCAAGCCTATGGTATGTTTGGCGCAAACCGTGCACCTATCTTGCACTAACACTAACACTATCTCCAAACAGACCGAATGAGATTCCACATGACCCACGTTAGCTAGGAGTTCCATCGATTGCATCCAAAATGATATCTCAGCCTATGGTACATTTAGCGCAAACTGTGCACCTATCTTACATCAAAACTAACACCATGTCCAAACGGACCGAACGAGATTCCACATGACCCATGTCACGTAGGATTCCATCGGGTGCGTTCAAAACGATTTCCGAGCCTATGGTACGTTCAGCGCAAACCATACACCAATCATGCGTCAAGATTTGCACTATCTCCAAACAGACCGAAACTAGCTTCCACTTGAGCCTCATAACCTAGGAGTACAATCGGGTGTGTCCTAAATGATATCTGAGCCTATGGTTCGTTTAGCGCAAACCGTGCACCTTTCTTACATCAAAACTAACACCATCTCCAGATAGACCGAACGAGATTCCACATGACCCACGTCACCTAGGAGTTCCATCGGGTGCGTCCAAAATGATTTTCGAGCCTATGGTACGTTCGGCGCAAACCTTGGACCGATCCTGCGTTAAGATTAGCACTATCTCCAAACGGACCGAAACTAGTTTCCACTTGAGCTTCGTCACGTAGAAGTACCATCGGGCGCATCCTAAATGATATCTGAGCCTATGGTATGTTTGGCACAAACCGTGCACCTGTCTTGCACTAACACTAACACCGTCTCCAAACGGACCGAACAAGATTCCACATGACCCGCGTCACCTAGGAGTTCTATCGGGTGCGTCCAAAATGATTTCCGAGCCTATGGTACGTTCGGCGCAAACCATGCACCGATCTTGCGTCAAGATTAGCACTATCTCCAAACGGACCAAAACGAGCTTCTAGTTGAGCTTCGTCACCTTGGAGTACCATCGGGTGCGTCCTAAACGATATCTGAGCCTATGGTACGTTTGGCGCAAACCGTGCACCTATCTTGCACTAACACTAACACTATCTCCAAACGGACCGAATGAGATTTCACATGACCCACGTCAGCTAGGAGTTCCATCGATTGCGTCCAAAATGATACCTGAGCCTATGGAACGTTTAGCGTAAACCGTGCACCTATCTTACATCAAAACTAACACCATGTCCAAACGGACCAAACAAGATTCCACATGACCCATGTCAAGTAGGATTCCATCGGGTGCGTTCAAAACGATTTCTGAGCCTATGGTACGTTCGGCGCAAACCATGCACCTATCTTGCGTCAAGATTAGCACTATCCCTAAACAGACCGAAACTAGCTTACACTTGAGCCTCATCACCTAAGAGTACAATCGGGTGCGTCCTAAATGATATCTGAGCCTATGTTAAGTTTAGCGCAAACCGTGCACCTTTCTTACATCAAAACTAACACCATGTCCGAACGGACCGAACAAGATTCTACATGACCCACGTCACTTAGGAGTTTCATCGGGTGTGTTCAATTCGATTTCCGAGCCTATGGTACGTTCGGCTCAAACGTTGTCCTATCTTGCATCAAGATTAGCAATATCTCGAAACGGACCAAAACTAGCATCCTCTTGAGCCTCGTCACCTAGGAGTACCAGCGGGTGCATCCTAAATGATATCTGAGCCTATCTTTAGTTTGGCGCAAACCGTGCATCCATCTTCCACTAACACTAACACGATCTCCAAACGGACCGAACGAGATTCCACATGACCCATGTCACCTAGTAGTTCCATCGGGTGCGTCCAAAACGATTTCCAAGCCTATGGTACGTTCGGGGCAAACCATGCACCAATCTTGCGTCAAGATTAGCACTGTCTCCAAATGGACCAAAACGAACTTCCAGTTGAGCTTCGTCACCTAGGAGTACCATCGGGTGCATCCTAAACGATATATGAGCCTATGGTACATTTGGCGCAAACCGTGTACCTATCTTGCACTAACACTAACACTATCTCCAAATGGACCGAACCAGATTGCACATGACCCACGTCAGCTAGTAGTTCCATCGATTTCGTCCGAAATGATATCTAAGCCTATGGTACGTTTACCGTAAACCATGCACCAATCTTACATCAAAACTAACAATGTCTCCAAACGGACCGAACAAGATTCCACATGACCCACGTCACGTAAGATTCCATCGGGTGCGTTCAAAACGATTTCTGAGCCTATGGTACGTTCGGCGCAAACCATGCACCTATCTTGCGTCAAGATTAGCACTATCTCCAAACAGACCAAAACTAGCTTCCACTTGAGCTTTCTCACCTAGGAGTACAAACGGGTGCATCCTAAATGATATCTGAGCCTATGATACATTTAGCGCAATCCATGCACCTATCTTACATCAAAATAACACCATCTCCAAACGGACCGAACGAGATTCCACATGAGCCATGTCACCTAGGAGTTCCATCAGGTGCGTTCAATACGATTTCCGAGAGTATGGTACATTCGGCGCAAACGTTGCACCTATCTTCCGTCAAGATTAGCAATATCTCCAAACAGACCGAAACAAGCTTCCACTTGAGCCTTGTCACCTAGGAGTACCATCGGGTGCGTCCTAAACGATATCTGAACTGATAGTACGTTTGGCGCAAATCGTTCATCTATCTTGCACTAACACTAACACCATCTCCAAACGGACCAAACGAGGATTCCACATGACCCACGTCACCTAGTAGTTGCATCGGGTGTGTCCAAAATGATTTATGAGCCTATGGTTCGTTTGGGGCAAACCGTGCACAGAACTTGCGTCAAGATTAGCACTATCTCCAAACGGACCAAAATGAGCTTCCAGTTGAGCTTCATCACCTAGGAGTACCATCGGGTTCGTCCTAAATGATATTTGAGCCTATAGTACGTTTGGCGCAAACCGTGCAATTATCTTGCACTAACACTAACACTATCTCCAAATGGACCGAACGAGATTCCACACGACCCATGTCAGCTAGGAGTTCCATCGATTGCGTCAAAAATGATATCTGAGCCTACGGTACGTTTAGTGTAAACCGTGTACCTATCTTACATCAAAACTAACAATATCTCCAAACGTACCGAACAAGATTCCACATGACCCACATCATGTAGGATTCCATCGGGTGCATTCAAAATGATTTCCGAGCCTATGGTACGTTCGGCGCAAACCATGCACCTATCTTGCATCAAGATTAGCACTATCTCCAAACAGACTGAAACAAGCTTCCACTTGAGCCTCGTCACCTAGGAGTATAATCGGGTGCGTCCAAAATGATATCTGAAACTATGGTACGTTTAGCGCAAACCGTGCATCTATCTTACATCAAACAAACACCATCTCCAAACAAACTGAATGAGATTCCGCAAGACCCACGTCAGCTAGGAGTTCCATCGGGTGCGTCCAAAGCGATTTTCGTGCCTATGGTACGTTCGGCGCAAACCTTGGACTGATCTTGCGTCAAGATTAGCACTATCTCCAAACGGACCGAAACAAGTTTCCACTTGAGCTTCGTCACGTAGGAGTACCATCGGGTGCGTCCTTTATGATATCTGAGCCTATGGTATGTTTGGCACAAACCGTGCACCTATCTTACACTAACACTAACACTAACACCGTCTCCAAACAGACCGAACAAGATTCCACATGACCCGCGTCACCTAGGAGTTCTATTGGGTGCGTCCAAAATGATTTTCGAGCCTACGGTACGTTCGGCGCAAACCGTGCACCGATCTTGCGTTAAGATTAGCACTATCTCCAAACGGACCAAAACGAGCTTCTAGTTGAGCTTCACCACCTTGGAGTACCATCGGTTGCGTCCTAACCGATATTTGAGCCTATGGTATGTTTGGCGCAAACTGTGCACCTATCTTGCACTAACACTAACACTATCTCCAAACAGAACGAACGAGATTCCACATGACCCACGTCAGCTAGGAGTTCCATCGATTGCATCCAAAATGATATCTGAGCCTATAATATGTTGAGCATAAACCGTGCACCTATCTTACATCAAAACTAACACCATGTCCAAACAGACCGAACGAGATTCCACATAACCCACGTCACGTATGATTCCATCGGGTGCATTCAAAACGATTTTCGAGCCTATGGTAGGTTCCGCGCAACCCATGCACCTATCATGCATCAAGATTTGCACTATCTCCAAACAGACCGTAACTAGCTTTCACTTGAGCCTCATCACCTAGGAGTACAATCGGGTGCGTCCTAAATGATATCTGAGCCTGTGGTACGTTTAGCGCAAACCGTGCACCTATCTTACATCAAAACTAACACCTTCTCCAAACGGACCGAATGTGATTCCACATGACCCACGTAACCTAGGAGTTCCATCGGGTGCGTTCAATACAATTTCCAAGCCGATGGTACGTTCGGTGCAAACGTTGCACCTATATTGCGTCAAGATTAGCAATATCTATAAACGGACCGAAACTAGCTTCCACTTGAGCCTCGTCACCTAGGAGTTCCATTAGGTCCGTCCTAAACGATATCTGAGCCGGTGGTACGTATGGCGCAAACCGTGCATATATCTTACACTAACACTAACACCATCTTCAAACGGACCGAGCGAGGATTCCACATGACCGACATCACCTAGTAGTTCCATCAGGTGCGTCCAAAACGATTTCTGAGCCTATGGTACGTTCGGGGAAACTGTGCACTAATCTTGCGTCAAGATTAGCACTATCTCTAAATGGACCAAAATGAGCTTCTAGTTGAGATTCGTCACCTAGGAGTACCATTGGGTTCGTCCAAAACGATATCTGAGCCTATAGTACGTTTGGCGCAAAATGTGCACCTATCTTGCACTAACACTAACACTATCTTTAAACGGACTGAACGAGATTCCACATGACCCACGTCAGCTAGGAGTTCCATCGATTGCGTCCAAAATAATATCTGAGCATATGGTACGTTTAGCGTAAACCGTGCACCTATCTTACATCAAAACTAACAATATCTCCAAACAGACCGAATGAGATTCCACATGACCCACGTCACGTAGGATTCCATCGGGTGCATTCAAAATGATTTCTGAGCCTATGGTACATTCGGCGCAAACCATTCACCTATCTTGCGTCAAGATTAGCACTATCTTCAAACAGACCAAAACTAGATTCCAGTTGAGCCTCGTCACCTAGGAGTATAATCGGGTGTGTCCTAAATGATATCTGAGCCTATGGTACATTTAGCGCAAACCGTGCACCTATCTTACATCAAAACTAACACCATGTCCGAACGGACCGAACGAGATTCCACATGACCCACGTCACCTAGGAGTTCCATCGGGTGCGTTCAATACGATTTCTGAGGCTATGGCACGTTCGGCGGCAAATGTTGCACCTATCTTGCGTCAAGATTAGCAATATCTCCAAACAGACCGAAACTAGCTTCCACTTGAGCCTCGTCACCTAGGAGTACCATCGGGTGCATCATAAACGATGTTTGAGCCGATGGTACGTTTGGTGCAAACTGTGCATCTATCTTGCACTAACACTAACACCATCTCCAAACGGACCGAACGAGGATTCCACATGACCCACGTCACCTAGTAGTTGCATCGAGTGAATCTAAAACGATTTCTGAGCCTATGTACGTTCGGGGCAAACCGTGCACTAATCTTGCGTCAAGATTAGCACTATCTCCAAATGGACCAAAACGAGCTTCTAGTTGAGCTTCGTCACCTAGGAGTACAATCGGGTTCGTCCTAAATGATATCTAAGCCTATGGTACGTTTAGCGCAAACCGTGCACCTATCTTGCACTAACACTAACACTATCGCCCAACGGACCGAACGAGATTCCACATGACCCATGTCAGCTAGGAGTTCCATCGATTGCGTCCAAAATGATATATGAGCCTATGGTACGTTTAGCGTAAACCATACACCTATCTTACATCAAAACTAACAATATCTCCAAACGTACCGAACTAGATTCCACATGACCCACGTCACGTAGGAGTTCCATCGGGTGCGTAAAAATGATTTTCGTGCCTATGGTACGTTCGGCACAAACCTTGGACCGATCTTGTGTCAAGATTAGCACTATATCCAAACGGACTGAAACTAGTTTCCACTTGAGCTTCGTCACGTAGGAGTACCATCGGATGCGTCCTAAATGATATCTGAGCCTATGGTACGTTTGGCACAAACGGTGCACTTATCTTGCACTAACACTAACACCGTGTCCAAACAGACCGAACAAGATTCCACATGACCCGCGTCACCTAGAAGTTCTATCAGGTGCGTCCAAAACGATTTTCGAGCCTATGGTACGTTCGGCGCAAACCGTGTACCGATCTTGCGTCAAGATTAGCACTATCTCCAAACGGACCAAAACGAGCTTCTAGTTGAGTTTCGTCACCTTGGAGTACCATCGGGTGCGTCCTAACTGATATCTGAGCCTATCGTACGTTTGGCGCAAACCGTGCACCTATCTTGCACTAACACTAACACTATCTCCAAATGGACCGAAAGAGATTCCACATGACCCACGTCAGCTAGGAGTTCCATCGATTGCATTCAAAATGGTATCGGAGCCTATGGTACGTTTAGCGTAAACCATGCACCTATCTTACATCAAAACTAACAATATCTCCAAACAGACCGAACGAGATTCCACTTGACCCACGTCACGTAGGATTCCATCGGGTGCATTCAAAATGATTAACGAGCCTATGGTACGTTCGGCGCAAACCATTCACCTATCTTGCGTCAAGATTAGCACTATCTTCAAACAGACCAAAACTAGCTTCCAGTTGAGCCTCGTCTCCTAGGAGTATAATCGGGTGTGTCCTAAATGATATCTGAGCATATGGTACATTTAGCGCAAACCGTGCACCTATCTTACATCAAAACTAACACCATGTCCGAACGGACCGAACGAGATTCCACATGACCCACGTCACCTAGGAGTTCCATCGGGTGCGTTCAATACGATTTCTGAGGCTATGGCACGTTCGGCGGCAAACGTTGCACCTATCTTGCGTCAAGATTAGCAATATCTCCAAACAGACCGAAACTAGTTTCCACTTGAGCCTCGTCACCTAGGAGTACCATCGGGTGCATCATAAACGATGTTTGAGCCGATGGTACGTTTGGCGCAAACTGTGCATCTATCTTGCACTAACACTAACACCATCTCCAAACGGACCGAACGAGGATTCCACATGACCCACGTCACCTAGTAGTTGCATCGAGTGCATCTAAAACGATTTCTGAGCCTATGTACGTTCGGGGCAAACCGTGCACTAATCTTGCGTCAAGATTAGCACTATCTCCAAATGGACCAAAACGAGCTTCTAGTTGAGCTTCGTCACCTAGGAGTACCATCGGGTTTGTCCTAAATGATATCTAAGCCTATGGTACGTTTAGCGCAAACCGTGCACCTATCTTGCACTAACACTAACACTATCGCCAAATGGACCGAACCAGATTGCACATGACCCACGTCAGCAAGTAGTTCCATCGATTTCGTCCAATATGATATCTGAGCCTATGGTACGTTTACCGTAAACCGTGCACCAATCTTACATCAAAACTAACAATGTCTCCAAATGGACCGAACAAGATTCCACATGACCCACGTCACGTAAGATTCCATCGGGTGCGTTCAAAATGATTTCTGAGCCTATGGTACGTTCGGCGCAAACCATGCACCTATCTTGCGTCAAGATTAGCACTATCTCCAAACAGACCAAAACTAGCTTCCACTTGAGCTTTCTCACCTAGGAGTACAATCGAGTGCATCCTAAATGATATCTGAGCCTATGATACGTTTAGCGCAAACCATGCACCTATCTTACATCAAAATAACACCATCTCCAAACGGACCGAACGAGATTCCACATGAGCCATGTCACCTAGGAGTTCCATCAGGTGCATTCAATACGATTTCCGAGAGTATGGTACATTCGGCGCAAACGTTGCACCTATCTTCCGTCAAGATTAGCAATATCTCCAAACAGACCGAAACAAGCTTCCACTTGAGCCTTGTCACCTAGGAGTACCATCGGGTGCGTCCTAAACGATATCTGAGCTAATAGTACGTTTGGCGCAAATCGTTCATCTATCTTGCACTAACACTAACACCATCTCCAAACGGACCAAACGAGGATTCCACTTGACCCACGTCACCTAGTAGTTGCATCGGGTGTGTCCAAAATGATTTATGAGCCTATGGTTCGTTTGGGGCAAACCGTGCACAGAACTTGCGTCAAGATTAGCACTATCTCCAAATGGACCAAAATGAGCTTCCAGTTGAGCTTCATCACCTAGGAGTACCATCGGGTTCGTCCTAAATGATATTTGAGCCTATAGTACGTTTGGCGCAAACCGTGCACCTATCTTGCACTAACACTAACACTATCTCCAAATGGACCGAACGAGATTCCACACGACCCATATCAGCTAGGAGTTCCATCGATTGCGTCAAAAATGATATCTGAGCCTACGGTACGTTTAGTGTAAACCGTGTACCTATCTTACATCAAAACTAACAATATCTCCAAACGTACCAAACAAGATTCCACATGACCCACATCATGTAGGATTCCATCGGGTGCATTCAAAACGATTTCCGAGCCTATGGTACGTTCGGCGCAAACCATGCACCTATCTTGCATCAAGATTAGCACTATCTACAAACAGACTGAAACAAGATTCCACTTGAGCCTCATCACCTAGGAGTACAATCGGGTGCGTCCAAAATGATATCTGAGCCTATGGTATGTTTGGCGCAAACAGTGCATCTATCTTACATCAAAACTAACACCATCTCCAAACAAACTGAATGAGATTCCGCAAGACCCACGTCAGCTAGGAGTTCCATCGGGTGCGTCCAAAGCGATTTTCGTGCCTATGGTACGTTCGGCGCAAACCTTGGACTGATCTTGCGTCAAGATTAGCACTATCTCCAAACGGACCGAAACTAGTTTCCACTTGAGCTTCGTCACGTAGGAGTACCATCGGGTGCGTCCTTTATGATATCTGAGCCTATGGTACGTTTGGCACAAACCGTGCACCTATCTTACACTAACACTAACACTAACACCGTCTCCAAATAGACCGAACAAGATTCCACATGACCCGCGTCACCTAGGAGTTCTATTGGGTGCGTCCAAAATGATTTTCGAGCCTACGGTACGTTCGGCGCAAACCGTGCACCGATCTTGCGTTAAGATTAGCACTATCTCCAAACGGACCAAAACGAGCTTCTAGTTGAGCTTCACCACCTTGGAGTACCATCGGTTGCGTCCTAACCGATATTTGAGCCTATGGTATGTTTGGCGCAAACTGTGCACCTATCTTGCACTAACACTAACACTATCTCCAAACAGAACGAACGAGATTCCACATGACCCACGTCAGCTAGGAGTTCCATCGATTGCATCCAAAATGATATCTGAGCCTATGGTATGTTGAGCATAAACCGTGCACCTATCTTACATCAAAACTAACACCATGTCCAAACAGGCCGAACGAGATTCCACATAACCCACGTCACGTAGGATTCCATCGGGTGCATTCAAAACGATTTCCGAGCCTATGGTAGGTTCCACGCAACCCATGCACCTATCATGCATCAAGATTTGCACTATCTCCAAACAGACCGTAACTAGCTTTCACTTGAGCCTCATCACCTAGGAGTACAATCGGGTGCGTCCTAAATGATATCTGAGCTTGTGGTACGTTTAGCGCAAACCGTGCACCTATCTTACATCAAAACTAACACCTTCTCCAAACGGACCGAACGAGATTCCACATGACCCACGTAACCTAGGAGTTCCATCGGGTGCGTTCAATATGATTTCCCAGCCGATGGTACGTTCGGCGCAAACGTTGCACCTATATTGTGTCAAGATTAGCAATATCTACAAACGGACCGAAACTAGCTTCCACTTGAGCCTCGTCACCTAGGAGTTCCATTAGGTCCGTCCTAAACGATATCTGAGCCGGTGGTACGTATGGCGCAAACCGTGCATATATCTTACACTAACACTAACACCATCTTCAAACGGACCGAACGAGGATTCCACATGATCGACATCACCTAGTAGTTCCATCGGGTGCGTCCAAAATGATTTCTGAGCCTATGGTACGTTCGGGGAAACTGTGCACTAATCTTGCGTCAAGATTAGCACTATCTCTAAATGGACCAAAATGAGCTTCTAGTTGAGATTCGTCACCTAGGAGTACCATTGGGTTCGTCCAAAATGATATCTGAGCCTATAGTACGTTTGGCGCAAAATGTGCACCTATGTTGCACTAACACTAACACTATCTTCAAACGGACTGAACGAGATTCCACATGACCCACGTCAGCTAGGAGTTCCATCGATTGCGTCCAAAATAATATCTGAGCATATGGTACGTTTAGCGTAAACCGTGCACCTATCTTACATCAAAACTAACAATATCTCCAAACAGACCGAACGAGATTCCACATGACCCACGTCACGTAGGATTCCATCGGGTGCATTCAAAATGATTTCCGAGCCTATGGTACGTTCGGCGCAAACCATTCACCTATCTTGCGTCAAGATTAGCACTATCTCCAAACAGACCAAAACTAGCTTCCAGTTGAGCCTCGTCACCTAGGAGTATAATCGGGTGTGTCCTAAATGATATCTGAGCCTATGGTACATTTAGCGCAAACCGTGCACCTATCTTACATCAAAACTAACACCATGTCCGAACGGACCGAACGAGATGCCACATGACCCACGTCACCTAGGAGTTCCATCGGGTGCGTTCAATACGATTTCTGAGGCTATGGCACGTTCGGCGGCAAATGTTGCACCTATCTTGCGTCAAGATTAGCAATATCTCCAAACAGACCGAAACTAGCTTCCATTTGAGCCTCGTCACCTAGGAGTACCATCGGGTGCATCATAAACGATGTTTGAGCCGATGGTACGTTTGGCGCAAACTGTGCATCTATCTTGCACTAACACTAACACCATCTCCAAACGGACCAAACGAGGATTCCACATGACCCACGTCACCTAGTAGTTGCATCGAGTGCATCTAAAATGATTTCTGAGCCTATGTACGTTCGGGGCAAACCGTGCACTAATCTTGCGTCAAGATTAGCACTATCTCCAAATGGACCAAAACGAGCTTCTAGTTGAGCTTCGTCACCTAGGAGTACCATCGGGTTCGTCCTAAATGATATCTAAGCCTATGGTACGTTTAGCGCGAACCGTGCACCTATCTTGCACTAACACTAACACTATCGCCCAACGGACCGAACGAGATTCCACATGACCCATGTCAGCTAGAAGTTCCATCGATTGCGTCCAAAATGATATATGAGCCTATGGTACGTTTAGCGTAAACCACGCACCTATCTTACATCAAAACTAACAATATCTCCAAACGTACCGAACTAGATTCCACATGACCCACGTCACCTAGGAGTTCCATCGGGTGCGTAAAAAATGATTTTCGTGCCTATGGTACGTTCGGCACAAACCTTGGACCGATCTTGTGTCAAGATTAGCACTATATCCAAACGGACTGAAACTAGTTTCCACTTGAGCTTCGTCACGTAGGAGTACCATCGGATGCGTCCTAAATGATATCTGAGCCTATGGTACGTTTGGCACAAACGGTGCACTTATCTTGCACTAACACTAACACCGTGTCCAAACAGACCGAACAAGATTCCACATGACCCGCGTCACCTAGAAGTTCTATCGGGTGCGTCCAAAACGATTTTTGACCCTATGGTACGTTCGGCGCAAACCGTGCACCGATCTTGCGTCAAGATTAGCACTATCTCCAAACGGACCAAAACGAGCTTCCAGTTGAGTTTCGTCACCTTGGAGTACCATCGGGTGCGTCCTAACTGATATCTGAGCCTATCGTACGTTTGGCGCAAACCGTGCACCTATCTTGCACTAACACTAATACTATCTCCAAACGGACCGAAAGAGATTCCACATGACCCACGTCAGCTAGGAGTTCCATCGATTGCATTCAAAATGGTATCGGAGCCTATGGTACGTTTAGCGTAAACCATGCACCTATCTTACATCAAAACTAACAATATCTCCAAACAGACCGAACGAGATTCCACTTGACCCACGTCACGTAGGATTCCATCGGGTGCATTCGAAATGATTAACGAGCCTATGGTACGTTCGGCGCAAACCATTCACCTATCTTGCGTCAAGATTAGCACTATCTCCAAATAGACCAAAACTAGCTTCCAGTTGAGGCTCGTCACCTAGGAGTATAATCGGTTGTGTCCTAAATGATATCTGAGCCTATGGTACATTTAGCGCAAACCGTGCACCTATCTTACATCAAAACTAACACCATGTCCGAACGGACCGAACGAGATTCCACATGACCCACGTCACCTAGGAGTTCCATCGGGTGCGTTCAATACGATTTCTGAGGCTATGGCACGTTCGGCGGCAAACGTTGCACCTATCTTGCGTCAAGATTAGCAATATCTCCAAACAGACCGAAACTAGCTTCCACTTGAGCCTCGTCACCTAGGAGTACCATCGGGTGCATCATAAACGATGTTTGAGTCGATGGTACGTTTGGCACAAACTGTGCATCTATCTTGCACTAACACTAACACCATCTCCAAACGGACCGAACGAGGATTCCACATGACCCACGTCACCTAGTAGTTGCATCAAGTGCATCTAAAATGATTTCTGAGCCTATGTACGTTCGGGGCAAACCGTGCACTAATCTTGCGTCAAGATTAGCACTATCGCCAAACAGACCGAAACTAGCTTACACTTGAGCCTCATCACCTAAGAGTACAATCGGGTGCGTCCTAAATGATATCTGAGCCTATTTTAAGTTTAGCGCAAACTGTGCACCTTTCTTACATCAAAACTAACACCATGTCCAAACGGACCGAACAAGATTCTAGTTGACCCACGTCACCTAGGAGTTCCATCGGGTGTGTTCAATACGATTTCCGAGCCTATGGTACATTTGGCGCAAATGTTGCACCTATCTTGCGTCAAGATTAGCAATATCTCCGAACGGACCGAAACTAGCCTCCACTTGCGCCTCGTCTCCTAGGAGTACCATCGGGTGCGTCCTAAACGATATCTGAGCCGATGGTACGTTTGGCCCAAACCGTGCATCTATCTTGCACTAACACTAACACCACCTCCAAACGGACCAAACAAGAATTCCACATGACCCACAGAACCTAGTAGTTGCATCGAGTGCGTCTAAAACGATTTCTGAGCCTATGGTATATTTGGGGCAAATAGTGCACTGATCTTGCGTCAAGATTAGCACTATCTCGAAACGGACCAAAATGAGCTTCCAGTTGAGCTTTGTTACCTTGGAGTACCAACGGGTGCGTCCTAAACGATATCTGAGCCTATGGTTCATTTGGCGCAAACCGTGCACCTATCTTGCCCTAACACTAACACTATCTCCAACCGGACCAAACAACATTCCACATGACCCATGTCAGCTAGGAGTTCCATCGATTGTGTACAAAATGATATCTGAGCCTATGTTACATTTAGCGTAAACCGTGCACCTATCTTACATCAAAACTAACAATATCTCCAAACGGACCGAACGAGATTCCACAAGACCCACGTCACGTAGGAATCCATTGGGTGCGTTCAAAATGATTTCTGACCCTATGGTACGTTCGGCGCAAACCATGCACCTATCTTGCGTCTAGATTAGCACTATCTCCAAACGGACCGAAACTAGCTTCCACTTCAGTCTCGTCACGTAGGAGTACAATCGAGTGCGTCCTAAATGATATATGAGCCTATGGTACATTTAGCGCAAACCGTGCACCTTTCTTACATCAAAACTAACACCATCTCCAGATAGACCGAACGAGATTCCACATGAGCCACGCCACCTAGGAGTTCCATCGGGTGCGTCCAAAATGATTTCGAGCCTATGGTACGTTCGGCGCAAACCTTGGACCAATCCTGCATCAAGATTAGCACTATCTCCAAACGGACCGAAACTAGTTTCCACTTGAGCTTCATCACGTAGAACTACCATCGATAGCATCCTAAATGATATCTGAGCCTATGGTATGTTTGCACAAACCGTGCACCTATCTAGCACTAACACTAACACCGTCTTCAAACGGACCGAACGGGATTCCACATGACCTGCGTCACCTAGGAGTTCTATCGGGTGCGTCCAAAACGATTTCCGAGCCTAGGGTACGTTTGGCGCAAACCATGCACCAATCTTGCGTCAAGATTAGCACTATCTCCAAATGGACCAAAACGAGCTTCTAGTTGAGCTTTGTCACCTTGGAGTACCATCGTTTGCGTCCTAAACGATATCTGAGCCTATGGTACGTTTGGCGCAAACCGTGCACCTATCTTGCACTAATACTAACACTATCTCCAAACGGACCGAACGAGATTTCACATGACCCACGTCAGCTAGGAGTTCCATCGATTGCGTCCAAAATGATATCTGAGCCTATGGTACGTTTAGCATAAACCGTGCACCTATCTTACATCAAAACTAACACCATGTCCAAACGGACCGAACGAGATTCCACATGACCCATGTCACGTAGGATTCCATCAGGTGCGTTCAAAATGATTTCCGAGCCTATGGTACGTTCGGCACAAACCATGCACCTATCTTGCGTCAAGATTAGCACTATCTCCAAACAGACCGAAAGTAGCTTACACTTGAGCCTCATCACCTTGGAGTACAATCGGGTGCGTCCTAAATGATATCTGAGCCTATTGTAAGTTTAGCGCAAACCATGCACCTTTCTTACATCAAAACTAACATCATCTCCGAACGGACCGAACAAGATTCTACATGACCCACGTCACCTAGGAGTTCCATTGGGTGTGTTAAATACGATTTCTGAGCCTATGGTACATTTGGCGCAAATATTGCACCTATCTTGCGTCAAGATTAGCAATATCTCCGAACGGACCGAAACTAGCTTCCACTTGCGCCTTGTCTCCTAGGAGTACCATCGGGTGCGTCCTAAATGATATCTGAGCCGATGGTACGTTTGGACCAAACCGTGCATCTATCTTGCACTAACACTAACACCATCTCCAAACGGACCGAACGAGGATTCCACATGACCCACATAACCTAGTAGTTGCATCGAGTGCGTCTAAAACGATTTCTGAGCCTATGATACGTTTGGGGCAAACAGTGCACTGATCTTGCGTCAAGATTAGTACTATCTCAAAACGGACCAAAATGAGCTTCCAGTTGAGCTTCGTTAGCTTGGAGTACCAACGGGTGCGTCCTAAACGATATCTGAGCCTATGGTTCATTTGGCGCAAACTGTGCACCTATCTTGCACTAACACTAACACTATCTCCGAACGGACCAAACAAGATTCCACATGACCCATGTCCGCTAGGAGTTCCATCGATTGCGTCCAAAATGATATCTGAGCCTATGTTACATTTAGCGTAAACCGTGCACCTATCTTACATCAAAACTAACAATATCTCCAGACGGACCGAACGAGATTCCACAAGACCCACGTCACGTAGGAATCCATCGGGTGCGTTCAAAACGATTTCCGAGCCTATGGTACGTTCGGCGCAAACCATGCACCTATCTTGCGTCTGGATTAGCACTATCTCCAAACGGACCGAAACTAGCTTCCACTTCAGTCTCGTCACCTAGGAGTACAATCGGGTGCGTCCTAAATGATATCTGAGCCTATGGTACGTTTAGCACAAACCGTGCACCTTTCTTACATCAAAACTAACACCATCTCTAAATAGACCGAACGAGATTCCACATGACCCACGTCACCTAGGAGGTCCATCGGGTGCGTCCAAAATGATTTTCGAGCCTATGGTACGTTCGGCGCAAACCTTGGACTGATCCTGCGATCAAGATTAGCACTATCTCCAAACGGACCGAAACTAGTTTCCACTTGAGCTTCATCATGTAGAACTACCATCGATAGCGTCCTAAATGATATCTAAGCCTATGGTATGTTTGGCACAAACCGTGCACCTATCTTGCACTAACACTAACACCGTCTTCAAACGGACCGAACGGGATTCCACATGACCTGCGTCACCTAAGAGTTCTATCGGGTGCATCCAAAATGATTTCCGAGCCTATGGTACGTTCGGCGCAAACCATGCACCGATCTTGCGTCAAGATTAGCACTATGTCCAAACAGACCAAAATGAGCTTCTAGTTGAGCTTTGTCACCTTGGAGTACCATCGGGTGCGTCCTAAACGATATCTGAGCCTATGGTACGTTTGGCGCAAACCGTGCACCTATCTTGCACTAATACTAACACTATCTCCAAACGGACCGAACGAGATTTCACATGACCCACGTCAGCTAGGAGTTCCATCGATTGCGTCCAAAATGATATCTGAGCCTATGGAACATTTAGCGTAAACCGTGCACCTATCTTACATCAAAACTAACACCATGTCCAAACGGACCAAACGAGATTCCACATGACCCACGTCCCGTAGGATTCCATCGGGTGCGTTCAAAACGATTTCCGAGCCTATGGTACGTTCAGCGCAAACCATGCACCTATCTTGCATCAAGATTTGCACTATCTCCAAACAGACCAAAACTAGCTTCCACTTCAGCCTCATCACCTAGGAGTACAATCGGGTGCATCCTAAATGATATATGAGCCTATGGTACGTTTGGCGCAAACCGTGCACCTATCTTGCACTAACATTAACACTATCTCCAAATGGACCGAACGAGATTTCACATGACCCACGTCAGCTAGGAGTTCCATCGATTGCGTCCAAAATGATATCTGAGCCTATGGAACATTTAGCGTAAACCGTGCACCTATCTTACATCAAAACTAACACCATGTCCAAACGGACCGAACGAGATTCCACATGACCCACGTCCCGTAGGATTCCATCGGGTGCGTTCAAAACGATTTCCGAGCCTATGGTACGTTCAGCGCAAACCATGCACCTATCTTGCATCAAGATTTGCACTATCTCCAAACAGACCAAAACTAGCTTCCACTTCAGCCTCATCACCTAGGAGTACAATCGGGTGCGTCCTAAATGATATATGAGCCTATGGTACGTTTAGCGCAAACCGTGCACCTTTCTTACATCAAAACTAACACCATCTCCAGGTAGACCGAACGAGATTCCACATGACCCACGTCACGTAGGAGTTCATCGGGTGCATCCAAAATGATTTTCGAGCCTATGGTACGTTCGACGCAAACATTGGACTGATCCTGCGATCAAGATTAGCACTATCTCCAAACGGACCGAAACTAGTTTCCACTTGGCCTTCGTCACGTAGAAGTACCATCGGGAGCATCCTAAATGATATCTGAGCCTATGGTATATTTGGCACAAACCGTGCACCTATCTTGCACTAACACTAACACCTTCTCCAAACGGACCGAACGAGATTCCACATGACCCGCGTTACCTAGGAGTTCTATCGGGTGTGTCCAAAACGATTTCCGAGCCGATGGTACGTTCGGCGCAAACCATGCACCGATCTTGCGTCAAGATTAGCACTATCTCGAAACGGACCAAAACGAGCTTCTAGTTGAGCTTCGTCACCTTGGAGTACCATCGGGTACGTCCTAAACGATATCTGAGCCTATAGTTCGTTTGGCGCAAACCGTGCACCTATCTTGCACTAACACTAACACTATCTCCAAACAGACCGAATGAGATTTCACATGACCCACGTCAGCTAGGAGTTCCATCGATTGCATCCAAAATGATATCTGAGCCTATGGTACATTTAGCGTAAACCGTGCACCTATCTTACATCAAAACTAACACCATGTCCAAACGGACTGAACGAGATTCCACATGACCCACGTCACGTAGGATTCCATCGGGTGCGTTCAAAATGATTTCCGAGCCTATGGTACGTTCGGCGCAAACCATGCACCTATCTTGCGTCAAGATTAGCACTATCTCCAAACAGACCGAAAGTAGCTTACACTTGAGCCTCATCACCTAGGAGTACAATCCGGTGCGTCCTAAATGATATATGAGCCTATGGTACGTTTAGCGCAAACCGTGCACCCTTCTTACATCAAAACTAACACCATCTCCAGATAGACCGAACGAGATTCCACATGAGTCACGTCACCTAGGAGTTCCATCGGGTGTGTTAAATACGATTTCCGAGCCTATGGTACATTTGGCGCAAACATTGCACCTATCTTGCGTCAAGATTAGCAATATCTCCGAACGGACCGAAACTAGCTTCCACTTGCGCCTTGTCTCCTATTAGTACCATCGGGTGCGTCCTAAATGATATCTGAGCCGATGGTATGTTTGGACCAAACCGTGCATCTATCTTGCACTAACACTAACACCATCTCCAAACGGACCGAACGAGGATTCCACATGACCCACATAACCTAGTAGTTGCATCGAGTGCGTCTAAAATGATTTCTGAGCCTATGATACGTTTGGGGCAAACAGTGCACTGATCTTGCGTCAAGATTAGTACTATCTCAAAACGGACCAAAATGAGCTTCCAGTTGAGCTTCGTTAGCTTGGAGTACCAACGGGTGCGTCCTAAACGATATCTGAGCCTATGGTTCATTTGGCGCAAACCGTGCACCTATCTTGCACTAACACTAACTATCTCCAAACGGACCAAACAAGATTCCACATGACCCATGTCAGCTAGGAGTTCCATCGATTGCGTCCAAAATGATATCTGAGCCTATGTTACATTTAGCGTAAACCGTGCACCTATCTTACATCAAAACTAACAATATCTCCAGACGGACCGAACGAGATTCCACAAGACCCACGTCACGTAGGAATCCATCGGGTGCGTTCAAAACGATTTCCGAGCCTATGGTACGTTCGGCGCAAACCATGCACCTATCTTGCGTCTAGATTAGCACTATCTCCAAACGGACCGAAACTAGCTTCCACTTCAGTCTCGTCACCTAGGAGTACAATCGGGTGCGTCCTAAATGATATCTGAGCCTATGGTACGTTTAGCACAAACCGTGCACCTTTCTTACATCAAAACTAACACCATCTCTAAATAGACCGAACGAGATTCCACATGACCCACGTCACCTAGGAGGTCCATCGGGTGCGTCCAAAATGATTTTCGAGCCTATGGTACGTTCGGCGCAAACCTTGGACTGATCCTGCGATCAAGATTAGTACTATCTCCAAACGGACCGAAACTAGTTTCCACTTGAGCTTCATCATGTAGAACTACCATCGATAGCGTCCTAAATGATATCTAAGCCTATGGTATGTTTGGCACAAACCGTGCACCTATCTTGCACTAACACTAACACCATCTTCAAACGGACCGAACGAGATTCCACATGACCTGCGTCACCTAAGAGTTCTATCGGGTGCATCCAAAACGATTTCCGAGCCTATGGTACGTTCGGCGCAAACCATGCACCGATCTTGCGTCAAGATTAGCACTATCTCCAAACAGACCAAAATGAGCTTCTAGTTGAGCTTTGTCACCTTGGAGTACCATCGGGTGCGTCCTAAACGATATCTGAGCCTATGGTACGTTTGGCGCAAACCGTGCACCTATCTTGCACTAATACTAACACTATCTCCAAACAGACCGAACGAGATTTCACATGACCCACGTCAGCTAGGAGTTCCATCGATTGCGTCCAAAATGATATCTGAGCCTATGGAACATTTAGCGTAAACCGTGCACCTATCTTACATCAAAACTAACACCATGTCCAAACGGACCGAACGAGATTCCACATGACCCACGTCACGTAGGATTCCATCGGGTGCGTTCAAAATGATTTCCGAGCCTATGGGACGTTCAGCGCAAACCATTAACCTATCTTGCGTCAAGATTTGCACTATCTCCAAACAGACCAAAACTAGCTTCCACTTCAGCCTCATCACCTAGGAGTACAATCGGGTGCGTCCTAAATGATATCTGAGCCTATGGTACGTTTAGCGCAAACCGTGCACCTTTCTTACATCAAAACTAACACCATCTCTAGATAGACCGAACAAGATTCCACATGACCCACGTCACCTAGTTGTTCCATCGGGT
Source organism: Miscanthus lutarioriparius (assembly GCA_904845875.1). Taxonomy (NCBI): domain Eukaryota; kingdom Viridiplantae; phylum Streptophyta; class Magnoliopsida; order Poales; family Poaceae; genus Miscanthus; species Miscanthus lutarioriparius. Next base: position 38,288,438 of record CAJGYO010000016.1, read on the forward strand.
GCGTCCAAAATGATTTTTGAGCCTATGGTACGTTCGGCATAAACCTTGGACCGATCCTGCGTCAAGATTAGCACTATCTCCAAACGGACCGAAACTAGTTTCCACTTGAGCTTTGTCACGTAGAAGTACCATCGGGAGTGTCCTAAATGATATCTGAGCCTATGGTATGTTTGGCACAAACCGTGCACCTATCTTGCACTAACACTAACACCGTCTCCAAACGGACCGAACGAGATTCCACATGACCTGCATCACCTAGGAGTTCTATCGGGTGTGTCCAAAACGATTTCCGAGCCTATGGTACGTTCGGCGCAAACCATGCACCGATCTTGAGTCAAGATTAGCACTATCTCCAAACGGACCAAAACAAGCTTCTAGTTGAGCTTCGTCACCTTGGAGTACCATCGGGTGCGTCCTAAACGATATCTGAGCCTATGGTTCGTTTGGTGCAAACCGTGCACCTATCTTGCAGTAACACTAACACTATCTCCAAATGAATCGAACGAGATTTCACATGACCCACGTCAGCTAGGAGTTCCATCGATTGCGTCCAAAATGATATCTGAGCCTATTGTACGTTTAGCGTAAACCGTGCACGTATCTTACATCAAAACTAACAATATCTCTAAATGGACCGAACGAGATTCCACAAGACCCACGTCATGTAGGAATCCATCGGGTGCGTTCAAAATGATTTCCGAGCCTATGGTACGTTCGGCGCAACCCATGCACCTATCTTGCGTCTAGATTAGCACTATCAACAAACAGACCGAAACTAGCTTCCACTTCAGTCTCGTCACCTAGGAGTAAAATCGGGTGCGTCCTAAATGATATCTGAGCCTATGGTACGTTTAGCGCAAACCGTGCACATTTCTTACAACAAAACTAACACCCTCTCCAGATAGACCGAACGAGATTCCACATGACCCACGTCACCTAGGAGTTCCATCGGGTGCGTCCAAAATGATTTTTGAGCCTATGGTACGTTTGGCGTAAACCTTGGACCGATCCTGCGTCAAGATTAGCACTATCTCCAAACGGACCGAAACTAGTTTCCACTTGAGCTTCGTCACATAGAACTACCATCGGGAGCGTCCTAAATGATATCTGAGCCTATGGTATGTTTGGCACAAACCGTGCTCCTATCTTGCACTAACACTAACACCATCTCCAAACGGACCGAACGAGATTCCACATGACCTGCGTCACCTAGGAGTTCTATCGGGTGCGTCCAAAATGATTTCTGAGCCTATGGTACGTTCGGCGCAAACCATGCACCGATCTTGCGTCAAGATTAGCACTATCTCCAAATGGACGAAAACGAGCTTCTAGTTGAGCTTCGCCTCCTTGGAGTACCATCGGGTGCGTCCTAAACGATATCTGAGCCTATGGTACGTTTGGCGCAAACCGTGCACCTATCTTGCACTAACAATTACACTATCTCCAAACGAACCGAACGAGATTTCACATGACCCATGTCAGCTAGGAGTTCCATCGATTGCGTCCAAAATGATATCTGAGCCTATGGTACGTTTAGCGTAAACCGTGCACCTATCTTACATCAAAACTAACAATATCTCCAAACGGACCGAACGAGATTCCACAAGACCCACGTCACGTAGGAATCCATCGGGTGCGTTCAAAATGATTTCTGAGCCTATGGTACGTTCGGCGCAAACCATGCACCTATCTTGCATCTAGATTAGCGCTATCTCCAAACGGACCGAAACTAGCTTCCACTTCAGTCTCGTCACCTAGGAGTACAATCGGGTGCCTCCTAAATGATATCTGAGCCTATGGTACGTTTAGCGCAAACCGTGCACCTTTGTTACATCAAAACTAACACGTTCTCCAGATAGACCGAACAAGATTCCACATGACCCACGTCACCTAGGAGTTCCATCGGGTGCGTCCAAAATGATTTTTGAGCCTATGGTACGTTCGGCGTAAACCTTGGACCGATCCTGCGTCAAGATTAGCACTATCTCCAAATGGACCGAAACTAGTTTCCAGTTGAGCTTCGTCACGTAGAACTACCATCGGGAGCGTCCTAAATGATATCTGAGCCTATGGTATGTTTGGCACAAACCGTGCACCTATCTTGCACTAACACTAACACCATCTCCAAATGGACCAAACGAGATTCCACATGACCTGCGTCACCTAGGAGTTCTATCGGGAGCGTCCAAAACAATTTCCGAGCCTATGGTACGTTCGGCGCAAACCATGCACCGATCTTGCGTCAAGATTAGCACTATCTCCAAATGGACGAAAATGAGCTTCTAGTTGAGCTTCGTCACTTTGGAGTACCATCAGGTGTGTCCTAAACGACATCTGAGCCTATGGTACGTTTGGCGCAAACCGTGCACCTATCTTGCACTAACACTAACACTATCTCCAACCGGACCGAACGAGATTTCACATGACCCAAGTCAGCTAGGAGTTCCATCGATTGCGTCCAAAATGATATCTGAGCCTATGGAACATTTAGCGTAAACCGTGCACCTATCTTACATCAAAACTAACACCATGTCCAAACGGACCGAACAAGATTCCACATAACCCACGTCACGTAGGATTCCATCGGGTGCGTTCAAAACGATTTCCAAGCCTATGGTATGTTCAGCGCAAACCATGCACCTATCTTGCGTCAAGATTTACACTATCTCCAAACAGACCAAAACTAGGTTCCACTTCAGCCTCATCACCTAGGAGTACTATCGGGTGCGTCCTAAATGATATCTGAGCCTATGGTACGTTTAGCGCAAACCATGCACCTTTCTTACATCAAAACTCACACCATCTCTAGGTAGACCGAACGAGATTCCACATGACCCACGTCACCTAGGAGTTCATTGGGTGCGTCCAAAATGATTTTCAAGCCTATGGTACGTTCGACGCAAACATTGGACCGTTCCTGCGATCAAGATTAGCACTATCTCCAAACGGACCGAAACTAGTTTCCACTTGAGCTTCGTCACGTAGAAGTACCATCGGGAGCATCCTAAATGATATCTGAGCCTATGGTATGTTTGGTACAAAACTTGCACCTATCTTGCACTAACACTAACACCGTCTCCAAACGGACCGAACGAGATTCCACATGACCCGCGTCACCTAGGAGTTCTATCGGGTGCGTCCAAAATGATTTCCAAGCCTATGGTACGTTCGGCGCAAACCATGCACCGATCTTGCGTCAAGATTAGCACTATCTCCAAATGGACGAAAATGAGCTTCTAGTTGAGCTTCGTCACTTTGGAGTACCATCAGGTGTGTCCTAAACGACATCTGAGCCTATGGTACGTTTGGCGCAAACCGTGCACCTATCTTGCACTAACAATTACACTATCTCCAAACGAACCGAACGAGATTTCACATGACCCATGTCAGCTAGGAGTTCCATCGATTGCGTCCAAAATGATATCTGAGCCTATGGTACGTTTAGCGTAAACCGTGCACCTATCTTACATCAAAACTAACAATATCTCCAAACGGACCGAACGAGATTCCACAAGACCCACGTCACGTAGGAATCCATCGGGTGCGTTCAAAACGATTTCCGAGCCTATGGTACGTTCGGCGCAACCCATGCACCTATCTTTCGTCTAGATTAGCACTATCAACAAACAGACCGAAACTAGCTTCCACTTCAGTCTCGTCACCTAGGAGTAAAATCGGGTGCGTCCTAAATGATATCTGAGCCTATGGTACGTTTAGCGCAAACCGTGCACCTTTCTTACATCAAAACTAACACCATCTCCAGGTAGACCGAACGAGATTCCACACGACCCACGTCACCTAGGAGTTCATCGGGTGCGTCCAAAATGATTTTCGAGCCTATGGTACGTTCGACGCAAACATTAGACCGATCCTGCGATCAAGATTAGCACTATCTCCAAACGGACCGAAACTAGTTTCCACTTGAGCTTCGTCACGTAGAAGTACCATCGGGAGCATCCTGAATGATATCTGAGCCTATGGTATGTTTGGCACAAACCGTGCACCTATCTTGCACTAACACTAACACCGTCTCCAAACGAACCGAATGAGATTCCACATGACCCGCGTTACCTAGGAGTTCTATCGGGTGCGTCCAAAACGATTTCCGAGCCTATGGTACGTTCGGCGCAAACCATGCACCGATCTTGCGTCAAGATTAGCACTATCTCCAAATGGACGAAAATGAGCTTCTAGTTGAGCTTCGTCACTTTGGAGTACCATCGGGTGTGTCCTAAACGACATCTGAGCCTATGGTACGTTTGGCGCAAACCGTGCACCTATCTTGCACTAACACTAACACTATCTCCAAACGGACCGAACGAGATTTCACATGACCCAAGTCAGCTAGGAGTTCCATCGATTGCGTCCAAAATGATATCTGAGCCTATGGTACGTTTAGCGTAAACCGTGCACGTATCTTACATCAAAACTAACAATATCTCTAAATGGACCGAACGAGATTCCATAAGACCCACGTCATGTAGGAATCCATCGGGTGCGTTCAAAACGATTTCCGAGCCTATGGTACGTTCGGCGCAACCCATGCACCTATCTTTCGTCTAGATTAGCACTATCAACAAACAGACCGAAACTAGCTTCCACTTCAGTCTCGTCACCTAGGAGTAAAATCGGGTGCGTCCTAAATGATATCTGAGCCTATGGTACGTTTAGCGCAAACCGTGCACATTTCTTACAACAAAACTAACACCCTCTCCAGATAGACCGAACGAGATTCCACATGACCCACGTCACCTAGGAGTTCCATCGGGTGCGTCCAAAATGATTTTTGAGCCTATGGTACGTTTGGCGTAAACCTTGGACCGATCCTGCGTCAAGATTAGCACTATCTCCAAACGGACCGAAACTAGTTTCCACTTGAGCTTCGTCACATAGAACTACCATCGGGAGCGTCCTAAATGATATCTGAGCCTATGGTATGTTTGGCACAAACCGTGCTCCTATCTTGCACTAACACTAACACCATCTCCAAACGGACCGAACGAGATTCCACATGACCTGCGTAACCTAGGAGTTCTATCGGGTGCGTCCAAAATGATTTCTGAGCCTATGGTACGTTCGGCGCAAACCATGCACCGATCTTGCGTCAAGATTAGCACTATCTCCAAATGGATGAAAATGAGCTTCTAGTTGAGCTTCACCTCCTTGGAGTACCATCGGGTGCGTCCTAAACGATATCTGAGCCTATGGTACGTTTGGCGCAAACCGTGCACCTATCTTGCACTAACGCTAACACTATCTCCAAACGGACCGAACGAGATTTCACATGACCCATGTCAGCTAGGAGTTCCATCGATTGCGTCCAAAATGATATCTGAGCCTATGGTACGTTTAGCGTAAACCGTGCACCTATCTTACATCAAAACTAACAATATCTCCAAACGGACCGAACGAGATTCCACAAGACCCACGTCACGTAGGAATCCATCGGGTGCGTTCAAAACGATTTCCGAGCCTATGGTACGTTCGGCGCAAACCATGCACCTATCTTGCATCTAGATTAGCACTATCTCCAAATGGACCGAAACTAGCTTCCACTTCAGTCTCGTCACCTAGGAGTACAATCGGGTGCCTCCTAAATGATATCTGAGCCTATGGTACGTTTAGCGCAAACCGTGCACCTTTGTTACATCAAAACTAACACCTTCTCCAGATAGACCGAACAAGATTCCACATGACCCACGTCACCTAGGAGTTCCATCGGGTGCGTCCAAAATGATTTTCGAGCCTATGGTACGTTCGGCGTAAACCTTGGACCGATCCTGCGTCAAGATTAGCACTATCTCCAAATGGACCGAAACTAGTTTCCAGTTGAGCTTCGTCACGTAGAAGTACCATCGGGAGCGTCCTAAATGATATCTGTGCCTATGGTATGTTTGGCACAAACCGTGCACCTATCTTGCACTAACACTAACACCGTCTCCAAACGGACCGAACGAGATTCCACATGACCTGCGTCACCTAGGAGTTCTATCGGGTGCGTCCAAAACGATTTTCGAGGCTATGGTACGTTTGGCGCAAACCATGCACCGATCTTACGTCAAGATTAGCACTATCTCCAAACGGACCAAAACGAGCTTCTAGTTGAGCTTTGTCACCTTGGAGTACCATCGGGTGTGTCCTAAACGATATCTGAGCCTATGGAACGTTTGGCGCAAACCGTGCACCTATCTTGCACTAACACTAACACTATCTCCAAACGGACCGAACGAGATTTCACATGACCCACGTCAGCTAGGAGTTCCATCGATTGCGTCCAAAATGATATCTGAGCCTATGGAACGTTTAGCGTAAACCGTGCACCTCTCTTACATCAAAACTAACACCATGTCCAAACGGACCGAACGAGATTCCACATGACCCACGTCACGTAGGATTCCATCGGGTGCGTTCAAAACGATTTCTGAGCCTATGGTACGTTCATCGCAAACCATGCACCTATCTTGCGTCAAGATTTGCACTATCTCCAAACAGACCCAAACTAGCTTCCACTTCAGCCTCATCACCTAGGAGTACAATCGGGTGCGTCCAAAATAATATCTGAGCCTATGGTACGTTTAGCGCAAACCGTGCACCTTTCTTGCATCAAAACTAACACCATCTCCAGGTAGACCGAACGAGATTCCACATGACCCACGTCACCTAGGAGTTCATCGGGTGCGTCCAAAATGATTTTTGAGCCTATGGTACGTTCGGCGCAAACCTTGGACCGATCCTGCGATCAAGATTAGAACAATCTCCAAACGGACCGAAACTAGTTTCCACTTGAACTTCGTCACGTAGAAGTACCATCGGGAGCATCCTAAATGATATCTGAGCCTATGATATGTTTGGCACAAACCGTGCACCTATCTTGCACTAACACTAACACCGTCTCCAAACGGACCGAACGAGATTCCACATGACCCGCGTCACCTAGGAGTTCCATCGATTGCGTCCAAAATGATATCTGATCCTATGGTACATTTAGCGTAAACCGTGCACCTATCTTACATCAAAACTAACACCATGTCCAAACGGACCTAACAAGATTCCACTTGACCCACGTCACGTAGGATTCCATCGGGTGTGTTCAAAATGATTTCCGAGCGTATGGTACGTTCAGCGCAAACCATGCACCTATCTTGCGTCAAGATTAGCACTACCTCCAAACAGACCGAACGAGATTCCACATGACCCACGTCACCTAGGAGTTCCATCAGGTGCGTCCAAAACAATTTTTGAGCCTATGGTACATTCGGCGCAAACCTTGGACCGATCCTGCGTCAAGATTAGCACTACCTCCAAACGGACCGAAACTAGCTTCCACTTGAGCTTCGTCACGTAGAAGTACCATTGGGAGCATCCTAAATGATATCTAAGCCTATGGTATGTTTGGCACAAACCGTGCACCTATCTTGCACTAACACTAACACCGTCTCCAAATGGACCGAACGAGATTCCACATGACCTGCGTCACCTAGGAGTTCTATCGGGTGCGTCCAAAATGATTTCCGAGCCTATAGTACGTTCGGTGCAAACCATGCACCGATCTTGCGTCAAGATTAGCACTATCTCCAAACGGACGAAAATGAGCTTCTAGTTGAGCTTCGTCACCTTGGAGTACCATCGCGTGCGTCCTAAACGATATCTGAGTTTATGGTACGTTTGGCGCAAACCGTGCACCTATCTTGCACTAACACTAACACTATCTCCAAACGGACCGAACGAGATTTCACATGACCCACGTCAGCTAGGAGTTCCATCGATTGCGTCCAAAATGATATCCGAGCCTATGGAACGTTTAGCGTAAACCGTGCACCTATCTTACATCAAAACTAACACCATGTCCAAACAGACCGAACGAGATTCCACATGACCCACGTCACGTAGGATTCCATTGGATGCGTTCAAAACGATTTCCGAGCCTATGGTACGTTCATCGCAAACCATGCACCTATCGTGCGTCAAGAATTGCACTATCTCCAAACAGACCAAAACTAGCTTCCACTTCAGCCTCATCACCTAGGAGTACAATCGGGTGCGTCCTAAATGATATCTGAGCCTATGGTACGTTTAGCGCAAACCGTGCCCCTTTCTTACAACAAAACTAACACCATCTCCAGGTAGACCGAACGAGATTCCACATGACCCACGTCACCTAGGAGTTCATCGGGTGCGTCCAAAATGATTTTCGAGCCTATGGTACGTTTGGCGCAAACCTTGGACCGATCCTGCGATCAAGATTAGCACTATCTCCAAACGGACCGAAACTAGTTTCCACTTGAGCTTCCTCACGTAGAAGTACCATCGGGAGCATCCTAAATGATATCTGAGCCTATGGTATGTTTGGCACAAACCGTGCACCTATCTTGCACTAACATTAACACCGTCTCCAAACGGACCGAACGAGATTCCACATGACCCGCGTCACCTAGGAGTTCTATCGGGTGCGTCCAAAATGATTTCCAAGCCTACGGTACGTTCGGCGTAAACCATGCACCGATCTTGCGTCAAGATTAGCACTATCTCCAAACGGACCAAAACGAGCTTCTAGTTGAGCTTCGTCACCTTGGAGTACCATCGGGTGCGTCCTAAATGATATCTGAGCCTATGGTACATTTGGCGCAAACCGTGCACCTATCTTGCACTAACACTAACACTATCTCCAAACAGACCGAACGAGATTTCACATGACCCACGTCAGCTAGGAGTTCCATCGATTGCGTCCAAAATGATATCTGAGCCTATGGTACATTTAGCGTAAACCGTGCACCTATCTTACATCAAAACTAACACCATGTCCAAACGGACTGAACGAGATTCCACATGACCCACGTCACGTAGGATTCCATCGGGTGCGTTCAAAATGATTTCCGAGCCTATGGTACGTTCAGCGCAAACCATGCACCTATCTTGCGTCAAGATTAGCACTACCTCCAAACAGACCGAACGAGATTCCACATGACCCACGTCACCTAGGAGTTCCATCAGGTGCGTCCAAAATAATTTTTGAGCCTATGGTACGTTCGGCGCAAACCTTGGACCGATCCTGCGTCAATATTAGCACTACCTCCAAACGGACCGAAACTAGCTTCCACTTGAGCTTCGTCACATAGAAGTACCATCGAGAGCATCCTAAATGATATCTAAGCCTATGGTATGTTTGGCACAAACCGTGCACCTATCATGCACTAACACTAACACCGTCTCCAAACGGACCGAACGAGATTCCACATGACCAACGTCACCTAGGAGTTCTATCGGGTGCGTCCAAAACGATTTTCGAGCCTATGGTACGTTCGGCGCAAACCATGCACCGATCTTGCATCAAGATTGGCACTATCTCCAAATGGACCAAAACGAGCTTCTAGTTGAGCTTCGTCACCTTGGAGTACCATCTGATCCGTCCTAAACGATATCTGAGCCTACGGTACGTTTGGCGCAAACCGTTTACCTATCTTGCACTAACACTAACACTATCTCCAAACAGACCGAACGAGATTTCACATGACCCACGTCAGCTAGGAGTTCCATCAATTGCGTCCAAAATGATATCTAAGCCTATGGTACGTTTAGTGTAAACCATGCACGTATCTTACATCAAAACTAACAATATCTCCAAACGGACCGAACGAGATTCCACAAGACCCACGTCATGTAGGAATCCATCGGGTGCGTTCAAAACGATTTCCGAGCCTATGGTACGTTCGGCGCAACCCATGCACCTATCTTACATCAAAACTAACACCATCTCCAAATAGACCGAACGAGATTCCACATGACCCACGTCACCTAGGAGTTCCATCGGGTGCGTCCAAAATGATTTTCGAGCCTATGGTACATTGGGCGTAAACCTTGGACCGATCCTACGTCAAGATTAGCTCTATCTCCAAATGGACCAAAACTAGTTTCCACTTGGGCTTCATCACGTAGAACTACCATCGGGAGCGTCCTAAATGATATCTGAGCCTATGGTATGTTTGGCACAAACCGTGCACCTATCTTGCACTAACACTGACACCATCTCCAAACATACCGAACGAGATTCCACATGACCTGCGTCACCTAGGAGTTCTATCGGGTGCGTCCAAAATGATTTCCGAGCCTATGGTACGTTCGGCGCAAACCATGCACCGATCTTGCGTCAAGATTAGCACTATCTCCAAACGGACCAAAATGAGCTTCTAGTTGAGCTTCGTCACCTTAGAGTACCATAGGGTGCGTCCTAAACGACATCTGAGCCTATGGAACGTTTGGCGCAAACCGTGCACCTATCTTGCACTAACACTAACACTATCTCCAAACGGACCGAACGAGATTTCACATGACCCACATCAGCTAGGAGTTCCATTGATTGCGTCCAAAATGATATCTGAGCCTATGGTACGTTTAGTGTAAACCATGCACCTATCTTACATCAAAACTTACAATATCTCCAAACAGACCGAACGAGATTCCACCTGACCCACATCACGTAGGATTCCATCGGGTGTGTTCAAAACGATTTCCAAGCCTATGGTACGTTCAGTGCAAACCATGCACCTATCTTGCGTCAAGATTTGCACTATCTCCAAACAGACCAAAACTAGCTTCCACTTCAGCCTCATGACCTAGGAGTACAATCGGGTGCATCCTAAATGATATCTGAGCCTATGGTACGTTTAGCGCAAACCGTGCACCTTTCTTACATCAAAACTAACACTATCTCCTGGTAGACCGAACGAGATTCCACATGACCCACGTCACCTAGGAGTTCATCGGGTGTGTCCAAAATGATTTTCGAGCCTATGGTACGTTCGGCGCAAACCTTGGACCGATCCTGCGATCAAGATAAGCACTATCTCCTAACGGACCGAAACTAGTTTCCACTTGAGCTTCGTCACATAGAAGTACCATCGGGAGCATCCTAAATGATATCTGTGCCTATGGTATGTTTGGCACAAACCGTGCACCTATCTTGCACTAACACTAACACCGTCTCCAAACGGACCGAACGAGATTCCACATGTCCCGCGTCACCTAGGAGTTCTATCGGGTGCGTCCAAAACGATTTCCGAGCCTATGGTAAGTTCGGCGCAAACCATGCACCGATCTTGCGTTAAGATTAGCACTATCTCCAAACAGACCAAAATGAGCTTCTAGTTGAGCTTCGTCACCTTGGAGTACCATCGGGTGCGTCCTAAACGATATCTGAGCCTATGGTGCATTTGGCGCAAACCGTGCACGTATCTTGCACTAACACTAACACTATCTCCAAACAGACCGAACGAGATTTTACATGACCCACGTCAGCTAGGAGTTCCATCGATTGCGTCCAAAATGATATCTAAGCCTATGGTACATTTAGCGTAAACCGTGCACCTATCTTACATCAAAACTAACACCATGTGCAAACGGACCGAACGAGATTCCACATGACCCACGTCATGTAGGATTCCATCGAGTGTGTTCAAAATGATTTCCGAGCCTATGGTACGTTCAGCGCAAACCATGCACCTATCTTGCATCAAGATTAGCACTATCTGCAAACGGACCGAAACTAGCTTCCACTTCAGCCTCATCACCTAGGACTATAATCGGGTGCGTCAAAATGAAATCTGAGCCTATGGTACGTTTAGCGCAAACTGTGCACCTATCTTACATCAAAACTAACACCATCTCCAAACAGACCGGACGAGATTCTACATGACCCACGTCACCTAGGAGTTCCATCAGGTGCGTCCAAAACAATTTTTGAGCCTATGGTACGTTCGGCGCAAACCTTGGACCGATCCTACGTCAAGATTAGCACTACCTCCAAATGGACCGAAACTAGTTTCCACTTGAGCTTCGTCACGTAGAAGTACCATCGGGAGCATCCTAAATGATATCTAAGCCTATGGTATGTTTGGCACAAACCGTGCACCTATCATGCACTAACACTAACACCGTCTCCAAACGGACCGAACGAGATTCCACATGACCCGCGTCACCTAGAAGTTCTATCGGGTGTGTCCAAAATGATTTCCGAGCCTATGGTACGTTCGGAGCAAACCATGCACCGATCTTGCATCAAGATTAGCACTATCTCCAAATGGACCAAAACGAGCTTCTAGTTGAGCTTCATCACCTTGGAGTACCATCTGGTCCGTCCTAAACGATATCTGAGCCTATGGTACGTTTGGCGCAAACCGTGAACCTATCTAGCACTAACACTAACACTATCTCCAAACAGACCGAACGAGATTTCACATGACCCACGTCAGCTAGGAGTTCCATTGATTGCGTCCAAAATGATATCTGAGTCTATGGTACGTTTAGTGTAAACCATGCACGTATCTTACATCAAAACTAACAATATCTCCAAACGGACCGAACGAGATTCCACAAGACCCACGTCATGTAGGAATCCATCGGGTGCGTTCAAAACGATTTCCGAGCCTATGGTACGTTCGGCGCAACCCATGCACCTATCTTACATCAAAACTAACACCATCTCCAGATAGACCGAACGAGATTCCACATGACCCACGTCACCTAGGAGTTCCATCGGGTGCGTCCAAAATGATTTTTGAGCCTATGGTACATTCGGCGTAAACCTTGGACCGATCCTGCGTCAAGATTAGCACTATCTCCAAACGGACCGAAACTAGTTTCCACTTGAGCTTCGTCACGTAGAACTACCATCGGGAGCGTCCTAAATGATATCTGAGCCTTTGGTATGTTTGGCACAAACCGTGCACCTATCTTGCACTAACACTAACACCGTCACCAAACATACCGAACGAGATTCCACATGACCTGCGTCACCTAGGAGTTCTATCGGGTGTGTCCAAAACGATTTTTGTGCCTATGGTACGTTCGGCGCAAACCATGCACCGATCTTGCGTCAAGATTAGCACTATCTCCAAATGGACCAAAACGAGCTTCTAGTTGAGCTTCGTCACCTTGGAGTACCATCGGGTGCGTCCTAAACGACATCTAAGCCTATGGTACGTTTGGCGCAAACCGTGCACCTATCTTGCACTAACACTAACACTATCTCCAAATGGACCGAACGAGATTTCACATGACCCACGTCACCTAGGAGTTCCATCGATTGCGTCCAAAATGATATCTGAGCCTATGGTACGTTTAGTGTAAACCATGCACCTATCTTACATCAAAACATACAATATCTCCAAATAGACCGAACGAGATTCCACATGACCCACGTCACGTAGGATACCATCGGGTGCGTTCAAAATGATTTCCGAGCCTATGGTACGTTCAGCGCAAACCATACAACTATCTTGCGTCAAGATTTGCACTATCTCCAAACAGACCAAAACTAGCTTCCACTTCAGCCTCATCACCTAGGAGTACAATCGGGTGCGTCCTAAATGATATCTGAGCCTATGGTACGTTTAGCGCAAACCGTGCACCTTTCTTACATCAAAACTAACACTATCTACATGTAGACCGAACGAGATTCCACATGACCCACGTCACCTAGGAGTTCCATCGGGTGCGTCCAAAATGATTTTCGAGCCTCTGGTACGTTCGGCGCAAACCTTGGACCGATCTTGCGATCAAGATTAGCACTATCTCCAAACGGACCGAAACAAGTTTCCACTTGAGTTTGTCACATAGAAGTACCATCGGGAGCATCCTAAATGATATCTGAGCCTATGGTATGTTTGGCACAAACCGTGCACCTATCTTGCACTAACACTAACACCGTCTCCAAATGGACCGAACGAGATTCCACATGACCCGCCTCACCTAGGAGTTCTATCAGGTGTGTCCAAAACGATTTCCGAGCCTATGGTACGTTCGGCGCAAACCATGCACCGATCTTGCGTCAAGATTAGCACTATCTCCAAACGGACCAAAACGAGCTTCTAGTTGAGCTTCGTCACCTTGTAGTACCATCGGGTGCGTCCTAAACGATATCTGAGCCTATGGTACATTTGGCGCAAACCGTGCACCTATCTTGCACTAACACTAACACTATCTCCAAACAGACCGAACGAGATTTCACATGACCCACGTCAGCTGGGAGTTCCATCGATTGCGTCCAAAATGATATATGAGCCTATGGTACATTTAGCGTAAACCGTGCACCTATCTTACATCAAAACTAACACCATGTCCAAACGGACCGAACGAGATTCCACATGACCCACGTCACGTAGGATTCCATCGGGTGCGTTCAAAATGATTTCTGAGCCAATGGTACGTTCAGCGCAAACCATACACCTATCTTTCGTCAAGATTTGCACTATCTCCAAACAGACCAAAACTAGCTTCCACTTCAGCCTCATCACCTAGGAGTACAATCGGGTGCGTCCTAAATAATATCTGAGCCTATGGAACGTTTAGCGCAAACCGTGCACCTTTCTTACATCAAAACTAACACTATCTCCAGGTAGACCGAACGAGATTCCACATGACCCACGTCACCTAGGAGTTCCATCGGGTGCGTCTAAAATGATTTTCGAGCCTATGGTATGTTCGGCGCAAACCTTGGACCGATCCTACGATCAAGATTAGCACTATCTCCAAATAGACCGAAACTAGTTTCCACTTGAGCTTCGTCACGTTGAAGTACCATCAGGAGCATCCTAAACGATATCTGAGCCTATGGTACGTTTGGCGCAAACCGTGCACCTATCTTGCACTAACACTAACACTATCTCCAAACAGACCGAACGAGATTTCACATGACCCACGTCAGCTAGGAGTTCCATCGATTGCGTCCAAAATGATATCTGAGCCTATGGTACGTTTAGTGTAAACCATGCACGTATCTTACATCAAAACTAACAATATCTCCAAACGGACCGAACGAGATTCCACAAGACCCACGTTATGTAGGAATCCATCGGGTGCGTTCAAAACGATTTCTGAGCCTATGGGACGTTCGGCGCAACCCATGCACCTATCTTGCGTCTAGATTAGCACTATTTCCAAACGAACCGAAACTAGCTTCCACTTCAGTCTTGTCACCTAGGAGTACAATCGGGTGCGTCCTAAATGATATCTGAGCCTATGGTACGTTTAGCGCAAACCATGCACCTTTCTTACAACAAAACTAACACCATCTCCAGATAGACCGAACGAGATTCTACATGACCCACGTCACCTAGGAGTTCCATCGGGTGTGTTCAATATGATTTCCGAGCCTATGGTACGTTTGGCGCAAACGTTGCACCTATCTTGCGTCAAGATTAGCAATATCTCCGAACGGACCGAAACTAGCTTCCACTTGCGCCTTGTCTCCTAGGAGTACCATCGGGTGTGTCCTAAACGATATCTAAGCCAATGGTACGTTTAGCGTAAACCATGCACCTATCTTACACGAAAACTAACAATATCTCCATATGGGCCGAACGAGATTCCACATGACCCACGTCACGTAAGATTCCATCGGGTGCGTTCAAAACGATTTCCAAGCCTATGGTAGGTTCGGCGCAAACCATGCACCTATCTTGCGTCAAGATTAGCACTATCTCCAAATACACCGAAACTAGCTTCCACTTCAGCCTCGTCACCTAGGAGTACAATCGGGTGCGTCCTAAATGACATCTGAGCCTATGGTACGTTTAGCGTAAACTGTGCACCTATCTTACATCAAAACTAACACCATCTCCAAACAGACTGAACGAGATTCCACATGACCCACGTCACCTAGGAGTTCCATCAGGTGCGCCCAGAACAATTTTTGAGCCTACGGTATGTTTGGCGCAAACCTTGGACCGATCCTGCGTCAAGATTAGTACTACCTCCAAATGGACCGAAACTAGTTTCCACTTGAGCTTCGTCACGTAGAAGTACCATCGGGTGCGTCCTAAATGATATCTGAGCCTATGATATGTTTGGCACAAACCGTGAACCTATCTTGCACTAACACTAACACCATCTCCAAACAGACCAAACGAGATTCCACATGACCCGCGTCACCTAGGAGTTCTATCGGGTGCATCCAAAATGATTTCTGAGCCTATGGTACGTTCGGCGCAAACCGTGCACCGATCTTGCGTCAAGGTTAGCACTATCTCCAAACGGACCAAAACGAGCTTCTAGTTGAGCTTCGTCACCTTGGAGTATCATCAGATGCGTTCTAAACGATATCTAAGCCTATGGTACGTTTGGCGCAAACCGTGCACCTATCTTGCACTAACACTAACACTATCTCCAAAAGGACCGAATGAGATTCCACATGACCCATGTCAGCGAGGAGCTCCATCGATTGCGTCCAAAATCATATCTGAGCCTATGGTATGTTTAGCGTAAACCATGCACCTATCTTACGTGAAAACTAACACCATGTCCAAACGGACCGAACGAGATTCCACATGACCCAAGTAACGTTGGAATCCATCGGGTGCATTCAAAACAATTTCCGAGCCTAGGGTACGTTCGGCGCAAACCATGGACCTATCTTGCGTCTAGATTTGCACTATCTCCAAACGGACCGAAAAAAGCTTCCACTTCAGTCTCGTCACCTAGGAGTACAATCGGGTGCGTCCTAAATGATATCTGAGCCTATGGTACGTTTAGCGCAAACCGTGCACCTTTCTTACATCAAAACTAACACCATCTCCAGATAGACCGAACGAGATTCCACATGACCCACATCACCTAGGAGTTTTATCGGGTGCGTCCAAAATGATTTTTGAGCCAATGGTACGTTCGGCATCAACCTTGGACCGATCCTGTGTCAAGATTAGCACTATCTCCAAACGGACCAAAACTAGTTTCCACTTGAGCTTCGTCACGTAGAACTACCATCGGGAGCGTCCTAAATGATATATGAGCCTATGGTACGTTCGGCGCAAACCATGCACCTATCTTGTGTCAGGATTAGCACTATCTCCAAACGGACCGAAACTAGCTTCCACTTCAGCCTCGTCACCTAGGAGTACAATCGGGTGCGTCCTAAATGACATCTGAGCCTATGGTACGTTTAGCGTAAACTGTGCACCTATCTTACATCAAAACTAACACCATCTCCAAACAGACTGAACGAGATTCCACATGACCCACGTCACCTAGGAGTTCCATCAGGTGCGCCCAGAACAATTTTTGAGCCTACGGTATGTTTGGCGCAAACCTTGGACCGATCCTGCGTCAAGATTAGTACTACCTCCAAATGGACCGAAACTAGTTTCCACTTGAGCTTCGTCACGTAGAAGTACCATCGGGTGCGTCCTAAATGATATCTGAGCCTATGATATGTTTGGCACAAACCGTGAACCTATCTTGCACTAACACTAACACCATCTCCAAACAGACCAAACGAGATTCCACATGACCCGCGTCACCTAGGAGTTCTATCGGGTGCATCCAAAATGATTTCTGAGCCTATGGTACGTTCGGCGCAAACCGTGCACCGATCTTGCGTCAAGATTAGCACCATCTCCAAACGGACCAAAATGAGCTTCCAGTTCAGGTTCGTCACCTTGGAGTATCATCAAGTGCGTCCTAAACGATGTCTAAGCATATGGTACGTTTAGCGCAAACCGTGCACCTATCTTGCACTAACACTAACACTATCTCCAAACGGATCGAACGAGATTCCACATGACCCATGTCAGCGAGGAGCTCCATCGATTGCGTCCAAAATCATATCTGAGCCTATGGTACGTTTAGCGTAAACCATGCACCTATCTTACGTGAGATCTAACAATATCTCCAAACAGACCGAACGAGATTCCACATGACCCACGTCACGTAGGATTCCATCGGGTGCGTTCAAAACGATTTCCGAGCCTATGGTAGGTACAGTGCAAACCATGCACCTATCTTGCGTCAAGATTAGCACTATCTCCAAATACACCGAAACTAGCTTCCACTTCAGCCTCGTCACCTAGGAGTACAATCGGGTGCGTCGTAAATGATATCTGAGCCTATGGTATGTTTTGCGCAAACTGTGCACCTATCTTACATCAAAACTAACACCATCTCCAAACAGACCGAACGAGATTCCACATGACTCACGTCACCTAGGAGTTCCATCAGGTGCGTCCAGAACGATTTTTGAGCCTATGGTAGGTTCGGCGCAAACCTTGGACCGATCCTGCGTCAAGATTAGCACTACCTCCAAACGGACCGAAACTAGTTTCCACTTGAGCTTCGTCATGTAGACGTACCATCGGGTGCTTCCTAAATGATATGTGAGCCTATGGTACGTTTGGCACAAACCGTGAACCTATCTTGTACTAACACTAACACCATCTCCAAACGGACCGAACGAGGATTCCACATGACCCACATAACCTAGTAGTTCCATCGGGTGCGTCCAAAACGATTTCTGAGCCTAGGGTACATTTGGGGCAAACCGTGCACTGATCTTGCGTCAAGATTAGCACTATCTCCAAACGGAGCAAAACGAGCTTCCAGTTGAGCTTCGTTAGCTAGTAGTACCATTGGATGTGTCCTTAATGATATCTGAGCCTATGGTACGTTTGTCGCAAACCGTGCACGTATCTTGCACTAACACTAACACTATCTCCAAACGGACCGAACGAGATTCCACATGACCCGTGTCAGCGAGGAGCTCCATCGATTGCGTCCAAAATCATATCTGAGCCTATGGTACGTTTAGCGTTTAACCATGCACCTATCTTACATGAAAACTAACAATATCTCCAAATGGGCCGAACGAGATTCCACATGACCCACGTCACGTAGGATTCCATCGGGTGCGTCCAAAACGATTTCCGAGCCTATGGTAGGTTCGGCGCAAACCATGCACCTATCTTGCGTCAAGATTAGCACTATCTCCAAATGGACCGAAACTAGCTTCCACTTCAGCCTCGTCACATAGGAGTACAATCGGGTGCGTCGTAAATGATATCTGAGCCTATGGTACGTTTAGCGCAAACTGTGCACCTATCTTACATCAAAACTAACACCATCTCCAAACAGACCGAACGAGATTCCACATGACCCATGTCACCTTGGAGTTTCATCAGGTGCGTCCAAAATGATTTTTGAGCCTATGGTACGTTCGGCGTCAACCTTGGACCGATCCTGCGTCAAGATTAGCACTATCTCCAAACGGACCGAAACTAGTTTCCACTTGAGCTTCGTCACGTAGAACTACAGTCGGGAGCGTCCTAAATGATATCTGAGCCTATGGTTTGTTTGGCACAAACCGTGCACCTATCCTACACTAACACTAACACTATCTCCAAATGGACCGAACAAGATTCCACATGACCCGAGTCACCTAGGAGTTCTATCGGGTGCGTCCAAAACGATTTCTGAGCCTATGGTACATTCGGCGCAAACCATGCACCGATCTTGCGTCAAGATTAGCACTATCTCCAAATGGACCAAAACAAGCTTCTAGTTGAGCTTCGTCACCTTGGATTACCATCGGGTGAGTCCTAAACCATATCTGAGCCTATGGTACGTTTGGCGCAAACCGTGCACCTATCTTGCACTAACACTAACACTATCTCCAAAAGGACCGAATGAGATTCCACATGACCCATGTCAGCGAGGAGCTCCATCGATTGCGTCCAAAATCATATCTGAGCCTATGGTATGTTTAGCGTAAACCATGCACCTATCTTACGTGAAAACTAACACCATGTCCAAACGGACCGAACGAGATTCCACATGACCCAAGTCACGTAGGAATCCATCGGGTGCATTCAAAACAATTTCCGAGCCTAGGGTACGTTCGGCGCAAACCATGGACCTATCTTGCGTCTAGATTTGCACTATCTCCAAACGGACCGAAACTAGCTTCCACTTCAGTCTCGTCACCTAGGAGTACAATCGGGTGCGTCCTAAATGATATCTGAGCCTATGGTACGTTTAGCGCAAACCGTGCACCTTTCTTACATCAAAACTAACACCATCTCTAGATAGACCGAACGAGATTCCACATGACCCACATCACCTAGGAGTTTCATCGGGTGTGTCCAAAATGATTTTCGAGCCAATGGTATGTTCGGCATCAACCTTGGACCGATCCTGTGTCAAGATTAGCACTATCTCCAAATGGACCAAAACTAGTTTCCACTTGAGCTTCGTCACGTAGAACTACCATCGGGAGCGTCCTAAATGATATATGAGCCTATGGTACGTTCGGTGCAAACCATGCACCTATCTTGCGTCAAGATCAGCACTATCTCCAAATGGACCGAAACTAGCTTCCACTTCAGCCTCGTCACCTAGGAGTACAATCGGGTGCGTCCTAAATGATATCTGAGCCTATGGTACGTTTAGCGTAAACTGTGCACCTATCTTACATCAAAACTAACACCATCTCCAAACAGACTGAACGAGATTCCACATGACCCACGTCACCTAGGAGTTCCATCAGGTGTGCCTAGAACAATTTTTGAGCCTACGGTATGTTTGGCGCAAACCTTGGACCGATCCTGCGTCAAGATTAGTACTACCTCCAAATGGACCGAAACTAGTTTCCACTTGAGCTTCGTCACATAGAAGTACCATCGGGTGCGTCCTAAATGATATCTGAGCCTATGGTACGTTTGGCACAAACCGTGAACCTATCTTGCACTAACACTAACACCATCTCCAAACAGACCGAACGAGATTCCACATGACCCGCGTCACCTCGGAGTTCTATCGGGTGCATCCAAAATGATTTCTGAGCCTATGGTATGTTCGGCGCAAACCGTGCACCGATCTTGCGTCAAGATTAGCACTATCTCCAAACGGACCAAAACGAGCTTCCAGTTGAGCTTCGTCACCTTGGAGTATCATCAGGTGCGTCCTAAACGATATCTAAGCCTATGGTACGTTTGGCGCAAACCGTGCACCTATCTTGCACTAACACTAACACTATCTCCAAACGGACCGAATGAGATTCCACATGACCCACGTTAGCTAGGAGTTCCATCGATTGCATCCAAAATGATATCTCAGCCTATGGTATATTTAGCGCAAACCGTGCACCTATCTTACATCAAAACTAACACCATGTCCAAACGGACCGAACGAGATTCCACATGACCCAAGTCACGTAGGAATCCATCGGGTGCGTTCAAAACAATTTCCGAGCCTATGGTACGTTCGGCGCAAACCATGTACCTATCTTGGGTCTAGATTTGCACTATCTCCAAACGGACCGAAACTAGCTTCCACTTCAGTCTCGTCACCTAGGAGTACAATCGGGTGCGTCCTAAATGATATCTGAGCCTATGGTACGTTTAGCGCAAACCGTGCACCTTTCTTACATCAAAACTAACACCATCTCCAAATAGACCGAACGAGATTCCACATGACCCACGTCACCTAGGAGTTTCATCGGGTGCGTCCAAAATGATTTTTGAGCCTATGGTACGTTCGGC
The DNA here is from genome assembly GCA_904845875.1 of Miscanthus lutarioriparius. Taxonomy (NCBI): domain Eukaryota; kingdom Viridiplantae; phylum Streptophyta; class Magnoliopsida; order Poales; family Poaceae; genus Miscanthus; species Miscanthus lutarioriparius. The sequence goes on from CAJGYO010000016.1 coordinate 38,309,737, forward strand.
GTCAACCTTGGACCGATCCTGCGTCAAGATTAGCACTATCTCCAAACGGACCGAAACTAGTTTCCACTTGAGCTTCGTCACGTAGAACTACAGTCGGGAGCGTCCTAAATGATATCTGAGCCTATGGTTTGTTTGGCACAAACCGTGCACCTATCCTACACTAACACTAACACTATCTCCAAATGGACCGAACAAGATTCCACATGACCCGAGTCACCTAGGAGTTCTATCGGGTGCGTCCAAAACGATTTCTGAGCCTATGGTACATTCGGCGCAAACCATGCACCGATCTTGCGTCAAGATTAGCACTATCTCCAAATGGACCAAAACAAGCTTCTAGTTGAGCTTCGTCACCTTGGATTACCATCGGGTGAGTCCTAAACCATATCTGAGCCTATGGTACGTTTGGCGCAAACCGTGCACCTATCTTGCACTAACACTATCTCCAAACAGACCGAACGAGATTTCACATGACCCACGTCAGGTAGGAGTTCCATCGATTGCATCCAAAATGATATCTGAGCCTATGGTACATTTAGCGTAAACCGTGTACCTATCTTACATCAAAACTAACACCATGTCCAAATGGACCGAATGAGATTCCACATGACCCACGTCACGTAGGATTCCATCGGGTGCGTTCAAAATGATTTCTGAGCCTATGGTACGTTCTGCGCAAACCATGCGCCTATCTTGCGTCAAGATTTGCACTATCTCCAAACAGACCAAAACTAGCTTCCACTTCAGCATCATCACCTAGGAGTACAATCGGGTGCGTCCTAAATGATATATGAGCCTATGGTACGTTTGACGCAAACCATGCACCTATCTTGCACTAACACTAACACTATCTCCAAACGGACCGAACAAGATTTCACATGACCCACATCAGCTAGGAGTTCCATCGATTGCGTCCAAAATCATATCTGAGTCTATGGTACATTTAGCGTAAATCATGCACCTATCTTACATCAAAACTAACACCATGTCCAAACGGACCGAATGAGATTCCACATGACCCACTTCACGTAGGATTCCATCGGGTGCGTTCAAAATGATTTCTGAGCCTATGGTACGTTCAGCGCAGACCATGCACCTATCTTCAGTCAAGATTTGCACTATCTCCAAACAGACCAAAACTAGCTTCCACTTCAGCATCATCACCTAGGAGTACAATCGGGTGCGTCCTAAATGATATATGAGCCTATGGTACGTTTGACGCAAACCATGCACCTATCTTGCACTAACACTAACACTATCTCCAAACGGACCGAACAAGATTTCACATGACCCACATCAGCTAGGAGTTCCATCGATTGCGTCCAAAATCATATCTGAGCCTATGGTACATTTAGCGTAAATCATGCACCTATCTTACATCAAAACTAACACCATGTCCAAACGGACCGAATGAGATTCCACATGACCCACTTCACGTAGGATTCCATCGGGTGCGTTCAAAATGATTTCTGAGCCTATGGTACGTTCAGCGCAGACCATGCACCTATCTTCAGTCAAGATTTGCACTATCTCCAAACAGACCAAAACTAGCTTCCACTTCAGCCTCATCACCTAGGAGTACAATCGGGTGCGTCCTAAATGATATCTGAGCCTATGGTACGTTTAGTGCAAACCGTGCACCTTTCTTACATCAAAACTAACACCATCTCCAGATAGACCGAACGAGATTCCACATGACCCACGTCACCTAGGAGTTCCATCGGGCGCGTCCAAAATGATTTTCGAGCCTATGGTACGTTCGGCGCAAACCATGGACCGATCCTGCGATCAAGATTAGCACTATCTCCAAACAGACCGAAACTAGTTTCCACTTGAGCTTCGTCACGTAGAAGTACCATCGGGAGCATCCTAAATGATATATGAGCCTATGGTATGTTTGGCACAAACCGTGCACCTATCTTGCACTAACACTAACACCGTCTCCAAACGGACCGAACGAGATTCCACATGACCCGCGTCACCTAGGAGTTCTCTCGGGTGCATCCAAAATGATTTCTGAGCCTATGGTACGCTTGGCGCAAACCATGCACCGATCTTGCGTCAAGATTAGCACTATCTCCAAATGGATCAAAACGAGCTTCCAGTTGAGCTTCGTCACCTTGGAGTATCATCAGGTGCGTCCTAAACGATATCTAAGCCTATGGTACGTTTGGCGCAAACCATGCACCTATCTTGCACTAACACTAACACTATCTCCAAACGGACCAAATGAGATTCCACATGACCCACGTTAGCTAGGAGTTCCATCGATTGCATCCAAAATGATATCTTAGCCTATGGTACATTTAGCGCAAACCGTGCACCTATCTTACCTCAAAACTAACACCATGTCCAAACGGACCGAACAAGATTCCACATGACCCACGTCACGTACGATTCCATCAGGTGCGTTCAAAATGATTTCCGAGCCTATGGTACGTTCAGCGCAAACCATGCACCTATCATGCGTTAAGATTTGCACTATCTCCAAACAGACCGAAACTAGCTTCCACCTGAGCCACATCACCTAGGAGTACAATAGGGTGCGTCCTAAATGATATCTGAGCCTATGGTACGTTTAGCGCAAACCGTGCACCTTCCTTACATCAAAACTAACACCATCTCCAAATAGACCGAACAAGATTCCACATGACCCACGTCACCTAGGAGTTCCATCGGGTGCGTCCAAAATGGTTTTCAAGCCTATGGTACGTTCGGCGCAAACCTTGGACCGATCCTGCGTCAAGATTAGCACTATCTCCAAACCGACCAAAACTAGTTTCCACTTGAGCTTCGTCACGTAGAAGTACCATCGGGAGCATCCTAAACGATATCTGAGCCTATGGTATGTTTGGCACAAACCGTGCACCTATCTTGCACTAACACTAACACCATCTCCAAACGGACCGAACGAGATTCCACATGACCCGCGTCACCTAGGAGTTCTTTCGGGTGCGTCCAAAATGATTTCCGAGCCTATGGTACGTTCGGCGCAAACCATGCACCGATCTTGCGGCAAGATTAGCACTATCTCCAAACGGACCAAAATGAGCTTCTAGTTGAGCTTCGTCACCTTGGAGTACCAACGGGTGCGTCCTAAACGATATCTGAGCCTATGGTACGTTTGGCACAAACCGTGCACCTATCTTGCACTAACACTAACACTATCTCCAAACGGACCGAACGAGATTTCACATGACCCACGTCAGCTAGGAGTTCAATCGATTGCGACCAAAATGATATCTGAGCCTATGGTACGTTTAGCGTAAACCGTGTACCTATCTTACATCAAAACTAACACCATGTACAAACGGACCGAACGAGATTCCACATGACCCACGTCACGTAGGATTCCATCGGGTGCGTTCAAAATGATTTCTGAGCCTACGGTACGTTCAGCGCAAACCATGCACCTATCTTCAGTCAAGATTTGCACTATCTCCAAACAGACCAAAACTAGCTTCCACTTCAGCCTCATCACCTAGGAGTACAATCGGGTGCGTCCTAAATGATATCTGATCCTATGGTACGTTTGGCGCAAACCGTGCACCTATCTTGCACTAACACTAACACTATCTCCAAACGGACCGAACGAGATTTCACATGACCCACATCAGCTAGGAGTTCCATCGATTGCGTCCAAAATGATATCTGAGCCAATGGTATGTTTAGCGTAAACCGTGCACCTATCTTACATCAAAACTAACACCATGTCCAAACGGACCGAACGAGATTCCACATGACCCATGTCACTTAGGATTCCATCGGGTGCGTTCAAAACGATTTTCGAGCCTATGGTATGTTCAGCGCAAACCATGCACCTATCTTGCGTTAAGATTAGCACTATCTCCAAACAGACTGAAACTAGCTTCCACTTGAGCCTCATCACCTAGGAGTACAATCGGGTGCGTCCTAAATGATATCTGAGCCTATGGTACGTTTAGCGCAAACCGTGCACCTTTCTTACATCAAAACTAACACCATCTCCAAACGGACCGAACAAGATTCTACATGACCCACGTCATCTTGGAGTTCCATAGGGTGTGTTCAATACGATTTTGGAGCCTATGGTACGTTTGGCGCAAACGTTGCACCTATCTTGCGTCAAGATTAGCAATATCTCCGAACGGACCGAAACTAGCTTCCACTTGCGCCTCGTCTCCTAGGAGTACCATCGAGTGCGACCTAAAGGATATCTGAGCCAGTGGTACGTTTGGCGCAAACCGTGTATCCATCTTGCACTAACACTAACAAGATCTCCAAACTGACCGAAAGAGGATTCCACATGACCCACATCACCTAGTAGTTCCATCGGGTGCGTCCAAAATGATTTCTGAGCCTAGGGTACATTTAGGGCAAACCATGCACTGATCTTGCATCAAGATTAACACTATCTCCAAACAGACCAAAATGAGCTTCCAGTTGAGCTTCGTCACCTAGGAGTACCATTGGGTGTGTCCTTAACGATATCTGAGGCTATGTTACGTTTGTCGCAAACCGTGCACCTATCTTGCACTAACACTAACACTATCTCCAAATGGACCGAACGAGATTCCACATGACCCATGTCAGCGAGGAGCTCCATCGATTGCGTCCAAAATCATATATGAGCCTATGGTACATTTAGCGTATACCGTGCACCTATCTTACATCAAAACTAACAATATCTCCAAACGGACCGAACGAGATTCCACATCACCCACGTCACGTAGGATTCCATTGGGTGCATTCAAAATGATTTCCGAGCCTATGCTACGTTCGGCGCAAACCATGCACCTATCTTGCGTCAAGATTAGCACTATCTCCAAACAGACCGAAACTAGCTTCCACTTGAGCCTCATCACCTAGGAGTACAATCGGGTGCGTCCTAAATGATATATGAGCCTATGGTACGTTTGACGCAAACCATGCACCTATCTTGCACTAACACTAACACTATCTCCAAACGGACCGAACAAGATTTCACATGACCCACATCAGCTAGGAGTTCCATCGATTGCGTCCAAAATCATATCTGAGCCTATGGTACATTTAGCGTAAATCATGCACCTATCTTACATCAAAACTAACACCATGTCCAAACGGACCGAATGAGATTCCACATGACCCACTTCACGAGGGATTCCATCGGGTGCGTTCAAAATGATTTGAGCCTATGGTACGTTCAAGTAGCAGACCATGCACCTATCTTGATCCAAGATTTGCACTATCTCCAAAGCAGACCAAAACTAGCTTCCACTTGACATCATCACCTAGGAGTACAATCGGGTGCGTCCTAAATGATATATGAGCCTATGGTACGTTTGACGCAAACCATGCACCTATCTTGCACTAACACTAACACTATCTCCAAACGGACCGAACAAGATTTCACATGACCCACATCAGCTAGGAGTTCCATCGATTGCGTCCAAAATCATATCTGAGCCTATGGTACATTTAGCGTAAATCATGCACCTATCTTACATCAAAACTAACACCATGTCCAAACGGACCGAATGAGATTCCACATGACCCACTTCACGTAGGATTCCATCGGGTGCGTTCAAAATGATTCTCGAGCCTATGGTACGTTCAGCGCAGACCATGCACCTATCTTCAGTCAAGATTTGCACTATCTCCAAACAGACCAAAACTAGCTTCCACTTCAGCCTCATCACCTAGGAGTACAATCGGGTGCGTCCTAAATGATATCTGAGCCTATGGTATGTTTAGTGCAAACCGTGCACCTTTCTTACATCAAAACTAACACCATCTCCAGATAGACCGAACGAGATTCCACATGACCCACATCACCTAGGAGTTCCATCGGGCGCGTCCAAAATGATTTTCGAGCCTATGGTACGTTCGGCGCAAACCTTGGACCGATCCTGCGATCAAGATTAGCACTATCTCCAAACAGACCGAAACTAGTTTCCACTTGAGCTTCGTCACGTAGAAGTACCATCGGGAGCATCCTAAATGATATATGAGCCTATGGTATGTTTGGCACAAACCGTGCACCTATCTTGCACTAACACTAACACCGTCTCCAAACGGACCGAACGAGATTCCACATGACCCGCGTCACCTAGGAGTTCTCTCGGGTGCATCCAAAATGATTTCTGAGCCTATGGTACGCTTGGCGCAAACCATGCACCGATCTTGCGTCAAGATTAGCACTATCTCCAAATGGATCAAAACGAGCTTCCAGTTGAGCTTCGTCACCTTGGAGTATCATCAGGTGCGTCCTAAACGATATCTAAGCCTATGGTACGTTTGGCGCAAACCGTGCACCTATCTTGCACTAACACTAACACTATCTCCAAACGGACCAAATGAGATTCCACATGACCCACGTTAGCTAGGAGTTCCATCGATTGCATCCAAAATGATATCTTAGCCTATGGTACATTTAGCGCAAACCGTGCACCTATCTTACCTCAAAACTAACACCATGTCCAAACGGACCGAACAAGATTCCACATGACCCACGTCACGTACGATTCCATCAGGTGCGTTCAAAATGATTTCCGAGCCTATGGTACGTTCAGCGCAAACCATGCACCTATCATGCGTTAAGATTTGCACTATCTCCAAACAGACCGAAACTAGCTTCCACCTGAGCCACATCACCTAGGAGTACAATAGGGTGCGTCCTAAATGATATCTCGAGCCTATGGTACGTTTAGCGCAAACCGTGCACCTTCCTTACATCAAAACTAACACCATCTCCAAATAGACCGAACAAGATTCCACATGACCCACGTCACCTAGTAGTTCCATCGGGTGCGCCCAAAATGGTTTTCAAGCCTATGGTACGTTCAGGCGCAAACCTTGGACCGATCCTGCGGCCAAGATTAGCACTATCTCCAAACCGACCAAAACTAGTTTCCACTTGAGCTTCATCACGTAGAAGTACCATCGGGAGCATCCTAAACGATATCTCGAGCCTATGGTATGTTTGGCACAAACCGTGCACCTATCTTGCACTAACACTAACACCATCTCCAAACGGACGAACGAGATTCCACATGACCCGCGTCACCTAGGAGTTCTTTCGGGTGCGGCCCAAAATGATTTCGAGCCTATGGTACGTTCGCGCAAACCATGCACCGATCTTTGCGGCAAGATTAGCACTATCTCCAAACGGACCAAAATGAGCTTCTAGTTGAGCTTCGTCACCTTGGAGTACCAAGCGGGTGCGCCCTAAAGCGATATCGAGCCTATGGTACGTTTGGCACAAACCGTGCACCTATCTTGCACTAACACTAACACTATCTCCAAACGGACCGAACGAGATTTCACATGACCCACGTCAGCTAGGAGTTCCATCGATTGCGACCAAAATGATATCTGAGCCTATGGTACATTTAGCGTAAACCGTGTACCTATATTACATCAAAACTAACACCATGTACAAACGGACCGAACGAGATTCCACATGACCCACGTCACGTAGGATTCCATCGGGTGCGTTCAAAATGATTTCTGAGCCTACGATGCGTTAGCGCAAACCATGCACCTATCTTCGGTCAAGATTTGCACTATCTCCAAACAGACCAAAACTAGCTTCCACTTCAGCCTCATCACCTAGGAGTACAATCGGGTGCGTCCTAAATGATATCTGATCCTATGGTACGTTTGGCGCAAACCGTGCACCTATCTTGCACTAACACTAACACTATCTCCAAACGGACCGAACGAGATTTCACATGACCCACATCAGCTAGGAGTTCCATCGATTGCGTCCAAAATGATATCTGAGCCAATGGTATGTTTAGCGTAAACCGTGCACCTATCTTACATCAAAACTAACACCATGTCCAAACGGACCGAACGAGATTCCACATGACCCATGTCACTTAGGATTCCATCGGGTGCGTTCAAAACGATTTTCGAGCCTATGGTATGTTCAGCGCAAACCATGCACCTATCTTGCGTTAAGATTAGCACTATCTCCAAACAGACTGAAACTAGCTTCCACTTGAGCCTCATCACCTAGGAGTACAATCGGGTGCGTCCTAAATGATATCTGAGCCTATGGTACGTTTAGCGCAAACCGTGCACCTTTCTTACATCAAAACTAACACCATCTCCAAACGGACCGAACAAGATTCTACATGACCCACGTCATCTTGGAGTTCCATAGGGTGTGTTCAATACGATTTTGGAGCCTATGGTACGTTTGGCGCAAACGTTGCACCTATCTTGCGTCAAGATTAGCAATATCTCCGAACGGACCGAAACTAGCTTCCACTTGCGCCTCGTCTCCTAGGAGTACCATCGAGTGCGACCTAAAGGATATCTGAGCCAGTGGTACGTTTGGCGCAAACCGTGTATCCATCTTGCACTAACACTAACAAGATCTCCAAACTGACCGAAAGAGGATTCCACATGACCCACATCACCTAGTAGTTCCATCGGGTGCGTCCAAAATGATTTCTGAGCCTAGGGTACATTCAGGGCAAACCATGCACTGATCTTGCATCAAGATTAACACTATCTCCAAACAGACCAAAATGAGCTTCCAGTTGAGCTTCGTCACCTAGGAGTACCATTGGGTGTGTCCTTAACGATATCTGAGGCTATGTTACGTTTGTCGCAAACCGTGCACCTATCTTGCACTAACACTAACACTATCTCCAAATGGACCGAACGAGATTCCACATGACCCATGTCAGCGAGGAGCTCCATCGATTGCGTCCAAAATCATATATGAGCCTATGGTACATTTAGCGTATACCGTGCACCTATCTTACATCAAAACTAACAATATCTCCAAACGGACCGAACGAGATTCCACATCACCCACGTCACGTAGGATTCCATTGGGTGCATTCAAAATGATTTTCGATCCTATGGTACGTTTGGCGCAAACGATGCACCTATCTAGCGTCAAGATTAGCACTATGTCCAAACGGATCGAAACTAGCTTCCACTTCAGCCTCGTCACCTAGGAGTACAATCGGGAGCGTCCTAAATGATATCTGAGCCTATGGTACGTTTAGCGCAAACTGTGCACCTATCTTACATCAATACTAACACCATCTCCAAACAGACCGAACGAGATTCCACATGACCCACGTCACCTAGGAGTTCCATGAGGTGCGTCCAGAACGATTTTTGAGCCTATGGTACGTTCGGCGCAAAACCTTGGACCGATCCTGCGTCAAGATTAGCACTATCTCCAAACGGACCGAAACTAGTTTCCACTTGAGCTTCGTCACGTAGAAGTACCATCGGGTGCGTCCTAAATGATATCTGAGCCTATGGTACGTTTGGCACAAACCGTGCACCTATCTTGCACTAACACTAACACCGTCTCCAAACAGACCGAATGAGATTCCACATGACCCGCGTCACCTAGGAGTTCTATCGGGTGCATCCAAAACAATTTCTGAGCCTATGGTACGTTCGGCGCAAACCGTGCACCGATCTTGAGTCAAGATTAGCACTATCTCCAAATGGACCAAAACGAGCTTCCAGTTGAGCATCGTCACCTAGGAGTACCATCGGGTGCGTCCAAAATGATATATGAGCCTATGGTACGTTTGGCACAAACCGTGCACCTATCTTGCACTAACACTAACACTATCTCCAAACGGACCGAACGAGATTTCACATGACCCACATCAGCTAGGAGTTCCATCGATTGCGTCCAAAATGATATCTGAGCCAATGGTACGTTTAGCGTAAACCGTGCACCTATATTACATCAAAACCAACACCATGTCCAAACAGACCGAATGAGATTTCACCTGACCCATGTCACGTAGGATTCCATCGGGTGCGTTCAAAATGATTTCCGAGCCTATGCTACGTTCGGCGCAAACCATGCACCTATCTTGCGTCAAGATTAGCACTATCTCCAAACAGACCGAAACTAGCTTCCACTTTAGCCTCATCACCTAGGAGTACAATCGGGTGCATCCTAAATGATATCTGAGCCTATGGTACGTTTAGCGCAAACCGTGCACCTTTCTTACATGAAAACTAACACCATCTCCAAATGGACCGAACAAGATTCTACATGACCCACGTCACCTAGGAGTTCCATAGGGTGTGTTCAATACGATTTTGGAGCCTATGGTACGTTTGGCGCAAACGTTGCACCTATCTTGTGTCAAGATTAGCAATATCTCCAAACGGACCGAAACTAGCTTCCACTTGCGCCTCGTCTCCTAGGAGTACCATCGGGTGCGACCTAAACAATATCTGAGCCAATGGTACGTTTGGCGCAAACCATATATCTATCTTGCACTAACACTAACACCATCTCCAAACAGACCGAACGAGGATTCCACATGACCCACATAACCTAGTAGTTCCATCGGGTGCGTCCAAAACGATTTCTGAGCCTAGGGTACATTCGGGGCAAACTGTGCACCTATCTTGCACTAACACTAACACTATCTCCAAACGGACCGAACGAGATTCCACATGACCCATGTCAGCGAGGAGGTCCATCGATTGCGTCCAAAATCATATCTAAGCCTATGGTACGTTTAGCGTATACCGTGCACCTATCTTACATCAAAACTAACAATATCTCCAAACGGACCGAACGAGATTCCACATGACCCACGTCACGTAGGATTCCATCGGGTGCATTCAAAACGATTTTTGAGCCTATGGTACGTTCGGTGCAAACCATGCACCTATCTTGCGTCAAGATTAGGACTATCCCCAAACGGACCGAACCTAGCTTCCACTTCAGCCTCGTCACCTAGGAGTACAATCGGGTGCGTCCTAAATGATATCTGAGCCTATGGTACGTTTAGCGCAAACTGTGCACCTATCTTACAACAAAACTAACACCATCTCCAAACAGACCGAACGAGATTCCACATGACCCACGTCACCTAGGAGTTCCATCAGGTGCGTCCAGAACGATTTTTGAGCCTATGGTACGTTCGGCGCAAACCTTGGACCGATCCTGCGTCAAGATTAGCACTACCGCCAAACGGACTGAAACTAGTTTCCACTTGAGCTTCGTCACGTACAAGTACCATCGGGTGCGTCCTAAATGATATCTGAGCCTATGGTACGTTTGGCATAAACCGTGCACCTATCTTGCACTAACACTAACACCATCTCTAAACGGACCGAACAAGATTCCACATGACCCGCGTCACCTAGGAGTTCTATCGGGTGCAACCAAAACGATTTCTGAGCCAATGGTACGTTCGGCGCAAACTGTGCACCGATCTTGCGTCAAGATTAGCACTATCTCCAAACGGACCAAAATGAGCTTCCAGTTGAGCTTCGTCACCTTGGAGTACCATCGGGTGCGTCCTAAACGATATCTGAGCCTATGGTACGTTTGGCGCAAACCGTGCACCTATCTTGCACTAACACTAACACCATCTCCAAACGGCCCGAACGAGATTTCACATGACCCACGTCAGCTAGGAGTTCCATCGATTGCGTCCAAAATGATATCTGAGCCAATTGTACGTTTAGCGTAAACCGTGCACCTATCTTACATCAAAACCAACACCATGTCCAAACGGACCGAACGAGATTCCACATGACCCATGTCACGTAGGATTCCATCGGGTGCGTTCAAAATGATTTCCGAGCCTATGCTACGTTCGGCGCAAACCATGCACCTATCTTGCGTCAAGATTAGCACTATCTCCAAACAGACCGAAACTAGCTTCCACTTGAGCCTCATCACCTAGGAGTACAATCGGGTGCGTCCTAAATGATATATGAGACTATGGTACGTTTGGCGCAAACCATGTATCTATCTTGCACTAACACTAACACCATCTCCAAACAGACCGAACGAGGATTCCACATGACCCACATAACCTAGTAGTTCCATCGGGTGCGTCCAAAACGATTTCTGAGCCTAGGGTACATTCGGGGCAAACCGTGCACTGATCTTGTGTCAAGATTAGCACTATCTCCAAACGGACCAAAATGAGCTTCCAGTTGAGCTTCGTCACCTAGGAGTACCATTGGGTGTGTCCTTAACGATATCTGAGCCTATGGTACGTTTGGCGCAAACCGTGCACCTATTTTGCACTAACACTAACACTATCTCCAAACAGACCGAACGAGATTCCACATGACCCATGTCAGCGAGGAGGTCCATCGATTGCGTCCAAAATCATATCTAAGCCTATGGTACATTTAGCATAAACCGTGCACCTATCTTACATCAAAACTAACAATATCTCCAAACAGACCGAACGAGATTCCACATGACCCACGTCACGTAGGATTCCATAGGGTGCATTCAAAACGATTTTCGAGCCTATGGTACGTCACCTAGGAGTATCCCCAAACGGACCGAAACTATATTCCACTTCAGCCTCGTCACCTAGGAGTACAATCGGGTGCGTCCTAAATGATATCTGAGCCTATGGTACGTTTAGCGCAAACTATGCACCTATCTTACATCACAACTAACACCATCTCCAAACAGACCGAACGAGATTCCACATGACCCACGTCACCTAGGAGTTCCATCAGGTGTGTCTAGAACGATTTTTATGCCTATGGTACGTTCGGCGCAAACCTTGGACCGATCCTGCGTCAAGATTAGCACTATCTCCAAACAGACCGAAACTAGCTTCCACTTCTGGCTCGTCACCTAGGAGTACAATCGGGTGCGTCCTAAATGATATATGAGCCTATGGTACGTTAAGCGCAAACTGTGCACCTATCTTACAACAAAACTAACACCATCTCCAAACAGACCTAACAAGATTCCACATGACCCACGTCACCTAGGAGTTCCATCAGGTGCGTCCAGAATGATTTTTGAGCCTATGGTACGTTCGGCGCAAACCTTGGACCGATCCTGCGTCAAGATTACCACTACCTCCAAACGGACCGAAACTAGTTTCCACTTGAGCTTCGTCACGTACAAGTACCATCGGGTGCGTCCTAAATGATATCTGAGCCTATGGTACGTTTGGCACAAACCGTGCACCTATCTTGCACTAACACTAACACCATCTCCAAACGGACCGAACAAGATTCCACATGACACGCGTCACCTAGGAGTTCTATCGGGTGCAACCAAAATGATTTCTGAGCCTATGGTACGTTCGGCGCAAACCGTGCACCGATCGTTGCGTCAAGATTAGCACTATCTCCAAACGGACCAAAACGAGCTTCCAGTTGAGCTTCGTCACCTTGGAGTACCATCGGGTGCGTCCTAAACGATATATGAGCCTATGGTATGTTTGGCGCAAACTGTGCACCTATCTTGCACTAACACTAACACTATCTCCAAACGGACCGAACGAGATTTCACATGACCCGCGTCAGCTAGGAGTTCCATCGATTGCGTCCAAAATGATATCTGAGCCTATGGTACATTTAGCATAAACCGTGTACCTATCTTACATCAAAACTAACACCATGTCCAAACAGACCGAACGAGATTCCACATGACCCATGTCACGTAGGATTCAATCTGGTACGTTCAAAACGATTTCTGAGCCTATGATACGTTCGGCGCAAACCATGCACCTATCTTGCGTCAAGATTAGCACTATCTCCAAACAGACCAAAACTAGCTTCCACTTGAGCCTCATCACCTAGGAGTACAATCGGGTGCGTCCTAAATGATATCTAAGCCTATGGTACGTTTAGCGCAAACCGTGCACTTTTCTTACATCAAAACTAACACCACCTCTAAACGGACCGAACGAGATTCTACATGACCCACGTCACCTAGGAGTTCTATAGTTTGTGCTCAATACGATTTCCGAGGCTATGGTACGTTTGGCGCAAACGTTGCACCTATCTTGCGTCAAGATTAGCAATATCTCCAAACGGACCGAAACTAGCATCCACTTGCGCCTCGTCTCCTAGGAGTACCATCGGGTGCGTCCTAAACGATATCTGAGCCAATGGTACGTTTGGCGCAAACCGTGTATCTATCTTGCACTAACACTAACACCATCTCCAAACGGACCGAACAAGGATTCCACATGACCCATATAACCTAGTAGTTCCATCGGGTGCGTCCAAAACGATTTCTGACCCTAGGGTACATTCACGGCAAACCGTGCACTGATCTTGCGTCAAGATTAACACTATCTCCAAACAGAGCAAAACGAGATTCTAGTTGAGCTTCGTCACCTTGGAGTACCATCGGGTGCGTCCTAAACGATATTTGAGCCTATGGTACGTTTGGCACAAACCGTGCACCTATCTTGCACTAACACTAACACTATCTCCAAACGGACCGAACGAGATTTCACATGACCCACGTCAGCTAGGAGTTCCATCGATTGCGTCCAAAATGATATCTGAGCCTATGGTACGTTTAGCATAAACCGTGTACCTATCTTACATCAAAACTAACACCATGTCCAAACGGACCGAACGAGATTCCACATGACCCATGTCACGTAGGATTCCATCGGGTTCGTTCAAAACGATTTCGAGCCTATGATATGTTTGGCGCAAACCATACACCTATCTTACGTCAAGATTAGCACTATCTCCAAACAGACCGAAACTAGCTTCCACTTGAGCCTCATCACCTAGGAGTACAATTGGGTGCGTCCTAAATGATATCTGAGCCTATGGTACGTTTAGCACAAACCGTGCACCATTCTTACATCAAAACTAACACCATCTCCAAACGGACAGAACGAGATTCTACATGACCCACGTCACCTAGGAGTTCCATAGGGTGTGTTCAATATGATTTCTGAGCCTATGGTATGTTTGGCGCAAACGTTGCACCTATCTTGTGTCAAGATTAGCAATATCTCCAAACGGACCGAAACTAGCTTCCACTTGCGCGTCTCCTAGGAGTACCATCGGGTGCGTCCTAAACGATATCTGAGCCAATGGTACGTTTGGCGCAAACCGTGTATCTATCTTGCACTAACACTAACACTAACACCATCTCCAAACGGACCGAACGAGGATTCCACATGACCCACATAACCTTGTAGTTCCATCGGGTACGTCCAAAATGATTTCTGAGCCTAGGGTACATTCGGGGCAAACCGTGCACTGATCTTGCGTCAAGATTAACACTATCTCCAAACAGAGCAAAACGAGCTTCCAGTTGAGCTTCATCACCTAGGAGTACCATTGGGTGTGTCCTTAACGATATCTGAGGCTATGGTACGTTTGGCACAAACCCTGCACCTATCTTGCACTAACACTAACACTATCTCCAAACAGACCGAACGAGATTCCAAATGACCCATGTCAGCGAGGAGCTCCATCGATTGCGTCCAAAATCATATCTGAGCCTATGGTACGTTTAGCGTAAACCGTGCACCTATCTTACATCAAAACTAACAATATCTCCAAACGGACCGAACAAGATTCCACATGACCCACGTCACGTAGGGATTCCATCAAAAGTGCGTTTCAAAGCGATTACGAGCCTATGGCACGTTCGGCGCAAACCATGCACCTATCTTGCGTCAAGATTAGCACTATCTCCAAACAGACCGAAACTAGCTTCCACTTCAGCCTCGTCACCTAGGAGTACAATCGGGTGCGTCCTAAATGATATCTAAGCCTATGGTACGTTTAGCGCAAACCGTGCACCTTTCTTACATCAAAACTAACACCATCTCCAGATAGACCGAATGAGATTCCACATGACCCACGTCACCTAGGAGTTCCATCGGGTGCGTCCAAAATGATTTTCGAGCCTATGGTACGTTCGGCGCAAATCTTGGACCGATCCTGTGTCAAGATTAGCACTATCTCCAAACGTACTGAAACTAGTTTCCACTTGAGCTTCGTCACGTAGAAGTACCATCGAGAGCATCCAAAATGATATCTGAGCCTATGGTATGTTTGGCACAAACGGTGCACCTATCTTGCACTAACACTAACCCCGTCTCTACACAGACCGAACGAGATTCCACATGACCCGCATCACCTAGGAGTTCTATCGGGTGCGTCCATAATGATTTCCGAGCCTATGGTACGTTCGGCGCAAACCATGCACCGATCTTGCATAAAGATTAGCACTATCTCCAAACGGACCAAAACGAGATTCTAGTTGAGCTTCGTCACCTTGGAGTACCATCGGGTGCGTCCTAAACGATATTTGAGCCTATGGTACGTTTGGCGCAAACCGTGCACCTATCTTGCACTAACACTAACACTATCTCCAAACGGACCGAACGAGATTTCACATGACCCACGTCAGCTAGGAGTTCCATCGATTGCGTCCAAAATGATATCTGAGCCTATGGTACGTTTAGCATAAACCGTGTACCTATCTTACATCAAAACTAACACCATGTCCAAACGGACCGAACGAGATTCCACATGACCCATGTCACGTAGGATTCCATCGGGTTCGTTCAAAACGATTTCCGAGCCTATGATATGTTTGGCGCAAACCATACACCTATCTTACGTCAAGATTAGCACTATCTCCAAACAGACCGAAACTAGCTTCCACTTGAGCCTCATCACCTAGTAGTACAATTGGGTGCGTCCTAAATGATATCTGAGCCTATGGTACGTTTAGCACAAACCGTGCACCATTCTTACATCAAAACTAACACCATCTCCAAACGGACAGAACGAGATTCTACATGACCCACGTCACCTAGGAGTTCCATAGGGTGTGTTCAATATGATTTCTGAGCCTATGGTATGTTTGGCGCAAACGTTGCACCTATCTTGTGTCAAGATTAGCAATATCTCCAAACGGACCAAAACTAGCTTCCACTTGCGCGTCTCCTAGGAGTACCATCGGCTGCGTCCTAAACGATATCTGAGCCAATGGTACGTTTGGCGCAAACCGTGTATCTATCTTGCACTAACACTAACACTAACACCATCTCCAAACGGACCGAACGAGGATTCCACATGACCCACATAACCTTGTAGTTCCATCGGGTACGTCCAAAACGATTTCTGAGCCTAGGGTACATTCGGGGCAAACCGTGCACTGATCTTGCGTCAAGATTAACACTATCTCCAAACAGAGCAAAACGAGCTTCCAGTTGAGCTTCATCACCTAGGAGTACCATTGGGTGTGTCCTTAACGATATCTGAGGCTATGGTACGTTTGGCACAAACCCTGCACCTATCTTGCACTAACACTAACACTATCTCCAAACAGACCGAACGAGATTCCAAATGACCCATGTCAGCGAGGAGCTCCATCGATTGCGTCCAAAATCATATCTGAGCCTATGGTACGTTTAGCGTAAACCGTGCACCTATCTTACATCAAAACTAACAATATCTCCAAACGGACCGAACAAGATTCCACATGACCCACGTCACGTAGGATTCCATCAGGTGCGTTCAAAACGATTTCTGAGCCTATGGCACGTTCGGCGCAAACCATGCACCTATCTTGCGTCAAGATTAGCACTATCTCCAAACAGACCAAAACTAGCTTCCACTTCAGCCTCGTCACCTAGGAGTACAATCGGGTGCGTCCTAAATGATATCTAAGCCTATGGTACGTTTAGCGCAAACCGTGCACCTTTCTTACATCAAAACTAACACCATCTCCAGATAGACCGAATGAGATTCCACATGACCCACGTCACCTAGGAGTTCCATCGGGTGCGTCCAAAATGATTTTCGAGCCTATGGTACGTTCGGCGCAAATCTTGGACCGATCCTGTGTCAAGATTAGCACTATCTCCAAACGTACTGAAACTAGTTTCCACTTGAGCTTCGTCACGTAGAAGTACCATCGAGAGCATCCAAAATGATATCTGAGCCTATGGTATGTTTGGCACAAACGGTGCACCTATCTTGCACTAACACTAACCCCGTCTCTACACAGACCGAACGAGATTCCACATGACCCGCATCACCTAGGAGTTCTATCGGGTGCGTCCATAATGATTTCCGAGCCTATGGTACGTTCGGCGCAAACCATGCACCGATCTTGCATAAAGATTAGCACTATCTCCAAACGGACCAAAACGAGATTCTAGTTGAGCTTCGTCACCTTGGAGTACCATCTGGTGCGTCCTAAACGATATCTGAGCCTATGGTACATTTGGCGCAAACCGTGCACCTATCTTGCACTAACACTAACACTATCACCAAACGGACCGAATGAGATTTCACATGACCCACGTCAGCTAGGAGTTCCATCGATTGCGTCCAAAATGATATCTGAGCCTATGGTACGTTTAGCGTAAACCGTGTACCTATCTTACATCAAAACTAACACCATGTCCAAACGGACCGAACGAGATTCCACATGACCCATGTCACGTAGGATTCCATCGGGTGCGTTCAAAACGATTTCCGAGCCTATGTTACGTTTGGCACAAACCATACACCTATCTTGCGTCAAGATTAGCACTATCTCCAAACAGACCGAAACTAGCTTCCACTTGAGCCTCATCACCTAGGAGTACAATCGGGTGCGTCCTAAATGATATCTGAGCCTATGGTACGTTTAGCACAAACCGTGCACCTTTCTTACATCAAAACTAACACCATCTCCAAACGGACCGAACGAGACTCTACATGAGCCACATCACCTAGGACATAGGGTGTGTTCAATACGATTTTCGAGCTTATGGTACGTTTGGCGCAAACATTGCACCTATCTTGCGTCAAGATTAGCAATATCTCCAAACGGACCGAAACTAGCTTGCACTTGCGCCTCGTCTCCTAGGAGTACCATCGGGTGCATCCTAAACGATATCTGAGCCAATGATACGTTTGGCGCAAACCATGTATCTATCTTGCACTAACACTAACACCATCTCCAAACGGACCGAACGAGGACTCCACATGACCCACATAACCTAGCAGTTCCATCGGGTACGTCCAAAACAATTTCTATGCCTAGGGTACATTCGGGGCAAACCGTGCACTGATCCTAGGTCAAGATTAACACTATCTCCAAACAGAGCAAAATGAGCTTCCAGTTGAGCTTCGTCACCTAGGAGTACCATTGGGTGTGTCCTTAACGATATCTGTGGCTATGTTACGTTTGGCGCAAACCGTGCACCTATCTTGCACTAACACTAACACTATCTCCAAACGGACCGAACGAGATTCCACATGACCCATGTCAGCGAGGAGCTCCATCGATTGCGTCCAAAATCATATCTGAGCCTATGGTATGTTTAGCATAAACCGTGCACCTGTCTTACATCAAAACTAACAATATCTACAAACGGACCGAACGAGATTCCACATGACCCACGTCACGTAGGATTCCATCAGGTGCGTTCAAAATTATTTCTGAGCCTATGGCACGTTCCGCGCAAACCATGCACCTATCTTGCGTCAAGATTAGCACTATCTCCAAACAGACCGAAACTAGCTTCCACTTCAGCCTCGTCACCTAGGAGTACAATCGGGTGCGTCCTAAATGATATCTGAGCCTATGGTACGTTTAGCGCAAACCGTGCACCTTTCTTACTTCAAAACTAACACCATCTCCAGATAGACCGAATGAGATTCCACATGACCCACGTCACCTAGGAGTTCCATCGGGTTCGTCCAAAATGATTTTCGAGCCTATGGTACGTTTGGCGCAAACCTTGGACCGATCCTGCATCAAGATTAGCACTACCTCCAAACGGACTGAAACTACTTTCCACTTGGCCTTTGTCACGTAGAAGTACCATCGGGAGCATCCTAAATGATATCTGAGCCTATGGTATGTTTGGCACAAACCGTGCACCTATCTTGCACTAACACTAACACCGTCTCCAAACGGACCGAACGAGATTCCACATGACTCGCGTCACCTAGGAGTTCTATTGGTTGTGTCCATAACAATTTCTGAGCCAATGGTACGTTCGGCGCAAACCATGCACCAATCTTGCATAAAGATTAGCACTATCTCCAAATGGACCAAAACGAGATTCTAGTTGAGCTTCGTCACCTTGGAGTACCATCGGGTGCGTCCTAAACGATATCTGAGCCTATGGTACGTTTGGCGCAAACCGTGCACCTATCTTGCACTAACACTAACACTATCTCCAAACGGACCGAACGAGATTTCACATGACCCACGTCAGTTAGGAGTTCCATCGATTGCGTCCAAAATGATATGTGAGCCTATGGTACGTTTAGCGTAAACCGTGTACCTATCTTACATCAAAACTAACACCATGTCCAAACGGACCGAACGAGATTCCACATGACCCATGTCACGTAGGATTCCATCGGGTGCGTTCAAAACGATTTCCGAGCCTATGTTACGTTCGGCGCAAACCATGCACCTATCTTGCGTCAAAATTAGCACTATCTCCAAATTGACCGAAACTAGCTTCCACTTGAGCCTCATCACCTAGGAGTACAATCGGGTGCGTCCTAAATGATATCTAAGCCTATGGTACGTTTAGCGCAAACCGTGCACCTTTCTTACATCAAAACTAACACCATCTCCAAACGGACAGAACGAGATTCTACATGACCCACGTCACCTAGGAGTTCCATAGGGTGTGTTCAATACGATTTCCGAGCCTATGGTACGTTTGGTGCAAACGTTGCACCTATCTTACGTCAAGATTAGCAATATCTCCAAACGGACCGAAACTAGCTTCCACTTGCGCCTCATCTCCTAGGAGTACCATCGGGTGCGTCCTAAACGATATCTGAGCCAATGGTACGTTTGCCACAAACCATGTATCTATCTTGCACTAACACTAACACCATCTCCAAACGGACCGAACGAGGATTCCACATGACCCACATAACCTAGTAGTTCCATCGGGTACGTCCAAAACGATTTCTGAGCCTAGGGTACATTCGGGCCAAACCGTGCACTGATCTTGCGTCAAGGTTAACACTATCTCCACACAGAGCAAAACGAGCTTCCAGTTGAGCTTCGTCACCTAGGAGTACCATTGGGTGTGTCCTTAATGATATCTGAGGCTATGGTACGTTTGGCACAAACCGTGCACCTATCTTGCACTAACACTAACACTATCTCCAAACGGACCGAACGAGATTCCACATGACCCATGTCAGCGAGGAGCTCCATCGATTGCGTCCAAAATCATATCTGAGCCTATGGTACGTTTAGCGTAAACCGTGCACCTATCTTACATCAAAACTAACAATATCTCCAAACGGACCGAACGAGATTCCACATGACCCACGTCACGTAGGATTCCATCAGGTGCGTTCAAAACGATTTCTGAGCCTATGGCACGTTCGGCGCAAACCATGCACCTATCTTGTGTCAAGATTAGCACTATCTCCAAACAGACCGAAACTAGCTTCCACTTTAGCCTCGTCACCTAGGAGTACAATCGGGTGCATCCTAAATGATATCTGAGCCTATGGTACGTTTAGCGCAAACCGTGCACCTTTCTTACATCAAAACTAACACCATCTCTAGATAGACCGAATGAGATTCCACATGACCCACGTCACCTAGGAGTTCCATCGGGTGTGTCCAAAATGATTTTCGAGCCTATGGTACGTTCGGCGCAAACCTTGGACCGATCCTGCGTCAAGATTAGCACTATCTCCAAACGGACCGAAACTAGTTTCCACTTGAGCTTCGTCACGTAGAAGTACCATCGGGAGCATCCTAAATGATATCTGAGCCTATGGTATGTTTGGCACAAACCGTGCACCTATCTTGCACTAACACTAACACCGTCTCCAAACGGACCGAACGAGATTCCACATGACCCGCGTCACCTAGGAGTTCTATCGGGTGCGTCCATAACGATTTCCGAGCCTATGGTACGTTCGGCGCAAACCATGCACCGATCTTGCATAAAGATTAGCACTATCTCCAAACGGACCAAAACGAGATTCTAGTTGAGCTTCATCACCTTGGAGTACCATCGGGTGCGTCCTAAACGATATCTGAGCCTATGCTACGTTTGGCGCAAACCATGCACCTATCTTGCACTAACACTAACACTATCTCCAAACGGACCGAATGAGATTTCACATGACCTACGTCAGCTAGGAGTTCCATCGATTGCGTCCAAAATGATATCTGAGCCTATGGTACGTTTAGCGTAAACCGTGTACCTATCTTATATCAAAACTAACACCATGTCCAAACGGACTGAACGAGATTCCACATGACCCATGTCACGTAGGATTCCATCGGGTTCGTTCAAAATGATTTCTGAGCCTATGGTACGTTCGGCGCAAACCATACACCTATATTGCGTCAAGATTAGCACTATCTCCAAACAGACCGAAACTAGCTTCCACTTGAGCCTCATCACCTAGGAGTACAATCAAGTGCGTCCTAAATGATATCTGAGCCTATGGTACGTTTAGCGCAAACCGTGCACCTTTCTTACATCAAAACTAACACCATCTCCAAACGGACCGATCGAGATTCTACATGACCCACGTCACCTAGGAGTTCCATAGGGTGTGTTCAATACGATTTCCGAGCCTATGGTATGTTTGGCGCAAACGTTGCACCTATCTTGCGTCAAGATTAGCAATATCTCCAAATGGACCGAAACTAACTTCCACTTGCGCCACGTCTCCTAGGAGTACCATCGGGTGCGTCCTAAACGATATCTGAGCCAATGGTACGTTTGGCGCAAGCCATGTATCTACCTTGCACTAACACTAACACCATCTCCAAACGGATCGAACAAGGATTCCACATGACCCACATAACCTAGTAGTTCCATCGGGTACGTCCAAAACGATTTCTGAGCCCAGGGTACATTCGGGGCAAACCGTGCACTGATCTTGCGTCAAGATTAACACTATCTCCAAATAGACCAAAACGAGCTTCCAGTTGAGCTTCGTCACCTAGGAGTACCATTGGGTGTGTCCGTAACGATACCTGAGGCTATGGTACGTTTGGCGCAAACCGTTCACCTATCTTGCACTAACACTAACACTAACGCTATCTCCAAACGGACCGAACGAGATTCCACATGACCCATGTCAGCGAGGAGCTCCATCGATTGCGTCAAATCATATCTGAGCCAACGGTACATTTAGCGTAAATCGTGCACCTATCTTACATCAAAACTAACAATATCTCCAAACGGACCGAACGAGATTCCACATGACCCACGTCACGTAGGATTCCATCAGTTGTGTTCAAAATGATTTCTGAGCCTATGGTACATTTGGCGCAAACCATGCACCTATCTTGCGTCAAGATTAGCACTATCTCCAAACGGACCGAAACTAGCTTCCACTTCAGCCTCGCCAACTAGGACTACAATCGGATGCGTCCTAAATGATATCTGAGCCTATGGTACGTTTAGCACAAATTGTGCACCTATCTTACATCAAAACTAACACCATCTCCAAACAGACCGAACGAGATTCCACATGACCCATATCACCTACGAGTTCCATTAGGTGCGTCCAGAATGATTTTTGAGCCTATGGTACGTTTGGCGCAAACCTTGGACCGATCCTGCGGCAAGATTAGCACTACCTCCAAACGGACCGAAACTAGTTTCCACTTGAGCTTTGTCACGTAGAAGTACCATCGGGAGCATCCTAAATGATATCTGAGCCTATGGTATGTTTGGCACAAACCGTGCACCTATCTTGCACTAACACTAACACCGTCTCCAAACGGACCGAACGAGATTCCACATGACCCGCGTCACCTAGGAGTTGTATCGGGTGCGTCCAAAACGATTTCCGAGCCTATGGTACATTCGGCGCAAACCATGTACCGATCTTGCGTCAAGATTAGCACAATCTCCAAATGGACCAAAACGAGCTTCTAGTTGTGCTTCGTCACCTTAGAGTACCATCGGGTGCGTCCTAAATGATATCTGAGCCTATGGTACGTTTGGCGCAAACCGTGCACCTATCTTGCACTAACACTAACATTATCTCCAAACGGACCGAACGAGATTCCACATGACCCACGTCAGCTAGGAGTTCCATCGATTGCGTCCAAAATGATATCTAAGCATATGGTACGTTTAGCGTAAACCGTGCACCTATCTTACATCAAAACTAACACCATGTCCAAACGGACCGAACGAGATTCCACATGACCCATCTCACGTAGGATTCCATCGGGTGCGTTCAAAACGATTTCCAAGCCTATGGTACGTTCGGCGCAAACCATGCACCTATCTTGCGTCAAGATTAGCACTATCTCCAAACAGACCGAAACTAGCTTCCACTTGAGGCTCATCACCTAGGAGTACAATCGGGTGCGTCCTAAATGATATTTGAGCCTATGGTACGTTTAGCGTATACCGTGCACCTTTCTTACAACAAAACTAACACCATCTCCAAACGGACCGAACGAGATTCCACATGACCCACGTCACCTAGGAGTTCCATCGGGTGTGTTCAATACGATTTCCGTGCCTATGGTACGTTTGGCGCAAACGTTGCACCTATCTTGCGTTAAGATTAGCAATATCTCCAAACGGACCGAAACTAGCTTCCACTTGCGCCTCGTCTCCTAGGAGTACCATCGAGTGCGTCCTAAACGATATCTGAGCCAATGGTATGTTTGGCGCAAACCGTGTATCTATCTTGCACGAACACTAACACCATCTGCAAACGGGCCGAACAAGGATTCCACATGACCCACATAACCTAGTAGTTCCATCGGGTCTATCCAAAACAATTTCTGAGCCTAGGGTACATTCGGGGCAAACCGTGCACTGATCTTGCGTCAAGATTAGCACTATCTCCAAATGGAGCAAAACGAGCTTCTTGTTGGGCTTTGTCACCTAGGAGTACCATTGGGTGTGTCCTTAACGATATCTGAGCCAATGGTACGTTTGGCGCAAACCGTGCACCTATCTTGCACTAACACTAACACTATCTCCAAACGGACCGAACGAGATTCCACATGAACCATGTCAGCGAGGAGCTCCATCGATTGCGTCCAAAATCATATCTGAGCCTATGGTACGTTTAGCGTAAACCGTGCACCTATCTTACATCAAAACTAACAATATCTCCAAACGGACTGAACGAGATTCAATATGACCCACGTCACGTAGGATTCCATCGGGTGCGTTCAAAACGATTTTTGAGCCTATGGTACGTTCGGCGCAAACCATGCACCTATCTTGCGTCGAGATTAGCACTATCTCCAAACAGACCGAAACTAGCTTCCACTTCAGCCTCGTCAACTAGGAGTACAATCGGGTGCGTCCTAAATGATATCTGATCCTATGGTACGTCTAGCACAAACTGTGCACCTATCTTACATCAAAACTAACACCATCTCCAAACAGACCGAACGAGATTCCACATGACCCACGTCACCTAGGAGTTCCATCAGGTGCGACTAGAACAATTTTTGAGCCTATGGTACGTTCGGCGCAAACCTTGGACCAATCCTGTGTCAAGATTAGCACACCTCCAAACGGACCGAAACTAGTTTCCACTTGAGCTTCGTCACGTAGAAGTACCATCGGGTGCGTCCTAAATGATATCTGAGCCTATGGTATGTTTGGCACAAACCGTGCACCTATCTTGCACTAACACTAACACCGTCTCCAAACAGACCGAACGAGATTCCACATGACCCGCGTCACCTGGGAGTTCTATCGGGTGCGTCCAAAACGATTTCCGAGCCTATAGTACGTTCGGCGCAAACCATGCACCGATCTTGCGTCAAGATTAGCACTATCTCCAAACGGACCGAAACTAGTTTCCACTTGAGCTTCGTCACGTAGAAGTACCATCGGGAGCATCCTAAATAATATATGAGCCTATGGTATGTTTGGCACAAACCGTGCACCTATCTTGCACTAACACTAACACCGTCTCCAAACGGACCGAACGAGATTCGACATGACCCGCGTCACCTAGGAGTTCTATTGCGTGCGTCCAAAACGATTTCTGAGCCTATGGTACGTTCGACGCAAACCGTGCTCCGATCATGCGTCAAGATTACCACTATCTCCAAATGGACCAAAACGAGCTTCTAGTTGAGCTTCGTCACCTTGGAGTACCATCGGTGCGTCCTAAACGATATCTGAGCTAATGGTACGTTTGGCGCAAACCGTGCACCTATCTTGCACTAACACTAACACTATCTCCAAACGGACCGAACGAGATTCCACATGACCCACGTCAGCTAGGAGTTCCATCGATTGTGTCCAAAATGATATATGAGCCTATGGTACATTTAGCGTAAACCGTGCACCTATCTTACATCAAAACTAACACCATGTCCAAACAGACCGAACGAGATTCCACATGACCCATGTCACGTAGGATTCCATCAGGTGCGTTCAAAATGATTTCCGAGCCTATGGTACGTTCGGCGCAAACCATGCACCTATCTTGCGTCAAGATTAGCACTATCTCCAAACAGACCGAAACTAGCTTCCACTTGAGCCTCATCACCTAGGAGTTCAAACGGGTGCGTCCTAAATGATATCTGAGCCAATGGTACGTTTGGCGCAAACCGTGTATCTATCTTGCAGTAACACTAACACCATCTCCAAATGGACCGAACGAGGATTCCACATGACCCACATAACCTAGTAGTTCCATCAGGTGCGTCCAAAACGATTTCTGAGCCTAGGTACATTCGGGGCAAGCCGTACACTGATCTTGCGTCACAGATTAGCACTATCTCCAAACGGACCAAAATGAGCTTCCAGTTGAGCTTCGTCACCTAGTAGTACCATTGGGTGTGTCCTTAACGATATCTGAGCCTATGGTACGTTTGGCGCAAACCGTGCACCTATCTTGCACTAACACTAACACTCTCTCCAAACGGACCGAACGAGATTCCACATGAACCATGTCAGCGAGAAGCTCCATCGATTGCGTCCAAAATCATATCTGAGCCTATGGTACGTTTAGCGTAAACCGTGCACCTATCTTACATCAAAACTAACAATATCTCCAAACGGACTGAACGAGATTCCACATGTCCCACGTCATGTAGGATTCCATCGGGTGCGTTCAAAATGATTTTTGAGCCTATGGTACGTTCGGCGCAAACCATGCACCTATCTTGCGTCAAGATTAGCACTATCTCCAAACAGACCGAAACTAGCTTCCACTTCAGTCTCGTCACCTAGGACTACAATCAGGTGCGTCCTAAATGATATCTGAGCCTATGGTACGTTTAGCGCAAACTGTGCACCTATCTTACATTAAAACTAACACCATCCCCAAACAGACCGAACGAGATTCCACATGACCCACGTCACCTAGGAGTTCCATCAGGTGCGTCCAGAACAATTTTTGAGCCTATGGTACGTTCGGCGCAAACCTTGGACCGATCCTGCGTCAAGATTAGCACACCTCCAAAGCGGACCGAAACTAGTTTCCACTTGAGCTTTCGTCACGTAGAAGTACCATCGGTGCGTCCTAAATGATATCTCGAGCCTATGGTGCGTTTAAGCGAAACCGTGCACCTATCTTGCACTAACACTAACACCGTCTCCAAAAGACCTAAGCGAGATTCCACATGACCCGCGTCACCTAGGAGTTCTATCGGGTGCATCCAAAACGATTTCTGAGCCTATGGTACGTTCGGCGCAAACCGTGCACCGATCTTGCGTCAAGATTAGCACTATCTCCAAACGGACCAAAACGAGCTTCCAGTTCAGCTTCGTCACCTTGGAGTATCATCGGGTGCGTCCTAAACGATATCTAAGCCTATGGTATGTTTGGCACAAACCGTGCACCTATCTTCCACTAACACTAACACCGTCTCCAAACAGACCGAACGAGATTCCACATGACCCGCGTCACCTGGGAGTTCTATCGGGTGCGTCCAAAATGATTTCCGAGCCTATAGTACGTTCGGCGCAAACCATGCACCGATCTTGCGTCAAGATTAGCACTATCTCCAAACTGACCGAAACTAGTTTCCACTTGAGCTTCGTCACGTAGAAGTACCATCGGGTGTGTGCTAAATGATATCTGAGCCTATGGTACGTTTGGCACAAACCGTGCACCTATCTTGCACTAAGACTAACACCGTCTCCAAACGGACCGAACGAGATTCCACATGACCCGCGTCACCTAGGAGTTCTATCGGGTGCATCCAAAACGATTTCTGAGCCTATGGTACGTTCGACGCAAACCGTGCACCGAACTTGCGTCAAGATTAGCACTATCTCAAAACAGACCAAAACAAGCTTCCTGTTGAGCTTCGTCACCTCGGAGTATCATCGGGTGCGTCCTAAACGATATCTAAGCCTATGGTACGTTTGGCGCAAACCGTGCACCTATCTTGCACTAACACTAACACTATCTCCAAACGGACCGAACGAGATTCCACATGACCCATGTCAGCGAGGAGCTCCATCGATTGCGTCCAAAATTATATCTGAGCCTATGGTACGTTTAGCGTAAACCGTGCATCTATCTTACATGAAAACTAACAATATCTCCAAATAGACCGAACGAGATTCCACATGACCCACGTCACGTAGGATTCCATCGGGTGCGTTCAAAACGATTTCCGAGCCTACGGTCGGTTCGGCGCAAACCATGCACCTATCTTGCGTCAAGATTAGCACAATCTCCAAATGGACCGAAACAAGCTTCCACTTCAGCCTCGTCACCTAGGAGTACAATCGGGTGCGTCCCAAATGATATCTGAGCCTATGGTACGTTTAGCGCAAACTGTGCACCTATCTTACATCAAAACTAACGCCATCTCCAAACAGACCGAACGAGATTCCACATGACCCACGTCACCTAGGAGTTCCATCAGGTGCATCCAGAACGATTTTTGAGCCTATGGTACGTTCGGCGCAAACCTTGGACCGATCCTGCGTCAAGATTAGCACTACCTCCAAACGGACCGAAACTAGTTTCCACTTGAGCTTCATCACGTAGAAGTACCATTGGGTGCGTCCTAAATGATATCTGAGCCTATGGTACGTTTGGCAGAAACCGTGCACCTATCTTGCACTAACACTAACACCGTCTCCAAAAAGACCGAACGAGATTCCACATGACCCGCGTCACCTAGGAGTTCTATCGGGTGCATCCAAAATGATTTCTGAGCCTATGGTACGTTCGACGCAAACCGTGCACCGAACTTGCGTCAAGATTAGCACTATCTCAAAACGGACCAAAACAAGCTTCTAGTTGAGCTTCGTCACCTTGGAGTATCATCGGGTGCGTCCTAAATGATATCTAGGCCTATGGTACGTTTGGCGCAAACCGTGCACCTATCTTGCACTAACACTAACACTATCTCCAAACGGACCGAATGAGATTCCACATGACCCACGTTAGCTAGGAGTTCCATCGATTGTGTCCAAAATGATATCTCAGCCTATGATACGTTTAGCGCAAACCGTGCACCTATCTTAGTTGAAAACTAACACCATGTCCAAACGGACCGAACGAGATTCCACATGACCCACGTCACGTAGGACTCCATCAGGTGCATTCAAAACGATTTCCGAGCCTATGGTACGTTCGGCGCAAACCATGCACCTATCATGCGTCAAGATTTGCACTATCTCCAAACAGACCGAAACTAGCTTCCACTTGAGCCTCATCACCTAGGAGTACAATCGGGTGCTTCCTAAATGATATCTGAGCCTATGGTACGTTTAACGCAAATGGTGCACCTTTCTTACCTCAAAACTAACACCATCTCTAGATAGACCGAACGAGATTCCACATGACCCACGTCACCTAGGAGTTCCATCAGGTGCGTCCAAAATGATTTTCGAGCCTATGGTACGTTCGGCGCAAACCTTGGACCTTTCCTTCGTCAAGATTAGCACTATCTCCAAACGAACCGAAACTAGTTTCCACTTGAGCTTCGTCACGTAGAAGTACCATCGGGAGCATCCTAAATAATATCTGAGCCTATGGTATGTTTGGCACAAACCGTGCACCTATCTTGCACTAACACTAACACCGTCTCCAAATGGACCGAACGAGATTCGACATGACCCGCGTCACCTAGGAGTTCTATTGCGTGCGTCCAAAACGATTTCTGAGCCTATGGTACGTTCGACGCAAACCGTGCACCGATCATGCGTCAAGATTAGCACTATCTCCAAATGGACCAAAACAAGCTTCTAGTTGAGCTTCGTCACCTTGGAGTACCATCGGGTGCGTCCTAAACGATATCTGAGCCAATGGTACATTTGGCGCAAACCGTGCACCTATCTTGCACTAACACTAACACTATCTCCAAACGGACCGAACGAGATTCCACATGACCCACGTCAGCTAGGAGTTCCATTGATTGTGTCCAAAATGCTATATGAGCCTATGGTACGTTTAGCGCAAACCGTGCACCTATCTTACATCAAAATTAACGCCATGTCCAAACGGACGGAACAAGATTCCACATGACCCACGTCACGTAGGATTCCATCGGGTGCGTTCAAAACGATTTCCGAGCCTATGGTACGTTCGGCGCAAACCATGCACCTATCTTGCGTCAAGATTAGCACTATCTCCAAACAGACCGAAACTAGCTTCCACTTGAGCCTCATCACCTAGGAGTTCAAACGGGTGCGTCCTAAATGATATCTGAGCCTATGGTACGTTTAGCGCAAACCCTGCACCATTCTTACATCAAAACTAACACCATCTCCAAACGGACCGAACGAGATTCTACATGACCCACGTCACCTAGGAGTTCCACCGGGTGTGTTCAATACGATTTCCGAGCCTATGGTACGTTTGGCGCAGACGTTGCACCTATGTTGCGTCAGGATTAGCAATATCTCCAAACGGACCGAAACTAGCTTCCACTTGCGCCTCGTCTCCTAGGAGTACCATCGGGTGCGTCCTAAACGATATCTGAGCCAATGGTATGTTTGGCGCAAACCGTGTATCTATCTTGCACTAACACTAACACCATCTCCAAACGGACCGAATGAGGATTCCACATGACCCACATAACCTAGTAGTTCCATCGGGTGCGTCCAAAACAATTTCTGAGCCTAGGTACATTCGGGGCAAACCGTGCACTGATCTTGCGTCAAGATTAGCACTATCTCCAAACGGAGCAAAACAAGCTTCTAGTTGAGCTTCGTCACCTAGGAGTACCATTGGGTGTGTCCTTAACGATATGTGAGCCTATGGTACGTTTGGCGCAAACCGTGCACCTATCTTGCACTAACACTAACACTATCTCCAAACGGACCGAACGAGATTCCACATGACCCACGTCACGTAGGACTCCATCAGGTGCGTTCAAAATGATTTCCGAGCCTATGGTACGTTCGGCGCAAACCATGCCCCTATCATGCGTCAAGATTTGCACTATCTCCAAACAGACCGAAACTAGCTTCCACTTGAGCCTCATCACCTAGGAGTACAATCGGGTGCTTCCTAAATGATATCTGAGCCTATGGTACGTTTAGCGCAAATGGTGCACCTTTCTTACATCAAAACTAACACCATCTCCGAGATAGACCCCGAACGAGATTCCACATGACCCACGTCACCTAGGAGTTCCATCGGGTGCGTCCAAAATGATTTTCGAGCCTACGTCACGTACGTTCAAGCAAACCTTGGACCTATCTCCGTCCAAGATTAGCACTATCTCCAAATCGATCAAACTAGTTTCCACTTGAGCTTCATCACGTAGAAGTACCATCGGGAGCATCCTAAATGATATCTGAGCCTATGGTACGTTTAGCACAAACCGTGCACCTATCTTGCATCAACACTAACACCATCTCCAAACGGACCGAACGAGATTCGACATGACCCGCGTCACCTTGGAGTTCCATTGCGTGCGTCCAAAACGATTTCTGAGCCTATGGTACGTTCGACGCAAACCATGCACCGATCATGCGTCAAGATTACCACTATCTCCAAATGGACCAAAACGAGCTTCTAGTTGAGCTTCGTCACCTTGGAGTACCATCGGGTGCGTCCTAAACGATATCTGAGCCAATGGTACGTTTGGCGCAAACCGTGCACCTATCTTGCACTAACACTAACACTATCTCCAAACGGACCGAACGAGATTCCACATGACCCACGTCAGCTAGGAGTTCCATCGATTGCGTCCAAAATGATATATGAGCCTATGGTACGTTTAGCGTAAACCGTGCACCTATCTTACATCAAAACTAACACCATGTCCAAACAGACCGAACGAGATTCCACATGACCCATGTCACGTAGGATTCCATCGGGTGCGTTCAAAACGATTTCCGAGCCTATGGTACGTTCGGCGCAAACCATGCACCTAACTTGCGTCAAGATTAGCACTATCTCCAAACAGACCGAAACTAGCTTCCACTTGAGCCTCATCACCTAGGAGTTCAAACGGGTGCGTCCTAAATGATATCTGAGCCTATGGTACGTTTAGCGCAAACCCTGCACCTTTCTTACATCAAAACTAACACCATCACCAAACGGACCGAACGAGATTCTACATGACCCACGTCACCTAGGAGTTCCACCGGGTGTGTACAATACGATTTCTGAGCCTATGGTACGTTTGGCGCAGACGTTGCACCTATGTTGCGTCAGGATTAGCAATATCTCCAAACGGACCGAAACTAGCTTCCACTTGCGCCTCGTCTCCTAGGAGTACCATCGGGTGCGTCCTAAACGATATCTGAGCCAATGGTATGTTTGAAGCAAACCGTGTATCTATCTTGTACTAACACTAACACCATCTCCAAACGGACCGAACGAGGATTCCACATGACCCACATAACCTAGTAGTTCCATCGGGTGCGTCCAAAACGATTTCTGAGCCTAGGTACATTCGGGGCAAACCGTGCACTGATCTTGCGTCAAGATTAGCACTATCTCCAAACGGAGCAAAACAAGCTTCTAGTTGAGCTTCGTCACCTAGGAGTACCATCAGGTGCGTCCTAAACAATATCTGAGCCTATGGTACGTTTGGCGCAAACCGTGCACCTATCTTGCACTAACACTAACACTATCTCCTAACGGACCGAACGAGATTCCACATGACCCATGTCAGCGAGGAGTTCCATCGATTACATCCAAAATGATGTCTCAGCCTATGGTACGTTTAGCGCAAACCGTGCACCTATCTTACATCATAACTAACACCATGTCCAAACGGACCGAACGAGATTCCACATGACCCACGTCATGTAGGATTCCATCGGGTGCGTTCAAAATGATTTCCGAGCCTGTGGTACGTTCGGCGCAAACCATGCACCGATCTTGCATCAAGATTAGCACTATCTCCAAATGGACCGAAACTAGTTTCCACTTGAGCTTCGTCACGTAGAAGTACCATCGGGTGCGTGCTAAATGATATCTGAGCCTATGGTACGTTTGGCATAAACCGTGCACCTATCTTGCACTAAGACTAACACTATCTCCAAACGGACCGAACGAGATTCCACATGACCCGCGTCACCTAGGAGTTCTATCGGGTGCGTCCAAAACGATTTCCGAGCCTATAGTACGTTCGGCGCAAACCATGCACCGATCTTGCGTCAAGATTACACTATCTCTGAACGGACCAAAACTAGTTTCCACTTGAGCTTCGTCACATAGAAGTACCATCGGGTGCGTCCTAAATGATTTCTGAACCTATGGTACGTTTGGCACAAACCATGCACCTATCTTGCACTAACACTAACACCGTCTCCAAACGGACCGAACGAGATTCCACATGACCCACGTCACCTAGGAGTTATATCGGGTGCATCCAAAACGATTTCTGACCCTATGGTACGTTCGGCGCAAACCGTGCACCGATCTTGCGTCAAGATTAGCACTATCTCCAAACGGACCAAAACGAGCTTCTAGTTGAGCTTCGTCACCTTGGAGTACCATCGGGTGCATCCTAAACGATATCTGAGCCAATGGTACGTTTGGCGCAAACCGTGCACCTATCTTGCACTAATACTAACACTATCTCCAAACGGACCGAACGAGATTCCACATGACCCACGTCAACAAGGAGTTCCATCGATTGTGTCCAAAATGATATATGAGCCTATGGTACGTTTAGCGTAAACCGTGCACCTATCTTACATCAAAACTAACACCATGTCCAAACGGACTGAACGAGATTCCACATGACCCGCGTCACCTAGGAGTTCTATCGGGTGTGTCCAAAACGACTTCTGAGCCTATAGTACGTTCGGCGCAAACCATGCACCGATCTTGCGTCAAGATTAGCACTATCTCTAAACAGACCAAAACTAGCTTCCACTTGAGCCTCATCACCAAGGAGTACAATCGTGTGCGTCCTAAATGATATCTGAGCCTATGGTACGTTTAGCGCCAACCATGCACCTTTCTTACATCAAAACTAACACCATCTCCAAACGGACCGAACGAGATTCTACATGACCCACGTCACCTAGGAGTTCCACCGGGTGTGTTCAATACGATTTCCGAGCCTATGGTACGTTTGGCGCAAACGTTGCACCTATGTTGCGTCAAGATTAGCAATATCTCCAAACGGACCGAAACTAGCTTCCACTTGCGCCTCGTCTCGTAGGAGTATCATCGGGTGCGTCCTAAACGATATCTAAGCCAATGATACGTTTGGCGCAAACCGTGTATCTATCTTGCACTAACACTAACACCATCTCCAAACGGACCGAACGAGGATTCCACATGACCCACATAACCTAGTAGTTCTATCGGGTGCGTCCAAAACGATTTCTGAGCCTAGGGTACATTCGGGGCAAACTGTGCACTGATCTTGCGTCGAGATTAGCACTATCTCCAAACGGACCAACACGAGCTTCCACTTGAGCTTCGTCACCTAGGAGTTCCGTTGGGTGTGTCCTTAACGATATCTGAGCCTATGGTACGTTTGGCGCAAACCGTGCACCTATCTTGCACTAACACTAACACTATCTCCAAACGGACCGAACGAGATTCCACATGACCCATGTCAGCGAGGAGCTCCATCGATTGCGTCCAAAATCATATCTGAGCCTATGTTACGTTTAGCGTAAACCGTGCACCTATCTTGCATCAAAACTAACAATATCTCCAAACGGACCGAACGAGATTCCACATGACCCACATCACGTACGATTCCATCGGGTGCATTCAAAACGATTTCCGAGCCTATGGTACGTTCGGCGCAAACCATGCACCTATCTTGCGTCAAGATTAGCACTATCTCCAAACAGACCGAAACTAGCTTCCACTTTGGCCTCGTCACCTAGGAGTACAATCGGGTGCATCCTAAATGATATCTGAGCCTATGGTACGTTTAGCGCAAACTGTGCACCTATCTTACATCAAAACTAACACCATCTCCAAACAGACCGAACGAGATTCCACATGACCCACGTCACCTAGGGGTTCCATTAGGTGCGTCCAAAACAATTTTTGAGCCTATGGTACGTTTGGCGCAAACCTTGGACCGATCCTACGTCAAGATTAGCACTACCTCCAAACGGACCGAAACTAGTTTCCACTTCAGCTTCGTCACGTAGAAGTACCATCGGGTGCGTCCTAAATGATATCTGAGCCTATGGTACATTTGGCACAAACCGTGCACCTATCTTGCACTAACACTAACACCGTCTCCAAACGGACCGAACGAGATTCCACATGACCCGCGTCACCTAGGAGTTCTATCGGGTGCATCCAAAACGATTTCTGAGCCTATGGTACGTTCGGCGCAAACCGTGCACGGATCTTGCGTCAAGATTAGCACTATCTCCAAACGGACCAAAACGAGCTTTCAGTTGAGCTTCGTCACCTTGGAGTATCATCGGGTGCGTCCTAAACGATATCTAAGCCTATGGTACGTTTGGCGCGAACCGTGCACCTATCTTGCACTAACACTAACACTATCTCCAAACGGACCGAATGAGATTCTACATGACCCACGTTAGCTAGGAGTTCCATCGATTGCGTCCAAAATGATATCTCAGCCTATGGTACGTTTAGCGCAAACCGTGCACCTATCTTACATCAAAACTAACACCATGTCCAAATGGACCGAACGAGATTCCACATGACCCACGTCACGTAGGATTCCATCGGGTGCGTTCAAAACGATTTCCGAGCCTATGGTACGTAAAGCGCAAACCATGCACCTATCATACGTCAAGATTTGCACTATCTCCAAACAGACCGAAACTAGCTTCCACTTGAGCCTCATAACCTAGGAGTACAATCGGGTGCGTCCTAAATGATATCTGAGCCTATGGTACGTTTAGCGCAAACCGTGCACCTTTCTTACATCAAAACTAACACCATCTCCAAACGGACCGAACGTGATTCTACATGACCCACCTCACCTAGGAGTTCCATCAGGTTTGTTCAATATGATTTCCAAGCCTATGGTACGTTTGGCGCAAACATTGCACGTATCTTGCGTCAAGATTAGCAATATCTCCAAACGGACCGAAACTAGCTTCCACTTGCGCCATGTCTACTAGGAGTACCATCGGGTAAGTCCTAAATGATATCTGAGCTAATGGTTCGTTTGGCGCAAACCGTGTATCTATCTTGCACTAACACTAACACCGTCTCCAAACGGACCGAACGAGATTCCACATGACCCGCGTCACCTAGGAGTTCTATCGGGTGCATCCAAAACGATTTCTGAGCCTACGGTACGTTCGGCGCAAACCGTGCACCGATCTTGCGTCAAGATTAGCATTATCTCCAAACGGACCAAAACGAGCTTCCAGTTGAGCTTCGTCACCTTGGAGTATCATCGGGTGCGTCCTAAACGATATCTAAGCCTATGGTACGTTTGGCGTAAACCGTGCACCTATCTTGCACTAACACTAACACTATCTCCAAACGCACCGATTGAGATTCCACATGACCCACGTTAGCTAGGAGTTCCATTGATTGCGTCCAAAATGATATCTCAGCCTATGGTACGTTTAGCGCAAACCGTGCACCTATCTTTCGTCAAAACTAACACCATGTCCAAACGGACCGAACGAGATTCCACATGACCCACGGCACGTAGGATTCCATCGGGTGCGTTCAAAATGATTTCTCGAGCCTATGGTACGTTCGGCGCAAACCATGCACCTATCATACGTCAAGATTTGCACTATCTCCAAACAGACCGAAACTAGCTTCCACTTGAGCCTCATCACCTAGGAGTACAATCGGGTGCGTCCTAAATGATATCTGAGCCTATGGTACGTTTAGCGCAAACCGTGCACCTTTCTTACATCAAAACTAACACCATCTCCAGATAGACCGAACGAGATTCCACATGACCCACGTCACCTAGGAGTTCCATCAGGTGCGTCCAAAATGATTTTCGAGCCTATGGTACGTTCGGCGCAAACCTTGGACCTATCCTGCGTCAAGATTAGCACTATCTCCAAACGGACCGAAACTAGTTTCTACTTGAGCTTCGTCACGTAGAAGTACCATCGGGAGCATCCTAAATGATATCTGAGCCTATGGTATGTTTGGCACAAACCGTGCTCCTATCTTGCACTAACACTAACACCGACTCCAAACGGACCGAACGAGATTCCACATGACCCGCGTCACCTAGGAATTCTATCGGGTGCGTCCAAAACGATTTCTGAGCCTATGGTACGTTCGGCGCAAACAATGCACTGATCTTGCGTCAAGATTAGCACTATCTCCAAACGGACCAAAATGAGCTTCTAGTTGAGCTTTGTCACCTTGGAGTACCATCGGGTGCGTCCTAAACGATATATGAGCCTATGGTACGTTTGGCGCAAACCGTGCACCTATCTTGCACTAACACTAACACTAACTCCAAACGGACAGAACGAGATTCCACATGACCCACGTCAGCTAGGAGTTTAGCGTAAACCATGCACCTATCTTACATAAAAACTAACAATATCTCCAAACGGACCGAATGAGATTCCACATGACCCACGTCACGTAGGATTCCATCGGGTGTGTTCAAAACAATTTCCGAGCCTATGGTACGTTCGGCGCAAACCATGAACCTATCTTGTGTCAAGATTAGCACTATCTCCAAACGGACCGAAACTAGCTTCCACTTCAGCCTCGTCACCTAGGATTACAATCGGGTGCGTCCTAAATGATATCTGAGCCTATGGTACGTTTGGCGCAAACCGTGCACCGATCTTGCGTCAAGATTAGCACTATCTCCAAACGGACCAAAAAGAGCTTCTAGTTGAGCTTCGTCACCTTGGAGTATCATCGGGTGCGTCCTAAACGATATCTAAGCCTATGGTACGTTTGGCCCAAACCGTGCACCTATCTTGCACTAACACTAACACTATCTCCAAACGGACCGAATGAGATTCCACATGACCCAGTTAGCTTGGAGTTCCAACGATTGCGTCCAAAATGATATCTCAGCCTATGGTACGTTTAGCGCAAACCGTGCACCTATCTTACATCAAAACTAACACCATGTCCAAACAGACCGAACGAGATTCCACATGACCCACGTCACGTAGGATTCCATCGGGTGCGTTCAAAACGGTTTCCGAGCCTATGGTACGTTCAGCGCAAACCATGCACCTATCATACGTCAAGATTTGCACTATCTCCAAACAGACCGAAACTAGCTTCCACTTGTGCCTCATCACCTAGGAGTACAATCGGGTGTGTCCTAAATGATATCTGAGCCTACGGTACGTTTAGCGCAAACCGTGCACCTTTCTTACATCAAAACTAACACCATCTCCAAACGGACCAAACGAGATTCTACATGACCCACGTCACCTAGGAGTTCCATCGGGTGTGTTCAATACGATTTTCGAGTCTATGGTATGTTTGGCGCAAACGTTGCACCTATCTTGCGTCAAGATTAGCAACATCTCCAAATGGACCGAAACTTGCTTCCACTTGCGCCTCGTCTCCTAGGAGTACCATCGGGTGCATCCTAAATGATATCTGAGCCAATGGTACGTTTGGCGCAAACCGTGTATCTATCTTGCACTAACACTAACACCATATCCAAACGGACCGAACGAGGATTCCACATGACCCACATAACCTAGTAGTTCCATCGGGTGCGTCCAAAATGATTTCTGAGCCTAGGGTACATTCGGGGCAAGCCGTGCATTGATCTTGCGTCAAAGATTAGCACTATCTCCAAAAGGACCAAAACGAGCTTCTAGTTGAGCTTCGTCACCTAGTAGTACCATTGGATGTGTCCTTAACGATATCTGAGCCTATGGTACATTTGGCGCAAACCGTGCACCTATCTTGCACTAACACTAACACTATCTCCATACGGACCGAACGAGATTCCACATGACCCATGTCAGCGAGGAGCTCCATCGATTACATCCAAAATCATATCTGAGCCTATGGTACGTATAGCGTAAACCGTGCACCTATCTTACATCAAAACTAACAATATCTCCAAACGGACCGAACGAGATTCCACATGACCCACGTCACGTAGGATTCCATCGGGTGCGTTCAAAATGATTTCTGAGCCTATGGTACGTTCGGCGCAAACCATGCACCTATCTTGCGTCAAGATTAGCACTATCTCCAAACGGACCGAAACTAGCTTCCACTTCAGCCTCGTCACCTAGGAGTACAATCGGGTGCGACTTAAATGATATCTGAGCCTATGGTACGTTTAGCGCAAACCGTGCACCTTTCTTACATCAAAACTAACACCATCTGCAAATAGACCGAACGAGATTCCACATGACCCACGTCACCTAGGAGTTCCATCAGGTGCGTCTAGAACGATTTTTGAGCCTATGGTATGTTCGGCGCAAACTTTGGACCGATCCTACGTCAAGATTAGCACTACCTCCAAACGGACCAAAACTAGTTTTCACTTGAGCTTCGTCACGTAGAAGTACTATCGGGTGCATCCTAATTGATATCTGAGCCTATGGTACGTTTGGCACAAACCGTGCACCAATCTTGCACTAACACTAACACCGTCTCCAAACGGACCGAACGAGATTCCGCATGACCCGCGTCACCTAGGAGTTCTATCGGGTGCATCCAAATTGATTTCTGAGCCTATGGTACGTTCGGCGCAAACCGTACACCGATCTTACGTCAAGATTAGCACTATCTCCAAACAGACTAAAACGAGCTTCTAGTTGAGCTTATGTGACCTTGGAGTACCACCGGGTGCGTCCTAAACGATATCTAAGCCTATGGTACGTTTGGCGCACACCGTGCACCTATCTTGCACTAACACTAACACTATCTCTAAACGAACCGAATGAGATTCCACATGACCCACGTTAGCTAGGAGTTCCATCGATTGCGTCCAAAATGATATCTCAGCCTATGGTACGTTTAGCGCAAACCGTGCACCTATCTTACATCAAAACTAACACCATGTCCAAACAGACCGAACGAGATTCCACATGACCCACGTCACGTAGGATTCCATCGGGTGCGTTCAAAACAATTTCCGAGCCTATGGTACGTTCGGCGCAAACCATGCACCTATCTTGCGTCAAGATTAGCACTATCTCCAAACAGACTGAAACTAGCTTCCACTTGAGCCTCATCACCTAGGAGTACAATCGGGTGCGTCCTAAATGATATCTGAGCCTATGGTACGTTTAGTGCAAATCGTGCACCAATCTGACATCAAAACTAACACTATCTCCAAACGGACCGAACGAGATTCAACATGACCCACGTCACCTACGAGTTCCATCGGGTGCGTTCAACATGATTTACGAGCCTATGGTATGTTCAGCGCAAACGTTGCACCTATCTTACGTCAAGATTAGCAATATCTCCAAACGAACCGAAATTGGCTTCCACTTGAACTTCGTCACCTAGGAGTACCATTGGGTGCGTCCTAAATGACATCTGAGCTGATGGTACATTTGACGCAAAAACCATGCAACTATCTTGCACTAACACTAACACCATCACCAAATGGACTGAACGAGATTCCACACGACCCACCTCACCTAGGAGTTCCATCGGGTGCGTCCAAAACAATATCTGAGCCTATGGTACGTTTAGCACAAACTGTGCACCTATCTTACATCAACACTAACACCATCTCCAAGCGCACCGAACAAGATTCCACATGACCCACATCACCTAGGAGTTCCATTGGGTGCGTCCAAAATGATTTCCGAGCCTATGGTACGTTCGGCGCAAACCGTGCACGGATCTGGCGTTAAGATTAGAATTATCTCCAAACGGACCAAAACGAGCTTCTAGCTGAGCTTCATCACCTTGGTGTACCATCGAGTGTGTCCTAAACGATATATGAGCCTATGGTCCGTTTGGCGCAAACCGTGCACCTATCTTGCACTAACACTAACAACATCTCCAAACGGACCGAACGAGATTCCACATGACCCACGTCACCTAGGAGTTCCATCAGGTGCGTCCAAAATGATTTATGAGCCTATGGTATGTTTGGCGCAAACCGTGCACCGATCTTGCATCAAGATTAGCACTATCTCAAAATGGACCAAAACGAGCTTCCAGTTGAGCTTCGTCACCTAGGAGTACCATCGAGTGCGTCCAAAACAATTTCTGAGCCTATGGTACGTTTGGCGCAAGCCATAAAACTATCTTACCCCAACACTAACAGCATCTCTAAATAGATTGGAATGACATTCCACAAGACCCACGTCCTAAGAGTTCCATCGGGTGTGTCCAAAACGATTTTGTGAGCCTATGGTACGTTTAGCGCAAATAGTGCACCTATCTTACAATAACACTAACAACATCTCCAAACGGACCGAACGAGATTCCACTTGACCCACGTCACCTAGGAGTTCTATTGGGTGCGTTCAAAATGATTTCTGAGCCTATGATATATTCGGCGCAAACCGTGCACCTATCTTGCGTCAAGATTAGCACTATCTCCAAACAGACCGAAACTAGCTTCCACTTGAGCCTCATAAGCTAAGAGTACCACCGGGTGCGTCCTAAATGATATCTGAGCCTATGGTACGTTTGGCACAAACTATGCACCTATCTTGCACTAACACTAACACCATATCCAAATGGACCGAATGAGATTCCACATGACCCACGTCACCAAGAAGTTCCATCGGGTACGTCCAAAACAATTTTCGAGCCTATGGTACGTTCGGCGCAAACCTTGCACCGATCTTGCATCAAGAATAGCACTCTCCAAATGGACCAAAACTAGTTTCCACTTGAGCTTTGTCACATAGGTGTACCATCGAATGCGTCCAAAATGATATCTGAGCCTATGGTGTGTTTGGCGCAAACGACGCACCTATCTTGCACTAACACTAACACCATTTCCAAACAGACCGAACAAGATTCCACATGACCCACATCACCTAGGAGTTCAATAGGGTGCGTCCAAAATGATTTCTGACCCTATGGTACGTTCGGCGTAAACCGTGCACCGATCTTGCGTCAAAATTAGCACTATCTCCAAATTGAATAAAACAAGCTTCCAGTTGAGCTTCGTCACTTAGGAGTACCATCGGGTGTGTCCTAAACGATATCTGAGCCTATGGTACATTTGGCGCAAACCGTGTACCTATCTTGCACTAACATTAACTCCATCTCTAAACGGACCGAACGAGATTCCACATGACCCACGTCCCCTAAGAGTTCCATTGTGTGTGTCCAAAATGATATTTGAGCCTATGGTATGTTTTGCGCAAACCGTGCACCTATCTTACATCCACAATAACACCATCTCTAAATGGACCGAACGAGATTCCAATTGACCCACGTCACCTAGGAGTTCCATCGGGCGCGTCCCAAACAATTTCTGAGCCTATGGTACGTCCGGTGTAATCCGTGAGCCGATCTTGCGTCAAGATTAGCACTATCTCCAAACGGACCAAAACAAGCTTCCAGTTGAGCTTCGTCACCTAGTAGTACCATTTGGTGTGTCCTTAATGATATCTGAACCTATGGTACGCTTGGCGCAAACCATGCACCTATCTTGCACTAACACTAACTCTATCTATAAACGGACCGAACGAGATTCCACATGACCCATGTCAGCGAGGAGCTCCATCGATTGCGTAAAAATCATATCTGAGCCTATGGTACATTTAGCGTAAACCATGCACCTATTTTACATCAAAACTAACAATATCTCCAAATGGACCGAACGAGATTCCACATGACCCATGTCACGTAGGATTCCATCGGGTGCGTTCAAAATGATTTCCGAGCCTATGGTACGTTCGGCGCAAACCATGCACCTATCTTGCGTCCAGATTAGCACTATCTCCAAACGGACCGAAACTAGCTTCCACTTCAGCCTCATCACCTAGGAGTACAATCGGGTGCGTCCTAAATGATA
This sequence comes from Miscanthus lutarioriparius, assembly GCA_904845875.1. Lineage (NCBI taxonomy): Eukaryota > Viridiplantae > Streptophyta > Magnoliopsida > Poales > Poaceae > Miscanthus > Miscanthus lutarioriparius. Next base: position 38,352,731 of record CAJGYO010000016.1, read on the forward strand.
TCTGAGCCTATGGTACGTTTAGTGCAAACTGTGCACCTATCTTATATCAAAACTAACACCATCTCCAAACAGACCGAACGAGATTCCCCATGACCCACGTCACCTAAGAGTTCCATCAGGTGCGTCCAGAATGATTTTTGAGCCTATGGTACGTTCGGCACAAACCTTGGACCGATCCTGCGTCAAGATTAGCAATACCTCCAAACGGACCGAAACTAGTTTCCACTTCAGCTTCGTCACGTAGAAGTACCATCGGGTGCGTCCTAAATGATATCTGAGCCTATGGTACGTTTGGCACAAACCGTGCACCTATCTTGCACTAACACTAACACCGTCTCCAAACGGACCGAACGAGATTCCACATGACCCGCGTCACCTAGGAGTTCTATCGGGTGCATCCAAAACGATTTCTGATCCTATGGTACGTTCGGCGCAAACCGTGCACCGATCTTGCATCAAGATTAGCACTATCTCCAAACGGACCAAAACAAGCTTCCAGTTGAGCTTCGTCTCCTTGGAGTACCATCGGGTGCGTCCTAAACGATATCTAAGCCTATGGTACGTTTGGCGCAAACCGTGCACCTATCTTGCACTAACACTAACACTATCTCCAAACGGACCGAACAAGATTCCACATGACCCACGTTAGCTAGGAGTTCCATCGATTGCGTCCAAAATGATATCTCAGCCTATGGTACGTTTTCCAAACCGTGCACCTATATTACATCAAAACTAACACCATGTCCAAATGGACCGAACGAGATTCCACATGACCCACGTCACATAGGATTCCGTCGGGTGCGTTGAAAACAATTTCTGAGCCTATGGTACGTTCGGCGCAAACCATGCACCTATCTTACGTCAAGATAAGCACTATCTCCAAACAGACCGAAACTAGCTTCCACTTGAGCCTCATCACCTAGGAGTACAATCGGGTGCATCCTAAATGATATCTAAGCTGATGGTACGTTTGACGCAAAACCATGCATCTATCTTGCACTAACACTAACACCATCACCAAACAGACCGAACGAGATTCGACACGACCCACGTCACCTAGGAGTTCCATCGGGTGCGTCCAAAACGATATCTGAGCCTATAGTACGTTTAGCGCAAACCGTGCACCGATCTTGCGTCAAGATTAGCACTATCTCCAAACGGACCAAAATGAGCTTCCAGTTGAGCTTCGTCACCTTGGAGTCCCATCGGGTGCATCCTAAACGATATCTAAGCCTATGGTACGTTTGGCGCAAACCGTGCACCTATCTTGCACTAACACTAACACTATCTCCAAACAGACCGAATGAGATTCCACATGACACACGTTAGCTAGGAGTTCCATCGATTGCGTCCAAAATGATATCTCAGCCTATGGTACTTTTAGCGCAAACCCTGCACCTATCTTACATCAAAACTAACACCATGTCCAAATGGACCGAGCGAGATTCCACATGACCCACGTCACGTAGGATTCCATCGGGTGCGTTCAAAACAATTTCTGAGCCTATGGTACGTTCGGCGCAAACCATGCACTTATCTTGCGTCAAGATTATCACTATCTCCAAACAGACCGAAACTAGCTTCCACTTGAGCCTCATCACCTAGGAGTACAATTGGGTGCGTCCTAAATGATATCTGAGCCTATGGTACGTTTAGTGCAAATCGTGCACCTATCTTACATCAAAACTAACACCATATCCAAACGGACCGAACGAGATTCAACATGACCCACGTCACCTACGAGTTCCATCGGGTGCGTTCAACATGATTTACGAGCCTATGGTATGTTCAGCGCAAACGTTGCACCTATCTTACGTCAAGATTAGCAATATCTCCAAACGAACCAAATCGGCTTCCACTTGAACTTCGTCACCTAGGAGTACCATTGGGTGCGTCCTAAATGACATCGAGCTGATGGTACATTTGGCCTTAAAAAACCATGCAACTATCTTGCACTAACACTAACACCATCACCAAATGGGTGAACGAGATTCCACCGACCCACCTCACCTAGGAGTTCCATCGGGTGCGTCCAAAACAATATCTGAGCCTATGGTACGTTTAGCACAAATTGTGCACCTATCTTACATCAACACTAACACCATCTCCAAGCGCACCGAACAAGATTCCACATGACCCACATCACCTAGGAGTTCCATTGGGTGCGTCCAAAATGATTTCGAGCCTATGGTACGTTCGGCGCAAACCGTGCACGGATCTGGCGTCAAGATTAGAATTATCTCCAAACGGACCAAAACGAGCTTCTAGCTGAGCTTCATCACCTTGGTGTACCATCGAGTGTGTCCTAAACGATATATGAGCCTATGGTCCGTTTGGCGCAAACCGTGCACCTATCTTGCACTAACACTAACAACATCTCCAAACGGACCGAACGAGATTCCACATGACCCACGTCACCTAAGAGTTCCATCGGGTGCGTCCAAAATGATTTCTGAGCCTATGTTATGTTCGGCGCAAACCGTGCACCTATCTTGCGTCAAGATTAGCACTATCTCCAAACAGACCGAAACTAGCTTCCACTTGAGCCTCGTCACCTAGGAGTACCATCGGGTGCGTCCTAAATGATATCTGAGCCTATGGTACATTTCGCACAAACTGTGCACCTATCTTGCACTAACACTAACACCATATCCAAACGGACCGAACGAGATTCCACATGACCCACGTCACCTAGAAGTTCCATCGGGTACGTCCAAAACAATTTTTGAGCCTATGGTACGTTTGGCGCAAACCTTGCACCGATCTTGCATCAAGATTAGCACTCTCCAAATGGACCAAAACTAGTTTCCACTTGAGCTTCGTCACGTAGGAGTACCATCGGATGCGTCCAAAATGATATCTAAGCCTATGGTGTGTTTGGCGCAAACCACGCACCTATCTTGCACTAACACTAACACTGTTTCCAAATGGACCGAACGAGATTCCACATGACCCACGTCACCTAGGAGTTCCATCGGGTGCGTCCAAAACAATTTCTGACCCTATGGTACGTTCGACGCAAACCGTGCACCGATCTTGCGTCAAGATTAGCACTATCTCCAAACGGAATAAAACAAGCTTCTAGTTGAGCTTTGTCACTTAGGAGTACCATCGGGTGTGTCCTCAATGATATCTGAGCCTATGGTACATTTGGCGTCAAACCGTGCACCTATCTTACATCCACAATAACACCATCTCCAAAAGGACCAAACGAGATTCCAATTGACCCATGTCACCTAGGAGTTCCATCGGGCGTGTCCAAAACAATTTCTGAGCCTATGGTACGTCCGGTGTAAACCATGCGCCGATCTTGCGTTAAGATTAGCACTATCTCCAAACGGACCAAAACAAGCTTCTAGTTGAGCTTCGTCACCTAGGAGTACCATTGGGTGCGTCTGAAATGATATCTGAGCCTATGCTACGTTTGGCGCAAACCGTGCACCTATTTTGCCCTAACACTAACACCATCTCCAAACGGACCGAATGAGATTCCACATGGCCCACGTCACCTAGGAGTTCCATTGGGTGCGTCCAAAATGATATCTGGGCCTATGGTACGTTTTTGGGCAAACCGTGCACCTATCTTACATCAAAACTAACACCATCTCCAAACGGACCGAACGAGATTCCACATGACCCACATCACCTCGGAGTTCCATCGGGTGCGTTCAAAATGATTTCTAAGCCTATGGTACGTTCAGCACAAACCATGCACCTATCTTGCATCAAGATTAGCACTATCTCCAAACAGACCGAAACTAGCTTCCACTTGAGCCTCGTCACCTAGGAGCACCATCGGGTGTGTCCAAAACGATATCTGAGCCTATGGTATATTTGGCGCAAACCGTGCACCTATCTTGCACTAACACTAACACCATCTCCAAACGGACCGAACAAAATTCCACATGATCCACGTCAGCTAGGAGTTCCATCGGGTGCGTCCAAAATGATTTTCGAGCCTATGGTATGTTCGACGCAAACCGTGCACTGATCTTGCGTCAAGATTAGCACTATCTCCAAATAGACCAAAACGAGCTTCTAGTTGAGCTTCGTCACCTAGGAGTACCATCGGGTGCGTCCTAAACGATATGTGAGCCGATGGTACGTTTGGCGCAAACCGTGCACCAATCTTGCACTAACAATAACACCATCTCCAACCGGACCGAACGAGATTCCACATGACCCACGTCACCTAGGAGTTCCATTGGGTGCGTCCAAAATGATTTCCGAGCTTGTGGTACGTTCGGCGCAAACCGTGCACCGATCTTGCGTCAAGATTAGCACTATCTCCAAACATACCGAAACTCGCTTCCACTTGAGCCTCATCACCTAGGAGTACTATCGGGTGCATATCCAAAACGATTTCTGAGCCTATGGTACATTCGGCGTAAGCCATGCAACTATCTTGCACCAACACTAACAGCGTCTCTAAACAGACTGGAATGGCATTCCAGAAGACCCACGTCCCTAGGATTTCCATCGGCTGCGTCCAAAATGATTGTTGAGCCTATGGTACATGATGATGACATCACTACTTTGTCACATACAAGCCAAGGAGAGGAGGAGGTCCAGTATGCGTGTCCAATTCATCTTTCTCATGGTGGAGGCCCAGTCCAACTGAAGTTGGAGCCCATCTCAGGTTCCAGGACCAGTCTATCATAAAACTGGTCACACGTTCGCGTCCAGACTCCGTTTTCGACGATCCACATATGGATGGAAAGCTAATTAGATAATGAAGCCAATGCAAGTGGTCTCATGTCAAAAGCTCTTCAGAATCAATAGGAATCGTCGAAACAAGTCAGCGTCTAGAATCTACCATGGTGCTGCGACACCGTCTTTTGGTCCGTTGGACCATGTATCGTGTTTGGGCCCATTAGGGGGCGCATCTGGGGGGTGACGCCCAAGACTCTATAATTAGCAGCCATTGCTCTCCTTAGAGTTTGGGTTCTGTTTAGTTCTTGATTTCCTCGTGAAACAGACATCATTTTGCTGCAACTGCGCCGCCAAGGCCGCTTGCTATGAACTAGGGCCCCAGTTCTTGATCTTGTTCGCCTGTGGCGATTAGTCCTTTCGAATAAAGACCTAAACTTCTTGTTTTCATAAGCCTCATATCTATTTGCAATTTTAGATTGCATTCATCCCATTCTTGCTTGTGTTCTCGATTCGCTTGTAGGAAAGCCTTCTCGGCGAGGTCAATCGTGTTCGCGTGGTTGATAACCAACGGAGCAGTGGTGTAACGGTTGCGGGGATCCGAATTAGTCTTGGTTCGAAACCTAAATCATGAACATCGAGTCTCCACCAATCAACGCTATCATACCTTTCGGAAGATCGGGCCTTGTCTACATCAAGTGGTATCAGAGACCTTGTTGCCCGTTTGATATAACTTTGTTTTCCCCTTTAGATTGTTAGTGTTTTTGCATTACCTATAGTCCACAAAAAAGCCAAAAAAAGTATACACTGCCACATATTCCCTGTCCTATAGCCTCGTTGTGCCATGCAATTTTGTCTCTGTTTTGCGTTGTTGAGTTTGTGTCCTAGGGCAAGTTCTGGTTGCTGGTTTTAGATCGTTTTTAGTCTAGTTTTTGTCTTTCCCTTTGTTTTTCATCATAATCCGTGAACACCAAGTCTTGTTGTGTTTCCTTTGTATCCATCAAACCCTAGTCCATGCCATCTAATTTGTTATACTTGTCTTCACTGTTTGCATCTATCCATAGCCGTCGCAATAACTTTTGCGCGCATTGTTCCCGTTTTGTCCTCTAATTCGGAGTCAGTTCTTAAAACTGGTCTAGTTTTCGCATACGAACTCGGATTTCGACGTTCCATATATCAAAATCGATTAGAAAAAAATTTCAGATCTATCCGTCCCCTGCTTTGTTAAGTTCAAAAAAATTATTTTGGCCAAAAACTGGTCACAAGATCCTCTTTTCGTAATCACAAGCTTTTTGTCGATTTTGAGCACGTCTTCTAAATTTTCCACATGCCACGCCTTTCATTTGTTTAAGCTCATATTTTCTATGGTTACTTATTTTGTGCTCCTAAGTGAAGAAAAAATATCAAAAAAATAAAAAGAAAAAGTTAAAAAATCCCAAAACATCAACGACAGCCCAAAAATAGAGAAAAAAGAGAGGGGCAAAAGTGGAATAATATCTAGAGGAGCACATAGAGAGCGTCATTTGAGCTGTGTTTGCATGTGCTGATTTCTGTATTATTTCTAATCATATTCCTGCTGTTCACATCACTTGATACATTTGGTACTTGGAACGTGAATAGGCCAGCAACTAAGACAAGTACTCGGGATACTTATTCAGCTTTGCTATTCAGTTGCGAATATTGCTATTCCTTACTACTATATTGTGCCTGTCCAAGCTCCCCTTTCTTCTAACCAAGTACAGGTTCGCCTTGCAACTGTTACACTCAAGCTACAATGGTATCTCAGTCACCGACCGATTGCACCGCCTGTTGCTTTTGTAAGAACACTTGTAAGACCGTGGTAAAATGCTTGAGAGTTGAGTGACTTGTTTTTCCTTGTCCACAACCTAAGTAGTTGGTAGGGAAAATACTATTTGTGTTGTCTTCTCCTTTCTACTAACCATGTCAGGAAAAGCCAGAGGCAGCGGCAAAGGAAACAGGGACACACCTATAGATTTCAATGACTGTGTTTACGAGAATAAGCTTCGTGCCATTCTTGATAACAAGTTCAATGAGATCCTTCAACAAATCACCAACTTGGCCAAGAGGATTGAAGATGTTGAACAACGACATCCTGAACCACGTCCTGAAGATGCTGTTGATGATGATCTCTCTGAGGAGGAGGATGGCAATGCGGAGGCTGAAGCTGAAGCCGAAGCTCGACGACGTGCTGAGGATGCACGTAACTGTAATCGGTTGAACTTTAACCGACATGGTATGGGAGGTAATAACCAAGGTAATAATGATCCTTTCTCTAAAACCAAGTTTAAGATACCTCCTTTTTCTGGTTCTGCTTATCCTAAAGCATATTTAGATTGGGAGATGGCTGTAGATAAAAAATTTAGCTCCCATCAAGTACCTGAAGAATATAGAGTTAGATTTGCTACTAGTGAGTTTACTAGTTTTGCTCTTTTCTGGTGGAATGATATTTGCAATAATGTTAATGCTAATGCTAATGCTCAAATACCTCAAACCTGGACTGTACTTAAACAACGAATGAAATCAAGATTTGTTCCTCCATACTATCAGCGTGATCTGCGATTAAAACTGTAACGTTTAAATCAAGGTAGTAAGACTATTGAGGAATATTATCAGGAGCTTTTAATTGGTCTAGCACGTAGTAACATATAGGAGGATGAAATGGATAAGTGTTATAGATTTTTTGGAGGTTTGCGTCGTGAAATACAGGATGTTCTTGACTATAAAGAATGGACTAGATTTTCCCAATTATATCATTATGCTCTTAAAGCTGAAAGGGAAGTACAGGGATGACAACCTAGGCGTTCCATGACTCCGTCCACTCCTTCACGTCCAATTGAGGTGAGTAAATTTTCTAATTTGTAGACACCACCAGCGCCTATAAAGAAGAGTTCTTCTATCACACCTTCTTCTAGTGGATCTGCTACACCTTCCTCTAGCAGCTCTTCTAAAGTTGTTTGCCACCGCTACCAGGGCATGGGACATATTGCTAAAGAATGCCCTAGCAAATGTGCATATATTGCTACTGATTATGGTGGGTATGTTAGTGCTAGTGATGAAGAGAATGAATTTGCACTTGCAACTGATCTTTATGCAGATAAATTTGTGGATAGTGCTGAAGATCCTGATGAGGTAATTGATAGTGTGGCATGCACTGTAGACTACAAATCAATCCTTGTTCAGTGTGTTTTGAGTACACAAGTTGAGCCAGTAGACAAGCTACAACGCCATAATTTGTTTCAAATGTTCCTCATTGTCAATAATTTCTGTGTTCCTGCTATAATTGATGGAGGGAGCAGCAATAACTTGGTAAGTTCTGAGCTTGTCAAGACCCTTGGGTTATCTACACGTGCTCTTCCCCATTCATACCATGTTCAGTGGTTCAATAATAGTGGTAAGGCAAAGGTAACACAATCTACTTGTGTGCATTTTTCTATCGGATCATACCATGATAATGCTGATTTTGATGTCGTGCCTATGCAAGCTTATTCACTTTTGTTAGGCCGCCCTTGGTAATATGATAATAATGTTGTGCATCATGGTAGGCAAAATAGATATACTTTTATGTTTAAAGAAAAGACCATTGCTTTACTTCCTTTAACTCCTGCTGAAATTATGCAATATAAAAAGAAACTTGCTGAAAAGAAACAGAAAGGCCATGATAAAGAGTCTAGCAAACCAGCAAATCAACCATCAAGTAATATGAAAGAAGTTTTATTTGCTCTTAAATCTGCTCTTGCTGATCATGATGAACCATGTTATGCTTTAACTTGTACATCGCCTATATGTCCACTTGGACCTGCTTCTAGTGCTATGCCTCTTGTTGGTACTAACCTTTTGTAGAAGGAGGATGAATTCCCAGTAGGGAGGCCACCATGGCAGCCGCCTTTGCGAAGGATTGGGCACCAAGACGAACGTCTTCTTCCGGAGCCATCGTTGCTATTATCCAATGGAGGAGACGATCTACTTCAGTCAAGGACGACTTCAATTCAAGAAAGGGAGGATGATGAGGACATCACTACTTCATCACATACAAGCCAAGGAGAGGAGGAGGTCTAGCATGGGCGTCCAATTCATCTTTCTCATGGTGGAGGCCCAGTCCAACTTAAGTTGGAGCCCATCTCGGGTTCTAGGACCAGTCTGTCATAAAATTGGTCACATGGGCTCGTCCGGACTCCGTTTTTGACGATCCACATATGGATGGAAAGCTAATTAGATAAGGAAGCCAATACAAGTGGTCTCATGTCAAAAGCTCTTCGGAATCAATGGGAATCATCGAAACAAGTCAGCGTCCATAATCTACTAGGGTGCTGCGACACCGTCTTTTGGTCCGTTGGACCGTGTATCATGTTTGGGCCCATTAGGGGGTGCGTCCGGGGGGGGTGACGCCCAAGACTCTATAATTAGCAGCCATCATTCTCCTTAGGGTTTGGGTTTTGTTTAGTTCTTGATTTCCTCATGAAACGGACATCGTTTTGCTGCAACTGCGCCGCCAAGGCCGCTTGCTGTGAACCAGGGCCCTAGTTCTTGATCTTGTTCGCCTGTGGCAATTAGTCCTTTTGAAAAAAGCCTAAACTCCTCCTTGTTTTCATAAGCCTCATATCTATTTGCAATTTTAGATTGCGTTCATCCTGTTCTTGCTTATGTTCTTGATTCGCCTGCAGGAAAGCCTTCTCGGCGAGGTCAACCGCGTTTGCGTGGTTGATAATCAACGGAGCAGTGGTGTAACGATTACAGGGGTCTAAATCAGTCTTGGTTCAAAGCCTAGATCGTGAACGTCGAGTCTTCACCAATTGACGCTATCATACATTTCAGAAGATCGGGCCTTGTCTACATCACTAAGGATGTAATGACCCGATCCTTGCTCACTTGACACCGTGTCCAGATCGCGACATGGCACATCACGTGGGTGACGACCTGGCCCTTGCTCATTTAACACCATACCCGGGTTTCAACATCGCGCGTCGCTAAGAGGGTTATGCCCTAATGGGATTCTTTTGGGTTTCATCTCCATTAAAGTGGCTAAGTTTTTACCTTGGCTCACCACGCCTAACACAACCCTTCTCCTTTACTAGGGCTTGGGACCTGCTATGCTGGGACACCAAAGGTGCCCCACCATAGGTGGAGTTACAGTAGTAGCAGAAGCAAAGATATTTTTCAAACTAACATCTCACACCATTGTTCAAATACTTACCAGTTTATGATCACATCCCACAGATATATAGAAGTGCCTTGCCCAGCCTACTCCTCGTCCACAGCAGAACATAAGCAGTTCTTACAATATCCATGATAGACTGTGTTATCTGCAACAAGTGAGAAATAAACCCTGAGTAGAAGAAGATACTCAGCTAGACTTACTCGTCATAAACCAAAAATAAAGTGATTCCAAGGATTATGCAAGGCTTTATAAGTGGAGCTGGCTTGACAACATTTTACATAAAAGCCACTAATTGAACTATACATTTTATAATTTAGTCATCAAGTTAATTATAGACATTCATCTCTAGATTTGCAACTAACCTATGCCAAACATGTGATGTATGATTAGGTAGCAGAACAATAATAACCATAGCCGGTGCAACATTCACATGTTCATCATAACCATCAAATTCCATAGTTCAATTACTACGATGCTGGACCCAGTCGAGTTTCTCACTATCCGAGAGAGACAGTGATTCGAATTGGTTGCAACCAGCTGGGCAGTTATTCCTAACACAAACCCAAACATACCTGCTCGAAGGTAGTCTTAGGTCACCTTTGGTACAACTCAGGTACACATTTCGTGGGTCTGGTCAGCGCCGCATCCTCAGGGACACTACCGGATGCTAGGTCGATCAAGACTCTAACCTGCCCTTGGCCTCACACTGGCTCCTCGCACATCCTTACTACCTCCAGTGTCCACACTCTAACAGAATGAGGCCTGGCCTGAGTTGAGCTACTCGGCTTCACGATCAGAATGAGTTATCCGGCTAGCTAAGTGAGAGGCATGCGTTCAATCTCAGCAGAAGTGCCAGCGACGGTACGGTCCTTAATCGGCATAGATGGAATCACATGAGTCAACCTACACATAGACTGCGCCCGGCCTCTAGTTATATTATACCATGGTTCTTTTCCACGATAGCAAATATAGCCAACCGTGCACTGATATCCACCTATATCTCGCAGGTGACAGGAAATCACCCGACTTCTACCAGTCTAAGCATGGCTAAGCATATATTCGATCCTAGACCTACACAGGGTTCAAGGTATATGTCTAGACAAGGAAATTATATGCATCAAGAGTTTCCAATCAACTCCTATAACCTAATGCATCAAACATAAAAGGACTCAAGTTGATATTTGTAAAACATAGGAGGCTTAGAATGCTCCGGAGCTTGCCTTTCAGAAAAGATGTAGGCCTATGATCAGGGCACTCCAATGGTTCTTCTGGAGCCTGCTGCTCACTTTTAGGAGCTACCTGCTGTGGTGCCTCCTGATTCTCCTCCTCTTCGGCCTCGAACTCCAAGAGGGTGATTCCTTCGGGTGATCCTATATGCATGAGCATGAAATAAGATACAGTGGATGCATAGGTAATGACATGGATGATATGATATGATGAAATGCATAATCATAAATATCTTTAACAGCAAGGTATTAGGGTGATATCAAGATTAACTTTCTTTTACTGAGTAGGTGCGTATCTCTTCTCTAGTACTTAATCAAACACTCACTTAGGTATTTACTGGACTACAACAGCAGTCACTTGTTTTGACCATAACTAGAGTGTTACACATCTAATTAACCTGATTTAGGACTTTCTGGAAATCTTATAAAATTATCTACAACTTTATTATTAACAAGTTTCATAGAAAAGATCATTATCACCATGAAATTATCACCATAATAGAAACTACACATGTAGCCATCTAGTTGAATTATAGAGCAATAATTAACTAGCTGCCTATAACCAAATAATTCTAAGCACAACTACTACTATTAACAGATCATATGCATCACAAGCACCATAGAAAATATCATGGTTAAGCCTCAATAGCTTATTTAAATGCATTTATTAATTTCCTTATATACTAAGGTGATTTCAAGGATAAATATTTCCAGTTCACAATAAATCCTGAGAAAATTACAATGGTCTACATAAAACTCCAATAGTCTAGTATACAAATTTTATGCCATTTGGATAAGTATAGCAACCTCTACAAAAATGACAAGTTACATAGGCTTATTTTAGCAAAAATAGTTTAGCCTAGTGAAAAGTGTCAAACAACATATTTCATATTTTCCTACTTTCATCCTAGCATAAGAATACTTTGTAAATTTTTCATGATCATATGTTATGTATTTTTACTCCAATTAATTTCACCAGAAACTAGCAATTAATCAAGGTTAAATAGTAAAACCACATTTCAAGTATGCCTAATATAGGTTTAGTATTTTTTCTAGCTATAGCATGTCAACACAAGACCAACAAAATTGGAATAACATTTTTAGCACTTCCCTAGCTCAAGTTATGCATTTTACAAGATAGAAACTAATTTAAAAGCACTTTACTAGCTGAATTGAATTCCCCTAGAAAAATACCCCAAATAGTAGGTTTCATATTTTTATCAAATAATACACTTCATGATGAATCCAACAAAATTTGGTTCACTTAATTTGGACATTCCTAGCTCTAGCTATGAATTTTTGAAGTTTGCAACGAAATCTAGAAAAAATAAATAAAGAAAAAAATCAAAACCCTGACTGACAGTTGTGCCCCGTAGGTCAACGGGCCCACGCGTTAGCGAGACAGAAGCAGAGAATGGCGCTGACTGGTCAGGGCTCGCTGGCAGCGAGCTCATCGGCGGTAGCATTTCACCATTGTGACCTACTCAACATCTCACGTCGGCTGGTAGGTTAGGTTGGCCGAGAGGTTCACCGGAGCTACCTCGCTGGCGATCATGGTGGCACAACGGTGATGCGCGGTGGCACACCGGTCGATTTTAGCCACGATGGGCTAGGGCGAGCTCGGCTGTGGCTTCATGGTGACCTAGCGGACCTAGCGTGCGTGGATTAGGGTTAGTAGAGGCGTCGGAGGGGCATGGCCACATGCATGGCGGCACGTCGGCGCAAGCGCGACGACGGTGAGGTCACCATTCTGATGAGATGGTGGTCCGTGATGAGTCTCCATCTTCGGGGATGGTGCTAGGGTTCACGGCGGCTCTCAAACAAACACTATTGGGAGGAAAGGGAGGCTGGCTAGGGCTGGCCGCGGCGAGCTCGTGCTTACGGCCGTGGCAGACGTGCATGGCACGGTCACGTGTTCCCGCGTGATGGCGGTGGTAGCGGTTAAACTAGCTTCGGCCTTAGCATCTAGACCCTATGGTGATGGCTGGAGCAGTGGTGATGGCTGGCCATGATCGAGCTTGAGCTTGGCGACGCTCCGCGGCCATGGTAGCAACGACGATGCGCAATGTGGCCTCACCTAGGTTCAAACAGCTACAATGGTGGGTCGGGGAGGTAGAGTAGATCACAGCGGGCTAACATATGAGGTGGATTGGGTGATGGTGTAGCGGTGGTGGCATGCTTGGCCAGCGACTACGCGGCGGCAGTGGCGGCAGCGCTGCGCTTTGCTCTACTCTTGAGCCACGCGCGAGCAAGATGGAGAGGACAAGAGAGAAAGTGAGGGCGTGAGGGCATGGGTGCCCGAGTGCTCGCCTTTGTGGCACGGCAGGGCGGGCCTACGCCGGCGTACGGCTACCAGATGGTGCACCTGGCCTACGCGCGGTCGGCCACCGAGGCCATTTGAAATCAGCCATTAGGCCTGATTCAGTCGACTAACAGGGTGACTTTGAGCTCCTAGATCTCCTAATCCGTGGCGATTTAGCAAAAACATCATTACTAAGAGTTGTAGAGCTACATGTGATCTACAAATTTGCTTAAAAGAGTTTTGCCTAATTCGCAATGGTTTTCAAACTACAATGCTCCAAAGTAGGTCACTTGAAACTGTAAATAGCTTTTTGACTTATCAAAATTTCTAAGTCCAGAAAACAACATACTATGGTTTCTTGTGGGTCCTATTTGACCATGTTAGGCACTGAATTAGCTCATGACCCTTAAATAAGGTTTGTTACACATGTCAAGAACTACAACTTTTATTAAGGGTGCACTATGATGCAAACACTCTAGACTATAGTTCAACTCTAGTCAAAGTAGTAACATGAAAAATGAAGTTTTGAGTAAACTAGGACTTAGAAGCAAAATTGGCTCATGTCATGAATACAAATATTGTTCCATTTTCCATCCTAGATGTGTCTAAGGCATTTTTGTGACCTCACAACCATCCCTTGCATTGGTCACACATGATCACACGCATATACATGTAACATCACATGTGATAATATGTAAGAATAAGATGAGATTTCATATGCTCATGCTCATGAATGCTTGGATGATGCTTGTGCTCATGAAATGCAAGTGCCAAATGCAATACTTAACACTAGGGTGTTACAGCCTGTCGATGTTTCACCACCGATAGCCTGCCACGGGGTTACCCGGGACAGTATGTTTGGGCTTCGGCTTATGCGGAACTCGACGGTGAATGCAGGAGACAGTCGATTTATCCTAGTTCGGGCCCTCGATCGTTGATCGAGTAATAGCCCTACGTCCAGTCGGTGTTAGCCTCTGCGTTGTATTGATTGTGTGTTGTTGCGTTGTAGAAGTCTCATGCTCTCTAGGATCCTGCCCTCCTTTATATAATCAGGAGGTCAGAATCCTAATCGGTTTACAATGAGAGTTCCTAGTAGGATTATAGAATAATACTACTACTAAGATTACATGGGGAGAATCCTAGTTAGACTAGATCTTCTTTCTTCTTTACGGGGTATCCTGTGGGTCCCGCACCGACAAGCCCCCGAGCACTTCATGGTTGTGCTCTAGAAGCCTCGTCTTGTTCTTTCAGGTCTTGCCGAGCAGGAACAAGCATCGTCCGAGTGCTTTCTTGAGTTAAACCGTGTAGCGCTCTGTGAGATCTTCGCGTGGTATGTACCTTTTTGAAGAAAAAAGTACTCCCCTTTAGGTGTAGCCCCCGAGCCTCTTGCTATTTGGTACAAGGAGCTAGAGGGTCTTGTCTTGAAATTGCTCTGATCCTTCGTTGAAATGTTCCCAAGCATGTACCCGGGTTCTTTGTCAAAAAGAACTCGGATATAGCTCGGTCCGGCTTCTTTTTGTCATGAGTCCTTGAAGTAGTTTTGTCTTGAAAAAATCTTTTTGGTGACGTGCGCTTTTTTGAAGAAAAAAGTGCACTCACTGAGTGTAGCCCCCGAGCCTCTTGCTATTTAGAACAAGGAGCTGGAGGGTCTTGAATCTTATGCTGTCTGAAAATTGCTGTCTTGAAAAAGCCTTTCGAGTGATGTGCGCTTTTTTGAATAAAAAGTGCACTCACTGAGTATAGCCCCCGAGCCTCTTGCTGTTTGGAACAAAGAGTTGGAGGGTCTTGAGTCTGATTTGTTCGAGGAACTGAAATCTTCCCCTGTTGCAGCCTCTGAGCATTTATCCAGGTTCTTTGAAAAAAGAACTCGGATGCATTGTCTTGGCGTATTCTCTGGTAGTCTGTCGTTTGTCAGGTGTAGTTGTATGGTGGTGGTTGAGAGTAAATGTTGCCTGGTCACGGGTTGTACAGCGTCGGCATATTCTTCCGAATATGCTCGTCTTCGAGTACTGTTCCTTCTCGCCTGAGTCTTCTATTATTGAGTCCTGTCTTTTCACTGTGTCCTTTGTTAGGCTTGTTTCGTTGGTACTCCTAGTCCATGTGCGCCACTCCTTCGATCTATAAATACCCTTCCGGAGTGCTTGTTTTCATCCATTGAATATTTTGTTGAAGCCTTCGTGGTCATGAATATGGTAGTTTGTGAAGTAGAGCAGCCCCCGGGCGTATTTTGTAGTTCCTGTGCATCTTGTCGTAGCTGGAGCAAGTCTTGTGATAGGGATTAGAGGTAGACTAATCCCGCAGCAGCATTGTACTTGGAAGTACGTGGTGGTAGTTGGAGGAAGTCTTGTGATGTGGGATGCGTTCCTTCATCCAGCAGTTCTGGGTTGATCTTCCTTGCCCACCCTACGACTGTCCAGTGCAGATCAACACCTGATCCTACATCACGTCGGGCTTGGGTAGACAGATGCCTGCCGACTTCCCCTGGTCTATGTTGTCTCGCCATGCCGCTGATTTCCGCCTTGGATGCACTGCGTCTGTCCTTTGAAGAAAACAGTGTAGCCGAGTACGGTTCGTTCTACCGGGTAGCAATTTGGGACACGTAGTCGTTCCAGAGCCTAGCTGTGTCCGGGTTCCTCTTTGCTACCTTGATTGTCGTAGTACTGAGTTCGTTGGGTCTTGTAAGATGTGTAATCTTCTATTTTTTGAAGCCACTTGTAATGGAAAGAATCTTGTCTTCTGAGTTGTCATTCATTTTTCTGCTGTAATCCTAGTTGTTTACGGGATTCCTGAGTTCTTTCTATAAGAACCGGGTTCTTATGTTCCTTGTGAGGTAGCCCTTCGTTTCTTCATGGTTGACGGGTTGCTCTTGTAGTAATCTGATAACTCTGCCGTGGTGCTGGATGGATAAGTCTGAAATCTGACCGTTAAACTGTACCGTTGTGTGGATTTGTGCCGTCCGTCATTTTAGCTGTGTTAGTAAATGGACTGTTGTGTTCCCACACCGTGTTTTAACGGGCCTGGTGGGCCATTTTTATCGCTGTAAAATCTATTTAAAGACCTTTCATCTTCTTTTCCTTTGTTGCCCTGCTCTTGCCTTGAAACCCTAGTTTTTAGAAATCCATCGCCGCCATTGTCGCCGTCACCTGAGCGCCGCCGTCCTAGCCTCGTCTTTCCCCAGTGCCTTTTTGCTTCCGTTAGCATATGGGCAAGAAGAAAGCCACGAACAAGTCCCAGGCAGCCTTCATGGACGAGGAGTCATCCCTTTCTTTGATCGAGAACCAAGAGTTCGTGGCCATGAGGGCTGCTCAGAAGGTTTGGTCGGCTCCAACAACAACCGAAGACCAGCTTCGTGAGCTTGTCAGCGACGGCTTGATCCAGAGCAAGGACATTGTTGAATGGAGATCTCTAGGTGAGCATCGGGTCCCTGCTCTAGGTCCTGGTGAGATCGTCCTCTTTGTCTCCTTTGTCCGTGCTGGACTCTGCCTTCCCGCTTCTGCCTTCTTCCATCGATTCCTTAATTATTTTGGGGTTACTTTGAACCATCTTACCCCAATGCTGTCCTCCATCTTTCTGTTTTTGTTCATCTTTGCGAAACTTTCCTTGGAATTCCCCCTTCTCTTTCTCTCTTTCGCTACTTCTTTCGTCTGAAACCCCAACCCCACCGCGAAGACACCAGTGTTCTTGGTGGCTACGGGATTCAGTTTTGCCAGGGTCTTAAGAGCAAGTTCTTTGACTATGACCTGGTTGATTCTGTGAGAGATTGGCGTGCCAACTGGTTTTATGCCGCCAATCTGATTCCTCCTCTTACTGTTCACTCTGGATCTGGTCCCTTACTTAATGACCGATGGGATAAGAACCCTGTGACGACGGCTGAGGTTCAGGCGATCCAGCCATTTCTTGATAGGATAAGTACTCTAAAACAGTAGGGCTTGACCGGCTTCGGTATTGTCTCGGGCTTTCTTCGTCATCGTGTTCAACCTCTGAAGGAGCGAGAGAACTTTGGCTTCGAGTACTCTGGGGCTGAGGATCCTTCACGTATGGTCCCTGCCCTTGAGTTGACCGATGAGGAGGTACTCGAGCGTCTCTAGAAGATGCTAAAAGGAGCAAATGTTGTCCCGCTTACTGTCTCTGAGTTCTCTGCCAACAACCCACCTCCAGCTGTAAGTCGTTTTCTCTTCGTGCGGGTACTTTCTGTATTTCTTTTGCTGTATCCATTTTTTCTTAATTTTCCTTGTCTTGTTGTTTTATTCTTTTCGTAGGAATTGGGGCGCAACTTTGTTGACCTGACCCCCCTTGATGTCCCCCCTGCCGTGGTGAATACTAGGGAGAACCTTGCTGGGGCTTCTATAATTAGTAAGTTCTAAATCACCACAGTGTTTCCTGGAGTTTCTTCTAGAGTTGTTGATGTATATGAAGAATATGTTCCTCGTCTAGTCCCTCGAGGTCCTCATAGTGTCTCGAAGAGGGCGTGAGCGGATGGTTCTTCATCTGGTTTACCTGCTTCCAAGAAGTCTCGCCAGCCGAGTACTCATCCAGGTACTCCAGTTATAGGTAGCGTGCTCCTAGGTGAGCATATTAATATGTTTGGTCTTTCTGTTATTTATTTGTGCCTTTGACCGAGTTCTTCTCTCTCTTTTTTCAGATGGTGGTGTAGCTGTCTTGCTGGAGACTGAGGGAGATGAGGACGATGATGTGCCCCTCATTACGCGTCGGTGAGTTGTTTACTTGTCTTTGTTTTGTTGAGCGCTTTTTCTTGTCCTGACTTCGTCTTGGCTCTTTTGTAGCAAGCGGTCATTGGGCTCGAGTTCCTCTAGGGCTCCGGCACCAAGTTCTTCTGGGGCTCCGGTACCAGCCGCGTCGCTCCTGTCGTAGGGTGGCGATGATGTTTTTGCTGCCGTCGTTCCCCTGCGAGGTCTTCTTTGTGTTTTACGAAGAAGAAGATAGCCGGGTGAATGACTTCTGGTTTCATCTCTTTGCTTCTGTTTTCCTTTTCTTTTGTTCTTATTGGCGAGTTTCTTTATCAACTTTCAGGACTTCGTCTTATCTCAACCCTCCATCGACTTCTTGCCAGTCTTCTGGTGTGCCACCGAGTACCGAGCCTCAGGACTCGGAGCGAATGGTCGGCGAAGTGGTTGTGGGGGAGACAAGGTTTTCTAGTGATGATGCTGCTGCTGGCTTGGTTGCCCTGGAGGTGACCGTGGCCATGGTGGTGGATTCATCTAAGGAGGTAGCCGGGACTTCCCATGATGTGTCCCTGATCTTGCCTTCTCCGCATCGGCCGTCTTCTCCCTCCACTCCTCTTTCTACTAAAGATGTGGTTCATCAATTTGATGCCACTCATCGGTTGTCAGAGTTGACCGCTTCTTGGGGAGACTTTGCGACCTTTGCAACTTCTTTTGGAGAAAAACTCCAAGTAAGTTTTCTGAAGTTCTTTCTTTGGATGTTCATTTTTCTCCTGTTCTTATGCCTTTTTTCTTTCTTTCTTCTTGTTCAGTCCTTCTCTCGGGACCATACCGGCTTCTTTTTCTCGTCCGAAACCGAGAAGAAGTTGTCTTCTAAGTTGAGCGCCTTGAAGACAGATCTTGGTCTCTGCCAGGTCGAGCTAGAGGCTGAGCGTCAAACGCATCAGAAGGAGGAAAAAGCTCTTCGTGCCCGGGTTGTTGAGGCCGAGAGACAGAGGGACGCTACTATCCAGGATGCTTTAAAGAACTCGAAGGCCATGAAGAACTTGGAGGCCGCGAAGAAAGAGTGCAATGGTATGGCAGGTTCTTTTTGTTTCCTTCTGTATTCAAACTTTCCTTTCTGCTGACTTGTTGTTTGGTGCCTTGTCTAGCTCTCCGAGTTGAAAAGCAGAAGCTCTCGAAGAGTATTGATGAAATGAAGACTCTTGTTCGTTCTAGTCACAACAAGGCTGAGGAGGTAATTACTCATGCTAAGGAAGAACTCGCGCTTGCTAAGTTGATTAGGCGTGGAGCTAATAGAGATCTCGTGCAGGCACAAAAAACTATTGAAGACTTGTCTGGCAAGTTGGCGATGGCTACTGAAAACTGGAAAGCTTTGTGGAAATCCTTTCGTTCAGTAGCCGACACTCTCCGAACTCCAGCGGATGATGGGCAATCTTGGGCTCAGTTAATTCCCCGAATTTTGACTCGTTTTCAAGAGTTCGTGAAGAGGTGCGCCCAACTGTGTACCAAAAATGTCCTGGCCTAGGTTCGGGTTCTTGCTCCAGAGGCGCCTTTGTCCAAGATAGCAGAGGAAGCCGATAGTCAAGAATACATTGATGTCGTTGAGAGGATGGAGCCTGAGGCCGAAGACTTAGCCAGTAGAGTTGTAGATAATCTTAATATTGTTATCTCTTCTCCTGATGATGATGCTTGATGTAATTAACCTTTATGCTCATGCCTCGTAATATGACATTATACTTACTTTTGAATAAAGATTTTTGTTGATGTCTTCTCTGCCTGGATGCCTTGTTTATTCTTTGGATGAGTTGTCCAAGTGATCAGAGTTATTTGACTTGCCGAATACTTTGTCCTGCTTTCATTTTTGCCATGTAAACAACTCTGCGTGTTATCTTTGTGTTGACAACCTTTCTTGATCTGTCGAGTGCTTGTCTGGCCTTCGTCCTTGCTATGTAAACAACTTGGTGTAGTCCGTTGTCTTGGCAAACTTTCTTGATCTATTGAATGCTTGCCTGGCTTCTGTCTGCGCCGCATAAACAACTCGGTGTAGTTCGTTGTTTTGACAGACTTTGTGATCTCAAGTGTCTTCAGTGTAGCCCCCGAGCCTCTTGCTATTTGGAACAAGGAGCTGGAGGGTCTTGACTTGAATTTTTCCTGATCCATGCTCAGGCTTAGTCATTTTGCTTTTTGGTCTGGGTGTTAGCTTGTTAGCTACCCTCATCGGTGGGCTCAAGCATCTTTTCAGCTATTTTGCTCTCGACCGGTAGGCTCAGGCATGTTTCAGCCATTTTGCTCTTTGGTTCGGGTGTTAGCTTATTAGCTACCCTCATCGGCGGGCTCAAGGATCTTTTCAGCCATTTGACTCTCGGGCGGTAGGCTCAGGCATGTTTCAGCCATTTTGCTCTTTGGTTTGGGTGTTAGCTTATTAGCTACCCTCATCGGTGGGCTCAAGCGTCTTTTCAGCTATTTTGCTCTTGGCTGGGATGCTCAGGCGTATTTTCAGCCATTTTGCTTTTTGTTTCGGGTGTTAGCTTGCTAGCTACCCTCATCGGTGAGCTCAAGCGTCCTTTCAGCTATTTTGCTCTCGGTCGGGATGCTCAGGTGTATTTTTAGCCATTTTGCTTTTTGGAAACAACTCGGGGTTAGCTATCATAAGACATATGTTGCCGGAAAATAATCTTTATTGATCATGATCGTTTGACAAGCCATAATACATATTTTGTTGAGGAACACCATCTTTATTGGCCGTGAACGTTGATCTCTTGTGGTTTGTACATGTATTCTCCCTTGACTTGTTTTCATACGTAGAATCTTCTTAGTTGGCTGATGTGCCATGTATTGCTGACTTCTTTCCCATCTTTAGTTATTAACTTGTATGTGCCTGGTCCAGTGACTTTTGAGACAATAAAAGGACCTTTCCATGAACTGAGTAGTTTATGGCGTCCGTCAGTTTTTTGTATTCTTCTTAGCACTAGGTCTCCGACTTGTAGTGATCGAGGCTGGGTATTCTTGTTGTAGTGGCGTCTTAATCCTTGGAGGTATCTTGCTGATTGAAGGGTAGTGTTTACCCTGACTTCTTCCGTACTATCGAGTTCTAATCTTCTAGTGTGTTCTGCTTCTCCTTCGTCATACTGTTCTATCCTTGGTGACGTCCAAATCAAGTCGGCAGGTAGTATGGCTTCTGATCTATAAACTAGGAAGAAAGGCGAGTATCCGGTGGCTCTGCTTATTTGAGTTCGTAGCCCCCATACTACTTTGGGTAATTCTTCAATCCATTTTGATCCATAGTCTGCTAGCTCTTCATACAGTATTGGTTTCAATCCGGCTAGTATGAGTCCATTGGCCCTTTCTACCTGTCCGTTGGCTTCTGGATGTGCGACTGATGCGTAATCTATGCCGAAGCCACAATCCTGTGCCCAACTTTTGAACTCTATGGATGTAAAGGGAGAGCCTAAATCTGTGATGATTCGATTGGGCATGCCGAAGCGGTGCATAATGTCTTGGATGAACTCGACTGCTTTGGCTGCGTCGTATTTTGCGAGTGGTTTGTATTCGATCCACTTGGTGAACTTGTCAATTGCTACGAAGATATACTCGAAACCGCCCTTTGCTTTCTTGAGAGGTCCTACTTGATCTAGTCCCCAGCAGGAGAAAGGCCAAGCGGGTGGGATGCAGATGAGATTGTGAGCTGGCACATGAGCTTATCTTGCGAACATTTGACAACCTTTGCATTTTCTGACAAGTTCTTCCATGTCTTTCAGAGCTGTTGGCCAGTAGAATCCGGTGCGGAAAGCTTTGCCGACTAGTGTTCTTGAAGCGGCATGATTTCCGCAGCAACCTGAGTGTATTTCGTCTAAGATCTCTTTGCATTCTTCAAATGAGACACATTTTAAGAGTACTCCTGATGATGCAGCTCTTCTATAGAGCTTGTCCCCTACTAGGACGTAGTTTTTGCTTCTGTGAACAACTCGGGTAGCTTCCTCTTTATCTGCTGGCAACTTATTCTCTTTGATATAATCAATAAAAGCCTGTGTCCATGAAGTGTTGATTACCAGAATCTGGTTGCCTTTGTCTGTGAGTTCTAGGCTTGTCCCACCAGGTTGTTTGATAGAAGGAGCTGATAACTCCTCTATGAATACGCCGAGTGGGACCTTTGTCCTATCTGACCCGAGCTTGGCGAGGACATCTGCTGCAATGTTGGAATCACGCAGAACATGTAGAATTTCCAATCCTTGGAAATGCTTTTCGAGTTTTTGGATTTCAGCGTAGTAAGCACCCATGTTTTCTTTGGTGTAGTCCCAATCTTTGTTGACTTGGTTGATGACTATTGCTAAATCGCCGTATACGAGTAATCGCTTGATTCCGAGAGTAATTGCCACTCGTAGCCCGTGGATGAGAGCTTCGTACTCTGCTTCATTGTTGGTATCTTGCCATAATATCTAGAGGACATACTTGAGTTGTTTTCTGTCTAGAGAAATTAGGAGAACGCCTGCACTGGCTCCGCCTAGCTTGAGTGATCCATCAAAGTACATCTTCCAGTGGTCAAGGATTGTATTTGACATAGGTTGTTGAATCTCTGTCCACTCGGCAACAAAATCGGCAAGGGTTTGAGATTTGATTGCTTTCCATGGGGTGAAATCGATGTTGAGAGCACCGAGTTCAACTGCCCACTTTGATATGCGCCCTGTTGCGTCTCTGTTGTGTAAGATGTCTCCGAGTGAGAAATATGTCACCACGGTAATCTTGTGGCTTTCAAAATAGTGGCGAAGCTTGCGTGAAGTGATCAATAGGGCGTAGAGTAGTTTTTGCACATGCGGGTACCGGATTTTTGGTTGACAGTACTTCGCTGATGTAGTATATGGGTCATTGTACTTTATATACGCGCCCTTCTTCTTCTCTTTCTACGACTATCGTCGTGCTGACCACAGTAGAAGTTGCCAAAATGTATAGCATCATGTCTTCATCTTTCTTTGGAGGTGTGAGAACTGGTGAGGATGTGAGGTATGCCTTAAGTTTCTTGAAAGCTTCATTGGCTTCTTCCGTCCACTCGAACCTATCTGTCTTCTTTAGTAGTTTAAAGAAAGGTAACCCTTTTTCGCCGAGCCTTGAAATGAAATGATTGAGTGCCGCCATGCAGCCTGTTAGCTTTTGCACATCTTTGACGTTTCGAGGTGGGCCCATCTCTGTTATGGCTCGAATTTGCTTGGTGCTTGCTTCGATTCCACGATGACTGACCAAGAAACTGAGTAGTTGTCCTGAAGGAACTCCGAATACACACTTGTTTGGGTTCAATTTCCACCTCCATCTTTTCAGGTTCTCGAAGGTTTATTTTAAGTCTTCAATCAGTGTATTCGGGTTCTTTGTTTTTACCACCATGTCGTCCACGTATGCTTCTATGTTTTCAACGATCTAATCACCAAGGCACGTTTGGATAGCTCTTTGGTAAGTGGCTCCAGCATTCTTGAGCCCAAACGACATGGTCTTGTAGCAGTAGGTACCGAACGGAGTGATGAAAGATGTCTTGCTCTGGTCTTGCTCTTTTAATGTGATCTGGTGATACCCTGAATATCAATCAAGAAAGGATAATAGGGCGGATCCTGCTGTTGAATCAACTATCTAATCAATGCGTGGTAGCCCGAACGGATCTTTCGGGCAGTGCTTGTTGAGATCTGTGTAGTCGACACACATGTGCCATTCGTCTGTGTTCTTTTTCTGTACTAGAACTGGGTTTGCTAGCCAATCTGGATGAAGAATTTCTCTGATGAATCCAGCCGCCATTAGCTTTGTGATTTCTTTTTTAATCGCTGCCTTCTTGTCAAGCGAGAATCGTCGTAGCTGTTGCTTTACAGGCTTGGAGCCTTCATTGATATCGATTCTGTGCTCAACCAACTCTCTTGGGACACCTGGCATGTCGGCCGGCTTCCAAGTGAAGATATCTTTGTTGTCCCAAAGAAAGTTGGTGAGCGCAAGTTCCTATTTTGCCAAGAGGTGGGCGCTGATGGTTGCTGTCTTGGAGGGATTGCCAGTGCCTAGGTCGATTTGCTTGACGTCGGCTTCTTTTGGTGGCACGAGGATGCTGGGCTTTTTAGTCGGTATCTCTAGTTCTTGGCTTATTTATGCGGCAATAGTGGCTATTTCTTTTCTACCATTGTCGGCTTGTGCTTTGGCTGCGATTTGGATTGCCTGAACGTCGCAGTCAAAAGCGCGCTTCAAATCACTTCAAAGAGAAAGGACACCGTTGGGTCCTGGCATCTTAAGCAGTAGGTATGGATAATGCGGTATTGCCATGAACTTTGCTAGCGCTGGGCGCCCGAGGATTGCATGGTATGATGAATCGAAATCCACAACCTCAAACTTGATGAACTCTGTACGGTAGTTCGAGGGAGTTCCAAAAGTAACGGGTAGAGTAATTTGTCCAAGTGGCATGGCTGCCTTGCCAGGTACTATGCCATAAAAAGGTGTACTTGTTGGTGTAATCATCCCGGCGAGTTGCAGTCCCATCTTCCTTAGTGTTTCTGAAAAGATGATGTTGAGTCCAGCTCCCCCATCGATTAGTACTTTGGTGACAGTCATACCAGCAATAGTTGGATCTAGAACCAGTGGGTAATGGCCTGTGTTTCCCACGCTAGTCCATTGGTCTTCTCTTGAAAATTGGATTGGATACTGTGACCAATTGAGATATCTCGGAGTAGCCGGTTCTGCGGCCATGATAGTTCATAGTGCTAATTTTTCTTGATGTTTGCTTCTGGAATCTGGGGCCCTGGAGAAGATCACTGCTACCGTTCCCCTGGATTTTTGGAATCCCTTGTCTTCGTGGTTGTCCTCATCTTTTTTCTGATTGTCTTCTTTAGTGTTCCCCTTACTATCTTTTCTTGTGTATCGATCATTGAAGGTGTAGCAATTTTCGATGGTGTGCT
Organism: Miscanthus lutarioriparius; assembly: GCA_904845875.1. Taxonomy (NCBI): domain Eukaryota; kingdom Viridiplantae; phylum Streptophyta; class Magnoliopsida; order Poales; family Poaceae; genus Miscanthus; species Miscanthus lutarioriparius. The sequence goes on from CAJGYO010000016.1 coordinate 38,377,684, forward strand.
TCCCATTAGGGTGCAATGGGAAACGTATGTTTTCGATGTCGTCATATCTTCTAGGTTTGGAAAACTTCTTTGATTTGTCAGCCATTGCCACGGTGTTGTCTGGTCTACATTTTCTTTCCTGATGTCTGCTATTTCGATGATTTTGCTTGTCTGGGTTGTCTCGGTTGCTTCTATCCCGGAACCTCTCTCGTGTCTTCTCTTCCGCATTAATCATCTTTTCTACTATTCGTCTAAATTCTTCATTGTTTCTCAGATTTTCTTTGCAGAAGTCTTGAAATTGCCACCTAGCCATGATTCCGTAAGAAAAAGCTTCAATTACTTCTCGTTCGGTGATGTCATGTACTTGAGCTCGTAGTTCGCCGAATCGTCGATAGTAATCTCTGAGACTTTCACCTCCCTTCTGCTTGAGTCCTTTTAACTTTGCGTCGGTGATTGGGTGTGTAATGATCCCTGCGAAATTTTCACAGAAAGCTCTTTGCAAGTCCTCCCAATTTCTGATTGATCCTGGATTCAATTTATCGAACCATTGGAGAGGCATGGCTTCCAGGGCCATGGGAAAGAAAAGGGTCTTGATATTGTCGTCTCCTCCGGAAAGTTCAATCGATTGCGAATATATCCTGAGCCACTGCATTGGTTCAGTTTTGCCATCATACTTAGAGTGGTTGGACGGTTTGAACTTGTGAGGTAATCGTATTGACGCAAGTCTGTTTGCAACACAGGGGAATCTATCGTGCGTTCCGGCTTCTTTGAATTCCTATTCGGCACTTCTGTAACACCCCGGCTCAGGGCTTAATAGGATTAATAGGATACTCATACCAATAAGTTGCAACTTCTTTTCTAGAAGCCCATCTCTTGAGAACTCCAAGGTTAAGCGTGCTTGGCCTAGAGCGATGGGTGACCGACCGGGAAGTTCTTCCCGGGGGCGCATGAGTGAGGACAAAGTGCACAGAAAAGACTGGTATTGGTCTGTGGGGGCAGTCTATGTCCTAGGAAAGCTATCAGATGTAAGCGGGCCTGGCCTCGAGGAGGCGGGATGTTACATAATGGTATCGGAGCCGACCCTTGTGGTTTCACGGGTGCGTGTGTCAGTTGCGCAGGCATGGTGCGCATGGCTGGTGCGGACCCAGAGTGGTCACCCAGCATGGCACATGCGCTGGCACTGGACACACGAACGTGGCCAAGAGGGGACGTTCGTGGCCTGGGGTTGACCGACGAGGACATCGGTCTCCTAAGGGGGTGAGGATGTAACACCCGGCTCAGGGCTTAATAAAATTAATAGGATACTCGTACCAACAAGTTGCAACTTCTTTTCTAGAAGCCCATCTCTTGGGAACTCCAAGGTTAAGTGTGCTTGGCCTGGAGCGATGGGTGACCGACCAGGAAGTTCTTCCCGGGGGCGCATGAGTGATGACAAAGTGCGCAGAAAAGACTGGTGTTGGTCTGTGAGGGCAGTCTATGTCCTAGGAAAGCTATCAGATGTAAGCGAGCCTGGCCTCGAGGAGGCGGGACGTTACAACTTCCTTCTGGCCAACTGTTGTTTTGATGAGAGTAATTCTGCGAGGCTGTCTGGGTAGGTGCCCTGTTTCTGGTCTTTCTTGGTTGTTCAACTCGGTGGCTCTGACTATGGTCCCTTCTACTTTCTCTGTTATGACTTCCACTTGGTCCAAGTCTCTCGAAAGTGGACTTTCTTTGATTTTGATCTTCTTGCCTATGGGTCGTTGATCTGGCGGGTAGTCTTGAGTGGGTCCTTTCTTCATGCGTCCTCAGGGCTGCTGACCAGAGAAAGTCCTAGAGCTGTTCATGTTTTTCACTAGGATGTGAGGTCGCTCTGAGTTCTTCTAATGCTTCTCGGATCTTATCGTAGGGTGTATTTGTCGTGCGTCTTTCTTCGACTTCTCATTGTGATTTTCTTCTGTCGTACTCAGCCAACTCTAACTCATATCTGATCCAAGCTTCCTTGCGCTGCCTAGCACGATGTTGGCATCCTTGCTTCAACTTGTTTTTTCTTTCTCTGGCTTGTTTCTGATTCTCGGTATCACCATCGTAGTCCTGGGCAAAGGGTGATATGTTGGATTCTGATTCATCCGATGATCTGACATCGGGTGCTTCTGGGGGGACCAATGATGATCGAGGACGACGAACCATGAGTACTTCGCATGCGTGAACTGTTCTGTTATTGGCGTTAGTTTCCACATTGTCGGAGTTGCTGATAACTTTAGTAGAGGCCTCAAGGTCGCAGATCGAGTCTCCTTCTTGGTAGGGTAGAATTGTCGTTGTCATCGTGTCGACCAGTCGGGTACTGCTATCCTTAGGAATAGAGCCCGGCCAGTGGACGTTGCAGTCTTAAGATGTTATAGTTAGTACGAGACCTTCCTGAACTCCCTTTAGTGGCATTCTAAGCACCGGATCGAGGAATCCTCCGGGCCATGTCCGATAAGATGTTGCCATGTCGTGGAGTCTGAGCGAAAAAGGATCCGACTTCTTGAAAAGATTCTGCGTGTACTCTAAGTTGTATTATTGATAGGTCAGGGCCGTGTTCTTAAGCCCCACCAGAAAAGAACTCGGTTTTCCGAAAGAACTCGGATAAGATTCTATCTCGGATGCAGAGCCTGAGTTCGAGTCGGATGCGCAAAGCCGCAAAACCTGAGTTGAATCGGACATCATGAGCTACACGAATCTTCTGGAAATTTGATCTGTCATAGTCGCCGAAATAGAATAGTCTTCATGGTGATTCGAATCTTCGAGGAGATGGCTTTGGAGCTTGCCATTGTCGTCCACCTCGTAGATCCATGAGCCAAAGATGAAAGTTGATCCTGTCGAGAAGAACATGCTGTCGAGGTCCATCGAGCCCTCGGATGCAAATTCATCGAAAGCCCCTATCTGGCGCGCTAGCTGTCGATGTTTCACCACTGATAGCCTGCCACGAGGTTACCCGGGACAGTATGTTCGGGCTTCGGCTTATGCAGAACTCGACGGTGAACGTAGGAGACAGTCGATTTATCCTGGTTCGAGCCCTCGATCGTTGATCGAGTAATAGCCCTACGTCTAGTCGGTGTTAGCCTCTGCGTTGTATTGATTGTGTTGTTGCATTGTAGAAGTCTCGTGCTCTCTAGGATCCTGCCCTCCTTTATATAGTCAGGAGGTCAGAATCCTAATCGGTTTACAATGAGAGTTCCTAGTAGGATTATAGAATAATACTACTACTAAGATTACATGGGGAGAATCCTAGTTAGACTAGATCTTCTCTCTTCTTTGCGGGGTATCCTGTGGGTCCCGCACTGACACAGCCCCTCCCCCCTTATAGAAATCTCGTCCTGAGATTTGAATGGCCTACCATTCTTCATAAAAGGTGGGGTAAACTTCACGTAGGTAATCCTCTCGTTCCCATGTAGCATCCTGTTCACTATGGTTATTCCACACCACTTTGTAGAACTTAATCACCTTGCTTCGAGTTACTCTTTCCCTCTCTTCCAAAACCTATATCAGTTTCTCCTCATAAGTCAAATCCGATTGGAGTTTAATATTGGTGGGTTCAATAGCTTCATCAGGTACGCAAAGACATTTTCTTAGCTGAGAAACATGGAAGACATAAAAAACAACACTCATCTCTAGGGGAAGTCATAACGTGTAGGATACATTTCCCTTTTATTCAATAATCTGATGTGGTCCTAGGTACCTGGGTGTAAGCTTCCTCTTTACTCCAAACCTCTGCACACCTCTCGTGGGCGAAACTTTTAAGTACACATAATCTCCCACTTCAAAGGTTAGTGGCCTTCTTCGTTTATCAGCATAACTCTTTTGCCTAGACTAAGCGGCTTCAATATGTTGTTGGATAATACGCACTTGATCTTCAGCTTCTTTAACAAAATCAATACCATAGTATCTCCTCTCTCCGGGCTCAACCCAATTCAAAGGAGTTCAACATTTTTGACCGTACAAGGCCTCAGAAGGAGCCATTCTGATGCTCTCTTGATAACTGTTGTTGTTGGAAAACTCGGCTAAAGGTAGCCATTTTTTCCATGAACCCTTGGAAGAGATCTTTTTATTTTGTTTCTATTTTTAGATTACTATAACTATATATATTTATTATAAAGATAACTTTTTATTTTGTTTTTAGTTATTTATCTTTTTTTACTATTTAAAAGAAACTAAAATTAAAACAAAAGGGAAAGTAATACTTACCTGGATACACAGGGGTGCTTCTCCCCCAAGCTATCTCTTTCGGTGAGGGTTCGGTGTTGTAAGTCCTTCGGACTGGACTTCTCCTCTTGAAGTTCATTGATCAAGTTCCTCGGTTTGCTCTAAAGATGAGGATCATTGTGATGACACCTCTAATGGTGACGTCACCTTCTTCCGCCAAACCTGCCTTGGTTTTTAGTTTGATTTTGGGTTGACAGGTTCAGTGCTTCCACTTGTAGAAATTGGGGAATCAATGACTATCCCACACTTTGCTTAACTACTCATAAAGACAAGGTAGAGATCAAGTGCAAGGGCTCTGTTGGTGGGAAAACACCAACAGAACCAAAACTTTCCTTATTCTTCTCTAACCTTAGGCACATTGGACAACATGGAGTTGATGTTATGTGCTGTGTTCATTTATATCATGAGTGAAAGGATCAGAAGATTGTGGACATATATAGTGGCTAACCTAATTCTACTTTGCTCCTTGAAAACATATCTCTTATTCATCTCTTTTTCTCTTCTTCTTTTTTTAGGCGGGCATCTAAGTACCCATTGTATTAAATATCTTGAGCACTTATCTATTTTTTCTCAACTCTTTTTTTTCTTTTCTTTCTCTTTTTATGAATAACTTTTGCATAGCCCATGCCTCTTTTCTACAACAAAACTTTTGAGAGATAGAAACAAGAACTTGGAGCATTTATTTGGTGGATGAAAAAACTATCAAGCATGTTTTTGTGTTCACTCCCAGTGTAGGAATAAAACATTTTTGGGTTGATCTAGATGAAGGCATGTTTTTGCTCCTACCCCCAGTGTAGGAGTAGTGCATATTTGAGTGGTGTGTATGTGATCTTGATTTTAAGAGCATGACAAACCTCTCATATGGGTCAACAAAGCTTGACAAAACTCAATGCAAAAAGCAAGCAGCATATATGTGAAAGTTTCCTAGCCTAAATAGCATTTTTGTGTTTTTTCAAAAAGTAAATCTCCAGAACTTTAGTGTCACTTGGAACAAGATAAACAACAGCGTAGATCATCTCATCATCATATCCATCAGTTACCTAGACTTAGATCAAGCATATGCTCCCCACGAGTTTCAAGTTCAGAGTAAATCTTTATATCAAAACAATTTTATCCAAAACTCAAGAGAATTCAAGGCTAAAGACTAGGCACTTGAAATGAATTAAAACAGAGCAACTATTCATCATTTCCATCAAGAGATTATTCTGAGTCCTCTATTTTATTCAACTCTTAAAAATAAACTATCATAAACACTTTTTATTTTGTTTCTATTTTTATATTACTATAACTATATATATTTATTATAAAGATAACTTTTTATTTTGTTTTTAGTTATTTATCTTTTTTTACTATTTAAAAGAAACTAAAATTAAAACCAAAGGGATAAGTAATACTTACCTGAATACATAGGGGTGCTTCTCCCCTAAACTAGCTCTTTCGGTGAGGGTTCAGTGTTGTAAGTCCTTCGGACCGGACTTCTCCTCTTGAAGTTCATTGATCAAGTTCCTCGATTTGCTCTTAAGATGAGGATCATTGTGATGACGCCTCTAATGGTGATGTCACCTTCTTCTGCCAAACCCACCTTGGTTTTTAGTTTGATTTTGGGTTGACAGGTTCAACGCTTCCACTTGTTGAAATTAGGGAATCAATGACTATCCCACACTTTGCTTGAAGTGTGTCATACTCATAAAGACAAGGTAGAGATCAAGTGCATGGGCTCTATTGGTGAAAAAACACCAACAAAACCAAAACTTTCCTTATTCTTCTCTAACCTTAGGCACATTGAACAAGATGAAGTTGATGTTATGTGCTGTGTTCATTTATATCATGGGTGAAAGGATCATAAGATTGTGCATGAATGTAGCATTTAAGTACGTTTGGCTAAAAGAGTTGAAATGCTTAACACATGGAAGGATTGTCTTTCTGTGCATAATGTATCACTCTTTACTTAATTATGACTATCATCTTCTAGAGATAATATGTGCACTTTTTCACTTATTTGGTTAGGACTATGAGCTCAAGAAAGTGGTGCTAGGAACAAGCTTAAAGAACTAAACATTTTGAGTTAATCAGATTGGATTAAGTGAAATTGTAACTCAAACATGTTTGTTTCTTATTTATATTATGTACATACCAGAATTAGTGAAAAACTTTTTAAATGATGACCATTTACCTTAGCATGTTACCTTTGTCATTGGAGCATGATGACACCATGTGCCGAAGGGTAGATGACTCATGATGGTCCTTCCTATTTGATTGAAGTTTTCCTTGTTTGGCTAGCCTCGCAATTCGAGTTGTTCATGAGCTTCTTGTCTCCAAGATTGCACCCTTTCTTTCTCATCCTTTTATCATGCCATCTTTCTGCTCTTTGATCTTTTGACACCTTGTTAGACCTTCCGCCTCACTCACTATTTTATGCCTGCAAAGGATTAGTGGACAACACACACCCGAAGAAAAATACAATTTTAAAACATGGGTTGTTTGTCCAGAATTTTGTAATTTCTCTCTATGCTAATGAAAAAATAGTGTTAGAATTATTTTAGCATAGTTTTTGTTTATCATGTTCTATACAAGCATGGCTTCAAGGCAAAGGTAACTTGAAGCTAAAGACAAAGTGAATGATCTTTGATACTTACAGTTCTTTCATCCATGATAAATGAGTTGTGTCTTCTTTACGCCATGTTATTAGAGTTCGACATGTGCCTTACTTCATCTCTGATTTGAATTCATCTCGTGACTTACCCAAATTGAATTGAAAATTTTCTACAGGGGTTAGTCCAACAAAATATCCAGTATCTGCTAAAGCTATTTTTAATTCAATAACTAATCTGAACTCCTTGTCTAATTTAATTAAGGAAGCCATTTTAACCTAAGCACCTTGCTTAATTTAAAAACCTTTAGAAGTATGTCGAGTACTTCTAAACCAAAACTTACTATGGAAGACAAAAATAACATGAAAGCACTATAGAGATTTGCTCAAACGGAGACGAAAGAACATGATTGTTTCTTAGCAAATTGAGCATTTCTTAAAGGTAGAAACAACCAAAATAATTTAGCAACATAGCAAGAGATGTTTTTAGAGAAGTCTATCCCCAGCTTGAATTTTTGTAGAAAAAAATTAAGTTTGGATGGATGTGATTAAATGTTGTATGATACTTGGTTGGACATACCTTGCGTTGTCATCCCTTATTCTTTTTGCTTTAGACCTAGAATGGTTAGTGACAAAAATACTCGAAGGAATATTTTTATAATTATATTTCTATACTCATTTCACAAGGGCATCACAGCAAAAAGGTGAAAGCTCAATGTTATCTCCCAAAGTGCTTGTTTTAGGACAGAAGCATGTCCTTGGGAAACCTTCGAATTATGTTTCAAGTTGGTGAAGTAGTTTCCCCTCCAATACCAACCTTTGGGTAGCTATCTCAAGATTCACACAATGAGATCTACAATATTTATGATAAACATATGAATCTACATCCACCCTTTCAAAAGTCTTTATGAATAGGGAGTACGAGGGGGTTGAAAATCCCGTGTGTGGCAATGTTGGAGAGACCAATTGATTCAGGAAATTTCTCATATGAACATAGATTTGATGAGGTGTTTATGAAGTAGCTTCCATGCTCGTTGATGTAATCTTCCCTTTCAAGCTCCAAGGGTGATTCTTCATGGATGTCCAATATTTCCCTTGGATTGGTGACTCTCGAGTTGATGTTGACTAAGGCCTCCTCCAAACTTGGGTGAATTATTATGTTTATTAAGGAGATTAATTTAAGCTCACCGTTTGGATCTAAATCAAGTTTGGATTCTACCCATAAGGCTTCATCCTTATCCATCCATTCTTTAGCAACGGCATATGAGTTCTTAATACATTCCAGCCATTGTTGTTGCTCTTCTTGGTCATCCTTCTGGCCTTCATGACTCCTATGCTTTGGGTGTCTTGGTGGATTTCTAGGATCATTATAAGACTTAGAAAAAAGAGCATAAGACGAGTCATCGGGGTCAAGGATGGGTTTGAATAAGACATCTAATGTGGGCATAGAAGGGGAGAAGGTAGGAATAGCTTCGAGGTGGCTTAGCTCTTCTTCTATGGGTTCACTAGACTTGACATCCTTGAATTCTTCCCAATGTCCTACATAGGAATAAGGACGCTTTCTAAGAGATCCCTTCTTGAGAGAAATTGAATTATATTCGCTCAAAGGTCTCTTGTGGAACTGCAAGCTTAAGTTTTTCCCAAAATTAGCATAAAAAAGATTATCCTCACAAGAAATTTCAAAAGGTTGAATTTCTTCTTCCCTTGGAGGATTTTGGGGTATTGATGGTTCGGGATTGACAACTAAATCTTGGGATTGGAGTGGTTGTGATTTGGCTATCAAAACTTTTTCTTGTTTGGAAAATACTTCCTTCTCTTCCTCGAGGAGTTCATTATGAATGCTAGTGCAGGGAGTATTTCCACTAATTCTATCAAGCATAGATCTTGCTTCACTAACAAACAAATGAAGGAAAGCTCCTCTCGAGGCTTGATCGAGGGTTTGTGCAGAATCCTCGCTAAGACCCGTATAAAAATGTTGAAGGAGCATCGGGTCTGAAATAGCAAGGTCTGGGCCAGTGGTAATAAGATAATTAATATGTTCCCATGATGTGGCAAGGGATTCTTCTTCTAGTTGTCTAAAATTTAGAACCTCTTTCTGAAGGCTAAATACTTTATAGATAGGAAAGAAACATAAACAAAATTTAGAGCATAACGTTTTCTAATCTCCTTGCATACTTTCTATGGTTTGACTGTACCAATGTTTAGCTCTTCTTATCAAAGAGAACGGAAATAACTTCCATCTTAAGGTCTTGCCAGACATGCCAGAGATACACAAGCATGCACAGGTCTGTTCAAACTCTTGTAGGTATGAGTATGGATTTTCGTTGCCATCCTAAATCAGTTTTTTTAAACACGGATGTAGCTCATAGCTAGGTGTTAGGATAGGCTCTATAGATTTTGGTGGCTCTAGGCATGTGCTCATAGGTGCAGCGTATTGATACATAGGAGTGGAATTCATAGTGAAAAGAAAAGGCAAAACAAAAGAAAGAATAAAAGATAAAATATCAAGCTAGGCTCGAAGTTAATTCAGCAACCGTTTCTCCGGCAACGGCGCCAGAAAGCTTGTTGGTATAAATTAACGCACATAGATAAATCCGCAAGCACACGAATACCACTGTAGCTTTCAACCGGAAGTATTCTAAGTATCGTATCTATAGAGAAATGTGTGAGACTAACTACGGTCTAACTTAACTAAGGGTGGCAACAAGGGTAGGGTAAACAGGAGTGTAGAGAGTATAACTACGGTTCTCTAATTCTGACTTCGGTAAGCTATGTCTTTGACTATTCAATTGGGGAAATTACTAGGGAAAGACATCAATAGAGGATGCTTTCCTTCATAAATGGGTCCTACTGGGCCTACAAACGGGAGGTGGACTATAAAGGATCAACGATGCTATATAGTACTCAACGAGGCTATATAGTAATGATGTCACACACGTGATCACCACCGATCCAGAATGCAGGGTGCATCCACAACTAACCGAAGTCTAGGTACCACGCTTACACTCATGATTAATACTTTACTCCCTCTAGAGCAGAAATAAAGCACTCAAAAGAATCACAAACCTAATGAACAATATAAACACAATACTTACTTGAATCAGAAGTCGATTACCAGAGAAATCTCAACGGCAAGTTCAGATAGAACTTGGATCTACCAAGGTACAAGCCGTATAAAGAGCATCGATAGGCCGGCACCTCCTTCAAACCCTTCCCTCACTCTCCATCTCACTATTATTTACAAGACTAGATGCTATGGAGGACTAATCTTCTCTTGATAGCTGGCTCTTAACCTAAAGATATGAATTAGGGTTTTAGGGATCTGCTGAGGGAGTGTCACACTCGTTTTTAAAGAACAAAACCAGGCTAGCCATATGTGTGCCCAAGAAGTCCACACATACAACAACAGAATGAAAAATATCAAAAACAATGTTATTTAATAGCGTATACATAATTATTTCATCACTTACATCAGAGTATATAGCGAAACGGTTGCTAATCTTGTCTGCAGGCTTCACCTTCATAGGGACGGCTGACTAGGGGTACATACGCCTAGTAATTGTAGAACTCATCATATAACTCACTAGCTCCACTATCTGGTACCCATCCAAGATTTTTATCCAAGAATTAAAAAGTAAAGCAAGCGTAAGTACATCTCGTACTCAACAAGAATAACATAGGGTTTATGAGACTCAAAAGACTAACATTGGTTTACTGCGATTAGCTTTTATTGAGTCATAATTTTAAGCAATTGAGTAGCATCAAATTTATCATAAGCCCACATAAACACATGATCAAGTAAACATGAGTATTGAATAGCATAAAGAATTAATCAATAGTGATCATCTATTCTGTAAAAGTTCCAATGCCGCTCATGATCGTGAGCATGGCTGTTATAACAGTTTTACACTATGAAGTCTTTCAAAAGTTCGTCTAACAAGTTAGGGCCGCTAGGTTTCCAATTGGCAAGTAGATGTAGGAACCCCCTTTCTAATGGCACAATTCCTTCATAGCTATACACATAGGAACAGAGGCTGTCCTATACCTGACTCGGCAAGCCCCTTTTGCGTTCTTTTGGGTAACCACTAACAAGCTAGAAAATGTACTCATACTTGACTAAAGCCAGAGCTATGTAACACTCATGGTTGTACTGTAAGTCCCGGATAATCACTTACAGATAAGACCTTAGGAAGAGGTATCTAGAGCATCACAAAAGCTGTACTTTAGCCCTCTTGTTATTTATTGCTAAAAAGCATCTTTTAGTGTTTATTGCATATACCATTAGTCAAGTTATAAGATCATGGTCTTTAATTGAGCGCTAACATGATACTACCCAATGCATAAAACCATAGGTGACAAGGTACATAATATAAAAGGTAGGAAATCCTTAATGGCAATCAAGGTAGACACATGCAGAATGATTTAAATGATTAATAGTGAATAGGACAACAATGATGATTCTATGCTATACTTGCCGTATACACTTGCTCAAACTTTCTCATACTTTGCTTCTGGTCATCACCCTTTGATCTTCAGCGCTCACAAGTGATTCTCATTCTATTCATAGCAAGCACCACACATAGGCAAACATATACAAATAATAATAAAAGCAGCTAAGAACAGTACACCACACAAGTGTAAGCAACATACTAAAAGTGAGCTCGCTTCTATGGTCACGAGAGTGCAACAAAACGCCGAGAACAAGTCTACGGTTAAAAATAAAACGGATATCAGGAGTTATATATTATAAAAGAAAAGAAAAGCCTACATGCTTGATTTTAATTGAGCAAAAGTTTGTGAAAGTTATTAAGATCAGATTAGTCAAAACACAATTTAATTCAAAAACCGAGTTGAAACTACTCATATTTTATTTAAAAACAATGCCATATAATTTAATCAAGTTTAACTTTATATTTAAAAAAGAAAAGCTATATGTGAACTGAACGAGTTATGTTGTGTCTGTAACATGCTTAACTGAAGCAAAATATGAATTAAAAACGTATTCATATTTCCATTAATCTAGTTAGCAATCGTTATGGTCCGAAGTTCCTTTTAAATTAAAAAACTAGTTTGCATTAACATTATTCAATTTAATATTAAAATTATAAATTCAGAAACATTTAGCATGATGAACATCGCCACATAATCACGAATCCAACGCGTGATTATTAATCATCCATAGGTGAAAGAAGATATATACACTAGGCAAAAACATGTACGTGCGATAGGATATCTGGTAGAGAATTTTAGTATTGATATGTTTGAACGGAAGTTTCACCAGGCAAAACACGTAGCAAGTTTGATGAGCAACAAAACTTGTAGCTAGTTGATGAAATAGACGAACGGTGGAGGTGAACAACAAAACATGTAGTTAGTTTTTTTAACGAGAGTTTTACCTCAGCTTTTAAGAAAGCAAAGTTGATACAGTACTGGGAAAACCAGTTTCTCAAGAAAACAAAAGCAACAACAGATAGAACAAGCCTAGGAAATGACTAAATATCGCAAACATCTGTCGCTACTGATAGACTAGGCTTGAAGTTCCGCAATCAGCAGAGAATCTCGTCCTTCACTTGCATGATACGCTGGCAGTCAGCTTCCTTGAAGAGCACACTCCATTTCTGTAGATATGATAATGCAACATAGATGATGTCAGTTGGAGACTTTGGATACTTGTGTTCAATAGCCATCTTGTTTTATTGTTCCAGATGGCCCAAGCAAATCCTGCAAAAATGAAGAGAGTTAAGCTAACAGGAAGGGGCCCCTTGCCTTGAAGCCATGATTCAGGCAAACTTTTCATAGATGTTGGATGGTCAGCCCATTTGAAAATCTCTCGGAGACATCCCCAAATCATCCGACCAACTATACAGTCAAACAAAATATGGTTCACTGATTCAGTGCCCCCACACAGACAACATTTTCACCCCCTTTCCAACCTCTCTTACAAAGGCTTTGGGCACATTGCAGCTTGTTGAAAACTTGCCAAAGAAAGAATTTGATTTTCAAAGGTATTCTACATTTCCAAAGGAAGCCAGCAATCTTGCTAGCAGCCCCACCATTAGTAATAAACCTATATAGTGATTTGGCAGAAAAGAACCCTTTCTTCTCTAACCCCCATGTGACCAAATCTGTAGCCTCCTCTTCTAAGACAATTGTATCAAGCTCACTTTTGAGCTCAACCATCTGTTAAATTCCCTGACAGATAGGGATCTCCTGAAGTTTACTGCCCATTCCTCCTCCAACCAGTGATCAGATACCACACTATCAGGATCTCTAACCATCTTGAAAAGATCCTCATAAGCAATTTTCAAAGGCACATTTAGCACCCAGCAATCATGCCAGAATCTACAATTCAGCCCATTCTTTACTTTGAAGAGGGCTTCCCATTTGAATAAATGTTTCACCTTGTGGAGACCTTTCCAAAATTGAGAACTGCCCTTACTAGGAGCAGAGAAGAAATTACACCCATTCAAATATTTAGCTTTAATCAATCTAAACCAAAGCTCATCAGGTTCATGATGTATCTTCCATATCCATTTAACCAGCAGACAATCATTCATTATTCTAGTGTTAATGATGCCCAGACCCCCTTGGTCTTTAGGCCTACTGACCATTTCCCACTTGGCCATATGATATCTAAATTTGTTATCAGCTCCTTGCCACAAAAAATTAGCCCTAACACTGTCCATCTTCTTATGAACCCCATCAGACAGCTAGTAAAACCCCATGCAGTAGATAGGAATGCTACTAAGACAAGAATTGGTCAGAATATGCTTCCCTCCCGATGTAATGTGTTTGCCTTTCCATGGGTCCAATCTATTGATCATCTTCTGAATAATTGGAGAGAAGGCCCCCATGGCTAAATGAGAATCACTAATAGGAATCCCAAGATACTTCAGAGGTAAAGAGCCCAAGGAGCAATTTATCATATTGGCCATATTTTCTTTTTCCTGTTGAGAGCCCCTAAAGGCAAACACCTCACTTTTATGGTAATTAGTCTTAAGGCTAGTAAGCCATTCAAGGCAGTATAAGATAAGCTTGAGATTCCTAATAGATTGACCAGAGCCATCCACCATGATGACAGTGTCATCTGCATATTGGATGTGAGAGATACCCCCTAGGATATGATTTTCAAGAACCCCTGTTATATGCCCCTTAGTGACAGCCTTGTCCAGGAGTACGCCCAAAACATCTGACCCAAGATTAAAGAGGAGACGAGAGAGAGGGTCCCCTTGTCTCAATCCTCTATAAGTACTAAAATAGTTGCTCCTTTCTCCATTAACATTGATACACACTTTCCCCCCTAATAGTGTCCATCACCCATTTGACCCACTTTGGATGAAAGTTCCTGCTCAGCATCACTTGCTCTAGAAGCTGCCATCTCACCCTATCGTATGCCTTCTCAAAGTCTATCTTTAGGACCAACCCATGACCCTTGTTTTTCCTAAGCTCATGGAGAACCTCATGAAGTATCACCACTCCTTCTAAAATGTTTCTACCCTTGATGAACCCTGTCTGATTTCTACCAAAATATCCTTAGCTATAGGGGTCAATCTGTTTGTCAAAGCTTTAGTAATCCATTTGTAATCCACGTTTAAGAGACAAATAGGTCTATATTGTTTAATAATATTGGCCTCCTTGACCTCAGGAACCAAAGTGATAACCCCAAAATTCATTCTCTTAATATCTAGTTGTTCAGCATGAAAATCCTTAAAGAGGGCCAGAATGTCATCCTTTATAATTTCCCAAAAGGCATTGAAGAAGGAGACCCCAAATCCATTTGGGCCTGGAGCAGAATTGGATTTCATCTCCATGGTGACCTCCTTAATCTCCTTTGTGTCAAAGCCCCTAACCAAATGTTCTCTAATGTCAGTAGTAAGTTTCAGGACAGTAGGCCAGAAATCAAGTCCAAGGACCATGTGACATGGGTCACTAGTTCTAAACAAAGGCATGTAGTAAGACACAATGTGAGCGGTTGTGTCTTTTTGACCCCTGATCTCGCCCTGTTCAGTATCAAGAAAAGCAATAGTGTTCTTCCTCCTTCTCCCATTGGAAAATTGATGGTAAAAGTGGGTGTTTGAATCCCCCATCAAAACCCACTTTTTCTTCTAAATTGTCTAATCTCTCAATCTTATTCTCCAAATTAATCCTCTCATCCCATTCCAAAAAAGAAAGAAGCCTAGATTCTGCCAATAGATCTAGCTCCTGGATTCTCTTCACAAGCAGCTCCCTTTCAGCTCTCTGTTCCCCTTTTAAATTCAAGCTCCAACCTCTCAGAAATTGTCTAAGTTTTTGAAGGCTACCATGCCATTTATCCAAGGAATAAGACTTAGAAGCAAAGGATTTACTCAAGGCCGTCCATTTGTCCTGAATAAGCCTATAAAAGTCTTTATGAAGTAGCCATTGGTCATTGAAGTAGAAGTAACTGCGTCAGGTAGCTCCATGCTCACTAGAATTAAGGACTAAAGGACAATGATCCGAACCAACCCTGGCTTTGGACCAAGCATGACATGTGGGATAGTTCATCTCCCAGGATTTAGTAGCCAAAATTCTATCTAGCTTGATTAAAGTGGGATCTTTCTGTTTATTGGACCAAGTGAATCTAGGACCACTAATAAAAATCTATCTCAAGTGAAACTGTCCTATAAACTCATTGAAAAGATCCATCAGGTGCTGGTCTCCTTGACCCCCTATTTCTATCTTTATTACTCCTGATCAAATTGAAATCCCTACCCAAAAGCAGAGGTAAATCTTCCTGTGAACATGAATCTGATAACACTAATACAAAGTCAGCTGAGAGATCATGTTTTGCTGGCCCATGAACATTGACTATCCAAATCCTGAAATTACTCAGTCTATTCCTTACTAAAACCCACAAACTAAACTGAAGTAGTTCTGTTTGTTCTATTTCAAGTGACTCAGAGTTAACTCCCATAGCTAACCCTCCAGAATGTCCTCTGGCTGGAATCCAGTGCCAAGAGAGAACTTTGTTTCTAGTCATTTCTTTCAATTCCCAGTCACTAAAATCTTGTTTTATGGTTTCCTGAATGGCGACTAGGTCTAAGTCCTCCTGAAGCACATGTTTGGCAATCAAGTTTCTTCCGTAGGGAGTACCCACACCCCTAGCGTTCCAAAATAAGAATTTCATGATATATCAAGGTTACAGATCAAGTCAGAATTAGGCTCAGTATTGCTAGGACCATCCCCCTCCATGGTTGATGATTCCTGGTAACCTCTATTCTGGTTAGATATAACCCCCATGGCTAAATCTCCCAGTTCATCATCATTTTGAGGAGCAGATTTTGCAATTTGGGCCTCTAGGAATTTCTTATAATTTGCTTCTGCTATAGCCGCTCTAGCTAATTCTTCCAATTTAAAGACATGTAGCTGCTCAGCAGGATTAACCATCTCGATGTCAAAATCATTAATGACAGAAAGAAGCATATCATCAGGAGTATTGTTTAGTACAGTAAATGGGTTATGTGTAGTTGTACCTGATGGATTATCCCTAGCAGATGCTCTCATTGCCGCCTTCTCAGCAATTGGGATGCCATCCCTAGGGATCCTACTGCTGGATCTTGAGGCCACCACGATCTAGGTCTTCTTCTGTCTTTTAGTCTTCTTGCTTTTAGAGGTTTGCCACCTTTGGCCCACTCCCTCAATGTCAGTGTCTTTGCTTTGGCATGAAATGTTGTCCATCATTATCTTCCTCAACAGTATTCCGTGTGTTGAAAGCAACATGGATAGGCGATTTATCAAAGCCCGGCACTTTAGCTGAAGTTTCAGACATTGGTTCCTTCCAAATGCCAGTAGAAAATGTCTCCTCCTGAGTAATGGATTCCATAGGTTCAAAGTCTTGAGCCTCAGAAACCAACACCAACTTGGGCCACTTGTCTTTATCCATCAAGTACGCCCCATCAATCCAATGAACAATGACCTGATTTTTAGCAGGAGATAGAGTTGGATCCTCATCCAGTATCTACTGATCTGCTTGTGTAATTCCAGTAGAGTCACCTACAAGATTTGCCCCCACTGGAGTTTTGGATTCCATGTCAATCAGTCCAACCTCAGGATGGAAAGCAGCCAAGGAATTTACTACGGCCGGCCTCATTTGTTCAGAATTTCCTTTATCACCCACAACCTCCACACAGTCCTCCATAGATTCATCATTGTTGGAGTCCATCTCCCTATCTAACCTGCCCATCCTGTCAAATTCTCTTCCACCTCAAATCTCAGGAACACCCCAACACCATTAAAGAAAACTTCAATTGATCCTTTGATGGCTGAAGGGTTCCTACACCTCACTTTCACCCTAATAGGTTCAGCTCTGATGAGACTCAGTTCATCCACCACTAGAGGTTCTGCTACCAAATTAGTAATCTCCTTCACTAATTCAATCTCTCTAGCAATATCAGGAATTTTGTGAATCTTAATCCAAACTGTATGAAGAACATAGGAAGATTCAGGGTCCATGAATGACTTGGAGATACACCCCTTCAACCCAAATAGAGACATCTCGAAGCCAGTTAACTTTGTGAAGGTGTCCAGAGTATTCTTATTTGGGAAGACCGTATGGTACTCTTGGTGATCCATCTTCCTAACTTTAAAATCTCAATCTGACCTCACTAGGTGCTTCAGCTCCTTATCCATTCTTTCCTCAGAAGCCTCACCTTCATGTATAGTGTGTAAACCTGTAGCTGCGGCCTCCTTGGCCCTGGCCTCAGGTATGTTGAGAGAATAAAATCCTTGGCCCAGAATCCCAAAACCAAACATCTGCAACTTCTTCAAATTCACATGCTTACAGTCAACCGCTATGTGACCTCTACCCTTACACTTGTAGCACACAGGTTCCTTGGTACAGTCCGACAAACGGTGACCAGTCTCCAGGCAACGAAAGCATTTAACCTCTGCGGGATTGAAGGGTTTCATACCTGTTGAAGGGCCTACACCTCCTTTCTCCCGGTGAATATCTCTCCATGAGTCAATGGCTCGATGGTCAGGCGGTTCCCAGCTGCCTGCTGATTTGGCCCCCAATCTCCCTTATTGTTATGATTTCGAGCCCCCTGACGCCCATTACTCCAGCCTCCTTGCTGAGATTGGCTTCCTCCGAGATCATGCCTCCCAGGGTTGTATGGCCCGTTGCCCTCAAAGCGCTCTTGGCCCCGTTGGAACTGACCTCAGCCATCATTCCTTCCCCTGAAGCCACCGCCATCCGTACCCAGGGCCTCTGCCACCACCCTATTGCAGTTGGCGACGCAGATCATGTTCCTCAAGCTCTCTCCTAAGAAGGTCGTCCTCCTCCATCCACTCCTCCTGCCGACGTTTGCCTGGCGGACGAGCAGGGTCTCTCGCGATCTTGGTGATTTGAGCGAAGGATTTGGTTAGGGTTTGGTGTGGAGGAAGAGCTCGAACTCTGCTGGAGGAATATCGATAGCGGTCTAAAGGACGGGCAGGATGACAAAAATCCAACGTGAGCCTTCCTTTCCGGATCCAAAACCACCCAGGACCTGGCCCAGCGGCCCAGGAATGGTCAAAGCGGGTGTCGCGGCTCAGGAGGGCGTCTTCGTCTTCAACCGGCATCCTCAGGGTCTCTGGAAGCTTCCCCTCCATGGGAGAACATGTAGCTAGTTGATGAAATAGACGAACGGTGGAGGAAGTTGACAAGATTACCATGCATGTCATCCGTAGCTTGCTCTGGTCATGGCGAGAAACAGATGATAGATGCAGGATTAGCTTGGAACGCATGCATCACGGTGGTAAATCTAACCAAAGGTGCTGGAGATGTTTTAAGACAAAGCATGTAATAGAGAATTGATTAGAAAATAAAGGATAAACTGAAAGGCAAGGTGACAGGGGCTCACGTTGGTGGTTTCTAGTTGAATCGCCGATGATTACTTCTTGTTTTTCAGGCGCATGGCACTGGTGGATTTGCTCCTTCGTGCAGGTGGCGCCTGGCTTGGCCGCTTGACCGGACGACGAGGAGAACGAAGTTAGCAGCAAGTGCTTCACGTGGCCGCCTCTGGCTGTGATTTGCCTCCATGGACTTCTGGACGACCTGAGCCTCTTCACGGAAGCCCCAGATACATAGCAGCAGCATGCCTCCTGCAGCAGGCGATACTAGATCGGCGAAAGGCAGAGGTAGGAACAAGAAGAGACAGGACTCAGGAGATCGACAACATTGCCTGGCTCTTTTGAACACGAAGAAGACGATGAACTCTCCTGGAAGGCTCGTGCATTCTTGATGCCAGCAAGTAGGCGACAGAAACGGGAACGACGTACGGCCTGCCCTGCCGGAGATGAACTGGAAGGCAACGGCTTGATCTTTCTCATCATGGTGGCGCTCGAATCCGCAGCTTCGGCGAGCGTGGAAGGGAAGGATCAACTTGCAGTTTGGCATGGCAGATGGAGGCGACGAGAGCAGTAGGGCTGCGCCTTAATTTTTAATGGATTGAACTCAGATTTTCAATGGTTGGATACATGAAGCAGCGATTGCGATTTATGGACGGGCATGACGTGATGGATATGGAGTCCTTGGCTTGCACGGCATATATCGCAGATAGATTGGAAAGGAAAACAGAAATCGATGGGTTGCTCTGTGCCAGAACAGCTGGCCGATGCTGTCTATCATCGTCATTAAGATTAAGGCATATGGCGTCGTTGCTTGCTTCTTTGATCCGTATGCGTCCTCTCGTCAAAGCAAAATGAGCCAAGAAACAAAACAGAAAAACAGGTAGGAAATGGATCAACGCGAGATGGAATTGTACAGACCTTGATCCATTAGTCAAGGAACCAAAAGGTTTCTGGTTTGGGATAGATTAGAGTTGGGATTAATTATTTTCGGAATTAATTAAGTGCGGCATTAAAATAATTCTAGAAAAGTTTAGAATTGCTATTAAAGTCGCGAACAATACTCCGAAAGCTCCAAAAAACTCAGCGAAATTCTCAGAGACATTTTGGAACATGGAACCCAAATAAAGTGTTTGAGCTCACGATAAGATAATTTGGAGCATCTAAAAATTAGATTATGCTTCGAGAAAAGTGGGAACAAATTCCAAGAAAAGTCAAAAAAATTCTAGAAAGTATGTAGAGATAAGTTGATGGACGATGAACTGAAAGAAGTGATTTAAAGCCCGAGAAAAG
Organism: Miscanthus lutarioriparius; assembly: GCA_904845875.1. Taxonomy (NCBI): domain Eukaryota; kingdom Viridiplantae; phylum Streptophyta; class Magnoliopsida; order Poales; family Poaceae; genus Miscanthus; species Miscanthus lutarioriparius. The sequence goes on from CAJGYO010000016.1 coordinate 38,397,611, forward strand.
GATCTTGAGAAGCTCCGAATGAAAATATTAAGATCACAAGAGAGGAGGGATGTGATTGTAGAAAAAGACAGATAAGCTGAGAAAGATAAACGACTTACTAAACGTGCTTTACAATTTTTCATAATCACAACACATAGTCATGCAACAAGCAATCTCACATCAGACAAGAGCCCACCAAATTAATTTAGAAAAGTTTGAAATACACAATTTTCTATAACTAAATTTGTAAAAACTTAAATTAGTCTTGTCAAGTTTTATACAAATATTTAAACCATTTGTTTTATTGGCCTCGTTCGGCTGGTACGAAGTTTGGCTTGTTCAGCTTCTTTTTTTAGTCGGAACAGTGTTTTTCTCTCACAATATTTCAGCCAGAACAGTATTTTTCAGCCAGTTTCAGCCAAGATTCAGACCAGCGAACGGGGCCATTTAGTGTTTTCTATTCACAACAAAAAAATTAGAAATTTTAGGGTGTAACAAACTACCCCATTTAACAGGAATCTCGTCCCGAGATTCGGAGATATTAGAAAGAAAGATAAAGCTAATCTTCAGGTCTTCGGTCTTCTTGATTCGAGATTTATGAGTGATGGAAACGATGATAAAGATCAACATGGTTTGTAGAGGATGCTACCCCACTTAACAAGAGTTTTGTTCATCTTCAAAACCCTCCTTCAGGACACAGGGGTGGAGACGACACACAAATAACACAACAAGCAAGACTTGCACATATTAAAGCATTGAAACTACACGTGCTTCTTATAGCAATGGCAAACATCCTAAGGAGTGGATTATGATGAAAGGCCATCGAGATTTTAAACAAGGTGAGATCAGAAAGTTAAGTAAGCAACTGAAATAAATAAAAAAAATCAAAGAGGTAAGCAGAAATAGCTCAAAGAAAGCTTATATAATATGACAAGGCTAAAAAATAGTCAAACAAATGGTCAAGGACGTAGAAAAATAGTTTTATAGCAAAATAACGGCCAATGCTAACTGGGCATACGTCCTACAGTCAACATATCTCTGATACCAATTTGTCACACCCAGTTTTAAAGAACAAAACCAGGCTAGCCATATATGTGCTCAGAAAGTCCACACATACAACAACAAAATGAAAGATATAAAAAATAATATTATTTAATAGCGCATGCATAGTTATTTCATCACTTACATCAGAGTATATAGCGGAATGGTTGCTAATCTTGTCTGCAGGCTTCACCTTCACAGGGACGGCTGACTGGGGGTACATACGCCTAGTAATTGTAGAACTCTTCATATAACTCACTAGCTCCACTATTTGGTACCCATCCCAGATTTGTATCCAAGAATTAAAAAGTAAAGCAAGCGTAAGTACATGTCGTACATAACAAGAATAACATGAGATTCATGAGTCTCAAAAGGCTGACTCTGGTTTACAGCGATTAGCTTTTATTGAGTCATAATTTTAAGCAATTGAGTAGCATCAAATTTATCATAAGCACATATAAACATATGATTAGGTAAACATGGGTAATTAATAGCATAAACAGTTAATCAATAGTGATCATCTATTATGTAAAAGTTTCAAGGCCGCTTGTGACCGTGAGCATGGCTGTTCTAACAGTTTTACACTGTGCAGATGTTGTACACTTTCACTATGAGCCGTGATTTACCCTTTCGCCCGAGGTGATCAACCTCTTAACCCACTACCAAGGAAGGTCGATAGGGTTCACTATGAAGTCTTTTAAAGGTTCGTCTAATAAGTTAGGGCCGCTAGTTTTCCAATCCGCAAGCAGATGTAGGAGACACCCTTCGAATGGCACAATTCATTCACCGCTACACACATAGGAACAGAGGATGTCCTATACCCGACTCGGCAAGCCCCTTTTGTGTTCTTTCGGGTAACCACTAACAAGCTAGAAATTGTCCTCACACTTGACTAAAGCCAGAGCCATATAGCACTCATGGTTGTACTGTAAGTCCCGGATGATCACTTACGGATAAGTCCTTACGGAGAGGTATCTAGAGCATCATAAAACTATGCTCTAGCCCTCTTGTTCCTTGTTGCTAAAAAGCATCTTTTAGTGTTTATTGCATACATCATTAGTTAAGTTACAAGATCATCATCTTTAATTAAGCGCTAGTATCATACTACCCAATGTATAAACCTATAGGTGACAAGGTACAAAATATAAAAGCTATGAAATCCTTAATGGCAATTAAGGTAGACACATGCAGAATGATTTAAATGATTAATAGTGAATATGACAACAAGGATGATCCCATGCTATACTTGCCTTATATGCTTACTCAAACTTACTCATACTTTGCTTCTGGTCATCACCCTTTGATCTTCAGCGCTCACAAGTGGTTCTCGTTCTACTCGTAGCAAGCAATACACATAGGCAAACATATACAAACAACAATAAAAGAAACTAAGAACAGTACACCACACAAGAGTAAGCAACATACTAAAAGAGAGCTCGCTGCTACGGTTGCGAGAGTGCAACAAAACGCCGAGTCAACGATTAAAAATAAAATGGCTATCAGGAGTTTTATATTATAAAAGAAAAGAGAATCCTACATGCTTAATTTTAAATGAGCAAAAGTCGAAAGATATTAAGATCAGATTAGTCAAAACACAATTTAATTCAAAAACTGACTTGGAACTACTCATATTTTATTTATAAACAATGCCATATAATGTAATCAAGTTTAATTTTATCTTTGCAAAAGAAAAAGTATAAGTGAACTGAACGAGTTATGTTGTGTCAGTAACATGCTTAAGTTAAGCAAAATATGAATTAAAAACGTATTCATATTTCCACTAATCTAGTTAGCAATCATTATGGTCCAAAGTTCCTTTTAAATTGAAAAACTAGTTTGCATTAACATTATTCAATTTAATATTAAAATTAGAAACTCAGAAACATTTAGCATGATGAACATCGCCACGTAATCACGAATCCAACGCATGATTATCAATCATCCATAGGTGAAAGAAGATATATACACTAGGCAAAAACATGTACGTGTGACAGGATATCTGGTAGAGAATTTTAGTACTGATATGTTTCAACAGAAGTTTCACCAGGCAAAACACGTAGCTAGTTTGATGAACAACAAAACATGTAGCTAGTTGATGAAATAGTCGAACGGTGGAGGTGAACAACAAAACATGTAGCTAGTTGGTGAAATAGACGAACGGTGTAGGAAGTTGACAAGATTACCATGCATGTCATACGTAGCTTGCTCTGGTCATGGCGAGAAACAGATGATAGATGTAGGATTAGCTTGGAGCTAGCTTGCTTGGCCTCAAGACCGCAAGCAGCCAGGAACGCATGCATCACGGTGGTAAATCTAACCAAAGGTGCTCGAGATGTTTTAAGACAAAGCAAGGAATAGAGAATGGATTAGAAAAGAAAGGAAAAACTGAAAGGCAAGGTGACAGGGGCTCAAGTTGGTGGTTTCTAGTTGAATCGCTGATGATTACTTCTTGTTTTTCAGGCGCATGGCACTGCTGGATTTGCTCCTACGTGCAGGTGGCGCCAGGCTTGGCTGCTTGACCCGACGACGAGGAGAACGAAATTAGCAGCAAGTGCTTCACGTGGCCGCCTCTGGCTGTGATTTGCCTCCATGGACATCTGGAGGATCTGAGCCTCTTCACGGAAGCCCCAGATACATAGCAGCAGCATGCCTCCTTCAGCAGGCGATACTAGATCGGCGAAAGGCAGAGGTAGCAAAAAGAAGAGACAGGACTCAGGAGATTGACAACGTTGCCTGGCTCTTTTGAACACGAAGAAGACGATGAACTCTCCTGGAAGGCTCGTGCATTCTTGATGCCAGCATGTAGGCGACAGCAACGGGAACGACGTACGGCCTGCCCTGCCGGAGATGAACTGGAAGGCAACGGCTTGATCTTTCTCATCATGGTGGCGCTCGAATCCGCAGCTTCGGCGAGCGTGGAAGGGAAGGATCAACTTGCAGTTTGGAATGGCAGATGGAGGCGACGAGAGCAGTAGGGCTGCGCCTTAATTTTTTATGGATTGAACTCAGATTTTCAATGGTTGGATACATGAAGCAGAGATTGCGATTTATGGACGGGCATGACGTGATGTATATGGAGTCCTTGGCTTGCACGGCATATATCGCAGATAGATTGGAAAGGAAAACAGAAATCGATGGGTTGCTCTGTGCCAGAACAGCTGGCCGATGCTGTCTATCATCGTCATTAAGATTAAGGCACATGGCGTCGTTGCTTGCTTCTTTGATCAGTATTCCTCTTGTCAAAGCAAAATGAACCAAGAAACAAAACAGAAAAACAGGTAGGAAATGGATCAACGCGAGATGGAATTGTACAGACCTTGATCCATTAGTCAAGGAACCAAAAGGTTTATGGTTTGGGATAGATTAGAGTTGGGATTAATTATTTTCGGAATTACTTAAGCGTGGCATTAAAATAATTCTGGAAAAGTCTAGAATTGCTATTAAAGTGATGAACAATACTCCGAAAGCTCCAAAAACTCAACGAAATTCCCATAGACATTTTGGAACATGGAACCCAAATAAAGTGTTTGGAGCTCACAATAAGATAATTTGGAGCATCTAAAAATTAGATTATGCTTCGAGAAAAGTGGGAACAAATTCCAAGAAAAGTAAAAAAAAATCTAGAAAGTATGTAGAGATAAGTTGATGGACGATGAACTGAAAGGAGTGATTTAAAGCCCGAGAAAAGGATCTTGAGAAGCTCCAAATGAAAATATTAAAATCACAAGAGAGGAGGGATGTGAATGTAGAAAAAGACAGAGACAAGCTGAGAAAGATAAACAACTTACTAAACATGCTTTAAAATTTTTCACAATCACAACACATAGTCATGCAACAAGCAAACTCACATCAGACAAGAGCCCACCAAATTAATTTAGAAAAGTTTGAAATACACAATTTCTATAACTAAATTTGCAAAAACTTAAATTAGCCTTGTCAAGTTTTATACAAATATTTAAACCATTTGTTTTATTTAGTGTTTTCTATTCAGAACGAAAAATTAGAAATTTTGGGGTGTGACAAACTACCCCACTTAATAGGAATCTCGTCCCGAGATTCGGAGAGATTAGAGAGAAAGATAAAGCTAATCTTCAAGTCTTCACTCTTCTTGATTCGAGATTTATGAGTGACAAAAACGATGATAAAGATCAACATGGTTTGTAGAGGATGCTACCCTACTTAGCAAGAGTTTTGTTCAGCTTCAAAACTACCTTCAGGGCCTCCTTCAGGACACAGGGATGGAGACGACACACAAATAACACAACAAGCAAGACTTGCACACATTACAGCATTGAAACTACACGTGCTTCTTATAGCAATGGCAAACATCCTAAGGAGTGGATTATGATGAAAGGCCATCGAGATTTTGAACAAGGTGAGATCAGAAAGTTAAGTAAGCAACTGAAATAAATAAAAAAAATCAAAGAGGTAAGCACAAATAGTTCAAAGAAAGTTACCAAGGAGGAGATATAATATGACAAGGCTAAAAAATAGTCAAACAAATGGTCAAGGATGTAGAAAAATAGTTTTATAGCAAAATAACAGCCAATGCTAACTGGGCATACGTCCAACAGTCAACATAGCTCTGATACCAATCTATCACACTCAGTTTTAAAGAACAAAACCAGGCTAGCCATATATGTGCCCAGAAAGTCCACACATACAACAACAGAATAAAATATATAAAAAATAATGTTATTTAATAGCGCATACATAGTTATTTCATCACTTACATCAGAGTATATAGCGGAATGGTTGCTAATCTTGTCTGCAGGCTTCATCTTCACAGGGATGGCTGACTGGGGTACATACGCCTAGTAATTGTAGAACTCTTCATATAATTCACTAGCTCCACTATCTGGTACTCATCCGAGATTTTTATCCAAGAATTAAAAAGTACAGCAAGCGTAAGTATATCTCGTACTCAACAAGTTTAACATTAGGTTCATGAGGCTCAAAAGGCTGACATTGGTTTACTGCGATTAGCTTTTATTGAGTCATAATTTTAAGTAATTGAGTAGCATCAAATTTATCATAAGCCCACATAAACATATGATCAGGTAAACATGAGTAATGAATAGCATAAACAGTTAATCAATAGTGATCATCTATTCTGTAAAAGTTCCAAGGCCGCTCGTGATCGTGAGTACAGCTGTTCTAACAGTTTTACACTCTGCAGAGGTTGTACACTTTCACTATGAGCCGTGATTTACCCTTTCGCCCAAGATAATCAACCTCTTAACCCACTACCAAGGAAGGTCGGCAGGGTTCACTATGAAGTCTTTTAAAGGTTCATCTAATAAGTTAGGGCCGCTAGTTTTCCAATCAACAAGCAGATGTAGGAGCCACCCTTCGAATGGCACAATTCCTTCACCGCTAAACACATAGGAACAGAGGATGTCCTATACCCGACTCGACAAGCCCCTTTTGCGCTCTTTTGGGTAACCAATAACAAGCTAGAAATAGTCCTCACACTTGACTAAAGCCAGAGCCATGTAGCACTCATGGTTGTACTGTAAGTCCCGGATGATCACTTACGGATAAGTCCTTACGGAGAGATATCTAGAGCATCATAAAACTATGCTCTTGCCCTCTTGTTCCTTGTTGCTAAAAAGCATCTTTTAGTGTTTATTGCATACACCATTAGTCAAGTTACAAGATCATCATCTTTAATTGAGCGCTAGTATCATACTACCCAATGCATAAACCTATAGGTGACAAGGTACAAAATATAAAAGCTATGAAATCCTTAATGGCAATTAAGGTGGACACATGTAGAATGATTTAAATGATTAATAGTGAATATGACAACAAGGATGATCCCATGCTATACTTGCCTTATACGCTTACTCAAACTTACTCATACTTTGCTTCTGGTCATCACCCTTTGATCTTCAGCGCTCACAAGTGGTTCTCGTTCTACTCGTAGCAAGCAATACACATAGGCAAACATATACAAACAACAATAAAAGAAACTAAGAACAGTACACCACACAAGAGTAAGCAACATACTAAAAGAGAGCTCGCTGCTACAGTTGCGAGAGTGCAACAAAACGCCAAGAACGAGTCTACGATTAAAAATAAAATGGCTATCAGTAGTTTTATATTATAAAAGAAAAGAGAAGCCTACATGCTTAATTTTAAATGAGCAAAAGTCGAAAGATATTAAGATCAGATTAGTCAAAACACAATTTAATTCAAAAACTGACTTGGAACTACTCATATTTTATTTATAAACAATGCCATATAATGTAATCAAGTTTAATTTTATCTTTGCTAAAGAAAAAGTATAAGTGAACTGAACGAGTTATGTTGTGTCAGTAACATGCTTAAGTTAAGCAAAATATGAATTAAAAACGTATTCATGTTTCCACTAATCTAGTTAGCAATCGTTATGGTCCAAAGTTCCTTTTAAATTGAAAAACTAGTTTGCATTAACATTATTCAATTTAATATTAAAATTAGAAACTCAGAAACATTTAGCATGATGAACATCGCCACGTAATCACGAATCCAACGCATGATTATCAATCATCCATAGGTGAAAGAAGATATATACACTAGGCAAAAACATGTACGTGTGACAGGATATCTGGTAGAGAATTTTAGTACTGATATGTTTCAACAGAAGTTTCACCAGGCAAAACACGTAGCTAGTTTGATGAACAACAAAACATGTAGCTAGTTGATGAAATAGTCGAACGGTGGAGGTGAACAACAAAACATGTAGCTAGTTGGTGAAATAGACGAACGGTGTTGGAAGTTGACAAGATTACCATGCATGTCATACGTAGCTTGCTCTGGTCATGGCGAGAAACAGATGATAGATGTAGGATTAGCTTGGAGCTAGCTTGCTTGGCCTCAAGACCGACAAGCAGCCAGGAACGCATGCATCACGGTGGTAAATCTAACCAAAGGTGCTCGAGATGTTTTAAGACAAAGCAAGGAATAGAGAATTGATTAGAAAAGAAAGGAAAAACTTAAAGGCAAGGTGACAGGGGCTCAAGTTGGTGGTTTCTAGTTGAATCGCCGATGATTACTTCTTGTTTTTCAGGCGCATGGCACTGGTGGATTTGCTCCAACGTGCAGGTAGCGCCAGGCTTGGCTGCTTGACCCGACGACGAGGAGAACGAAATTAGCAGCAAGTGCTTCACGTTGCCGCCTCTGGCTGTGATTTGCCTCCATGGACTTCTGGAGGATCTTAGCCTCTTCACGGAAGCCCCAGATACATAGCAGCAGCATGCCTCCTGCAGCAGGCGATACTAGATCGGCGAAAGGCAGAGGTAGGAAAAAGAAGAGACAGGACTCAGGAGATTGACAACGTCGCCTGGCTCTTTTGAACACGAAGAAGACGATGAACTCTCCTGGAAGGCTCGTGCATTCTTGATGCCAGCAAGTAAGCGACAGCAGCGGGAACGACGTACGGCCTGCCCTGCCGGAGATGAACTGGAAGGCAACGGCTTGATCTTTCTCATCATGGTGGCGCTCGAATTCGCAGCTTCGGCGAGCGTGGCTCAAGGGAAGGATCAACTTGCAGTTTGGCATGGCAGATGGAGGCGACGAGAGCAGTAGGGCTGCGCCTTAATTTGTGATGGATTGAACTCAGATTTTCAATGGTTGGATACATGAAGCAGAAATTGCGATTTATGGACGGGCATGACGTGATGGATATGGAGTCATTGGCTTGCCCGGCATATATCGCAGATAGATTGGAAAGGAAAACAGAAATCGATGGGTTGCTCTGTGCCAGAACAGCTGGCCGACGCTGTCTATCATCGTCATTAAGATTAAGGCATATGGCGTCGTTGCTTGCTTCTTTGATCCGTATGCGTCCTCTCGTCAAAGCAAAATGAGCCGAGAAACAAAACAGATGAACAGGTAGGACATGGATCAACACGAGATGGAATTGTACAGACCTTGATCCATTAGTCAAGGAACCAAAAGGTTTCTGGCTTGGGATAGATTAGAGTTGGGATTAATTATTTTCAGAATTAATTAAGTGTGGCATTGAAATATTTCTAGAAAAGTCTAGAATTGCTATTTAGGTCGCGAACAATACTCCGAAAGTTCCAAAAATTCAGGAAAATTCCCGGAGACATTTTGGAACATGGAACCCAAATAAAATATTTGGAGCTCACGATAAGATAATTTGGAGCATCTAAAAATTAGATTATGCTACGACAAATGTGGGAACAAATTTCAGGAAAAGTCAGAAAAATTTCTAGAAAGTATGTAGAGATAAGTTGATGAACGATGAAATAAAAGGAGTGATTTGAAGCCCGAGAAAAGAATCTTGAGAAGCTCCAAATGAAAATATTAAGATCACAAAAGAGCAGGGATGTGATTGTAGAAAAAGACAGAGACAAGCTGAGAAAGATAAACGACTCACTAAACGTGCTTTAAAATTTTTCACAATCACAACGCATAGTCATACAACAAGCAAACATCAAATCAGACAAGAGCCCACCAAATTAATTTGGAAAAGTTTGAAATACACAATTTTCTATAACTAAATTTGCAAAAACTTAAATTAGTCTTGTCAAGTTTTATACAAATATTTAATTTTTTTATTTAGTGTTTTCTATTCACAACCAAAAATTGGAAATTTTGCGGTGTGATAGGGAGGGGCTTAGGGGATGATACATATAGGCCGGAGCGTCAATCCTGAGCCTTCGGATCAAACCGATTTGAATAAACGGTAAAGATTGTATCTCAATGGCAGTGGAAAACCGACTTTCGAACTGGCCGGCCCCACATGGCAGCCCCTCGAAGTCTTCTTTGGTGGTAAGCCTTCAGAAGTCTTCTATAATCTTCCAACGCTGTTTACGCGGTGAAATTCTATAATTTTCTTTGATGAATAGGTCCCCCTTGATGATTTTCTAGATTATCCTTGCTCAAAGTACAGATTCATCAAAACTCATGGAATTTATTAGTTTAAACCTCTATACCTATGTTTGGTGATAGAATTAAGTTTATATGCAGGTTTTGTTGATGGTGATGATTTATAATTGGTGTTAGTGACCATCAACAGTGGTCAGCAGAGCTTGTAACTCGTTGTGGAGACCACGCACAAACCACCTATTTTTCTCAGCATCCGTACTAACATATTCAGGGGCATACTGAGATAGATGATTGAATTAACTCAAGTACTCCAGCACACTCTGATCTCCTTGCACAACTTGAGGAATTGCTCTAACTTCAACTCTATCACACTACCAGGAATATGGTGTGCCCGAAAAGCGGTATGAATATCAGCCCATGGAATCTAATGTCCCGCTGGCTGTGTTGCAAGAAAGGTAGCCCACTAGGCGCCAGCAGGGCCCTGAAGTTGTTGTGCTGCAAGTAGTGTCTTGTGAACATCACTGCAATAGATGAGACCAAACTTCTATTCTATAGTACGAATCCAGTAATCTGCCTCTAGAGGTTCGCCAACATTCAGAAATATAGGAGGATGAGTTTTAAGAAAGGCAGCATAGGCATTATTGACTACGGAATATGAGTGACCCTGAGGAGCTAGTATTTCATCCTGCGCCAAGGCTTGAAGAATACGTGCATTGTCGACACTAGCATTCATCAGAACAGTCACTGCATCATCCAAATTTGGTTCTGATGGTGGATTAGTGGTGTTGGCATGACTACATGAGGTACCAGGTTCGTCTGTATTGGTGGCTCCAGAACGAGTCCTCATACTGTAAGGTAAGAATGATCCTTGATCACAAGATTTTTCATAGACAGGTAGAACAATATAGGGGAAAAAGAAAGATAGCAAGAATATGATTGACAACATACTTAACCCGACTACTAGTAAGGGGCAAGGAAATAAAAGATTATTATTAATGACATAATGCATGAACGACCTTATGATTACTACGAACCTACTTACATAACTTTATTGCTTAATTTTACATATTACACAAGCGAGTGACAACACACTCAGTTTTACAACATAGGGCGATATTAAACATGATATCCCACTTTTACACAACTAGTTAACTATCATATCGCCATCCTCACGATACGGCTGCCTAATAAAACCAGATGGAAAAAGAGATACGGCTGCCCAAGATGAAGGCGTCCCATTATCACTTGGGGCCTGAACGTGAGATAAGCGAGCTATCCTTCATAACATCTCACATGTTCTAGTCCAGGAGAAATGATGATGATCCTGCCTAGGTGGACGCACAACATGCCCAACTATAGACAGAAACCTAAGCGACTCCTGAAGTATATGAACTAGTGCTATCCCTAACTCTTCTCTGTTTTCGTCAGACTCCGAGTGCAGAGCCTCAATACTCCGTATCTCAGCTTGCACCAGGCCGAGAGCTAGATGGTTCTCTATGAACTCCTGGCATGTGCATTGACAAGCTCAATCTAGATCTCTCACTAGCTCTGACTAACACTGACTTTGGTTGGTGCATGGATGCGCTAGAATCGGATAACGGATTGCATTGATAGGACCCATAATCCTTCGAGGAAAGTAGGCATAACCATAAGAAGTCTGCAGCTCAAGGCACTGAGCCCTAAGTCCTGCTATAGCCTGGTATGCTGCATCTTGAATGGCGGCTTCAGGATAGCTTCCCATTCCTTGGTACTTGAGTGGCTCTTCGGTTTCTCCTTCAACAAGTCGGGGATACAGAATGACCTTTGCCACACACTCGTCTAGGCCTGGGCCTAGGGAACAAGCATAGACAAAGTACTCTGGCTGGTAGGAAAAGTTGGCATGCCACATCTCTCAAACAATGGCTGGGAAACTCTCTGTGCCTTCAGCTCTTGTTAGGACAATCAACCTTCCGTGAGGCATCTAAAGCAAGAAGTGGATGAGTTAGAAGCAACCTTTTGACCAAATAGAGTTGAACTTAATTTGCATAATTCATTTTAAAATTTTGTTAAGTAGTACTACAACAATCTCTGTAATGACATGCTCTGATACCAGTTGTGGCAGAATCTCCCAAGTTATATGGCCCACATGTGCCTATCATTGTCTTTCAAACTTCTGACGGTTGTACATGGAAGTCAGACAACTCTACTAGTCTATCAGGTGTCCTCGGGGAATCCTGAATCATCCACTTCATCCTTCTGAGCATGACACATTACAGAAGACATTGCAGTATTACAACAGTTTATATAAATATATTACATCAGAGTAAATGGCAGAAATCTTACAAACCATAAGTTGACAAATCGTTTCTTAAGTTGATACAAATTATAAGCTTTAGCCAAATAGGTAGTAGGGTAGCATGATAGGTACTACTATACAACACACAAAAGAGGGTTCACCCTGCCCAAGGGTGCACATCAAACTTTCCTACTACTGGCTCTCCTCCTACAACATGGGTTCAACAAACCCTGAGTACAAAGGTACTCAACAAGACTTAACCGACGAAAAAGAAATACTCCAAGGATATGCAGGCTTACGGGGGATCAAGGTAAGTCCGTAGCAAGAATCAAGATTAACTTTTGCAGAAAAGCTTACTAATGTTATCCTTACTTTCAATGTTATGGCTCAAGTTAATTAATTATCAGTCTCTCATTTGCACGTGATCTAGGTTAATCACTTCTTTAACCATCTCATCTCGTGATATATGACTAATGTTTCAGTTATTAACTATGATGTAGAGTTGAGAATCGAGTCTCCTTCTTTGAGAAGCATGGCGATTCGAATCGATTTGGCCCAACTAGGGTTTCCTTACCACACGACATATGCAGGTCTAGGCCCGGACCCAAACCTACATATATCAACCCTCGCTCAGATCCTCCAAAACGTGAACCGGTCTACGCTACCCGAGAGCACAATACTCCACCTCCCTGTGCCACTCCTGGTGGATTCACAGGATATGTACATGCTAATCTCACCATCTCCCACGCCTAGTGCGCAGTTGTCTTTTCACCTAATGGAATAGCCGAGATATCAGGCTTACTGGAGTATGTGGCCAGTACTACAAGGTCTCAACTCACAATAGGTCTACAATGGAACGGTCCTTAATTAACACAGACAACGCACTACGTCAAGACTCCATTCTTGACGCAAGCAAAGAGTCCGCCCGGTCTCAAATTAAATTCATGATCATTACTAAACATCAGGACCAACCCTGAGTATAAAACCATTACATCCTTGCTCAACTCTTATCAACTAAGCATGGCTAAGCATCAATTGACTAGTATAACTGAACAGGGTGACAAGAATAAGTATTGAAAGTCAAGGTAGGCATGGAGCAATTGGTATTCACACAACTCCTATTTACTTAAATGTGCAAAGCATAGACTTATATGAATAACATTTGTAAAACATAAGGGAGTGGTTTATGCTCTGGGGATTGCCTTCAGTGTGGGGGTTGTCAGTCACTTCAGAAAACCACAGAAAAGATAACCAACTCTGACTGATAAGAAATCCACTTCGGGGACTTGATCAACAACGAACTTCCACTCTCGATTACTAAACATAAGTAAACATGCATGCTTTAGAATGATGAGATGCTAAGTATGGATTAAGATAACTAAACAAAACTAATTAACTTGAATATAACTTTCCTTCGCGGTTAAGTTTGGTTAACTACTCACAAAGCAATATTAGTTATTATTATTAACAAGTTTAGTCATGAGCATGATAATCATGAAATGGTGTTGCCAAGGAACAGCAAAGATGTGGTGTCCCAAGGTCTACAATCAATCTCAAAGTACACTCAAATCATTTTATGATTTATCATAAGCAATTTGGTATTTATTAATTAATAAATAAAACATGGAATTAAGTGGATAATTAAAAATTATCAAAATAGTACCAAACTTTTTGTGGAGCTAGGTTATTACTCATAACATTTACACAAAAAGTTTCATGATTAAAAGATAATTATTTTAGCCTATAAAAAACAAGGAAAGTGAATTTATTAATTAAAAGAGCTAATTTTAAAGCATGCAAAATCTATTGATTTTCACTATTTCATATTTTTACTAGGTAGATTACATCATGAAGAGGCTACACAAAACTTTTCATAATTTTATCACATTCCTATAATTTATTATCAATTAAACAAGAATCATCATGGTTAATCTTTTTTAGAAATTCGAAAAAGGAATAAAATTCATTTTGTACACATAAGCAGTTAGCCACTGCAACTGAGAGGTGAGTCCCTAGTCATCGCACAGTGTCATCATGTTGACCGTGGTGACCGACCGGTTGACTGGCCGGCGGCGGCGAAGGTACTAGCGAGGCCTACACGAGCTGGCGCATCTACCTAGAGCACTAATCGAGCAGCTAGGGTTTCGCTGTGAGCTCAACGCTGGCCATGGCGGCTCGACAGATCTATGGCACGGCGGAGACGGCTGGCTGTGCAGTTAGCAGCGATCGGAAGACTATCAATGGCTTCCCTGTGCTCACATGAACACGATAACTGGGCTAATTGGTCGAAATAGCACCGGTAGCGAGCTCGCCCGCAGCCATGGCAAAGCGGAGAGACTGTGCATGGTGGCGTGGTGATGTTTCAGCCACTACGACATGGTAGAGACTAAATTAATGGTGGGGTTAGCTTTGGAGGCTCACCGCGACCTCAATGCTCCTGCTAGATGAGTCGGAGACGGAGCAGAACATGTTCGTCGGCGTCGGGGACGAAAGCGGCGGCACGGCCCATGGACATGGCGGTGTTCTGACGCACCTGGATGTCCGCTATGGAAACCATCAAGTGGATGAGCAACACGGCTTCAGGGCAAAGCTAGAACAAGAGATGGCACGATGAGAGGCTCACCAGAGCAGCCTGACCACGATGAGGGTGGTCATGGTGGCATTCCGGACACCGATGAGGAAGATGACGATGATCGAGTGACTCCAGCAATGAAAGGTGATGCGATCGGGTGCAGGAGCTACGCAAGGATGAGGCGAAGTTATGCGCGAGTGCTAGAGAGCAGCGGTGCTACGATGGTGATGAATTTAGCCAGCGGGGTGGAGGTGCTCAATGTGATAGAACCGCCTAATTTATACAAGATCAAGTACGGCTGTCCCCGCTAACACGTTGACACACCCATACTTTCACTCATATAAACCCGGTAGTCCGTCGAGTGCCACGAATGACCTTGGTAAATCAACATCACAACCAAGATCGCGTGATTAAGCAAATACACATCACATACGCAGAGTTGCAGCGGAAATAATATTACAAATGGGTTCACAAATAATAGCACAAGTTTGGGTTTCAAAACCGATTTGTGAAAACAACATAGCTTTCAAATGATTACATTAATATAAGTTCCAAATACATTGCTAGCATAAGTGACATCCTCAGACAAAAGCATATAGATGAGAAATAAATATAGAGTCAGCGAGCCCACCGGCGGTTAGCCACCATCTTCAATAGGTCGAGAACTTCACCTGCAACAAGGTGGGATAAACCCTGAGTACTCGAATATACTCAGCTATACTTACCCATCGTAAACCAGAAATAAAGTGACACCAAGGATTATGCAAGGCTTTATTTGGTGGAGCTGAGCTGACAACCTTTTTGCATAAAAGCTGGAGTAATCATTAGCATTATCCACCTATACTAGTAGTGACTTTTAGCCATTCCCTAATATCTATATTAGCACCTGTACTAATCAATCACTTAATTAAGTTGTAAACAATAATAACCATATCAGGTATTTTATGGCTCATAATCATAATAATAATAATCATCATCATTTAACCATATCTTTAAATTTAGTGAATCTACATTGCCGCTGCTCAGTCAAGTTCTCACTATTCGGGAGAGATGGCGATTCGAATCGATTCCTATCTAGCTGGAGGGGTATTCCTAACACTCACCCAATCCACCTGATCAATGGTTTCCTTGGGTCACTTTTGGTACAACTCAGGAATCATGGTTCTGAGCAGCGCCGCACCCTCAGGGAGTCCACTCTGCCAGGTGGTCAATCTCACCTCGGACTTACGCCAATAGCTCCCCGCACATCCTTACTACCGCTAGGGTGCGCACTTTCACTTCCTAGACTTCTGGCCTGAATTGAGCTACTCGGCTTCGTGGTCGGAACGAGTTATCCGACCAACTAAGTGATAGGCATGCGTTCAACATGACATGAGGATATACAGCGAATCGGTCCTTAAACGACACAGACAGGGATAGATTCACACCCAAGACCTCCATGCCTTGTTGCTGCACTACCATCATCCCGTCTAGTCTCTTTTCATTATTAACACATGGTTCTTTTTCATGATAGCAAATATAGCCAACCGTGACCAGAGCTCATCCTACATCTCACAGGTAACAGGAAATCACCTGACTTTTACCGGTCTAAGCATAGCTAAGCATCATTCGATCCTACACTTAATTTGGATTCATAGGATTTTATCCGGACAAGATAAGGATATAATACAACAATTGGTTCCAACCAATTCCTATACTTAATGCATCATCAACAATAAAAGATACTCAAGATATTTGTAAAAACATGGGAGACTTAGAATGCTCCGGGGCTTGCCTGGGATCCGACACAAGTCAGTTCAGTTAGCTTGCACCATCCTGATGACATCTCAGGTCCTAGCACTCGCTTAGTCCTTCCATCTTCGGGATAGATCCTCCATACACCGTCTTCGGGTTCGGCTCCAACATCACGTCCTTCATGTGGTACATCTAGCGCACCTAGATGAGATGCAAGATGCATGTGTATGAATGTGATGAATGGTAACACAAGATGCATCACATAAGCATTCAAGACAAACACAAGATCATGCAAGACATAGACACCAATAGCTATTTAACTAACATCACACAACCTATCATGCTAAGATGGCAAAGAAGACGACAACACCAAGCATGACACAAGTTTCCCAAGATCTCAGGTGCTCTAACTCAGTCATCAATCAAGGCATAAGTCACACTTAACAATATACAAGCAAACACTATAATTGGAATCTGCCAATTTCTGGACATGAAAACAGCAGCTACAAGATTTAGCTATAACTGGAGTTACACAAATCCAAATGACTTGCAAGAAGACATTTTGGAAGGATTATGAAATTATCTACATTTCATTTATAACCATCATAGTATTATTCACAAGTTAAGTAGGTCGAAATTATACATTTACAGAAACTGGTTCACAATTGACAGAGAGCAGCCATTTCTGAAACCTAACTTTAAACAGGCATAACTCACAAACTACTTGGCCAAATGACACCAAATTTTAATAAAAGATAGATACATGAATTATATACAACTTTTATATAAACAAGTTTCACAACAAAGCACATCATCATAAAGAACTTTGCTAAGTTCCCAGATCTGTCCATAAACCACATTTGCAAGAAAATAAATATTAACTTATGTTGCAAACATATAATTAGGCAAAACCAACTTTACCAACATGTCACACATGACTAAAGAACACCAGAAAACCTAGTGTCCATGACCAAATAAATTCTTTTAATGTATTTCTTAATTTATTTTAGATAACAAGGTGACTTAATGAACATATACCAAAAGTACACAATAAATTCTACAAAAATTACAGTGGCTCACATATCGTCTCAATAGTCTATTGTATAAATTGCACTCTATTTGAATATGTATAGCAACCTCTATGAAAAAGACAAGTTGCTAAAGCAAGAAATCATGTGAGAGCAAGTTAAACCAATAACTCACTCATGCAGCAACCAATGACTATGAAATTTTTACCACACATCAAACATCACATTAGTAGCATGCCACAAAAATTTCACTTCATTTGGAGCCCAAGATCTATAGTTATGGAAAATAACAAATTCAACTAGCATTACAACCTTACTGCACAAATCTATTTTTGCAGCTAAATATTTAAACTAAAACATGCCATATTATAAATCTACTGCATATAAAATTTCATAAGAATTCCAAAAAGTCCTCATTTGCTATTTTACGATTTTTCTATGAATTACTATGAATTTTCAAAATTCCTCATTCAAATCTGTAAAAACAAAAGAAAAGACATGTAAGTCTTGCATCGGGGTCCATGCAGTTTACATAAATTAAATCAAACAAATATACCCTTTTTAGCACTGTTCAACTGAGTCACGGATTCCTCACTTAACCCCTTACTTTTCTTCAAATTTCGGCGCGAAGTCCCTGGCGTTCTCTTCTTCACAGCCTGAAGCAGGTCACGGCTTGGGTTGGCCGAGCTCGGCCGAGAGAGCCGGCAGCGGCGGGGAGGACTCGGCAAGGCGTAGCCGCGGCCACGCCTGGCCAACGGCATGGCCAGCTGCAGCCCGTGGCCCTCCTAGCCACGTGTGCGGTGGCATGCCGCGGCGGCGGCTGTTGTGCCGACAACGGCACGGCGAACGGCGAACGGCGGTGCTGCAAGGGTTGGGGAGGCGGTCGAGGCGTCGGAAGCAGACACGGAGGCGATGCTGGGAGGCTCAATGATGTCTAGGCAATGGAGGAGCGAGCGATGCAGCAGCTCGGCTGCTCGGCCATGCCGAACAGGAGGCAGTGAGAGAGACTGAGGAAGAGCAGGAGAGTGAATGGGAAGGGAGAGGAAGAGAGTGAATGGAGAGAGCAGGAGGCAGACTCGGGCTTGGCTTCTCCAAATGACACGCGACGGCGAGGTGGCGCATAAGAGGCCACACTGCAGCGGCATCCTGTGCACGGTCGGACATGGACATTACTGTTCATCAAATTCAAATCTCCAATTCTACCTCAAAAACGTGACTGAACATCCATCTTTGTCCTTTCACATCTCCTAATAAGTTTAGTTTAGGCACAAACAGTAGTAACAAATGTTGTAGAGCTATATGAGGACTACAACTTTGCTTAAAGTTTTTTGGTCTAACTCGGATTATATTGGAAGATATAGAGCTGCAAAGTAGGGCTCATGAAACTAAAAATTCAGGTTTCAGTTATCTCAGACTTAGAATATTTTTGGACTCTGAAAACATCAGTAGATTCAAAGTTTGAGCCTTGGTTTGACTTAGTTCCAAGTTGATCTGACTCTTGTTCCAAAAACAAAGTTTGTTCTACTCCACTCAAACTTCAACTTTTATTTAAGGTGTAACTCCATGCAACCACTGTAAGCAATTGGTCAAGACAGGTCAAAGTAGCATCGCGGTAAAGCTTAAATATGAGTTTTAGACCGATTGATGCATTTTCTTGATATTTTCCCAACGTGAACCTTCCATGACTTTTGTTCATGAGTGTAGGTAGAGTTGTTTGATCAAGGTTGCAATGTTTGTTTGTCATCACATGTTCTCATCCACCTAATAAAGCAATTCAGGCGAGAACATAACTTGTCATTTCATGTGACTTCTTGATTCCAAACTTCACGAAACTTTTCCATGGATCAATATAGACGGATATTGATGTGAGACACATGAAGATATTCCAATAACACCAGCCAAGCATCTATCTTGAAAAGGCCTATATGTAAAGCAAGGGTGCAATATCCGCGTTTAGGTTGGGGCTCATTTCCATTTGTTTGACCTTGACATCTCCATCACCACTTACACGCCATGGTTGAGTTTAAACCCATTGCTTAACTAGTGACAAACACCTGGGGTGTTACAGCCCTCCCCCCTTAAAGGAATCGCGTCCCGAGATTCGATGCGAAAGACTTTTAAGGGAAGAGAAACTTATCATCCAGTTTCCAACATCAGTGATAGCATTAGGCTACTTAACTTCGGAGTATTAGAGAGGCTAATTCGGTCACGACACTTTCTGATACTTGCTCTTCGTCGTAAGCTGTTGTCTGAAGAATTTTCTTCGTTGGCATCCATAAAGCATTGTTACATTGGAAGGAATCCAAGATAGCACTGTCCTATGTACTTCATCTTCGATGTCCGAAGAGTGATACAAGCGTAGACTAAATACATGTAACATCTACTTCCCTAGTGGATATAGCGCAGAGCTTATGGACTTTGCACTAGACCATAGTCGGTTAACGGATATTCCTTGCAACAGTGCTATATTTGTTCCCAAGGTTTGAAAAGCAGTTCTCTAAAAAGTGGCTTGAGCACAACTTTTCATAAAGGATGTGATCATAGATAGGGTAAACATCCTTTGAGGGTATGAGAAGCTAGTTAACCAATATCCAAACTGGTTGTAGCGGTGCAATCACTCATATGTCAACTGATGGAAAGCTACATATTGTTCCATGTGTGCAGTACTCTTTCTCTGATAACAATACTATATTACCTGAGTCAGTTGAGTGAGTGGTGAATGTGATAGCTGACTCTGTTGACTCAGTGTTTTCAATGACCATAATTTAAGGGAATTCTCGTATCCAAGCGGCAACAATTATCTGAGTTGTATCTGAGGCAACCCCTTGGGTAAAACACATGCAAGACACCTTAGGCATGTCAGCATTGGAGAACCATTGATGCAG
Source organism: Miscanthus lutarioriparius (assembly GCA_904845875.1). Classification (NCBI taxonomy): domain Eukaryota; kingdom Viridiplantae; phylum Streptophyta; class Magnoliopsida; order Poales; family Poaceae; genus Miscanthus; species Miscanthus lutarioriparius. The sequence goes on from CAJGYO010000016.1 coordinate 38,417,966, forward strand.
AGGGATGTTAGCGAGGCTTGGAGGGCAACATAAGTTGCAAGGAATCACAAAACTAGGGACTAGTTCACTACCAAGCAGGTTAAGTACAATTTGCCTTCGTGGTGCAGTTGCACAGCAAGTTGGGTTTACTTGCATCGTAGCAAAACCAACTTTCTTAAACTATATTTGACGTCAAGGCTTCCATTCTTAGGTCAATCAATATCTCAGAAACCATAATCCAAAAATCTATGGTTTGACACCTTTCCAATTACATTCGAATTGCAAGGGCACAATTTGACTTCTAGAACACCTTGACTGCTCACGCATTGCTGATCTAAGAGGGCAAAAGCAAGGCACATAGGGGTGCAATTAGTCTCCTCAAGGGTATGGAGGGTTGTCTAACAGCAATACACCTACAAGTTGTAATTTCTTGGCATGAATTACAAACACAACCACCTAATGCAAAGGATGATCGCAGTCACCGCGAAATTGTAGATTCTGTACCCTTTCGTTTTCTATTCATGTCTCACAAACTACTGCTCCAATATGCACAAATTTTGGTGGACATGTAGATCCATGGGTCTTCTAACTACTCACCAAAATTGAACTCAACCGGACACCGTTTGACCATCCAAATAATTCATCTACCAAAACTGCTCTGTTCTGAAATGACAGCAAATTGAATTGACAAAACATTTCTCAAATCCGATGTTTCCCTCAACCAATCCTCAAACAACTTAAGGCATCGATGTGTCCTAAGTGAGAAATGAGGTCACCAAAGTTTGAGGCCATTCCAATCAAATCATTGGCTTGAAGATGTTCGGTTTTGTACCCTAAAATCTGGACAGATTTCTCGTTCTTCTCTTTCTTTGCTTCACACGTTGTGGTGTGTGTTCTATACTCTCGATCTCTTTGTATAGCAGCAGCAGCTCTTTTCTCTAAGGATGTAGACCAAGGTTTTCCATATGTGGTTCTTAGGCAACAACTTAAATTATTTGATTTAGACACCAACTTGACGATGCACAAGCATTGGACTTGTGACTATGTTTTTGGGACACAAAGCATACTCTACATGGCAGGACTGTCCTACAGAGATAAGAAACCATTCTTGTATATCCTTCGGCGCTTCGTCCAATAGAGTCCGAACATATGTGTTAGTGGCACCTAAGGGCACAAAGATGCTAACTGAAACTAGGGACGTGCTTTCGCTAGCTCCTACATAGCCGATACAACGTCTTGTACTATCTATGTGATTGTCCAAGATGGAATTGACTTGATAGCACAAGTTTTGGAAAACAAGGCAGTAGTTGCATTACTAACGGCTTGCTATTTCATTGTTTAACATTGCTCTGCGAGACATAGCCTTCATAATTAGCAACAAGTTGTCACATAGCTGGAGGTTAAGCTTCCGACTAGTAACTAATCAGTTGTCTCTCCACACTAAAAGTTCTAAATCTTCACTCTTGTCACCCATAGTTGTGATTGACGCATAACAGATGGTCACCATCGAAGTCAGCAGACAAGGGGTCACACTAGAGATAGTTAATCTCACCGGTGCGATCCGCATGCACATAATGATCAAGACTTGGATAGCCAGGTCATAATCATAATGTGACGTTCGATTCTTATCCGACTAACCATTTGTCCAACATTAAGTGTTGTATGCCTTTCTGATCCAACAATGAAGACATAAGTTGTTCACTAGGTGACGAACGTTAATACTGGGACAACCAAGTAGAGTCACTTGTCTACCACCTCTTGTAGTCTGTTAATGTTTATGTCGGTGACCAGTTCTTCAAAGGTTATCCTTTTTTTTGTGACTTCAAAAGGAAACTCTACTACTTACGGTATGATATATGGATGGATTGTATCTTTGATAAGATATGGAGAGATAACCAAGGAAGAGCTCACGTGAAAATAACACATCGGTGCAGTTTGTCAATAGATCATGGCTAGAAACCTCGATACCAGCGCGCACCCAGCAGCACAACCATGTGCCGGCTAGCCACAAGGAGGCCCTAGGTTCTGTCGTGGCACCGTAGATCGCTAATCGTGGCACCATTACTGAACATACAACCCACCAGAATTCTCACGTGGCACAAATTTGGTTGCATAGGAGCAAGCACAATGAGAAGGAGGGATAGCAAACAAAGGTAGTCACAAGATTAGGATTCAACAAGGATGCGATCAGAAGATCAAAACACAGCGTAAGAGAACATAGCCTAATCGCCGAAGTCTACTAAGCAGGGGACTTCTTGCCTAATTTCCATATATGCCTTGCGTCCACCAAGGTGATTACCAGGCAAAGATTAACATGAGATTTGGTCTTGCCGAGCCACAACATGAGATCAGGACTGATAAACATCCAGAGACTTGAAAGAGTTGGAGACAAAATACACTAGATTCGAGGGACAGAGCCATTGCACTGACTAGGGATTCAATTGATAAAGCAATGACATGATTTGTGAGGAAAAGGTTCCAAAGCCAGGGCAGATAGCGATTAGCGTTGCACTAGCTCATCAGTAGGAGAAAGAGCAATGAAGTCCGACAAGGATTTTTTGAGTGAGGTCCTCCCACACAGGAGTGGGACAACCATGACATAGGCAAGCATTCTAGGGAACTAAGCTTGGGCCTACGGTTCAAGCAAGGCCTAGATACACAAACGTTCAAGGGCTAGTGACCACGTCTACAGGCTCAGGCTCTTAAGAGAGAACTTAATTGGAGACGACAACCATGAGATTATCAAAACTTGGACGCTTCCTCTAGGATAGCGCTCTTCCACACTCATATGCTTACCGAGGACAAAAGGGTGACAACTACGGCACTACCTAGATAACGAGCATCCACGCCTACATCATGGTCTTAAGCGAGCATTTCGAAACACTCAATCCGATTAGCTTAAGCGACTATTACTAAGCACAAAGCTGGTACATAATAAGCAGTCACCTACAGTAACACCACTACACATAAACATGCGAACCTGGTGGTAAGGTACTGTTATCTTTTATTTCCTTTTTACCGAGTAGGTGGATATCTCTACAAAACAAGTTTCACTTACATTTAGCAATTTAGTTTTCAAAGGGGTGAAGTTTTTGCTAATTAATAACTTGTCCTCTATTTCCTTTGGAAGCAAACCTACACAACAAAACTAATCACCCACTACCTTCAAGCATAGCTATTCAAGCAGCATGGGACAAGGTATTTTGTCTAGCTTCACACAGGGAAGATAGTAACATCACATTGATCACAAGTTACTTAATATTAGAACAAAGTGAGGGAAGCATATTTATGCACAAGCACAATCATGATGCATGCTCGTCCTATTCGTCCTCACGAAATTGCCAGCCTAAGGTGGCAATCACGTTCTAAGTCGGTGGCATAACATGTACTCTCTCGATATATAGCTAGTCATCAGCTACCTTCAATCTACGCATTCGTGGTTAGCGTACCTGCAGGCCAATTCATTGCAGCCCATCCCCACAAGAGATAAATAAGCACACAATGAAAGCAGTAAACTAAGATACTCTCCATATATACATCCCCAGATATATATATTTCGGTATCCATAGCTACCCAACAGATATACCCACAATTAAGTACCTTCATATATACATGTGTGTAACATGTAAATATTCCAGTAACCACAACTAACTCTCCCCTAGACCAACAGTTGGACGGTCATGCTCTCACAACTCACACTTACCTGGGCGTAGAGGCAATTGATCCATACATTACCATTCAAGTGAATGGCATCCATACAATAGCACGCTGTATGGACGACGAAAGCAAAAACTCCCATGTTAGTACTTAGATAGCCACCTCATAGTCCTTAACTGGGCATAAAGGAGGATGTCGCTAGCATAGTTTTGCAAATAAGTTTTGACAAAATTTTCCTGTAGCTAAAGTTTTAGTCAAAATAGGATTTTTTAAAACCAACACTTTGTTTTTAAAACTATGTACATGATAGTATTATGCTTAATCTTGCTCTGATGCCAGCTGTGACAGAACCGCCCAATTTATACAAGATCAAGTACGGCTGTCCCCGCTAACACGTTGACACACCCATACTTTCACTCATATAAACCTGGTAGTCCGCCGAGTGCCACGAATGACCTCGGTAAATCAACATCACAACCAAGATTGCGTGATTAAGCAAATACACATCACATACGCAGAGTTGCAACGAAAATAATATTACAAATGGGTTCACAAGTAATAGCACAAGTTTGGGTTTCAAAACCGATTTGTGAAAACAACATAGCTTTCAAATGATTATATTAATATAAGTTACAAATACATTGCTAGCATAAGTGACATCCTCAGACAAAAGCATATAGATGAGAAATAAATATAGAGTCACCAAGCCACCGGCGATTAGCCACCATCTTCAATAGGTCGAGAACTTCACCTGCAACAAGGTGGGATAAACCCTGAGTACTCGAATGTACTCAGCTAGACTTACCCGTCGTAAACCAGAAATAAAGTGACACCAAGGATTATGTAAGGCTTTATTTGGTGGAGCTGAGCTGACAACCTTTTTGCATAAAAGCTGGAGTAATCATTAGCATTATCCACCTATACTAGCAGTGACTTTTAGCCATTCCCTACCATCTATATTAGCACCTGTACTAATCAATCACTTAATTAAGTTGCAAACAATAATAACCATATCAGGTATTTCATGGCTCATAATCATAATCATCATCATCATCATCATCATTTAACCATATCTTTAAATTTAGTGAATCTACGTTGCCGCTGCTCAGTCAATTTCTCACTATCCGGGAGAGACGGCGATTCGAATCGATTCCTATCCAGCTGGAGGGGTATTCCTAACACTCACCCAATCCACCTGATCAATGGTTTCCTCGGGTCACCTTTGGTACAACTCAGGAATCACGGTTCTGAGCAGCGCCGCACCCTCAGGGAGTCCACTCTGCCAGGTGGTCAATCTCACCTTGGACTTACGCCAATAGCTCCCCACACATCCTTACTACCGCCAGGGTGCGCACCTTCACTTCCCAGAATTCCGGCCTCAATTGAGCTACTCGGCTTCGTGGTCGGAACGAGTTATCCGGCCAACTAAGTGATAGGCATGCGTTCAACATGACATGAGGACGTACAGCGAATCGGTCCTTAAACGACACAGACGGGGATAGATTCACACCGAAGACCTCCATGCCTTGTTGCTGCACTACCGTCATCCCGTCCGGTCTCTTTTCATTATTAACACATGGTTCTTTTTCATGATAGCAAATATAGCCAACCGTGACTAGAGCTCATCCTACATCTCGCAGGTGACAAGAAATCAACTGACTTCTACCAGTCTAAGCATAGCTAAGCATCATTCGATCCTACACTTAATTAGGATTCATAGGATTTTATCTGGACAAGATAAGGATATAATGCAACAATTGGTTCCAACCAATTCCTATACTTAATGCATCATCAACAATAAAAGATACTCAAGATATTTGTAAAAAACATGGGAGACTTAGAATGCTCTGGGGCTTGCCTGGAATCCGACACAAGTCAGTTCAGTTAGCTTGCACCGTCCTGGTGACATCTCAGGTCCTAGCACTCGCTTAGTCTTTCCATCTTCGGGATAGATCCTCCATACACCGTCTTTGGGTTCGGCTCCAACATCACGTCCTTCACGTGGTTCATCTACAAGCATAAGTCACACTTAACAATATACAAGCAAACACTATAATTGGAATCTGCCAATTTCTGGACATGCAAACAGCAGCTACAAGATTTAGCTAACTTTAGTTACACAAATCCAAATGACTTGCAAGAAGACATTTTGGAAAGCTTATGAAATTATCTACATTTCATCTATAACCATCATAGCATGATTCACAAGTTAAGTTGGTCGAAATTATACATTTATAGAAACTGGTCCACAATTGACAGAGAGCAGCTATTTCTGAAACCTAACTTTAAACACGCATAACTCACAAACTACTTGGCCAAATGACACCAAATTTTAACAGAAGCTAGATACATGAATTATCTACAACTTTTATATAAACAAGTTTCACAACAAAGCACATCATCATGAAGAACTTTGCTAAGTTCCCAGATCTGTCCATAAACCACATTTGCAAGAAAATAAATATTAACTTATGTTGCAAACACATAATTAGGCAAAACCAACTTTACCAACATGTCACACATGACTAAAGAACACCAGAAAACCTAGTGTCCATGACCAAATAAATTCTTTTAATGCATTTCTTAATTTATTTTAGATAACAAGGTGACTTAATGAACATATACCAAAAGTATACAATAAATTCTACAAAAATTACAGTGGCTCACATATCCTCTCAATAGTCTACTGTATAAATTGCACTCCATTTGAATATGTATAGAAACCTCTATGAAAAAGACAATTTGCTAAAGCAAGAAATCATGTGAGAGCAAGATAAACCAATAACTCACTCATGCAGCAACCAATGACCATGAAATTTTTACCACACATCAAACATCACATGAGTAGCATGGCACAAAAATTTCACTTCATTTGGAGCCCTAGATCTGCAGTTATGGAAAATAACAAATTCAACTAGCATTACAACCTTAATGCACAAATCTATTTTTGTAGATAAATATTTAAACTAAAACATGCCATATTATAGATCTACTACATAGATAATTTCATAAGGATTCCAAAAAGTCCTCATTTCCTATTTTAGTATTTTTCTATGAATTACTATGAATTTTCAAAGTTCCTCATTCAAATCTGTAAAAACAAAAGAAAAGACATGTAAGTCTTGCATCGGGGTCACTGTAGTTTACATAAATTAAATCAAACAAATATACCCTTTTTAGCACTGTTCAACTGAGTCACGGATTCCTCACTTAACCCCTTACTTTTCTTCAAATTTTCGCGTGAAGTCCCTGGCGTTCTCTTCTTCACAGACTGAAGCAGGTCACGGCTTGGGCCGGCCGGGCTTGGCCGAGAGAGCCGGCAGCGGCGGAGAGGACTTGGCAAGGCGTAGCCGCGGCCGTGCCTGGCCAACGGCACAGCCAGCTGCAGCCCGTGGCCCTCCTGGCCACATGTGCGGTGGCATGCCGCGACGGTGGCTGTTGTGCCGACAACGGCATGGCGAACGGCGGCGCTGCAAGGGTTGGGGAGGCAGTCGAGGCGCCGGAAGCAGATGCGGAGGCAGTGCTGGGAGCCTCGATGATGTCTAGGCAATGGAGGAGCGAGCGACCCAACAGCTCGGCTGCTCAGCCATGCCGAACAGGAGGCAGTGAGAGAGACCGAGGGAGAGCAGGAGAGTGAATGGGAAGGGAGAGGAAGAGAGTGAATGGAGAGAGCAGGAGGCAGACTCGGGCTCGGCTTCTCCAAACGACACGCGACGGCGAGGTGGCGCACAAGAGGCCATGCGGCAGCGGCATCCTGTGCACGGTCGGACATGGACATTACTATTCATCAAATTCAAATCTCCAATTCTACCTCAAAAACGCGACTGAGCATCCATCTTTGTCCTTTAATATCTCCTAATAAGTTTAGTTTAGGCACAAACGGTAGTAACAAATGTTGTAGAGCTATATGAGGACTACAACTTTGCTTAAAGGTTTTTGGTCTAACTCGGATTATATTGGAAGATATAGAGCTGCAAAGTAGGGCTCATGAAACTGAAAATTCAGGTTTCAGTTATCTCAGGCTTAGAATATTTTTGGACTCTGAAAACATCAGCAGATTCAAAGTTTGAGCCTAAGTTTGACTTAGTTCCAAGTTGATCTGACTCTTGTTCCAAAAACAAAGTTTGTTCTACTCCACTCAAACTTCAACTTTTATTTAAGGTGTAACTCCATGCAAGCACTGTAAGCAATTGGTCAACACAGGTCAAAGTAGCATCGCGGTAAAGCTTAAATCTGAGTTTTAGACCGATTGATGCATTTTCTTGACATTTTCCCAACGTGAACCTTTCATGACTTTTGTTCATGAGTGTAGGTAGAGTTGTTTGATCAAGGTTGCAATGTTTGTTTGTCATCACATGTTCTCATCCACCTAATAAAGCAATTCAGGCGAGAACATAACTTGTCATTTCATGTGACTTCTTGATTCCAAACTTCACAAAACTTTTCCATGGATCAATATAGACAGATATTGATGTGAGACACATGATGATATGATCCCGCTAGGGTTTGTTCCTGATCTTTCGATGAGAGGCGTGAGATAACTCGATTTGGTAGATGGAGATGACGTTCACGGCCCGACTACAGCCTTCTAAGACCGTGCCTTAGCAACCGATACACCACCTCCCAAGGCCATCATGATCTTGTGGAGCGCGACAACCAGCCACTAGGGCTCCCATCCTGCAAGCAATCGAAGAACAAGCAAGAACAAGGAAACAAGCACTGAATTTGCAAGATGAAATTGAAAACCTCAAACTGAATCTTATTATGAGTGGGGTTCCGAAGACAAGGAGACGGGCGACTGGATCAGCACGCGCGCCTACAAGCAAGTAGCAAAGGCTAAACTTGATCTAAACAAAACCCAACTGTTCTTGGTAACGGCTAAGGGGTATATGAGGGTGGAAAGATGACCACCAGGGTGTTGGGGTCGTGCTCCAACCCTAGGACGCGTCCCTAATGGACCCAACTTGATACACGGCCCATTGGACCAAACTAAGGCGACGTAGCACCTTTGAACAGAAAACCTCTCGGTAGTAATTCGGTCATTGCGGCCGCCTCAGAACAGTTATGGACATGATTCTAGATCCATGTGAAAATAGACTTCATAAGGATTCCACGAAGTACTTGAACGCCCCAATCTGAGTTCGTATGCGACCGTGGTGAACATCACAAGTTGGAGCTATCATGGAGTCCGAATCCAGCCCCAAAACGTGTTGGATTTGATCTCTTTCTTTCCTTGGACCAAAAGTGATGAGGTGTCCAGGTGGAGGACGTTGGGAATAGTTGGATTTGGTGCCCAATCAACTTCATTAACCTTCCATGCTTTCCATATGCAATCAAACCTTCCCTTGATCCATGTAAGTAATTCTGAAAATGAAAAAATACACATTTTATGGTGGAGCACCAATTCATCAAATGCATCAATGATAAGCCTCATATAGAATGGTTGCACCTTTGGTATAGAAGTGGTTGGCATGGTCATATTTGAGCCAATGATGTCCTCATCATTCTCCCCTTCTTGACAGCAAACCGTCCTCGGTTTGACCTTTGTTGGAGGATGTGTTGTAGGTAAAAGTGAACTATGGTCCCTTCTTGATATTTTATCCTGTTGCATATGGGAAAAACTAGGAAAACTTTGCAAGACATCATTAGTGTTAGTGCAGCCCTCAATTTGATCAAGGTATTGTGTCCCAAAAGGATATTTCAGATTAGAGCAAATATAAATTTTATGCACCAAATATTCTCCTTTGTTCTCATATTTGCCAATTGCATAAAGCGAACAATGATTAAAACTTGGCAAACCAGAATCAAATTTAAGTTTCTCTTTTAGACAATTTAGATTACACAGAATATCAAATTCAATATAACCCAAAGTATTTAAAGATGATAGCAAATTCAGTTCATCTTGTGCACATGTCATAGGATGAAAAAGCTTATCTTCAGCACATTTGTATGGTTCCAAACCAAAAGTATCACACTTATTCACTACTTGTGGCATAGGAGTAAAAGGATCATCAGCATACAAGTCCTCTTTATCACAAGGAACAGCAGCAAGTAATTCATTTTGTGACAAAGAAAAATCAGCAGTGGGTTCCACTATTTGTTGCTCTTCATTAGCATGCAGAGTGGACAAATTTTGGACATTATGGGTCACATCATTCTTGCAAGTATTCACAGATAATAGAATCTCCTTTTCAGCATTGAGAGCAAGACAAAACAATTGACCAATATGGCTATAAGAATTGCTAATTAACAAGGTTTGAATTTTAGAATTGAGCCCTCTCATGAACCTACTCATAACATCTTCCATGCATTCATCTAATCCACCAAATATGATGCAAATCTTAAAATCATGGTAGTATGCTTTTACAGTCCTACTATCTTGCTTCAAGTTGTCTAATTTTACAAGCAAATAATCAGCATAATATGCAGGAACGAATGCATCTCTAAAAAGAAATTTGAAGTCTTCCCAAGATTCTGGAACTTTGTTGTGCCTACAAATGTGTTTCCATTCTAGCAAAGCATATTCAATCAAAACATTAGAGGCAATACAAATCTTTTGTTTCTTGGACAGGTCATGCTCATCAAATTCATTGTCTACTTTTAACTCCCAATCAATGTAAGCTTGAGGATTAAACTTACCATCATATAACGGCAAGTGTTGAATGGCATCCTGAATATGAGGGTCTAGTTTCAACAGCTCAAAAATCTCCATATCACCTGCCATGATTAGTAGAAAACAAGAAACACAAAAAATAATATGTATCCTCCTATCAACTACTAGGATGTGTCGGTTGTAATTCTCTCAAACTCAACTTGTTGAAAACAAGCCCTTACAAGTTCTTACCTAGCCAAACAGGAGGTGACAGCAACCAACAAGTCTACAACCATGGAGCGAAGTGTATCGGTGCCGCAGCAACAAAACAAACTGTCAAGCTATAGTCGAATATGTGGAGCTGTAGGTGGGCTAAAGCAAGGAAGTACTAGCACCACGTTAGTCACAAAAGCAAGCTGAATAATCATTCAACGGTGGTCTTTGTGCTGGTCCTAGGCTAAACCATGGTAGAGACATGAGCCTAGGCACAAAGGTAGTCTTGAAAAAGAGCAACTAGCACAAAGACGAAGAAAATAACATGATTCACCCTTCTTTCTTCTCCTCTCTTGTGTCTTTTTTCCCTTTTTTTCTCTTTTTTTTTTTTGTAGAGGCCTAAATGTTTTATTTGGTACTATGACAACCCAAACAATAAGGCTATTGCACACAGCCCATTCGAATTCAGATTTAACAACTCTTGATAATACCGCAGATGCGGAAATCTCTAAGATGATTGTGGAGTGCTCAGATTGAATTTTGCTGCAAGGTCAGATCCATTGGAAAGAAGACAACTTCAAGTTTCTAGATTGTATTTAAACTCCCAAATCGGACATCATATGGATCTGTGGTGGCAGAAACGCAGCAACGATGTATATGGTGATGGTGGATCTCGTGGTGACCAAAACGTGATAGAACTCAAAACTCTAAAGGAATAGACACTAAGACCAGCAACTCGACACAACTGATGCAACCGAAAACTCAACAAGCCCTAACTAAGCAGTGCTAGCAAAGGCTCAAAGGGTTTATAGGATTGCGGGTAAACTAATCTACTATATTTTTTTTGGCTTTTTCTGGACTATAGGAAAAATTAAAAACAACGAAGGATTCAAAATCTCTCACCGATAAACCTTGCTCTGATTACCAACTGATATGAACCCGCTAGGGTGAATCCCAATCTTTCAATGAGAGAAGGTGGATAACTCGATTTGGGGATGGAGATGACGTTCACGGCCCGACTACAGCCTTCCAAGCTGCGCCTTAGCAACCGATACACCACCTCCAATGGCCATCGCGATCTTGTGGAGCACGATCAACCAAACCACTAGGGTAATTCCTGCAAGCAATCGAGGAACAAGCAAGAACAAGTAGAATAAGCAACTCAATTACAAATATGAAGATGAAAAAACCAATCTAAACTCACTAAGTTGGGGTTCTGAATCAAGTAGAACGGATGGTCTAGTCAACACACGCGTCTACAAGGAAGTAGCAAAGGCTAAACTTGATCTAAACAAAACTCAACTGTTCTTGGTGACGGCTAAGGGGTATATGAGGGTGGAAATACGACCACCAGGGTGTTGGGGTCGTGCTCCAACCCTAGGACGCGTCCCTAATGGACCCAACTTGATACACGGCCCATTGGACCAAACTAAGGCGACACAGCACCTTTGAACAGAAAACCTCTCGGTAGTAATTCGGTCATTGCGGCCGCCTCAGAACAGTTATGGATATGATTCCAGATCCATGTGAAAATAGACTTCATAAGGATTCCACGAAGTACTTGAACGCCCCAATCTGAGTTCGTATGCGACTGTGGTGAACATCACAAGTTGGAGCTGTCCTGGAGTCCGAATCCAGCCCCAAAACGTGTTGGATTTGATCTCTTTCTTTCCTTGGACCAAAAGTGACGAGGTGTCCAGGTGGAGGACGTTGGGAATAGTTGGATTTGGTGCCCAATCAACTTCATTAACCTTCCATGCTTTCCATATGCAATCAAACCTTCCCTTGATCCATGTAAGTAATTCTGAAAATGAAAAAATACACATTTTATGGTGGAGCACCAATTCATCAAATGCATCAATGATAAGCCTCATATAGAATGGTTGCACCTTTGGTATAGAAGTGGTTGGCATGGTCATATTTGAGCCAATGATGTCCTCATCATTCTCCCCTTCTTGACAGCAAACCGTCCTCGGTTTGACCTTTGTTGGAGGATGTGTTGTAGGTAAAAGTGAACTATGGTCCCTTCTTGATATTTTATCCTGTTGCATACGGGAAAAATTAGGAAAACTTTGCAAGACATCATTAGTGTTAGTGCAGCCCTCAATTTGATCAAGGTATTGTGTCCCAAAAGGATATTTCAGATTAGAGCAAATATAAACTTTATGCACCAAATATTCTCCTTTGTTCTCATATTTGCCAATTGCATAAAGTGAACAATGATTAAAACTTGGCAAACCAGAATCAAATTTAAGTTTCTCTTTTAGACAATTTAGATTACACAGAATATCAAATTCAATATAACCCAAAGTATTTAAAGATGATAGCAAATTCAGTTCATCTTGTGCACATGTCATAGGATGAAAAAGCTTATCTTCAGCACATTTGTATGGTTCCAAACCAAAAGTATCACACTTATTCACTACTTGTGGCATAGGAGTAAAAGGATCATCAGCATACAAGTCCTCTTTATCACAAGGAACAGCAGCAAGTAATTCATTTTGTGACAAAGAAAAATCAGCAGTGGGTTCCACTATTTGTTGCTCTTCATTAGCATGCAGAGTGGACAAATTTTGGACATTATGGGTCACATCATTCTTGCAAGTATTCACAGATAATAGAATCTCCTTTTCAGCATTGAGAGCAAGACAAAACAATTGACCAATATGGCTATAAGAATTGCTAATTAACAAGGTTTGAATTTTAGAATTGAGCCCTCTCATGAACCTACTCATAACATCTTCCATGCATTCATCTAATCCACCAAACATGATGCAAATCTTAAAATCATGGTAGTATGCTTTTACAGTCCTACTATCTTGCTTCAAGTTGTCTAATTTTACAAGCAAATAATCAGCATAATATGCAGGAACGAATGCATCTCTAAAAAGAAATTTGAAGTCTTCCCAAGATTCTGGAACTTTGTTGTGCCTACAAATGTGTTTCCATTCTAGCAAAGCATATTCAATCAAAACATTAGAGGCAATACAAATCTTTTGTTTCTTGGACAGGTCATGCTCATCAAATTCATTGTCTACTTTTAACTCCCAATCAATGTAAGCTTGAGGATTAAACTTACCATCATATAACGGCAAGTGTTGAATGACATCCTGAATATGAGGGTCTAGTTTCAACAGCTCAAAAATCTCCATATCACCTGCCATGATTAGTAGAAAACAAGAAACACAAAAAATAATATGTATCCTCCTATCAACTACTAGGATGTGTCGGTTGTAATTCTCTCAAACTCAACTTGTTTAAAACAAGCCCTTACAAGTTCTTACCTAGCCAAACAGTAGGTGACAGCAACCAACAAGTCTACAACCGTGGAGCGAAGTGTATCGGTGCCGCAGCAACAAAACAAACTGTCAAGCTATAGTCGAATATGTGGAGCTGTAGGTGGGCTAAAGCAAGGAAGTACTAGCACCACGTTAGTCACAAAAGCAAGCTGAATAATCATTCAACGGTGGTACTGTGCTGGTCCTAGGCTAAACCATGGTAGAGACATGAGCCTAGGCACAAAGGTAGTCACTGAAAAAGAGCAACTAGCACAGCACGAAGAAAATAACAGATTCAGCCCCTTCTTTCTTCTCTTTCTCTTGTCTTTTTTTCCCTTTTTTCTTCTTTTTTTTGTAGAGGCCTAAATGTTTTATTTGGTACTATGACAACCCAAACAATAAGGCTATTGCACACAGCCCATTCGAATTCAGATTTAACAACTCTTGATAATACCGCAGATGCGGAAATCTCTAAGATGATTGTGGAGTGCTCAGATTGAATTTTGCTGCAAGGTCAGATCCATTGGAAAGAAGACAACTTCAAGTTTCCAGATTGTATTTAAACTCCCAAATCGGACATCATATGGATCTGTGGTGGCAGAAACGCAGCAACGATGTATATGGTGATGGTGGATCTCGTGGTGACCAAAACGTGATAGAACTCAAAACTCTAAAGGAATAGACACTAAGACCAGCAACTCGACACAACTGATGCAACCGAAAACTCAACAAGCCCTAACTAAGCAGTGCTAGCAAAGGCTCAAAGGGTTTATAGGATTGCGGGTAAACTAATCTACTATATTTTTTTTGGCTTTTTCTGGACTATAGGAAAAATTAAAAACAGCGAAGGATTCGAAATCTCTCACCGATAAACCTTGCTCTGATTACCAACTGATATGAACCCGCTAGGGTGAATCCCAATCTTTCAATGAGAGAAGGTGGATAACTCGATTTGGGGATGGAGATGACGTTCACGGCCCGACTACAGCCTTCCAAGCTGCGCCTTAGCAACCGATACACCACCTCCAACGGCCATCGCGATCTTGTGGAGCACGATCAACCAAACCACTAGGGTAATTCCTGCAAGCAATCGAGGAACAAGCAAGAACAAGTAGAATAAGCAACTCAATTACAAATATGAAGATGAAAAACCAATCTAAACTCACTAAGTTGGGGTTCTGAATCAAGTAGAACGGATGGTCTAGTCAACACACGCGTCTACAAGGAAGTAGCAAAGGCTAAACTTGATCTAAACAAAATCCAATTGTTCTTGGTGACGGCTAAGGGGTATATGAGGGTGGAAATACGACCACCAGGGTGTTGGGGTCGTGCTCCAACCCTAGGACGCGTCCCTAATGGACCCAACTTGATACACGGCCCATTGGACCAAACTAAGGCGACACAGCACCTTTGAACAGAAAACCTCTCGGTAGTAATTCGGTCATTACGGCCGCCTCAGAACAGTTATGGACATGATTCCAGATCCATGTGAAAATAGACTTCATAAGGATTCCACGAAGTACTTGAACGCCCCAATCTGAGTTCGTATGCGACTGTGGTGAACATCACAAGTTGGAGCTGTCCTGGAGTCCGAATCCAGCCCCAAAACGTGTTGGATTTGATCTCTTTCTTTCCTTGGACCAAAAGTGACGAGGTGTCCAAGTGGAGGACGTTGGGAATAGTTGGATTTGGTGCCCAATCAACTTCATTAACCTTCCATGCTTTCCATATGCAATCAAACCTTCCCTTGATCTATGTAAGTAATTCTGAAAATGAAAAAATACACATTTTATGGTGGAGCACCAATTCATCAAATGCATCAATGATAAGCCTCATATAGAATGGTTGCACCTTTGGTATAGAAGTGGTTGGCATGGTCATATTTGAGCCAATGATGTCCTCATCACATGAAGATTTTCCAATAACACCAGCCAAGCATCTATCTTGAAAAGGCCTATATGTAAAGCAAGGGTGCAATATCCGCGTTTAGGTTGGGGCTCATTTCCATAGGTTTGACCTTGACATCTCCATCACCACTTACACGCCATGGTTGAGTTTAAACCCATTGCTTAACTAGTGACAAACTCCTAGGGTGTTACACTCAATGGCGATGGAACAGAGAAAAGGGAGAAGATGATGGCCGGCTCGGCAATTTAGAGGTGGTGGCGAACCATCGTGGCGTCCAACAGCTGCTTGCGACACTACCACCTCAACAGTTACGTGCCTATGCACGAGAGAGTAGCGAAAACGATCATGGTGGCTCGCCGACGAAGCTCCTGCATGGCACCTGGTTGCCGAGTACTGTATCCGATTGAAGCCCGATGTTCCTCCTCCTTTTTCTCCAGATTCTCAGTAGCAACTTGAAAAACTTCCTTAATGAAAGTTACTCATCTAGATGTCCTCTCCAACTTTGTTTACATACTCGAGCTCAAATTCTAAATGGTTAGAGAGATTTTGAATGAGTAACAGGGGTACTTTGAAACTGATTTTGGAAATCTAGTTAGGGTTTGAAAAATTGGTTTGGTTAAAACAACTTTGGTAATTAATTGGTGATTATTTAGCAATCAAACATTTCAATCAATAATACCATTGCATAGCACAAACTTTGTACTAAAAAATGGCACTATTGTTTGAACAAATTTATTTGAGAAATTCATTTTGATAAATCCTCCAAAAATGAATTCAAAACTGATTTCCATGACTTAGGCAGAATTGTCTAAGTATTGGATTCAGTTCTGATTTCAATTTTTAGGTTGTAATTTTAATTATTTGAACTTGAATTCATACCCCACACTGGATCCTAGTGTAAAGTACACCCTTTACACTCCAAAGTTTATTAGGGCATAATTTCAAGTGTTTAAGTGAAATTCAAAAATAGAAGGTCACAAAGTACCTTGGAAACATTTTGGGTTCTTGCACATTACACCACACAAATGCATTGCATTGCTAACAATTAACCTTGATTTTTGTGAATGGAAAGCATGGTTAGCTACTATGGATGATCAACATGCATGATGATGCCATGGTCATGTTTTAGTGGTGCTTAACACCAGGGGTGTTACATCATAAGATCCTCTACCTCCTCCACATGGATGGGGATGCTTGACTCGATTGTAGGTGTAAGGAAAATGGACCCTTGGCCCATTTACTTTGGATTTTGGTGTTTGATGACCAACACAACCAAATTGGACTAATAAATTTGCAAGTGTTTATTTTATAGTTCAATAGGATACAAGACGTGACTTGGACGAAGGCGACGTGGTGATCCGATGATCAACACTTCAAGAAAGACCTTAGGAGCACAAGAGAAGGCCCAAGAGATCAAGTAAAGTCCAAGCATGAAGATTGGAACCAAGCCGTATGCAAGATCGCGAAGAAACGAGCTCACTGTGGGGACCGGACGCTAGACCGGACGCTGGACAAGCGACAAGACGCTGCGACCGGATGCTGGGTGGAGACTCGGTAGACAGGTGACCGGACGCAAGGACTGGACGCTGGCGGCAACCGACCAGATGTAGGAACGCAGCGTTCGATCGATTATAGTAAGGTTCTAGAGCGGCAAATCTGTGACCGGACGTGTCCGATGGCAGGTGACCGGACGCTAGCTAGCGTCCGATCAGTACATTGCCGGCTCAACGGTCGGGACGACTAGACGCGTCCGGTCAGGACGATTCAGCGTCCGGTCAGTAGCAGTTTTGCGGGAGTTCGTCCCCAACGGGTACTTTCTCAGTGGGGCTTATAAATACAGCCCCCAACTGGCCATTTGAGTAGTGTGGAGCTGAGGAAACATATCTAGGGTGTTGATACACCATTTTAGTGATCTCCACTTGCATAGTGCTTAGTGTTTCATCAGGTGATTAGCGTAGGTGCTTTGCGAAGTGCTTAGGTTGATTAGACCACCGCTTATGTGCTTGCTCTAGGTATATGCCTAGTGTTTAGTGAGGTTTGCATACCTCTTACAACCCCATGCTTGTGAGCACAAGAGTTGTACATCGGAGGGGCTTGAAGTCTTGCGAGATTGCACCAACCACGTTTGTGGTGCGGCCGCCACCGTGTACTGAAGGGAACAAGGCCCGCGGTGTTTTGACCGAAAGCTTGATAGTGAAGACGGCGGGGAGCATCCGGGAGAGGCTTGCCGGAAGGCACGTCGGAGACCCACTTGCGCGTGGGGAAGGCCCGAGGCTATCCATAGAGTTACCCGACCGGGAGCTTGGCCCTTGCGAGGGATTCCTTGCGAGGGGCTCCAACGAGGACTAGGGGGAAGCTTGCGCGCTTCTCGATACCTCGGTAAAAATACCGGAGTCGTCGATGGGAGTTTGCATATCTCTACCTTGCTCTTTAAGCTTCCGCATTTACATTGATCATATTATTATCATCTGCGGTAGAGATAGCAACACACTAACTAAACCATAGTTGCACATCTAGATAGATTATCTTTTGCATAGGTTTTGCTAGAAGTAAAAAAAGAGGCCATAGTCTAGAGTTAGATTTTTAAGTTGCCTAATTCACCCCCCCTCTTAGGCGTCCACGTGTCCTTCAGTAGGGTCTGTAGCACCCTAGAACTCCCATTGGAGGTGGCCTCTCATCTTCAAGGGGAGGACCCGACGGTTGAAGAAGATATAGATCACGCTCAACGCTATTAGTTGCCAGTCCTTCAGATCCTCGATCGCATCTAGCAATATGCGCAAATGCTGCGGTTCTGATAGGGTTGGTGTCCTCGACCATGATTCTGGCATGTCAGGACACAACCGATCATGAGAAAAAGTCAGCAGCGGCATCCGCTCATTGTTGGGGAAGTAGAGCCACCTATGCTCCCTATCTAGGTCTACGGCATAGTGGCGGTCAAGGCTCAGGTAGCGCTCCTCCAATCTGGGATGAACTTCGATCGAGGCACCCCCCATCAGACAACGACAGTGGCAAGAGGACACTGATGGAACCACCTAGAAAAGAAACCGCCATAGATCATAATGGGCAGGTATTCCTAGGAAGCCCTCGCACAGCATGATAAAGACCGAGAGTTGGAGGATCCCCTCTGGGGTTAAGTCATGGAGGCGGAGCCTGTAGTAGTAGAGCAATAACCTAAGTAAGGGGTGCGCTGACAGCCCGAACCCAAGAAGGTGGAAAGGGACGAAAGAGATGACCACATTTTCCTTTGGCCTCGGCTCCACTTCGCTTCTCGCCGAGACTCTCCACCCGACCTCCTCGGTGGCCTTTGGGATCTCCCCCCTCTATTGCAACTAGTCAAACTCAGCCTAGTTAATAGACGACCTCGTCCACTCCACCATGGTCCTAGTAGAAGGTGTTGGCGGTGCAGTAGGGTGGAAGGCAAAAGCTTTAGGATGGGATCAGGAGCTCTGGAGAGAGAAGGCAGCAGGTATAACCTTCCCTCTCACCCCTTGTCTCTACTACTATAGTTTGGGGGCCATCGACCACCCCACGACCGAGACATTTGCGTGGGACGGAGGTGGGGCTTCACCCTGTCCTATCAATGCGATGGGCTAGCAGGCGACATCCCTTGCTATAATAGGTTGCTGACGCCACCCACGTGCACGCACTTGTGCGGGAATGTAGGAGCACGTTGTCTGATTAGTCATGGTTTAAGACGGACGGACCTTATGTGATCCTGTGAAGTAGACAATGCGGTCTAATCCAAGCAGTCATGACAATTAAGGGGCAGACTGAGGACTTGTTTCAATTTCTCTTGGTTTGTAGAGGCACACATCAGATTATAAAATCTGAATTCTGAATAAAATTATCTTTGATGCATGGTTCTTGCATGTTGAACAAATCTTATCAAATACACAAAAATAAGATGAGTTGGGTTCAACATAGATCAAAGGCACTCATGACTACTACTATTAGTAATACAAATGTTGTGGCTGAGTACACTCCGTAGAAAATAGTTTTACTCATAGCTCTGTACTGTATAGTGTCCGACGAGATGAAATATGCCACATTCAGAGGTTCTTGTGAGTGTAGTAAAATATGAACAGCTATCTAGCTACTCCATTTCAATGGCTTGTTTCTCGATGCGTATTTCTTGGAAGACATGCTCCTTAGAGATCGTGGAGATCTGGCCTCACCTTACCTCCCACTATCGCCCGGTATCTGCTAGAATTCGATCAACCATGTGCGTCCCCTGCTATAAAAATAGAGGAAAAACAGGGGAGTCAGTATAGTTTCCTTGTAACCTTATGAATGCACCTTTCCTGCTCACCGCCTCCTCCCTAGCACCTCATTCTTCAAGCTTGAACCACGGTGGTGTAGAAGCATCTGAGGGAGGAGATAATGGGGGATCAGCTGAGGAGAGGGTGTTTGGGGCCCTCCACGGTCCGTGTCAAACTGGTGGAAGTCGGGTGAGTATGGATCTCGCCATTGATCATTTTGGGAAGATTCTAAAGTTCTTTCTTGGTGCAGTGCCATCTCCATGGCTCGAGCGGCGCCATGGCCTCTCATTGGTGGTGATGGACCCTCATCATCCCAGCGGTAGGCGGCCTAGTCCTCACAATCGGTGGGCTCCTCCTCTTCTAGCTTGTCAAGCGACGAGCAAGGGGGGACATTTGCACCGTGGTGTGGGACCTGGACATGACCAGGCAGGCTCTTCATGCGGAGAGCTGGGAGGCAGAGCGGCTACGGTCATTCCTCTCTGCTGTGGAAACAGCACGCGCCATAGCCGATGGGGACATGGCCGAGGCTAAAGCTGTAGTGGGTTAAGCGCAGGCGCAACTCATTGGTAAGGCATTGACATTACCATATCTTCTAGTTTTGTGGCACCACACCTTATTAATTGGTACAATTTTCTCATTCTTGCTCTTTTAGCCATCATGGTGCAGCAGAATGAAGCGTCCGTGCTGCCGGTGGGGCCAAACTTCCTTGAGCGCGTCCATGCTCTGCCAGCGTGAATCTAGGAGGTAGTGATGCATGGCCTTTGCCATAGGGCTACGCCAGCCCAAGCCACCACCCACCTCCATTTAGACGCGGACTTGTGTGTGGAGGACTCTGGGTTGCCACTGAAGCTGCTGGTCTATGAAATCTGATTGGTTTTAAGTTTTTGAGTTTCTTTGGTCCATTTCTCGGTACTCCATTTGCAGTGTTGGCTGGCCCTGAATAGATGGGGAGATCTGCCCGCGCAACAATTTGATTTTTGGCAAAAATTTCGCACCACACCGCCGCCAACACGCATCAAAAATTAGATGTCTCTCTTTTGCCCTCCGTGCGGAAATTAGGTTCACCATGTCATCGATTTCAGACAAGGTCATTTGTGGTACTGTGTTGGCCACATAAAAGCACAAGGAGTCGCCATCTCCGCCCCCATCTCTATCCTCTAGCTGCCACCGTCTCTCCTCCCGCTCCAAATCCTAGCCCCATTGCCTTCCTCTCCACTCTCTAGCCACTCCCTTTGTGACCCCGCTCTAGACCCTAGGCGCCATCGGCATAGCAGCTCGACTCATCAATCTCTACTCTCTGGCCGCACCCTCTCTCATACCTTTCTAAACCCTAGCTGGAGCCAGATCCCCTTCGATTCGTAGACAATAGGTTAGCCTAGTCGGAGTTGGATCTGGTACCCCTACCTCAGCACCTGTCGACGATTGTATAGGCCAGAGACGGATCCCCTACCTCGACACCTATCTTGACCGGCCGGATCTGAACCCTTGCTAGAGTCAGATCTGGTACCCCTTTGTCAACACCGGCCGCACTAGTTCTACGACCATGATGACAAGACCACGGTGCCGACGATGAAGCGTAGCCAGGGTATGCGGAGGAAGAGGTACCCAAATTCCTTTTTATGATAGTGTGTTGTATTGTAGTGGTTGAACCTTTGATATGTAGATAATGATGGGGTTCCATATTTCCTTTAGTGAGTGTAGATGACATGTGCTTTATTGGATTAATGACTTTCGTATAAGCTATAGTTACTAGTTAGGAGCTTATTTGCAAACTCTTACTCTGTTATGTTGACATTCTGTAGAAGCTTTAGTTAATAAATACCTTTGTAATGTAGATGAATAGCCACTAAATGCTTTTGAACGAGAGCAGGAGGCACAAATTACAAAGAATCATAGGAAGACGGAAGAACCAGGGGAGGTAGTTAAGGGATTTGGTGATACAGATGAAAAATATTTAGATTTACAAGATGAGCCAGTGGCCCATGCAGTTGAGGTGCTTGTTCTATCTTGTATTGAGTTCAGGCGGGAGGGGCCGGGGGGTGTAGATAGCAATGTCATTTGTACTTGCTTGCTGCTTAAATTTGTTTCTCTAATTTTAGCGTCTGGTTCGAAGAAGCCATAGAGGAGGCTCCGCAAGCAGGACAAAAGGCAGTGCTAATATCAGTCCTAGAGGAAGGCAGTCCAAGAGAGTGAAGTCAACATGACTAGGAGAGTTGACTCATGGATCTAAGAAGAACAAGCAAAACCGTGTAAAAGTGAAGTACCACCAGGCTATAGGATCTCGCTACTATATTGTATAGCTGCAATCATTTATAAGTGATGGTTGTGTTTTATTGTTACTCTAGCCTTTGTATAAATAGAAACTCATGTGCACTGTTAATAGAATTAATAGTGGCAGGAGCTAATTTGGTATCATAATTTAATTTTGAAGTTGCAATTTTGCACCAATCAATATGGTACCTGTGCATTGTGCTTATGTAATCTATATCTATAACCTAATGTTTATAGCTTGAATTTTGTAGTATGTAATCGATATCAGTACCTGTGCATTGTGCTTATGTAATCCATATCAATATAAAACCTGCATTACTTGTTTTGAACTAATCTATTGGGTTTTCAATTAAAGTCCTTTTCCACTATCTGTAACCTAATGTTTACTGCTTGAATTTCACAGGAAGTAATGGTAGCTATGAGAGCAGAACCTATTGCTGATGGGCATGAACCAATGACTAGTGCCGATGTTGTTCCCAAGGTCCTTTGCCTCTCCTTGGGCTAGGTCTACTCCCAGGTTAGCGGCAACACTCTTTTTTGAAGAATGCTGGTATCTTGACAAGCTTTGCCAGACAGAGATATTAGCAAAAAGAATGCTAAGGGAACAACTCGTTGCTAAACAAAAAAGTTTCACTAACCTCATCGAACAAGTGGATGAACTGAAGAGGAAGACAGAAAAGACTGAAAGGGAGTTTGAGGAGTTCAAGATACAGCAACAGGAGTACAATAAGCTATGTGAGAATATCATGCGCTTTAGCTCTTCTTTTTGTAACTCTCGGTCGTCAACTCTGTTGGCTTAATGAAGTGAATATTTGTGGTTTGATGTGTGTACTCGTGTGTTGGTTTGATGTGGTGAAACTGTCAGTGGGTTGTTGTTGATGTATAAATAGTAATTTGTTGTGTTTGATTGTCATGCTAAAGAATTATGTAGACATTCGTCGAATAATTATGTAGTCAATCTGTGCAGCAGTGACGATCTTGAATTACCTTTATGATGAATTGATTGTTGAGCACATGGTAGAACTTGGGCAGGCCACATGATCAAATAAAAATGCGACACATGAACGAACCAGTGCATGACACGTGAAATAGTCATGGCATGAAACATGGGCTAACAAAAACCCGACATGTGGAAGGTAGTCATCAAGCCACATGGCCGAATAAAAAAACAAAACATGGACGAACAGCACTGTGACACATGGTCAAATAAGAAACGGCCACGTGGACCAATAAAAATATGACACATGGTCCAATAAAGAAGTGACACGTGACCCGACCGCAACACGATGTGTGCCAATAGAAAACTGACATGTGGAACAATAGAGGCCCAACACGTGGTCCAGTAAGAAACTAAAACATATAAGAACCAGAGATGGTCACGTTGTGCAATAAGGTGACACATACCCGAACCATCTCTAATGCAACCGGCTATAGCATGTATACATGGAAAGCATCTCCAACGGAAGCACCCGCCAGCGTGGTTGCCCCTACCACGCATGCCAAAATAGTTCTATGATGGTTAATTTTACGTCATAGATCTATCCACTTCTATGATGAATTTCTAGATTCGTCATGGAAGTTCAAGTATAACGCGACTTCTATGACGAACCGTTTTTTGTTATAAAACTGAAATTATGATGAATTTGGCTCGTTCAATGACGAAAGCTGTTCATCATAGAAGTGGATATTCCTAGTAGTGTTAAGAGCTGAATAAAAAGGACTATGAAGATAATCTCTTAAAATAGAAATGATGAATAGTTGCTCTATTGTAATTCCTTTCAAGTACCTAGTTTTCAGCCTTAAATTCTCCTGAGTTTTGGATAAGATTGTTTTGATATAAGAATTTACTCTGAACTTGAAACTCATGGGTAGCATATGCTTGATCTAAGTCTAAATAATTGACGGATATGATATGAGAAGGTCTGAGCTGCTGTTTATCTTGTTTCAAGTGATACTAAAATTCTAGAGATTTTTTTAAAAACATAAAATGCTACATGATGAGTTCCTGTATGACAAAACTTGAATTTCTACTAAAGGCATACATGTTATTTAGACTAGGAAAACTTCTACTCATGTATGTTGCTTGTTTTGCATCGAGTTTTGTCAAGCTTTGTTGACCCATATGAGAGATTTGTCATGCTCTTAAAATCAAGATCACGTACACACCACCCACATATGCACTACTCCTACACTGGGGGTAGACGCAAAAACATGCCATTCATTTAGATCCGCCCAAAAATGTTTTGCTCCTACATTGGGTTTCCATCTATCAAATAAATTCTCCAAAGTTCTTGTTACTATCTTTCAAAAGTTTTGTTGTAGAAAAGAAGCATGAGCTATGCAGAAGTTATTCATAAAAAAGCCAAAAAAAGAAGAAAAAAAGAGTTGAGAAAAAATAGACAAGTGTCCGAGATATTGAAAACAATGGGTACTTAGATGCCCGCCTGAAAAAAAAGAGAGAGATGAATAAGATAGCCCATGTTCTTTTGCAAAATTATTTCCAAGATTCAGATGAGAGATATGTTTTCAAGAAGCAAAGTAGAATTAGGTTAGCCACCATATATATCCACAAACAAGCACATCTTCATTTGATTGTATGACTCAACTCTCTTTGGATCCGAGGTTTGACTTTACAATGTATTTTTTGCAAGTATGCTCTGTCATGCTATTTCCACTCCTATGAGCTCCACATAAGCCTTAGTTGTAGGAAGAGAAAAGGCATAACATCATGACTATTGCCTTGGTAAGGATCCATAATACCACATATATTGAGAGACTTGAGAGTGTCATAAATGGAAGCTCTAAGTTTTATTTTAAAAACTTACAAAAATGCCAAAATAATGGTTGAATAAAGAACTTGAGACAGTGCTTGACTTGATCATTTTGTCTTTCAATTGCTCGAGACTTAAGTGAAGGCTAAGAAGCTCCATGGTTGAAGGTAATATGGGTAAGTTTGAAAGTCAGATCAGTTTAATATAATTCAGAGGAGAATTTTTCTTTGAACGCATGTGTACTTTTGAGGAGTGAAAATATTGTAGCAACTCCTGATCCATTGCTAAGTTTAGCATTGCTCAGAGACAAGCAAAGGTTAAGCTTGGGAGAGTTTATTGACGGTAGTTAACACTCATAAAAAACCATCAATATAACTTGTATAAATGCATGAATATGATCAACATAGGTCTAGGGGTTTAAACTGACAAATTCCATAAGTTTTGGTGAATCTGTGTTTTCAATAGGATTTATTCAGAAAATGAGTAAGGTGGACCCAATCGTCAGATCAAATCATGTTTATTCGCGATGAAACCGACTTAGGAAGACTCTAAAACAGTCTAGAAGACAATGCACCACGACCCGACCCCTCTCGACAGGGTGTGGGGTTGGCTAGCCCCACCTGTAGGACAGCTAGGCAGTGGGCCCCACCAGTCAGCCCCTCCTCATTACATTGGTTCTCCACCATCTCCAAGGTTCAATCTACGCCATTGCTCAAGGTTGGTTCGATTCGACGGCACAAATTTGATGATGTCATGGATTCATGGGCCCATAGAACCCCTGGTTCCCCCTATATAAGGCCCCCCATACCCCCACCTAAGGGCATCATCCTCCATCATCAAAAATTAGATAAGAAGAAGAACCTCGAGAGCTACACAAATATTCTTAGGAATAGCTAGCTAAGTTAGATCTAGATAGAGGCAAGCCATCTACTTGGATTCCTGATCTTGTCAAGAGCGTGGCTGTAACACCTCGGGTGTTAGCCTTGCATAACTTGACTTGCATAACATAAGCATGAGCATCAAGCATTCATAAATCATCATTTACAATTGAAACATTCGATCGAAACATATGAAACATTACTTGTTATCTCGTATTTCTTGGAACATATGCATATGATCATGTGCAAATAAATGCTAGTGTGTAATGTTGGTCACTATAACACTTTAGCTACACTTAGGTTAACAAAAGAAAACATTGTTCATGAAGGCCACATTTCATGATCAAGCACTTAAGTGATATTTCGTGTGTTGACCTGAATAGCTATATGAGTGACTACTACATGAAATGCTTAAATGACCTTGCAAATTGTTTAAACATGCTTAGGATATCATTAGGAACAACTTTGGTATTTAGTGCTAAGGCTAGTTTGGTCATTTAGCCATGGTTTGTGTATGTATCATGATTTCAAAGTGACATGTTTGACTAAAGTTGAACTAGGTGTTAGAGACCTTGCATGGAGGAGTTCACTAAAGCAAAGTTGTAGTGTTTGATATAAGGAACAACTTTTATTTTTGGGTCATCACATGGTTCAGCTCCTAACATGTTTGAAATTGGATCACAAGAATCATCAAAATCTGATTTCAACACTTAACGAAATTTGCTAAGTCGTGAAACCCCGACAGACTGACGACAAGTGACCTTGAGGGCATTATAACTTGAGTTCGGGTGAGAATTAGAATGCGATCCTTGAACAACATTTGAAGCTGGTACATGGGTCTACAAATTCTATTCAGTAAGTTTTTGCGAAGGAGCCACCGATTAGCCGGTAAATCAAGTTGAAAACGCTATTTGTCGAGCTCGACCATCGTGTTTTCGATTTAAACGAGCGAGCGCGTTCGGTGGCGGCCGACCGACGGCGAGAGTTCGCGCCCGCGTGTCCCCCGGGCGACGGCCGTCGCCGCTACCGACCTGACAGCAGCCACGCCGCCGCCCGAAAGCGCATTTAACGCCGCCGGCGCCTTGCCCGAGCCATTCCGCGCTCCCATTTCGCTCCGGCGCCTTCTCTTCCTCACAAAGAAGCGGCCGCCGAGCGCCGGCGCCCCGCTCGCCGCCGTCGCCATAGCCTTGCGCAGCTCGTGCTCGCCACTCCCGCACCACCGTGATAGCTCCACCGTCTCCCCAGCACCCATTGTTTCTCCCGTGCCCACCGACAAAGCCCGGTAAGCCACCGCGGTAGCGTGTAGGCTCGCCGGAGTTCCGCCGTGAGCCCCGTTGTCGTGGCCACACCGCCACACGATACTCCTCCGCTCCGTAGCTAGCTAGCGCTAGGTCCCCAGCGTTCATAGATGCTTGTCACGCGTTGATTTGAACCACCGTAGCCCACACCGGCGTTTCACCGTCGACCGCACCTCCACCCGCCATGGCGCCGCCACCGTAGCCGCTAGCTCGGCGAGAAAGCCACCCAAGTAGCTCAATCGATGCGCGAAGTCGAGTAGATCATCGTGTGATGATGTCACCTGGCGGCGAGTTCGCCGTCGGCGAGCTCGCTGGCAGCCGCCAGACACCAGCATGGCGCTGCGCTGCCCTGCTCCGTGTCAGCGACGCGTGGGGTCCCCGACCAGTGGGTCCCACTGTCGTGTGAAGTAGTGTAGGCTAACTCATTTTGAATCCAGTTTTGATTTGTTTTGTAAAATTTGTATCTTCAGTTTGGTAGCTCCAAAAATTGTGAAATAAATATGGTTGTGTTCCTTAGGAAATGTAGTTTTTAAGAAAAATATGTTCTTGGGTTCAACAGTAGAATTTTCTGGAGATTTAAATAGGGATTTGAAATGTGCTTTTGAATACATTCAAATTTGTTTATTTTATATCTAGAGTTCCTGTGCTCCAAAAATTATGAAATTTTTGTGGTGAACTAATCTTAGCATGTGTGAACTCTGGTAAAAATTTGAGGACCAGTGCATGGGTAGATTTAAAGTTATAGATTTTTCTTTTATGACTAGTTAATCCTTGCATGAATTTTCATAAATTAAGTATGAGTCGAAAATTCATGAAATTTGTTGGAGGTAATCCTAGTACCATATGGATGCTAAGAAAAATATGAAATCTGTTGCTTGACACTTTTCAATAGGATTTTCCATTTATGCTATTTCAAGCCTTGCTGCCTTGTCATTTTTGTATAGAATGTTCTACTTGGTAAAATGACATGAAATTTTTACAGTAGTCTCTTGATAGCATTAGTAAAGCTCTGTAAATTTTTGAGAATTTATTAAGCACATCTGATATATATTTATTATTTAACCTAGATATCTAAATAAAATAATAAAGGCAATTTAATAAATAGTTTGGGCTTTACCATTATATCATCTTAACTGTATTTGGTATGCTTAAACTATTGGTAGGTTCTAGGTTGTCAAATTTTGAATGATTACCTGAAGTAGAAGTATTCTTACTTTATGTTGCATGTCAAGTCATTTCCGGACTGATTCTAGAATGTGAGGATTTGCATGTTGAAACTGATGTGTACTGTAAAATGGTTAATAACAAAGTTGTAGAGAATTGGATAAGCTTTCCAGAAAGTCCTAGATCACTAGATTTGGAATTGTAGAACTCGGTTATGAGTGAAACAAGTAGCTACTGATTTGTGGCATAGTCGATGCATTATAGAAGTAGTTAAGTAATAATCGAGAAGAGATATGCACCTACTCAAACAACGTGATGCACTTGTTAACATATATGCATTCGTAATACTTATACCATACTCATGCATCTAGGATCGGAGGAAGAGATCACGTTCTTTGGAATTGAAGAAGAAGCAGAGGAAGGAACCCGCAGGAGGATCGCAAGCCGCAGACTCGAAGGCGTGGGAGCGAGAACCGAAGAGCTTCCGAGTGCCCGACCATCGCCCTACTTTCTTTCTCATGAGGCAAGCCCGGAGCATTATAAGTCTCCTAGTAATTTATAAATGTTTATTTAAGTACTTATGATTCTTTGCATTAGGTTATAAGAGTTGAATGAAACCACTTGATGCATGTACATTCCTTGTCCGGATATTACACCTTTTTAACCGGTATAGGTCCGAGGATCGAATATATGCTTAGCCATGCTTAGACCGGTAGAAGTCGGGTGATTTCTGTCACTGCGAGATATAGGTGGGTACCGAACACGGTTGGTTATAATTGCTATCGTGGAAAAGAACCATGGTTAATGTAAATGGAGACCCGGGCGGGATGTCGATAGAAAAGCAACAAGGCATGGAGGTCTTGGGTGTGGATCTATCCCCGTCTGTGTCGATCAAGGACCGACTACCGTTGTTGGAACTTCCGACAAGATTGAACGCATGCCTCTCACTTAGCTGGCGGATAATTCGTTCCGACCCATGAAGCCGAGTAATTCAACTCGGCCGGGAATCGTTTCACAGCGCCCCTTCCGGGAACGATCGACCGAGCCCAAGGGCAGGCTTGGCACGAGCATCCCGGCATCTGGTGTTCCAGTTAGCGGCGTAAAGATCGGACCCGAATGAAATGTGTACCGGAGTTGTACCAAAGGTGACCTAAGGTGACCGTTGATCCGGTCTGCTGGGTTTGTGTTAGGAATAAATTCCCGGCTGGTTGAAATCGATTGAATCGCCGTCTCTCCGGATAGTGAGAAACTTGGCTAGCTCCAACATCGTAGTAAGCGTATTATGGAACATGATGGTTCGGATGAAAATGGAATTTCAATACACTGCTATGGTTACTATTGTATGCTTCTAAATGATACCACATGTTTGGTACAGGATAGTTGCTAATCTAGAAATGGATAGTTATAATTAACTTGGTAAAGGAATCATAATTGTACAACGGATCAATTGCCTCTTTCGCAAAATGTTGTCAAGTTACGTCCACTTATACAGCCTTGCATACTCCTTTGAGTCATTTTATTTCTAGTTCATGACGGGTAAGTCTAGTGAGTACCTTCTCGTACTCGGGGTTTATTTTCCCATTGTTGCGAGATGGCCTTTGTGTTTCATGGTTATTGCAAGAGTTGCTTCTATCCCATTGTGGATGAGGAGTAAGCCTTGGGCGAGCTTCTTTAGTAATTCCTATCCTTGCTTTTTGTGGACCGTGATCTAGCTTGGCACTTTGTATCAAACTATGTTGGAAACTTTATCTTGAACTTATTTGCTTCCGCTTTATTTATCAAACCCGGTTTGTAATAACTTTTATTCAGTACTACGATGATGAAAAGTATCTGTGAACTTTATGTAATATGTGGCATGTATGTTGAATCTGTACGATCTT
This sequence comes from Miscanthus lutarioriparius, assembly GCA_904845875.1. Lineage (NCBI taxonomy): Eukaryota > Viridiplantae > Streptophyta > Magnoliopsida > Poales > Poaceae > Miscanthus > Miscanthus lutarioriparius. The sequence continues at coordinate 38,448,114 of CAJGYO010000016.1, forward strand.
GGTTGTTGTAAATCGTTTATCGAGACCCGTCGTGGTACTCGACGGACTACGGGTTTATATGGGTTCAAGTATGATGGTCAGGCGACCGCTATGCGGATTGCCATTGTACTTGTATTCTTATAAATTGGTCGATTCTGCGACGGTGGTATCGAGCAAGATTCAACGTTAATTGTCACAAGTGTATTTAAAACAAAAGTTTTTGTTTTTTCGAAAACCCTTCTCTAGCAACTAATAGTTATATAGTAGGTATTTGAAATCTAAAGTGTGCCAATGATCACTTTCCTTACGCCCAAATTAAGGACTATTAGGTGGCTATTTAAGTACTAACATGGGGTTTTTACTTCATCGTCCATACGGCGTGCTATTGTATGGATGCCATTCACTTGAATGGTAATGTATGGATCAAATGCCTCACGCCAAGGTAAGATGAGTGTAGGACCGCAAGATGTGAGCATGCGGTCGGGAAGAGTAGCTTTAGTACGGCTATGTATGCATGCTTGCATGTGTATATGGTACGTATTTAATTGTGGGTTAAATTATTGTCGGGTAGATTAGTACGGAAGTATATGTATGGGTATACATATATGGAAGTATTTACGATTACATTCGCATATTCATTATGGGTTTGGGGCTGAAATGAGATCTTATGCGGGTGCACTAACAATAAAAACGTGTAGCTCGACTAGTTACGCTATTTATGAGAAAACGTATGTATGCCACCGTGTCTACCGCTAGAAACAAATTTTTCCTAAGTTTGTGAGGACGCGACTGAACGAGCATGCATCATGATAATTACCATTCACATAATTACATTGTTCCTCCCCTTATAAAATTCTTACTCGGTTATGTAACTCTTATCCATTATGGCATTGTCTCACCAAAGGGTACATGTTAATGGTGCAGATGGCACGCACAAGCAGACGCTTCGCAAGTCCACCGGAGGCGAGCTCCCGCCGTCGGCTTGCTCCACGTACCCGTCAACGTCACACGTTCCTTGGAGAGTTTGGGATGCCTACACTCTTGTGGAGAGTGCTCGATTATATGTAGGCTATCCCGATGGAATGGAACCTCGCTACTTCGGGCGAATGAGCAGTTGGGGAAGGTCTCTTGAATTCTTTGTGGAGGCCGTTGTTCGTCCCCGAGGTGGCGATTCGAGTGGACAGTGGTGTTATGAGTCAAGCTGGCGGGATCTCTTTGAAGAAGCGGTGGCGGGGCAGCCTTTGGGATCTGAGGACATCATGGATCGTTTTCCTCGAGGAGCTGGCAGCCGCTTTGGTTGGAGTCTTTCCAAGAGGTAACCCCTCCAGCGACTCATGGCGGTGAGCAAGAGGAAAATCTTTGGAGATTGGTGCAGCAGAAAAGGCAAAAGCAGTGATAACCCTTCCATGAGCGCCATGTTCGCAATAATGAGAGTGTTGGATGGAGTTGAAGGTAGCCTCGAGACGCGTGTATGCGGTGCTCTTGGTCATGCCGCGAGGACCGGCGTCGCCTTCGGAGGGAGCACGATGCCGAGATTGAAAGGCTCATGAAGAGATGACTCGGTTAACTCATCGGTGAAATGCAGCTTGGACAAGGAAAATGTCCTAAGAGCTCGGCAGTTTGAGCTAGGACAGCGGTTAGCTAATGCGGAAGAGTACAACGATAATCTACATGAAGAGGTTCATCTTACGAACAATCAGCTCCACCCTTATGTTCCACCGGAGCCGCAGAAATGGATCTAGAAAGTGCGAGGAAGAAGAAGAAGAAGTGGAGCTGAAGAAGAAGTAGAACACGAGGAAGGAGATGATCTTGCGTCGACCTTGATAGTGATCATGATGAGGATTAGATCGCTTAGCATTTAGTGGAAGGACTAATGTATCACTGTATTCATGTAATGGACCTGTAGCTTGAATTTGGCCTTAGTAACGGACTATCATGTAATGTCAATCGCATGTTTGGATGAACGTCAATGCAATTCCGTTCCTTGTTGGTGATCACGATTTAACTTTGCATACATTATGAGTAGCGATAAGTGGTCAAATTGGGGATGCCATGTTGCGAGAATGAATTGTTATGCCTCTGTTTTTATTGTGAATTTGAGAATTTCTCCGATAATTTCAGTCCGGCATGATTATGATTCATCTGCAATCTCTTGACATCAACCAATAATCGCTTATTGTTGCAACTTCGAGATGACGCGCAGCACCCGTCTTTGGAGTAGTAGCGATCCACGATGGCAATGGTGATGACTTACCACCACCACACCGCCCGCCGCCGCTTTCGGGAGTTCTTTTGCTCGATTCTTGGGAAGCCAAAGGACAATGGAAGAAGCTTTGCACCTAATCGCGCAAAACACCGCTCGTGGCCACCCACGACAACGAGGGCGAACCAAATCAGCATAGTACATTCAAGGAGTTTACGGACACGAAGCCTCCAATCTTCAAGGTGGTGAGGAACCACCGCAGCCGACGACAGTGGCTGAATACCATTGAGCGAAATTCCGTCTGTTGAGGGTCACGGAGACATCGAAAGCGAGTATGCTTCCCATCAATTGCAAGGACCCGGCGAGGAATCGGTGGACGCACTTCTGTCGTCTCTGCACCGCTAATGCGAGAGTGACACAGGATCAATTCAAGCTGGCTTTTAGGGGACATCATATTCCCCGGGCACGATGCGCATGAAAGTAGCCGAATTTATGAGGCTCACTCGAGGAACAAAGTCACTCACAGAGTATATGCACGCATTCAACAACTTGTCAAGATATGCTCCCGGTTTTGTGGATCTTGAAGAAGAAAAAGATAGAGAGTTTCAAGCGAGGGTTGGGTACCAAAGCGATGAAGACTATGGCAAATTCTCGATGTACCACGTACAACGAGTTTATTAGTGATGCCTTGACCCAAGAAAACCACAACAACATGCATGCGGTTGCTAAAAAAGGTCGCAAGAGGGCCTATGAGGCGGTGCATCCGGATCTTTCCGGTCAAAAGTGCCTATCGCAGCTAGGCCACAATTAAAATCCACCTGCACCCAAGTTCAGGCCTCCACCACCAAAGCTCGAATAACGAGCCACGAAACCGTTCCGTAAAGGCGTTCACTATTGCCTTACCAAAAGGAAATGGTAATCGGGACAGCTCTCTGAGATTGAAGTAATCAACCATGTTTCAACTGCAACCAAGCTGGGTCATTGGTCCAAGGAATGCCCCCACCCCAAGAGGAATGGCAACCCAAATCGAACAATCAGAGGCGGTGAATGCGAGGCACGTCAAGGACAAGTGCATTACACATTTGTGGAGGAAGTGCCCATGGGAGAAGTTGTCACGGCTGGTATGTTTCTTGTCAACAAGCATCCCATTGTTGTTTTATTTGATTCAGGAGCTTCTCATTCATTTATGAGTCAAGCATTTGCATCTAGACATGGTCAAGAAATAATTGAAGTAAACAAAGGGGTTTTAACATAAGTTCAGCGAGGGGTACTGTTATTACCAAAAGATAGTCAAAAATGTACTCATCGTGATACAAGGGAGGAGTACACCACAGATTTGATAATATTGCGGGGTTGTCAATAAGTGTAATCTTAGGCATGAATTGGATGAAGTATCATGGTGCTCTTATTGACACTAGCACCGCACTATTATGTTGAGAGAACCCACGGGAGGGAATGCTTTTCTAGTCCCACTCTCCCGCGATTTCAAACCCCAACATTTAGCTTTATGCTATCAAACCACCACAATATGTGATATCGAGTGGTTTGTGAGTTTCGGATGTATTTCGGAGGAATTACCGGGTCTACCACCGGATAGGGACGTGGAATTTAAGATTGAATTAGTGCAGTACCGCACCCATATCCGAAGGCCCTATAGAATGCCACCCAATGAGTTAGCGAGAACTCAAGGTTCAATTGCAAGATCTATTGGACAAGGGTCTTATCCAACCTAGCTCATCTCGTGGGGATGTCCGGCCTTGTTTGTGAAAAAAGAAGGATAAGTCACCGAGAATGTGTGTAGATTACAGACCACTCAATCTTGTGACCATCAAAAACAAATATCCATTGCCCCCGCATCGACATCTTGTTCGATCGGTTAGCGAAGGCAAAGGTATTCTCCAAAATTGATTTGAGATCAGGTTATCATCGAGATAAAGATTAGACCGGAGGATATACCTAAAAGCGCTTTTTCTCTACGAGGTATGGCTTATACGAGTATTTGGTTATGTCTTTCGGACTAACAAATGCTCCGACCTATTTCATGTACGATGAACTCGGTATTTATGCCCGAACTTGACAAGTTCGTGGTCGTGTTTATCGATGACATATTGATTTATTCGAGAAAGTGAGTCGGATCACGAAGAGCATTTGAGGATTGTCCTATCAGGTGAGGGAGCATAAGCTATATGCCAAGTTTAGCAAATGTGAATTTTGGATGAGCAAAGTACCTTTCTTAGGTCACATTTTATCAAGAGATGGAATCTCGGTGAGACCCATCAAAGTACAAGAGGTCATGAATTGGAAAGCCCCAACCCGGTTCATGAAGTTCGGAGTTTTCTAGGGTTAGCGAGGATACTATCGTCGGTTTATTCCAGATTTTTCAAAGATAGCTAAGCCTATGACCAGACTACTTCAGAAAGATGAGAAGTACAAATGGACACCAGAATGTGAAACAGCTTTTCACACCCTCAGAACTTTGTTGACTACAGCACCTGTGTTAGCACAACCAAACATTGAAAAGCCTTTTGATGTATTTTGTGATGCATCAGGAATAGGTTTGGGATGTGTGCTTATGCAAGAAGGGAGAGTAATTGCATATGCCTCACGGCAATTGAGAAAACATGAAGTCAACTACCCTACACATGATTTGGAACTTGCAGCCGTTGTCCATGCACTAAAGATATGGAGACATTACTTGTTGGGCAATGTATGTCATATCTTTACTGACCACAAAAGTCTCAAGTATATCTTTACCCAGCCAGAGCTGAACATGAGACAACGAAGATGGTTAGAATTGATTAAGGACTACAATTTAGAAGTGCATTACCATCCGGGTAAAGCAAATGTAGTAGCCGATGCACTTAGTCGGAAATCCCATTGCAACACTGTAGAAGCATTGCTGGAAGATGGATTCAACTTGTTACATCCTGCTATACTACACAATATCACAATCAGTTGTTCACTTGAGGGCAAAATCATAGAGCTACAGCAGACAGATATGGGAATAAGTCACATCAAGAGAAAAATGCAAGAGCAAGAAACCAAACATTTTAGATTGGACGAAAGAGGTGTATTATGGTTCGAGGACCGACTAGTGGTGCCAAAAGACCGTGAGCTAAGGACTCAAATTTTAGAAGAAGCTCACTCGTCCAAATTGTCTATCCATCCGGGTAGTAGTAAAATGTATCAAGATTTAAGAACCCGTTTTTGGTGGACTAAGATGAAGAAAGAGATCGCAGCCTACGTTGCTAGGTGTGATAAGCTGCGCAGAGAGTAAAAAGCTGTCCATATAAAGCTATTTGGATTACTTCAGCCATTGCCTATTCCAGGATGGAAATGGGAGGAAATCAGCATGGACTTTATCACAGGCCTTCCAACGACACCACAAGGTCATGATTCAATATGGGTTATTATTGATCGTCTCACCAAATCAGCACATTTTGTACCAGTTCACACCACATATCACGTGGGGAAATACTACGAGTTATATGTTTCCCGGATCGTGAGATTGCATGGAATACCCGGACTATAATCTCGGATCGAGGACCACAGTTCATAGCTCGTTTACAGGAGCACTTACACGAGGCTTTGGGAACCAAGCTAATCGGAAGTTCACTTATCATCCGCAAACTTCGGATGATGAGAGAGCGAGTGAACCAAATCCTAGAAGATTTACTTAGAGCTTGTGTTATATCTTCAAAAGGTTCATGGGAAAAATGGTTACCTTTAGCTGAATTCTCCTATAACAACAGTTATCAAGCGAGTATCAAAATGGCTCCATTTGAAGCCTTGTATGGCAGAAAGTGCAGAACTCCTTTGAACTGGATTGAGCCCGGTGAAAGGAGATACTTTGGTATTGATTTTGTAAATGAGCGAAGAAGAGCAAGTACGTATCATCCAACACCACATGAAGGCAGCTCAATCAAGACAGAAAAGTTATGCCGATGAAGAAGAAGACCACTAACTTTTGAAGTGGGTGATTATGTATACTTGAGAGTATCACCCATGAAAGGCGTGAAAAGATTTGGGATGAAAAAGAAGCTTTCACCAAGATATGTAGGGCCATACAAAATTTTGGAACGAAAAGGAAGGTTGCATATAAGTTACAACTTCCTCCGAGAGATGAGTGCAATCTTTGATGTGTTCCATGTTTCTCACCTAAAGAAATGTCTTGAGTACCAGAAGAAGCTATTGCACCCACCAACGTGCAGCTTCAATCGGATTTGACCTATGAAGAAAAACCAATTCGGGTATTAGAAGAGATGGAGAGAGTGACAAGGAGTAAGATTATCAAGTTCTATAAGGTGGTGTGGAACAATCATAGTGAACAAGATGCTACGTGGGAAAGAGAAGATTATCTACGAGAAGTTTATCCCGCCTTTTTCCAAGAATGGTAGGTCTTGCAAATCTCGGGACGAGATTTTTTATAGGGGAGGGGCTGTAACACCTCGGGTGTTAGCCTTGCATAACTTGACTTGCATAACATAAGCATGAGCATCAAGCATTCATAAATCATCATTTACAATTGAAACATTCGATCGAAACATATGAAACATTGCTTGTTATCTCGTATTTCTTGGAACATATGCATATGATCATGTGCAAATAAATGCTAGTGTGTAATGTTGGTCACTATAACACTTTAGCTACACTTAGGTTAACAAAAGAAACATTGTTCATGAAGGCCACATTTCATGATCAAGCACTTAAGTGATATTTCGTGTGTTGACACGAATAGCTATATGAGTGACTACTACATGAAATGCTTAAATGACCTTGCAAATTGTTTAAACATGCTTAGGATATCATTAGGAACAACTTTGGTATTTAGTGCTAAGGCTAGTTTGGTCATTTAGTCATGGTTTGTGTATGTATCATGATTTCAAAGTGACATGTTTGACTAAAGTTGAACTAGGTGTTAGAGACCTTGCATGGAGGAGTTCACTAAAGCAAAGTTGTAGTGTTTGACATAAGGAACAACTTTTATTTTTGGGTCATCACATGGTTCAGCTCCTAACATGTTTGAAATTGGATCACAAGAATCATCAAAATCTGATTTCAACACTTAACGAAATTTGCTAAGTCGTGAAACCCCGACAGCGACGACAAAGTGACCTTGAGGGCATTATAACTTGAGTTCGGGTGAGAATTAGAATGCGATCCTTGAACAACATTTGAAGCTGGTACATGGGTCTACAAATTCTATTCAGTAAGTTTGCACGAAGGAGCCACCGATTAGCCGGTAAATCAAGTTGAAAACGCTACTGTCGAGCTCGGCCATCGTGTTTCGATTTAAACCGAGCGACGCGTTCGATGGCGGCCGGCCGACGACGGCAGAGTTCAGCACGCAGCGTGTCCCGACGGACGCGCGTCGCCAGCGCCTTGATCGCGAGAGGCCACGCCGCGCCCGAAAGCGCGCTTTAACGTCGCCGCGCCCGCCCGAGCCATTTCCGCGCCCCATTTCGCTCCGGCGCCGCCTTCTCTCTCTCTCACAGCAGAAGGGCGAAGCGCCCACCGCTCCGCCGTCGCCATAGCCATAGCCTTGGCAGCTCGTGTGCTCGCCACTCCCGCACCACCGTGATAGCTCCACCGTCTCCCAGCACCCCATTGTTTCTCCCCGTGCCCGCCGACAAAGCCCGGTAAGCCACCGCGCGGCGTGTAGGCTCGCGGAGTTCCGCCGTGAGCCCGTCGTCGTGGCCACGCCGCCACAAGATTCTCCTCCGCTCCGGTAGCTAGCGCGCTAGGTCCCCCAGCGTTCATAGATGCTTGTCCACGCGTTGATTTGAACCACCGTAGCCCACACCGGCGTTTCACCGTCGACCGCACCTCCACCCGCCCATAGCGCCGCCATAGCCGCTAGCTCCGATGAGAAAGCCACCCAAGTAGCTCAATCGATGCGCGAAGTCGAGTAGATCATCGTGTGATGATGTCGCCGGCGAGTTCGCCGTCGGCGAGCTCTGGCAGCGCTTGACACCAGCTGCAGCGCCGCGCTGCCCTGCTCCGTGTCACTGACGCGTGGGGTCCCCGACGACGGTGGGTCCCACTGTCGCCGATAGAAGTAGTGTAGGCTAACTCATTTTGAATCCAGTTTTTGATTTGTTTTGTAAAATTTGTATCTTCAGTTTGGTAGCTCCAAAAATTGTGAAATAAATATGGTTGTGTTCCTTAGGAAATGTAGTTTTTAAGAAAAATATGTTCTTGGGTTCAACAGTAGAATTTTCTGGAGATTTAAATAGGGATTTGAAATGTGCTTTTGAATACATTCAAATTTGTTTATTTTATATCTAGAGTTCCTGTGCTCCAAAAATTATGAAATTTTTGTGGTGAACTAATCTTAGCATGTGTGAACTCTGGTAAAAATTTGAGGACCAGTGCATGGGTAGATTTAAAGTTATAGATTTTTCTTTTATGACTAGTTAATCCTTGCATGAATTTTCATAAATTAAGTATGAGTCGAAAATTCATGAAATTTGTTGGAGGTAATCCTAGTACCATATGGATGCTAAGAAAAATATGAAATCTGTTGCTTGACACTTTTCAATAGGATTTTCCATTTATGCTATTTCAAGCCTTGCTGCCTTGTCATTTTGTATAGAATGTTCTACTTGGTAAAATGACATGAAATTTTTACAGTAGTCTCTTGATAGCATTAGTAAAGCTCTGTAAATTTTTGAGAATTTATTAAGCACATCTGATATATATTTATTATTTAACCTAGATATCTAAATAAAATAATAAAGGCAATTTAATAAATAGTTTGGGCTTTACCATTATATCATCTTAACTGTATTTGGTATGCTTAAACTATTGGTAGGTTCTAGGTTGTCAAATTTTGAATGATTACCTGAAGTAGAAGTATTCTTACTTTATGTTGCATGTCAAGTCATTTCCGGACTGATTCTAGAATGTGAGGATTTGCATGTTGAAACTGATGTGTACTGTAAAAATGGTTAATAACAAAGTTGTAGAGAATTGGATAAGCTTTCCAGAAAGTCCTAGATCACTAGATTTGGAATTGTAGAACTCCGGTTATGAGTGAAACAAGTAGCTACAGTTTGTGGCATAGTCGATGCATTATAGAAGTAGTTAAGTAATAATCGAGAAGAGATATGCACCTACTCAAACAACGTGATGCACTTGTTAACATATATGCATTCGTAATACTTATACCATACTCATGCATCTAGGATCGGAGGAAGAGATCACGTTGCTGGAATTCGAAGAAGCAGAGGAAGGGAACCCGCAGGAGGATCCGCAAGCCGCAGCTCCCGAAGGCGTGGAGCAGAACCTTGAAGAGCTTCCGGAGTGCCCTGACCATCGCCCTACTTCCTTTCTGCGAGGCAAGCCCCGGAGCATTATAAGTCTCCTAGTAATTTATAAATGTTTATTTAAGTACTTATGATTGCTGCATTAGGTTATAAGAGTTGAATGAAACCACTTGATGCATGTACATTCCTTGTCCAGATATTACACCTTTAACCGGTATAGGTCCAGGATCGAATATATGCTTAGCCATGCTTAGACCGGTAGAAGTCGGGTGATTTCCTGTCACCTGCGAGATATAGGTGGGTACCGGAGCACGGTTGGTTATAATTGCTATCGTGGAAAAGAACCATGGTTAATGTAAATGGAGACCGGGCGGGATGTCGATAGAAAAGCAACAAGGCATGGAGGTCTTGGGTGTGGATCTATCCCCGTCTGTGTCGATCAAGGACCGTACCGTTGTTGGAACTTCGACAAGATTGACGCATGCCTCTCACTTAGCTGGCGGATAATTCGTTCCGACCATGAAGCCGAGTAATTCAACTCGGCCGGGAATCGATTCACAGCGCCCTTCCGGGAACGATCGGCCGAGCCCAAGGGCGGGCTTGGCTTTGAGCATCCCGGCATCTGGTGTTCCAGTTTATGCGGCGCAAGACGGACCATGAAATGTGTACCGGAGTTGTACCAAAGGTGACCTAAGGTGACCGTTGATCTGGTCTGCACTGGGTTTGTGTTAGGAATAAATTCCCAATTTGGTTGAAATCGATTGAATCGCCGTCTCTCCGGATAGTGAGAAACTTGGCTAGCTCCAACATCGTAGTAAGCTTGTATTATGGAACATGATGGTTCGGATGAAAATGGAATTTCAATACCGCTATGGTTACTATTGTATGCTTCTAAATGATACCACATGTTTGGTACAGGATAGTTGCTAATCTAGAAATGGATAGTTATAATTAACTTGGTAAAGGAATCATAATTGTACAACGGATCAATTGCCTCTTTTGCAAAATGTTGTCAAGTTCGTCCACTTATCTGACCTTGCATACTCCTTGGAGTCATTTTATTTTTCGGGTTCATGACGGGTAAGTCTAGTGAGTACCTTCTCGTACTCGGGTTTATTTTCCCATTATTGTGAGATGGCCTTTGTGTTTCATGGTTATTGCAAGAGTTGCTTCTATCCCATTGTGGATGAGGAGTAAGCCTTGGGCAGGCTTCTTTAGTAATTCCTATCCTTGCTTTTGTGGACCGTGATCTAGCTTGGCTTTGTATCAAACTATGTTGGAAACTTTATCTTGAACTTATTTGCTTCCGCTTTATTTATCAAACCCGGTTTGTAATAACTTTTATTCAGTACTACGATGATGAAAAGTATCTGTGAACTTTATGTAATATGTGGCATGTATGTTGAATCCTGTACGATCTTGGTTGTTGTAAATCGTTTATCGAGACCCGTCGTGGTACTCGACGGACTACTGGGTTTATATGGGTTCAAGTATGACAGTGCGACCGCTTGCGGATTGCCATTGTACTTGTATTCTTATAAATTGGTCGGTTCTGCGACAGTGGCTTGGTAAAGCCTTTTGTATCCTCTCTTGTATCCTTCATTATTCATATATTTTCGACATTTGCTATGACATTGTGCTTAATATTATTCATGTCCTTAGTTATCATGTTCATAGTTTGCTTTGATTATTTGCTTAGTATAGCTAGAATTATCATTATGTTTATGCATATGTTCGCTAAGCGCTCATTCTTAAGTACACGGGTGAGTGGTTGACATTGTGTAAGTGTGGTGCTTATACGTTGTTTACCTGTGGATGCACCCTACATTCCAGGCCATGTGGTAGATCGCGAGTGTGACATTCTTGTTGAGTCCTTTGTAGTCCACTACCCGAATGTAGGCCAAGTAGGACCTAGTTGCAAAGGAAGTCAGGCTCTGTTCTTGATCTTCCTTAGTTATGTCCCTTATATATAGATATGAAATTAATCCTTAGCCATGATTATTATGTGTAATTACACTAATCAATGTATGCTTTGACTTATAATTAAGAATAACATAGGAATTAGTTTCTCTATTGTGTCTACTTAGTCTTGCTATTGCTATCATAAGGAGTACTCTGTGTGTTCAATTATCATATATATCTCATTTTACCTCTTGATTTACCACTGCTTAGAGTAGATGGTTGGTCCATCATAAGTATAAGTTTTCAGTATATTTCCTTTACAAGTCCTTCCCTGAGGTAAAAATATAAATAATGATACCTAGAATACTCCCGGGTAAAGTTTTACAATGCTATATTATCTGTGTGTTTGCATAATTCTATATATATATTCTAAGTCATAATTAAATACCAAGTATACTTCTTAGTGTCATTACTAGTAGTGATGCTAGGAAGTACCAACACTAGGGCCTAAGCCCATGGAGTGGTGTTGCTCTTGCTCTTCTTCGGTGCTCTTCCCCTCTTGTGTGTTGTTCTCTTGGGGGGGGTCCCTCCTCCTTTTATAGGTGGTGGTTGGTCGGTTCCGAAGGGAATATTCTAGGAATCCACCCCGCACTGTCCTACAGAGCCTTTAATGCACCGCCTCACTAAATTTGGGCCTCAAGCGCGCCAGTAGGGGGGCGGCCTGAGGAGCTATCCTGGCCCAAGTTTCATCTGGTGGGCCTCTGGAGATGTGTGGACCACGCCTATAGAGTTTTACGCCAATTGGAGAAGGTTTGATTTAGGTTTGGGCCCTTTTTCTCCATATGACTGGGCCCTGATTTGCCTGGTAGTGGCCTTCTCCCCCTCGGGCTTGAGTAGAATTATATTTATCCTTTGTTCTTTAGCCTTTTATGTGTATGTCCACAAATCCGCTCCTGCAAATGGTAAATCACCAAAACTCGTGGAATTCGTTAGTTATAATCCCTATCACTAAGTTTGGTGTTTATTTGAGTGGTTTTTATGCGAGTGTGGTGGTTATATTTTGGTGTTAATGACCACCAACACACTGTGACCTGGCCAGTGTAAATCCTTGTGTCTCGTGTGCTACCATTTGATTCCGTCTACGCGATCACGTTGCTAGGCATTGCCAGAGCCAATTCATCCAACAAGGTGTTATCTAGATCTAAATCGGGCCTAACCCACTCTATATGCTAACATGGCATGTTGATTGTACATTAATGTCAACCGACATGTGGGGACCACATGTCAACTCCACATGTTCCTTGTCTCTTGCATGTGAAACCTATGTGTTAGTGGAATATATTTATATTATATTTTTTTCTTCTCCTTCCACGGTTATGCCTCCGCTGCCACCATACTAGCGAGTTGGGCGTGGCACCGTTGAAGATAGCCACGGCCATGATGATCCCACGAGGAACTAGCTGGACATGCCTACGACCACTGTCGCCGATGGATTGCCAACCCATGCCGAGCAAGCCAGGACACCCCGTGTGACGCAGTCACCACTGTTGCCTAGGTGTACGCAGGCACCATTGCCTCCATTTCTAGCCTTGGCCTCGGGCACAGCCTTCATCGGCCTAGAGGGCTATACTGCTGCCGTCCATAACCGTGCAGTCGAAGAAGCCAGCAACAAGGTGGACATATCCTCAGAGCCGAAGAGCAGGGTGCAAAACTCCTCGATGAAGAGAAGGAAGGCATAAGGAAGTGGTACATCCAAGCAAAGGAGAGGACATCCGTGGGGTCATCAGCCGAGAAGACAAGGAGGTCGGTGAGGACAAGTTGCAAGGCTGCGGCCACCGTAGCAGTGGAGCTCACAACAGCCTCCACGCCTAGGCCTCATCTGAACCCAACGGGTCAGGCTCCCCGGCGACCCCTCGACCATAGCTCGTTGTGCTGCTTCGTTGCTGCCGACATGGAAATTAGCAGGAATGGGGACATGTTGGTAGAAGGGCGCGTCCCCTAGGCACACTCGCTGCCATCTGTTGGTGCGTGCGTGCGTAGTGGCACTAGGGAGGGCTTGAGGAGCCACTGGGCTGAACGGCTGCCATGGACGTGGAAGGAAAGGGAGAGAGAAAAGTGAAGAAGAAAAGGCACGACCCTGGATGGGCATTCGATGCCAGACCATATAGAGTGAGTTAAGCCCACTTTGGACCTAGATAAGACTCAGAGCTAAGTTTAAGGATAAAAAAAATAGCATTTTAAGAGTATAGGAATCATATGGCACCTTATGCCAAGTTCAAGGACTGGCTGTGACTTTTTCCTCTTTATGTTCCTTATACAACCAGTGGCGGGCTGCATGCCTAGCGAGTACAATACATATTTATATATCTATATTTGTACTAATAATATAAAATAAAAAACAAAAAACGTACATGAGAACGAATGCTCTGCGACTCATTAGCACTAGGAAAGACCCGAAGGCCTTTCCAGGCTTGTTCCAGCCCACGCGGGCCACGTCTATGGGCACATGACACGCCCGGCCCTCAGCAACCGATCGAGAGGCCTGACGCTTGGCTTCCAAATTCCAATCCATCACGTGTCCATTCATCAGATAGAGATTTGGAGCAATGCAGCCATGGAGTCTCGCCACCGCCGTGCGCTGTATCGACTCTCTCAGATCGACTAATCTTCACAGGCATCCAGTTGCAAGTACATGACGTCATGACTAACTGTGATGGAGATCGTCGGATCGAGATTCGCCTAAGCAGCTCCGCTGTGATATGATGGCTGCGCCTGCACGACTAAAGTAGAGCTCGACGCTGGCCATCTTTGCTTTTCCCTTTTCTTCTTATATAGAAAAATCATGTCTATTTGCATTGCTAACATCATCAAGTCATTCCTCACACAGCGAGATCCGTGTTTCACCCAACATTGGAGACAATCAAGATTATTCAACAATTCACTATATATTATGTGATGATTTATGTAATCACATGTGAGAACTAAGGTTTAATCCATGCAAGTACAGTTTGTTTAATTGTTTGGCATTGTGTTTTTTAATAATTGTGTAGTTCTCAAGAGAAGTAGAGATATTGCATCTCTTTTTTTCACAAGCATGCAGCAAAGAAGGCAGTAGCTATTGCTACTACGGCAAATCCTTACAAAGTGTCAGACAAAAAAGTCAGTTAGTATTGTAAGTCTCCTAGTCTCTTTATGCCTATACTTTAAACTGTAAGTACGCATTTGAACTATTTATATTATAATTTGTGAATGTTTTCAATATAATCTTCAAATTTAGGAGTTATCGTTTTATTTGGTGCATATATACGGAATTACGTTGCAAATTTAAAGATCGTTACCGTATTACCAAATGGTTTTTACCGAATTGTATGCGAAAACTTTTTGATGGCATACCCTAAGATAAAATCATATATCCGCCACTACTTACAACAGAAGAAAAAACATCTATCAATGTTGTATTTATATTCATACAAAGTTAATAGAAAATATCATATTATTACCAATATTAACTTATATTATAAATTACAAATGTAATGGTCTTCATAAAATAAATTATTCCTTTTCAATTTTATAGAATGGGTAAAAAATAAATACATATGTAACATTCCCATTAACAGACCCGTTCGCTCATGATTGCTGCAGCAGCCAACAACCCCTCGCAACAGAACTGTAGCACCTATAAAAGTCAAGCCGCTGCAGCTGCTGTGGTTGTGTGCAGCAAGCTAAGCAAACATGTTGAACCATTGATAGTTTTTCTCCTGTTACAATGCACGGGTACGTTTGTTAAGGATCAATTAAAAACTGAACTTTGCATTATTTCTGAATCACATCTTAATTTGAAAAGGTATTAGTTTCGATTGCCGATTGGACACTCCAGATCAAGGGGATACTATACCTCTCTCCATCCATTTATACACCACTTCACAGATTACGTTACACAATGTCAATCATTCTGCATACTTTGTTATCTCGACACGTTAATAATAGAATACCTCTAACACCAGCACGTATCATCCGGCACGGAAGCTAGTGTTGGTGCCCCTGTTGCTTGGGCCCGGCGTATCGACGTCCACCGCTATGTCGGCCACCTCCTCAACGAGTTCGTAGTGCTTCGCCGTCGGATCGTACTGTTTCATGACCAGCACAGATGCTACCGTCGAGAATTCAGGTAGCGCCAGGTAAGTACCGACCGGCCCGAGCTCCGGGCAGTCCGTGCTCCAGTCAGCCAGCGGCATGCAGGGCGTGCCCTGCCCGACAAGGAACAGGTTGCACCGCCCTGTTGCCTTGATCGCTTCCACGACCTCCTCTTTCCCTCCCACTGGCTTATCTTCATAACGGACAGAATCGTTCCCGTTGGCCACCTTGGTGCGGAACTCTTCAAGGAACGCGTCGTCAGTGGAGCGGTCACTGGCGGTGGCACCGCCGGACTGTATCAAGAAGCGTAGCACATGGAGCCCGATGCCTGGGTGCTCGACCATGCGGATGCCATAGGCTAGGGCCTCACGGTCATCGCGGCCTCCGAAGAAGATGACAACGATGGTGTAGGACACATCGCTGGCAGCCACCTGAGCGGCACCTCCTAGCCCGCGGTCGACGAGGATGCCTACTGAGCAGGGCGCATGGTGGAGCACACGCTGGTTGATGTGCTGGTACTGGTCGCCAAGCGACTCCATGTGGCCGTCCATCTGGTGGAGCTTGTGGAAGGGGAGCACGATGAGCGCGGCTCGCTTCTGGTGCGCGCTGGTGACGACGTCCTCGTGGATCGTTTGCAGGTCGGAGATGGCTGTCATGGCCCGGATAGACACGCGGCTCAACTGCTGATACGTCTCGAAGGCGACAACGAGCTGGTCGCCGTCCCCGTCGCCGTTGCGTCGCTTGTTCCAGAATGGCATGCCATTTCGCCGCGCTTTGTGGACCATGGAGATGGCGGACGATCTCTCAGAGAGCTCGACGAGGTGCATGGCGTAGACGGTTATGCCACGCTTCCGAGTGCCGCGCGAGGACTCCATCAGGTTGATGATGGTGGGGATGTTGCGCGTGCTGTGGAAGCAAGCCATCATGCGGAACTCGTCGTGTGGGTTCGCGCGCTGGACGGCGCGGTTCTTGTACGCCGCCCCCCGCCGTGCTGGCTTGTAGATTGCCATGACCACCGGCGTCGTGATGAAGGTTGTTATGAGCGCCATTAGCACGAGGATGGCGAAAGTCTCGTCGTTAAGGACATGCCGGTCCTTGCCGATGTTGAGGACGATGAGCTCCACGAGCCCCTTGGTATTCATGAGGAACCCGAGCGTGAGCGCCTCACGGAACGGCACCCGGACGATGAGCGACACGATAACTGTGCCGCCGATCTTTCCTATGCACGCGGTGGCAACGACGAGGACGAGGAGCGCCCACGAGTCACCACCCTTGATGGTCATTACGTTTGTCTTGAGGCCGCTGGACACGAAGTAGAGCGGCAAGAACAGGCCAGATATGAGGTCCTCCACCTTCTCCAGGAGAACCCCGGCGAAGGCCCCGTCCTTAGGAAAGATGATGCCGACAATGAACGCGCCAAAGAGTGCGTGGATGCCAATGGTGTCGGTGGCGAACCCGGCGGCAAGCACGATGGCCAGAGTCGCGCATATGTAAAGCTCCTTCACTGGCTCACCTTCGGGGGATCGCCGTGCCATCCAGGTGAGGACAGGGCGGAGCAACAAGAACGCCGCAAGGACAAAGCCAGCTCCCGCTAGCAGCACCCACAACGAGACAAGAGGGGAGCCGCTGCCTGACAAAGCAATCGCGAGGGCTAGAAGTATCCACGCAACGACATCGTTGACGGCAGCAGCTGACATGGCCATGCGCCCGAGGTCGGTGGTGAGCAGTTTGAGCTCGGCGAGAATGCGTGCTAGCACCGGGAATGCCGTGATGGAGAGCGCGACACCCATGAAGACGAGGAACGGCCCCGTGGGCACACCGCGGGCAACGGTGTGCTGGAGGACAAAGGAGGTGCCGATGCCCATGATGAAAGGAAGGGAAATCCCGGCGACAGCGATGACGAGGGCCATGCTCCCAGTGCGGCGTATGGCGCGGAGGTCCAGTTCAAGGCCGACCAGGAAGAGGAAGTAGAGGAGGCCGATGTTGGCGAGGGTATCAAGAACCGTTAGGCTCTGCTTCGGGAACACGGTGTTGAGGAATGCGGTGCTGTGGCCCACCGCCGATGGGCCAAGAAGAATCCCGCCCTGATTAATTATTGTAGAATATTAATATTAATTATATATCTGGATTTTTGAAATCAAACAAGCCAAGCAATAATAACATTATTGGACGCGTCAAACAAACAACAGTACGTGGGCGGCAACAAGCACTCACGGTGATCTCTGCGATGACGCGCGGCTGCCGCAGCGGGCGGAGGATGAAGGCGAGCACGCGGGTCAGCACGACGACAATGCAAATTTGCAGGATGGCGAGCGGAAGTGCCGAGTGTAGCGGGTTCTCTCCCTGGAACACGCCGTCCGACGTTGCCTTCATTGGCTTCAACGCCTCCGCCGCCGCGTTGTCCATTGTCGTCCTAGGTGCGCGTCGCCCACCACGATCCCTCCCTCCCTTCCTCTCCTTTCCCTCCCCACCCGTCGTGCAGCCTATGACCAAGGGGGAAGGAGCGATGGATAGGAGGCCAAAGAGGGGTGGTAGACTGGTGGCGCTCCGCATGCACGTACCTATTTGTTGCAAGCTAGCTTAGTATTTTTAGGCATTGATGTAAATGATACTAATAACTAGGGGATGAAAGGGTTTGTAAACATTAAAAGACGTTCTGACTATAATTAAACCCGTTCAAACTTATAAGTTTTGACATATAAACACGTTACAGGTTGATCTATATATCTTGAATGATATGAAATGAGTTACTAATAGACCTATATATCATGAGTAACAATAGTGGTGACACTACATATTCCATCTTCTAGCATTAGGCTCTTTCATTGTCACAAATAAAGATAGCCATTCAACTTTTTAGCACCAGCTAGGCTGTCATTAATATGCACATTAACATTCATCCTCAATCGATCTCGACTAGCAGAACCTAAGTTGAGATGGGTCTAAGTCGCTCTAGCATCTGCTTTGTTGAAGGCATCCCACTAGCACAGAATCGGTTTTTCCTGATGCATGCGATTTCCTTCACGTGCAGTTCATAAAGAGAAGACGCTCATGCCCGTCTTATAGGGGGTTGGGAGTGCGATGGCCGGGGGCCCACGACGCAAGAGGGCCCTTGAGTATATGAGTATATATATGTACAATATTTCTATTTGGACTTAGCACAATTCGTCTAGGTATTCATCGATCAGCCCAGACATCTAGGTTTTACTCCATGACCCTTTGTCCCCACATGGTGCCTATGGCGCTTCGTATTCAGAACTTCGCGTGATTTGTTGCAGCCGTTGTCGTCGACTCTCGACATCTCATCTTTGTCTCCATCGGCAGCTGCCGCTGTGGCGCTGCGGAAAGTCGAAAAGGAACAGCCAAACAGAATGGAGACGGTAGGCGTGTCTTGATCAGGCATCAAGAGAGCAGCGATTAGGCCTGTAGGTATAACAGAACCACCTAATTTATAAGAGCACAAGTGAAATGGCAGCTGTCGAGACAGCCGCTCTCTCATACTTGAGCACATATATACCTGGTTATCCGTCGAGTATCACCAAGGATCTTGAATTAAGCCACATATAAACCAAGATCATACATAATTCAGCATCCACACATCATATATTACATAAAGTCCATAAGTAGTTCAACATACATCGGAGTTCAAATATAAGTTACAACACCAGATTCAAATTCAGTAGTGGAAGAAACATAGTTTTGAAACACATACACCACTTAGTTCAAGTACATGCCAGTTCCATAGATCATGTCCAACAAAAGCAATATAGATAAGCTAAGGTAGGGGAGCTGTGGCCACGGCTTACTCCTCGTCCATAGCTGGAGAGAAGCAGTTCTTGCAATAATAGCCGTGACATACCACACCATCTGTGTGACAGAACTGCCCAATTTATACAAGATCAAGTATGGCTATCCTCGCTAAACACGTTCGCATGCACACACTTTCACTTATATAAATCCGATAGTCCGCCGAGTGTCATGAAGGACCTCGGTAAATCCACATCACAACCAAGACCATAATAGATTAAGCAAATACACATCACATACATGGAGTTTGCAGCGGAAATAATATTACAATTGAGTTCACAAATAAATAATACATACTAAGTTCAAATCTAATTAGAAGAAACAACATGGCTTTAAAATGATTATAATAACATAAGTTGAAATACACTGCTAGCTCAAATGACATCCTCCAACAAAAGCATGTAGATGACAAATAAATACGGAGTCACCGAGTCCACCGACACTTAGTCACCACCTCCAGTAGGTTAGAACTTCACCTGCAACATGGTGGGATAAAACCTAGAGTACTAGAATATACTCAGCTAGACTTACTCGACAGGAGAGAAATACAAAGACTCTCAAGGATATGCAAGGCTTATTTGGTGGAGCTTATTGGATAGCATAACTTTGTAAAAGAGCATTACTATCATAAGTCGTTACTTTTAATATTTTATTCAATATTTTAGCATCAAGTTTAGTGAAGCTATTTAAGGATAAGTTTGCACTTGTGCTATAGCAATCACTTGATTAATAAGTATCACAGTAGTAACCATATCTAGTTTATCATATAATCAACATAACCATCATGTTCCAATAAATGTTACGACGAATGCTGGACAGTGAGCAAGTTTCCCACTATCCAGGAGAGAGGTGATTCAAATCGACTACAACCAGCTGGACACAAATCCAGAACACAAACCCAGGCATACTAGCACAACAGTAGCCTTAGGTCACATTTGGCACAATTCGGGAATACGCCATGGGTTTGAGCTTAGCCGCACACTTAGGGACCATCCGGAAGCCAGGATGTTCAGACAACGGTTTGCCCAAGGTCCATCTGTGTCCCCGCACATACATCCTCTCCTCCAATGTTCATGCCATACATCTCAAATTTCTAGCATGAATTGAGCTACTCGGCTTCATGATCGGAACGACTTATCCGACTAGCTAAGTGAAAGGCGGTGTTCAATCTCGACCAAGGTCCAACCGCGGTATGGTCCTTAACTGACACAGGCGGGATAAAACATGCACACAAGACCTTCATGTTCCGTTGCCTCTCAATCACCAGATCTCGACCAGTCTCGATTTATCTATCCTCACATGGTTATTTTCCACGATAGCAAATATAGCCAACCATGTCATGGTAGCCACCTATCTTGTAGGAGACATTAATCACCTGACTTCTACCAGTATAACCATGCCTAAGCATAGAACAACCTACTCATACTAGTAGGGGTACATGTATTTATATATCTGGTGGACAAGGTAGGTAATGCAACAATGATTTCATCCAACTCCTATCAACCTAATGCACAATACAAGATTATACTCAAGTGCATTTTAAAAGAGAAGGAAGGAGGCTTATAATGCTCCAGGGCTTGCTTGGGATCCGACACAAAGTCAGTTCAGTTAGCTTGCGTCGTCTTGGGGAACATCTCCACTCTAGGCATGCACTCCATGGTTCCTTCCGTCTTCAGGATAGGTCCACCAAGACCATCTTGGGATCCCCTCCAACATCACATGTGTTGGCATTTCTTAACATTGTTACTAAGATTTGTGTTTCCTAGCAATGCCGCCAAGAAATACCTTGATGATAGTTCTTAACGATTACAAAAAGAATCCGCAAGCACATGAAATTATCGTTGTAGCATTTCACCTAGAAGTATTTTAGGGTATCGTTAATTTATATTTTCCCAACAGAAGGCATAGTGTAAAAGATTCTAGCGGGGACATGGACAAGATAATGTGACTGTATACTAGACCAATAATCAATATAGGGGTAAGCCATGATGATTTCAAGATAGTGTGACACACATACCTGGGCCAACCTTAAGGATAAATGAGAAATAAAGAATAAAGAATGTTTCCTAACTGGAGCAGTCTTATCCTAATACAGTCATGCAATGAATAGTGAGTGATCGTAAAAATACATGGTTAGACCTAGACCTAAGTGTAAGATGGACGGTGATACCTCTGGGCACTGGTCTACCAGCAAGCCAGGGAGGCATTTATGAACTCCTATATGAATACCCGAACGTGAGGGATTATAAGGGAGGGATAGGGCTGTCACCACCTGTCGCCTACCCCTCAACCGAGTAGCCCTGCCACATTCAATGGTTCTAGTATACCCAAGGACCACGTCCATTGATGAGATCCTAACATATGGGTATGTTAAGTCTCAAGATCAGGGGTTCCCAACCGACGGACCCCCCGACGGACCCCTCCAAGATCGCCTAGGGGCGGGGGCTATACCCATCGGGTATGCTCACGTGCACTCATAGACCAAGTAATCAGGGCGAGCCCAGGCATGCCGCCACCTCTGCTTAGGGCTCGGCGCCTCTCCCAAGCCCCACGCTCCCGATCGACGAGAAGCTCGAGCCTGGTCCTTGGCTCTTGCCTGGCCTACGATGCTAGCCAAGGCCCGGGCACAAGAAGACACGCCCTGAGCCACCAAGGCTTGGGGGCTTCGCAGCACCGCCCCTTAGGCGCAGTTCTGTCAACCACACCCTAGACAGGGTCACAGACGGGGCATGACACAAGAAGACAAGTCCCTCCACGACCTCCAAGGGCTCAGGGTCTTCTGGAGCCGACCTCATTTGCCACCAAGAAGACTCCAGAAGGCGCAGATGGGGGAGGCCGGTCCAAGCCAACACAGCCTGACACTCAGTGTGTCAAAACAGGCCAGTCAGATGACACCCAAGGCTTCTTTAGCTCCATGATATCGCCACGGTCCATAGAGCGCTGCTGCAAGACCCTCCCAAACTACGGCACATGTAGACCATAGGCTCAACCCCCAAACCATCATGTACCCAACCTATCTCGGTATATAAGGGATAAGGTCAGACCTTAGAGAGAGGAGGATGATCCTAGATAGATCATTCCATTCCTCACCGATCTGCTCCTGCTCGGCACTGAGAGCAGAGCAACCCAGCGAGGGGCATCGAGAGCTCCTCCACCACACCCATCGTCTTCCTCCTTTCCGATGAGGGGAAGGCTCCACCGGTAGCGAGGCGACCTTAGGATTAGCACTGAACTAACCCCCTACCAAATCTCTCTCTTCCTCCTGTGCAACTATGTTGTAACCCCTGATTTTGGGTGCCCTTAAGTATAAGGATCATCAGCTGCTAGACGTAGGGCATCGATCGGCCTAAACCAGGATAAACCGTTGCATCTCCTCTGTGATTCTTGTGTTCATGAGTCTAGCTGAGCCACCGAAGACATGTACTCTGACATCAACTAGAACAACAATGCTTGCTGTGGTTTTGACCCTACGACAGCTGGCGTTCTATGTAGGGAGCAACGTCAAGTGCGATTCAGGCTCTATGGTGGCCGAAACCACAAGCCTCATCGCTGGTGCTAGCGGTACCACCCTAGACGACAGTGTCTGCTTCCCTGGTGAGTTCATTATCACAGCTGGTGCCTTCACTCTGGGCCAGGTCGTCAACTTTGGGAGCCTGGCCTACATTGCCGACTGCTTTGGCGATCTGTGCCCGCTTGACGGGGCCACGCTAGTGAGCGGTGAGCACCCGGCACCGCCCCCTTCGGCAGGACTTCTAGGAGTAGATCTTGAGGTCTAGGCCCGCCAGATCTAGCATAGATCTACCGTGAACTAGGGGTGCCACGGTCTGAAGCCGAAGTCTGCCCCTATGTAGCCCCCAAGGAGGAGAGCTCTGCCCATCATCCCAGTCTGTCGAGGCGGGCTACGCCTGGGTCACCGGGCGGCCGCTGTCGGTAGCTCTGAAAGCCCCACCCCACCGCTCATGCGCCCCGAGTGCTTGCCTCCCCGACCCTATAAGGTCCTAAATGGCTAAAATGGGGTGAATAGCCTATAAAAATTTCTACAACAACACTTAAGCCATGTGGTTAGACAATTAAGTAGCGAAGCAAATGTTGCGCTAGCCTACTAAAAAAGCAAGCCACCTATCCATAATTCTAGTTGCTATGGTCTCTATTTCGCATAAAGGCTATGTCGCTACTCTCTAAGTTAGTGAGCTCTCAAAGACTAACTAAAGAGCCTCACTAATCAAACTAACAGGACACAAGCTAGCCCTCAAAACTAATTACACTAAAGAGCTTAGCTACACTAGGAATGTAAACACAAGAGATAGTGAGATAGATATACCACCGTGGTAAGTGACAATCAATCAATATTAATGAAATCCTCAGAGACAAGATGACACAATGATTTTTCACCGAGGTTCACTTGCTTGTCGGCAAGCTAGTCACCATTGTGGTGATTCACTCACTTGGAGGTTCACGCGCTAATAGGCATCACACGCCTAACCTGCATTCTAGTGCCGCACAACCAACACAAGATGTGGATCCACAAGCCACGAGCAATCCACTAAAGATGCCTTTCCCGATCTCCCACGGGGAAGGCTCAAGGCCCCCTCACAATCACCATGATTGGAGCTAGAAACAAGCACCTTCCTACGATTGTTGATCCTCGCTGCACTAAGCCGTCTAGAAGTCGACAAACTATAAGAGTTACAAGCAAATCCCATAGTGAAACACAATCACCAAGTGTTTAGATGCAATCACTCGAAGCAATGCTCTTGGATGCTCTCCAATCTCCCCAAATGATGAATCAATCAAGCAAGATGAGTTAGAAAGAATTGGCTAGGCTCACTAGGGTGTATTCTCAATAGAAATCACCAAGAGGGTGAGCCCAAGCCAGCCAAATGATATTTATAGACATCCCCAAACAATAGAGCCGTTGGCTCTATTATTGAGCTGTCTGCGCACTGACCGGATGCGTCCAGTGTGGCGACATAAATGCTTGTTGGTATTTCTTAACGCATACAGAAATAATCTGCAAGAGCACTTGGGTTTTGTTTGATTTTGAAAATGTAAGTATTACCTTTGCTCCTCAAAATGATTCACTTGGGTCAGTCATATGTGTTATTTTTGGATCCTCACTTAAGCAAAAGATGTTGCCTTTCCTTCCTACCTCTAGAAAGGCTTATGCGTATTTCTTGGGTAGGGTAAAGTGTGGCATACTTACCTTGCACATGTTGCGAAGTCAAAATCCGGATCTAAGGAGAAATAAGTCATACAATCTGATCAAGAGGTGCAAGTGTATGGTATTTTGTGGTTTTTGTGGAAGAAATACTCCTTTAATGTTTTCGATCTTTCTTTCTTCACCATAGGTTTATTTTCCAGAGGTCATGTCAATCTTTTGATTATATCTTTTTTTTCTTTCTCTTTTTTTTTCTTGGACTTTGAGTCCATTTTATTTGGACTTCTTTGAGTCCTTTTTATTTTGGAGTTTCCTTTGTCCATTTTTTCCTTTTCTCTCTTTTTTTTCATTGCCATGCCTCTCTTTTTTTTTATGAAACCTTGGTGACGCAAGATTGAGAATTTTCATTGAGCTTTCTTTTTGTGGGTGGATGGATGGAATTTTTGTGCTAGCTTCTAGTGTAGAAGCTTAGCTTTATTTTGTGGGTGGCGTGTATGTGCTCTTGATCAAGAAAGAATGAAATATTTCTTCACAAAGTATCACTACATTTTGACAAAGCTCAATACAAGAATAAGTAGCATATTTGACAAGGTTTTGAAAGGAATTCATCTTTTGGCCTTGGTAGATATTTAAATATCATTCGAGGAGCATGCTAATTGAGTTTTTGACTTTGTAAAATAAATCCCAAGTACTTTGCAAAAGTGAGAAAGTTTTATTTCCATCCTACTATATCTCATATTTCAATTACTTAGATAAAATGGGTTCCCTATGATAAGTTGTTCACAAGTGTAGGAATATTGGCAAAGAATAAAGAGTATGCAAACTTTTAATCATAGGATGACATGGAGATGGAGCATTTGTTTGATTTGTAAAATTTTAATGTGTTCACTTTTAACCTTTACTAGGTAGCGTGTTCGTGCGTTGCTACGGGACAACTAAACTTTTATACTAAAAACACATAGATCGCACGATAAGATAACAATACTGTAAGACATTAAACTAACATTTAATCAAAAAGCAAAGTTTGTGAAATTAACAATCACTAAGAGCACAGCACCGCAGACTCACAAATTCTACTATATAGACCTTTCCGTGATACGGCTAAAATAATATTTATATCAGCAAGAAGTCTCCGATATCCATTTCTTTCATGCGGCTAAGATAATATTTTACCTAGTTAAGTGCCCATGCGTTGCTACGGGTATACATAGAATCTCATGACATATAATTTAACAAAATAAAAATTATTCTAAAAACATATCATTTAAAATATTTGATCAAAAGGTCACAACACCTTAAGAGTAGGTCACCGTAGATACAAACACAAAAACAAGACCCTAGCCATGCTAAACCCATGCTCGTCAAAAACACTATACAACTTGCACAAGATTTACTTGTGGTGACAATTGTCACCATGCCTTGAACTGATCCATAGTTGTCTATTACATTTGCATTAAACACTTAGAGCCAAAACCCAAAACTTCTAATTAAGGCATCATCTCAAGTTCTAACACATATAGTCCTATGAATACATGGGTGTAAACAAACGCGAACTCAAAAATGTAATCCATTTAGGGAGCACGGTAATAATTTGCTTAGACCCACAAGGCGACACACTTTACTTGATAGTCAACAGTTCATACATGAGTTGTAAATTACAATGCACAAATTGAGAAATGTCATCCATCAACCAGTAAAAGGAACATTTTGCTCTTCAGAATCCTAGTGAATCTCAACATTTGGACGAAGACAGCACAAATGCACATTACGTCATTTAACCCTTCTACGTTCAGCGACCAACTACAATAGACTTTGTGACAGGGACCGGTCGCTGCACATTTCTTAGTTAAAACACAGTCTTGGCCTATGCTACAATTATATTGAGGAATCAAGAAATTAAGCCCAAATCATAATTAGAAAATAAGAAATAGAGAAAAGGTAGGGAAAATCAGCATGAGGATTATTAAGTAGAAGATATATAAGAAAAAAACAAATAGGTAAGTATTGTAGCAGGCAAGTCAAAGAAACAATAAAATCAGCTAAGTAGTCCACAAAAAAACCAGGCATAGGCAGATGAAACCAAAATGCAACAGTCCTCTACCAATAAAGTCTCAGTAAGACCAAAAACCAGTACAACTATAGCTGAATTGAGCCTAACAAAATTCACTGTGCAGATGCCAACAAGTTTTAAGTGTGTAATTCACAATACTTCTTTTTCACAAATGTTCTCACTTATAGCATTTGTCATGCGATCCGATAATGCATGGCTTTTTTATGATACTTCTTTTCGCAAGTGCTCCCACTTACAGCATGTCTATTACAATTCAGTGATGTATGCCTTTTTCAAGAATACACAGGAGAGATGCTCATGAATGATTATACAACCAAAGATACAACTTAAAACAAGAGAGCTAAAGCTAAGTTCTAACTTAACCAAGTGCTCCATCCTTCTGTAATTGCTCTCTGTTTATATTTAGTCGACTTTCAGCTTGGATTTGTGTTAACATTCAATGTGTTTTCCCTGGACTTCCATGTTCTACTGATTACAGGGAATACTAACTTAAGTACTCACCTCTTTGACTAACAAGAGTAAGGTCTAATTGCATGTTCGGTATTTGCAAATGATTGAATACGGTTCAGAGTTTGGCACTGACACGTTTCCACCTCTCAACAATTAAGAAATTAAGAGGATCAAAAAAGTAGCAAAGATATTATGTCATTTCACTACTATATGAAGTACTGACATGTTTCATCCTCCCACACACACACTTAAGAAGCAGAGATGTTCACGATACTTGTAGGTATTATGGATTCAGTAGGTAGCACAGGCATAGATAATTACAAAAAAATGAGATAGAAAGGTGTACCATTCAGGTCTTGCATCGATGAATTTTGCTGTTCCAGCAACCAGAACTAGCCACAAGAACAGTGAGAGCCTGCAAAGTGATAGGCACCACTGCATCAGATAAAAACAACGCATGACCTACTGTGACTATAGCCAGGCAAATATCTGTGTTCTTTTTCCTAAAGTTTCTGCAAACCTACCACCAGGCAATATTCATAATATAATTGAGTTACTTTAGACAAATTTAATGAACATAGAAAAAAGTCTACTAGACTATGAGGAAATAAAGTCCAGATACCGAGAACTAAATTGTAGCATTTGTGTTCATGTCTATGTGGCTATATGATTTATGACTGTCACATCAGATTGTTCAAAAATAGATAAAGGTCATTCCCACATGCATTTTGTGGTGCAGAGATAACTTTGTGACCATCTCTTGGTGTTGCATTGCTAATGAGACACATAGGATATGAGTTTTTCAGAAACAAACAAATTTAAGCAAATGAAATTTTGGTCATGTAGGAATAATATTTACATATCTACTTTGGTGGTAATCTGTCTACACAATGGTCATAGGTTCTATACATGCAGTAATATTTCATAGCGACAAATTGGTGGGAGTTGTTCAAGGGAAAAAAGTGAGGAACTCGCCTTCTATTCTTTGTTGAAGCATAACCAAAGTTCTTCGATTGAACCCCTCTTGCAAATAACTTGTGGTGATCCCCCAAAAGCATGTTTGATAGTATCAATGCCATCACTCAGTGCATATTCTTTACCATTTGAAACATGTATTCCTCCACTTGACAACATTTCCCGCAACCCATTCAATCCGAATTTATGACAGAGAAAGGACAAAGTTCCATGATGGTATTATGGTTGTAGGCACTACTTTCTTAAAACCATGTTGGTAGAGCGAAGGTGATTTTGGCTAGCCAAGATACAATGGTTATGGTATGGCTATTTGACTAATCTGTCAAAGACCCAGGTACTAACTGTAACGTTATACTTGAAGTAGTGATCAAGGGCAATGGTGAAATAATGTAATTCATCCTAAACTACAGGTTCAGAGCAAGTTCCAGGCTTCTCTGAAAAAATGAAACTCCTTGTTAAGGTTATGCAATCATGCAATTCTCAGAAATGCCTACAGAATCGAAGCACAGGTCTGTATCATAAGGGAAAGAATAATACCACGGCGCAGCAACCAATTTAGAGTCCACAACGATTCCAACTCGGTCTTTAACAAGATTAGAACTCTAGAGTGAGCTGAGCTAATATGAATATGTTGGACATGGAGAAGTTGAGTATAGATATGAACTACTGCTGCACAAAGATGTACTCAGATTCGGACTCAAAACAGCAACAAGACAGCTATCAATTCGGACTCAAAACCGATTCCAACTCGAACTTCAACACCACGTGGGATTCGGTCTCAAAACAAACTCAGATTCCTACTCAGACTTGAACACAAGGATGTATTCGGATTCAGCCAACAGAAGGTTTATATGGTAGCACACGGCTGTGACTAGAACGTGACAAGAACTCGAAACTCTAAAGGACTAAAACTAAGACCAGCAACTCGACACAACCGATGCAACCAAAAACTCAACAAGCCCTAACTAAGCAGTGCTAGCAAAGGCTCAAAGGGTTTATAGGATTGTGGGTAAACTAATCTACTATTTTTTTTTGCTTTTCTGGACT
Organism: Miscanthus lutarioriparius; assembly: GCA_904845875.1. NCBI lineage: Eukaryota > Viridiplantae > Streptophyta > Magnoliopsida > Poales > Poaceae > Miscanthus > Miscanthus lutarioriparius. The sequence continues at coordinate 38,477,108 of CAJGYO010000016.1, forward strand.
ATAGGAAAAATTAAAAACAGCGAAGGATTCGAAGTCTCTCACCGATAAACCTTGCTCTGATTACCAACTGATATGATCCCGCTAGGGTTTGTTCCCGATCTTTCGATGAGAGGTGTGGGATAACTCGATTGATGGGTGGAGACGACGTTCACGGCCTGACTACAGCCTTCCAAGCTGGGCCTTAGCAACCGATACACCACCTCCAACAGCTGCCGCGATCTTGTGGAGCGCGTCACCGGCCACTAGGGCACTCGTCCTGCAAGCAATCGAAGAACTAGCAAGAACAAGTATAGCAAGTACTGAATTACTAGATGTAGATGAAAGTTTCAAACTCAATCTCAATTAAAGTGGGGTTCCGAAGACAAGAAGACGGGCGGCTGATCCAGCACGCGCGCTTACAAGCAAGTAGCGAGAGCTAAACTTGATCTAAACAAAACCCAACTATTCTTGGTGGCGGCTAAGGAGTATATGAAGGTGGAAGGACGACCACCAGGGTGTTGGGGTTGTTCTCCAACCCTAGGATGCGTCCCTAATGGACCCAACTTGATACACGGCCCATTAGACCAAACTAAGGTGACGCAGCACCTTTGGATAGACAAGCTCTCAGTCGTAATTCAGTCATTACGGCCGCCTCAAAACAGATATGGACTTGATTCCAGATCCATATGAAAATAGACTTCATAAGGATTCTATGAAGTACTTGAACGCCCCAATCCGAGTCTGTATGCGACCGTGGTGACCATCACAAGTTGGAGCTGTCCTGGAGTCCGAATTCAGCCTCCGCGAATCCTTGTCCCTTTCGGTCCTCTCCCTGGTTCCTAACCAAAACAAGAGTGCACGCGTCTCCATGGTCTAAATATGATGGACAGGAACTCAAGAGTGAACTTACTTGATGATTAATGTGATGAGCACGGGCACGAGTAATAGGACCAACTGGTACTCGTGTCGGCGTGGATGTATCGTTGGTGTTGATGTCCTCATCATCCTCCCCTTCTTGCATTTGAGGCGTCCTCGACTCAAGCTCGTCTTCTTCTCCCAAATATGGCTTCAAATCTGCAATGTTAAATGTGGGACTAACCCCAAATTCTGCAGGCAGATCGAGTTTATATGCATTATCATTAATTTTCTCTAACACTTTAAATGGTCCATCAGGCCTAGGCATCAATTTAGACTTTCTGAAATCAGGAAACCTATCCTTTCTCAAATGCAACCAAACTAAATCTCCAGGTTCAAATAATAGTTCTTTTCTACCTTTATCACCAGCAAACTTATATTTAGCATTCATACGCTCTATGTTTTCTTTAGTTGTTTCATGCAGTTTTAACATCAATTCAGCACGCTTAGTAGCATCAAAATTTAGTTTTTTAGAAGATGGCAAAGGCATCAAATCAATAGGAGCACGAGGCAAGAAACCATATACAATCTGAAATGGGCACATCTTTGTAGTAGAATGAAGCGAACGATTATAAGCAAATTCAATATGAGGCAAACAATCTTCCCACATCTTGATGTTCTTCTTTAGAACAGCCCTTAACATAGTAGACAAAGTTCTATTAACAACTTCAGTTTGACCATCGGTTTGGGGATGACATGTAGTAGAAAACAAAAGCTTAGTTCCCAGTTTTACCCATAAAGTCTTCCAAAAATGACTAAGAAATTTAGCATCACGATCAGAAACAATTGTGTTGGGCACACCATGCAAACGAATAATTTCTCGAAAGAACAAATCAGCAATATGAGTAGCATCATCCGTTTTGTGACAGGGTATGAAATGTGCCATCTTAGAAAATCTATCAACAACCACAAACACACTATCACGTCCCTTCCTAGTCCTTGGCAAACCCAACACAAAATTCATAGAAATGTCTTCCCAAGGAGCACTAGGAACAGGTAGAGGCAAATACAAACCATGTGGATTTAACTGTGACTTAAACTTTTGACATGTAGTGCAACGAGCAACAAACCTCTCCACATCTCTTCTCATCTTTGGCCAAAAGAAATGACCAGCAAGTATGTCCTCCGTTTTCTTAGCTCCAAAATGCCCCATCATGCCACCTCCATGCGCTTCCTGCAGCAACAACAAACGAACGGAGCTAGCTGGAATGCATAGCTTGTTAGCTCTAAACACAAACCCATCACTAAAGATGAATTTGTTCCAACCTTTCCCATCTTTATAATGCAGCAACACATCTTTAAAATCAGCATCATTAATGTATTGGTCCTTAATTGTTTCTAACCCAAAGATTTTGTAATCAAGTTGATTCAGCAAGGTATATCTCCTAGACAAAGCATCAGCAATAATATTCGCTTTCCCTTTCTTGTGCTTAATAACATAAGGAAAAGATTCAATAAATTCAACCCACTTAGCATGTCTACGGTTCAATTTCCCTTGACTATGAATATGCTTCAAAGACTCATGATCAGAATGAATAACAAACTCTTTGGGCCACAAGTAATGCTGCCATGTTTCTAATGTGCGAACAAGAGCATACAATTCCTTATCATAAGTAGAATAATTTAGAACAAGCCCGCTCAATTTTTCACTAAAATACGCAATAGGTTTGCCTTCTTGTAACAAAACACCACCCAGTCCAATTCCGCTAGCATCACATTCAAGCTCAAAAGTCTTATTAAAATCAGGAAGTTGGAGGAGAGGTGCATGTGTCAACTTATCTTTCAGCATATTGAAGGAGTTCTCTTGTACTTTGCCCCAACCAAAAGGCACTCCCTTCTTTGTAAGCTCATTCAAAGGTGCAGCAATGGTACTGAAGTCCTTCACAAATCGGCGATAGAAACCAGCAAGTCCTAGGAAACTCCTCACTTGTGTGATAGTCTTTGGTACAGGCCATCCCTGTATAGCTTCTACCTTGGCTTGATCAACCTCAATTCCCTGTGGAGTCACAACATAGCCAAGAAAAGACACTCGATCGGTGTAAAAGGTGCACTTCTCAAGGTTACCAAATAAACATGCATCTCGTAAAGCATTAAAAACAGCACGTAAGTGATCAAGATGTTCATCCATAGATTTGTTGTAAATCAATATATCATCAAAGTAGACTACAACAAATTTTCCAATGAAAGCACGCAGAACCTCGTTCATTAACCTCATGAAGGTACTAGGTGCATTAGTTAACCCAAAAGGCATGACTAACCACTCATATAATCCAAATTTAGTTTTGAAAGCAGTTTTGCATTCATCTCCCAATTTCATACGAATCTAGTGGTACCCACTTCGCAAATCAACTTTGGAAAACACAATAGCACCACTCAGCTCATCAAGCATATCATCCAATCGTGGAATAGGGTATCGATATCGAATGGTGATATTATTAATAGCTCTACAATCAACACACATACGCCATGTTCCATCTTTCTTAGGCACTGAAATGATAGGAACAGCACAAGGACTAAGGGACTCACGCACATAACCCTTGTCGAGTAGTTCTTGCACTTGTCGCTGAATTTCCTTCGTTTCTTCCGGATTAGTCCTGTATGGCGCACGGTTTGGCAAAGATGCACCAGGAATAAGATCAATTTGGTGCTCAATCCCTCGTATTGGTGGCAGCCCCACTGGTATCTAACTTGGAAAAACATCCGAAAACTCCTGCAAAATGTTAGCAACAGCAGGGGGCAAAGAATGCTGCATATCATGAACTGAAATCAAAGCACCCTTGCATACCAAAGCATAGGCAACAGAAGTGGAAGCAACCAATTCATTAATATCAAATTTAGTAGCAAGCAAGCAATGTCCTTTCAATCTTATCTCATCTTTGTTACTACTAACGGATTTGACATTTTTATCGATCTCAGATTTAGTTTTCTTAGCTTTAGCAACATCATCACGCACAATAGCTTCAGGAGACATAGGAAGCAAAACAATTTTCTTATCATGGTATATGAGAGAATACATATTTGATCTACCATGATGCATACAATCCGTATCAAATTGCCATGGTCTACCTAGCAGAATATGACAAGCTTCCATAGGCACAACATCACACTCAACAACATCATGATATGATCAAATAGCAAAATGAATTCGTACCAATCTCGTTACCTTGACCTTACCACTATTGTTGAGCCATCGAATGTGATATGGATGTGGGTGCGGTTTGGTTGTAAGTGCAAGCTTCTCTATCATATCGCTGCTAGCTAAGTTATTGCAGCTACCTCCATCAATTATCAAACAGCACGAACGCTCTTTAATGACACACTTTGTTTGGAATAGTGTATGCCGCTGATTTTGCTCCGCCTTCTCCATTTGTGCGCTAAGCACATGGTGCACAATGAGGCTCTCATAATGATCTGCATCCTCTGCACCAATCTGCTCTTCTGGTTGTTCCTCACTTCCTACATGGTTAGCAGCAAGCAAAGCAAGTGTATCTTCATCAAAATCACTAGCAGAGGAATACTCACCATCATCTTTGACAACCATAACACGCTTGCTTGGACAGTCACGCATCACATGTCCATATCCCTTGCACCGGTGACACTGAACGTCTCTTGTTCTACCCGTAGATGCCATGGATGAAGCACTCGCAGCAGTCTTCTGGGTCGTCTTCTCCACTGAATTTGCAAAAGTAGCACGAGGTTTGTCACTGGATGATGGCATAGGAGCACGTGTAGTTGGAGTAGTAGTCGTGCGGGGCTGCCATGAGTTAGTTTTCCCTGCAGAAATATTATTCTTGGCACTGACACGTCGCCCCTGCACTTCCCTTTCAGCTTTACAAGCAAGATGAAACAAACGTGTTACGTTAGTGTATTCTTTATACGCAAGGATGTCCTGAATTTCACAATTTAACCCACCCAAAAATCTTGCCATAGCAGGTTCCTCATCCTCATCTAAATTACAACGCAACATACCCATTTGCAATTCTTGATAATATTCTTCTACACTTTTAGCACCCTGTCTCAGTTGTTGCAATTTATTTAACAAATCACGTGCATAGTAAGAAGGAAGAAATCTGGCCCTCATGATTCGTTTCAAAGCATTCCAAGTTCGTGGTATGTTATTAGTATTTCTCTTTCCATATTCTATCCACCAAACAGTAGCAAAATCAGTAAACTCACTAGTAGCAGCCCTAACACGTGTATTCTCAGGAAATTCATGACATGCAAACTTTTGATCAACAGCAATTTCCCATGTAATGTATGCATCAGGATCATATTTACCATCAAAAGGAGGTATCTTAAATTTTATCTTACTGAAAGCATCATTATTATTGGGTACCTCACGTTGACAGTGACCACCCATACCTCTACGATTATGGCGTAGGCGACATCGGTCACTAGTGTCATGAGCATCATGTTCAGTATCAGCAGTATAATCATCATCATAATTATCTTCAAGTCGCTCTTCGTCCTTGTTGTCTTCATTATGCTGCTCTTTATCTTTCGTGTGGAAGTCATCAAAACGCTTTAGAAGAGCAGCAAGGCTTCTGTCCATATGGGCAACAGATGCCTCCAATCCTGTAAGCTTGGTGGTGGTGGCAAGTTGGGTGGCCTCCAGTTGCCCAATCTTGTCATTGGTCACCTGTAAATCTTGCTCAAGTCCTTCTGTATGCAGCTGCACTTGCCTTGTAAAATGTTGAATGATGCCCTTGGTGCGAGGAGATTGTGGCCTCTTGTTAACATCCTCTGATCCTGACATGGTTTAAAAGACAAGGGCAACAAGAAAACAAGTGAAGAAATAAAAGCCCTACAGCTATTAGTATGTAGCTACTGCAAGGCGCTCACTCTCAACCTGTTACAAAAGCTCTTACCAATTCTTACCTTGCTCAACAGGAGGGGACAGCAACCAACAAGTCTGCAACTATGGAATGAAGTGTATCGGTGCCGCAACAACAACACCTGTCAAGCTGTAGTCGAAATATGTGGAGCTATAGGTGGCTGAAGCAAGGAAGTACTAGCACCATGTTAGTCACAAAAGCAAGCTGAATAATCGTTCAACGACGGTACTATGCTGGTCCTAGCCTAGACCGTGCTAGAGGCGCGAGCCTGGACACAAAGGAAGTCACAACACACCACCGAAAACAATGGAGAAGCACAACAAACAACCCCTTTTTTTCTTTTTTTTCTTTTTTTTTCTTTCTTTTCTTTTATCTCTCTCTCTCTCTGGAGTAAAACCAAGCCAATATGTATGCACAATGTGGAGGAGTCGAGTACAGGTATGGACTTCTGCTACCTTTTTGGAACACTTCAATATATGTAGCACAAGTGCAAAAAGCAACAAGATTTAATAACACGGCGCAGCAACCAATTCAGAGTCCACAACGATTCCAACTCAGTCTTTAACAAGATTAGAACTCTAGAGTGAGCTGAGCTAATATGAATATGTTGGACGTGGAGAAGTTGAGTATAGATATGAACTACGGCTGCACAAAGATGTACTCAGATTCGGACTCAAAACAGCAACAAGACAGCTATCAATTCGGACTCAAAACCGATTCCAACTCAAACTTCAACACCACGTGGGATTCGGTCTCAAAACAAACTCAGATTCCTACTCAGACTTGAACACAAGGATGTATTCAGATTCAGCCAACAGAAGGTTTATATGGTAGCACACGGCTGTGACTAGAACATGACAAGAACTCGAAACTCTAAAGGACTAAAACTAAGACCAGCAACTCGACACAACCGATGCAACCAAAAACTCAACAAGCCCTAACTAAGCAGTGCTAGCAAAGGCTCAAAGGGTTTATAGGATTGTGGGTAAACTAATCTACTATTTTTTTTGCTTTTCTGGACTAGAGGAAAAATTAAAAATAGCGAAGGATTCGAAGTCTCTCACCGATAAACCTTGCTCTGATTACCAACTGATATGATCCCACTAGGGTTTGTTCCTGATCTTTCGATGAGAGGTGTGGGATAACTCGATTGATGGGTGGAGACGACGTTCACGGCCCGACTACAGCCTTCCAAGCTGCGCCTTAGCAACCGATACACCACCTCCAACAGCTGCCGCGATCTTGTGGAGCGCGTCACCGGCCACTAGGGCACTCGTCCTGCAAGAAATCGAAGAACTAGCAAGAACAAGTATAGCAAGTACTGAATTACTAGATGTAGATGAAAGTTTCAAACTCAATCTCAATTAAAGTGGGGTTCCGAAGACAAGAAGACGGGCGGCTGATCCAGCACGCACGCTTACAAGCAAGTAGCAAGAGCTAAACTTGATCTAAACAAACCCAACTATTCTTGGTGGCGGCTAAGGAGTATATGAAGGTGGAAGGACGACCACCAGGGTGTTGGGGTTGTTCTCCAACCCTAGAATGCGTCCCTAATGGACCCAACTTGATACACGGGCCATTGGACCAAACTAAGGTGACGCAGCACCTTTGGACAGACAAGCTCTCAGTCGTAATTCAGTCATTGCGGCCGCCTCAAAACAGATATGGACTTGATTCCAGATCCATATGAAAATAGACTTCATAAGGATTCCATGAAGTACTTGAACGCCCCAATCCGAGTCCATATACGACCGTGGTGACCATCACAAGTTGGAGCTGTCCTGGAGTCCGAATTCAGCCTCCGCAAATCCTTGTCCCTTTCGGTCCTCTCCCTGGTTCCTAACCAAAACAAGAGTGCATGCGTCTCCATGGTCTAAATATGATGGACAGGAACTCAAGAGTGAACTTACTTGATGATTAATGTGATGAGCACGGGCACGAGTAATAGGACCAACTGGTACTCGTGTCGGCGTGGATGTATCGTTGGTGTTGATGTCCTCATCACCCAACCCAAAGCATATGACATAAACAAGCAAAGCATGAATGAGCAGGTTTATATTTTCATGGAGACAAACATGAGTAACGATGTTGGTGAACATTGAATTACCTTTGCATACCTAAGTATATTTATTGGCAGCATATGTAGATGAAGCTTTGTGCCTGCACGGTCGCTTGATTGCGTATAGTCCTACTCAGGCTATCAACAAGGCTAGGTTACACACACAAATAGTGTATATAGACCATAGGCCTTGGTGAATAGCAGCAAAGGTATAGAAGGGAGCACCCTTCTTGTGGCTCCTTTTCTCTTTTCCTCTTTTTGTTTTTTTGTCTCCCATTATATATATATATATATATATATATATATATATATATATATATATATATATCATTTTTTCTCTTTTTCATGTATATTTTTTCTCTTTTTTTAGCTCTCTCTTTTTTAGCAAAGTAGAGCTGACATCATTTTTTTCTTTTTAACCAAGATGGCCTTTGGTGTATATGGAACTTGGTGAGACTTTCACCATCCTCCCCCACACTTCGACTTTTGTGTAAAAGTCAAGTGCAGAGTTAGGGCCTCCTCTTGAGTGTGTTCATTCACCAAAGGGCATCGAGGTGTATGGTTGATGCAGCTCCCATGTTCTTTAGCATGGTACACACCCTTGTTCTTCTTGGTCTTATCCTAAAATGGTTAGCAACCAAGAATACCCAAAGGTGAATACTAACTTGACAACATGTTCTTGCTTTTATTAATAAGAAAGTTGTTTTGTTTTTATGATAATCCAGGGTATCTCCCGGTGGTGCTTAGTTTATGGTCATAAGCTTGACCACGGGAACTTCATCTTACAGCTATCAGTGGTGGTATGGTTCCTAGCTTTAGCACCAAATATTTAGCATTAATGTTCAAGCTACAAGGTTAGTGCCACAATGCAACTATGGGATTTGCAATATTTATGTTAAATAAAAGTTTCCACAACCATTCCCCAAAAAGCTTGCAAACGAGAGGCGAGAGATGGTTGTGGTCCTCATAAAAGCATGTGGCACAAAGCAAGGTGTCCATGACACATAAATGTTTGTTTTGAAGAGATATGTCATGAAGGATCAGCGTTGAATCTTGGCCAATATCGAGAACATTTGATGGCCAGAGGGAGACGGTTTTGGTTTGAGTGAGGGTGATGATGATCATTCTATTTCACAAGCAAGATTAGGTGGAATGAAATGGGGATATGAATTTCACCTCATCGATCGGTTGATGGTTGGGATGATGCTTCGCCATTGGATTTTGGGGCAAGATATAGGTGTGGCAGAGACAGTTTCCCAACCTCTTCATTAAGGTTTCCATAGGATGCCTCTTTTTTTAAGGGTTAGCCTATGAAAAGACCAAAATTGAGGCTGGGTGTGGAAGTCAGAATGAACCTCGGTTTTGTTCATTAATTCGAGGTATTTCCAAAGTATTCGAAAAAGTTCGTTCATCCTTGAAAAATGGAATGTCCAAAGGTTGGAAACCTTCCTCTAGAGTTTCTAGTTTGGGTGAGGGTCTCTAGATGGGAGGTATTGATTTGGCCTCAGCCAAAGAGACTTCCTCATGGCTTGATTCTACTTGGAGGGGTTTTGTGGTGAACTGACCCTCTTGTAGTGACATCAAGCTATAGGGCAGATTCGTTGCTAAAACCTAACCAGAAATGTTGTACAACACATGGTTTGGTGTGGACAAGTCTGAGCTAGAGTGTGTTAAGATTGAAAATTCTAGCCCATGCTGCACCTTTGCTTTCCTTCTCATGTTTGCGGGAGCTAAGAATCTCTTGTCGTAGGGAAGCGATTAGAGATATAGGGAAGAATGTGAAACATAATCTGTCCCTCAATTCTTCCTAATCTCTGTGTTACCTTCCCTATGTTGTGGGTGGAGGTTGTTTCACCCTCTCAAAACAAGGGAAATAACTTCTACTGAAGGTTTTCTTATGCCATGCCTGAGATTGTCAAGCACGCACAGAGCAGCTCAAAACTCCTGTAGATGATGGCAATAGTTTTTGTATACTTAACCTAAGAAGGTTTTGTTCTCGAACCATGGCTATACAGCCAGGACATAGTTTATAGCCACAAGTTGTGATTGGCTTCAATGGTGGTGGCTCTAAGAACTCGTCCTTAGGAGCAGAAAGTGTTTTGAATGTTAGGTTGCTCCATGGTGAAAGAAAGAAAAAGATTTTTTCCTTTTTTATGGTAAAACACAATGATACATGAGTGAACTAGGGGTAGCCGATCCCTGGCAACGGCACTAGAAATGCTTGTTGGTATTTCTGAACGCATACTGAAATAATCTACAAGCGCACAGAATTACCGTTGTAACATTTCACCCGAAATTATTCAGGGTATCGTATTTCCACAGGGAATGATAGTGTAGAAGTCTCTTATCTAGTTCACCTAGGATGACAAGAAGAAAGATAGCTCAGGTAGTGAGGTTTTCTATGGATAGAGATCCTAAGTCAAGATAGCTTTGCCACTATAGACTTGCTTCGGGCACTGGATAACACTTGGTCTGCCAAGTGTTGCCGACATACGGCTTTACGCCGTACCAAGACAAGGGAGATTACAAGGGATGGACAAGGTTGTCACCATCTACCACCTACCCCTCAACCATGGAGTACGAGGCAAATGAAGGTAGCCTCTAGCCTACACACCATGTCTACACTATCGACTACTACTCTATCATGATCAGGGTTATCCATCTTTATCAGGGCCCTCTACTAGAGTATCCACTACAACAACGGATGATGAACCCACAAGTAAATAATGAATAAGGCTAATTTAAAGTAGAACTCACCACCAAAGATAAACACGAGCTTTATACTCTAAGTAGTAGTCGGATCGTAGAGGTACAAGTGGAGAGGAGCCGATGATTCCCGGCATTCCTTTGGCTAAGTGTACAAGGGGCCCCAAGTACACAAGTGGAGGTAGCCGACAACTCCGGTACTTCTCCACTCTTACTCACTCACCCCCTACAATAGAACTAGCTAGAGAGCTAAGATATGAATGGAGCTCTTCTCTCTTATTGCTACATTGTGTCTCCCTTTGTGTGTTGTGTGTTGTAGAGGGGGGGTCCCCTCTATTTATACAAGGAGCAAGGGCGGTGCTGTGGCTATTCCTAGCATGAGGACCAATCTACACCACCTCTGCATGGAGCCATGCCACCGCCTATCGAAGGGGTGGCAGAGAGGCGACGGCTAGGGGTTGCCCGCCCCTAGGGGTCGCCCACCCCCTGACCAAGCCTCCTCGCCACCGCCTTCACGTGGCGGGCTGTGGGCTGGTCCTGGGTCGCTCCTCGTGTGGTACTTCGCCTGGTTGATGTGAATTGGTGGGCGTTTCTAATAGTTCTTTGCGCGAATCAGAGTCAGAAAGCGCCTTTTGGTGAAAGTTTCCATGCATTTGTGTTTATGTCCTGCAAAACAATATTCTCCAAATACATGTGGAACTAGGTCAATAGTAAATGTATATGTGTTTAAGTTGCTAATTTCTCCTCTTTTTGTGTCTTAATTGGCGGTCGGGTTTGATCGTTAAGGACCGCCAATAGCAGGCAAGGCAGCATCAGGTCTAGTCCAGAGAGCTCCCAAAGCTACTCAGGACCGACCGGACGTGTTTGGTCTCACTAGACAGAATGCACCCTGCGCTAGGTCACTCCCCTTCATGCATGTTGCACCCTCTGATCGGACATGACACTTAGCATTAGGTCACACAATGTACTGAGCGTCCAGTCACGTCGAAAAACTACATCGAGAGGTCTAGACCATGACCTGATGCGTTAGGTCACAGCTGACCGGACACTCCTCAGAGTCTGGTCACCTCAGCTGCTACTGCTCAAGTCGTGGCCAAATACCTAATGCGTCCGGTCCCGATACCGGACGTGTCCGGTCACCTCTACAACACTGTCTGTGCTAGGGTAATTCACCGAACACATCCGATCACCTTGTGACTAGCGTGATCAACTCCTTTCTCAAATGAAACTCCTCCACCGTTGCTCGAATGTGCTAACCACCAAGTATATCACCTTGTGCACGTGTGTTAGCAACTTTTCACAAACATTTTTAAGGGTGTTAGCACACACTAGAATCTAAATGCATATGCAATGAATTAGAACATCTAGTGGCACTTTGATAACCGCATTTCATGACAAGTTTCACCCCTCTTAATAGTACGGCTATCTATCCTAAACACACTCACACCCACTTGGTGTCTTGAGCGCCAAAACAAAAAGCTCCTATTAAATATACCTTTGCCTTGAGCCTTTTTGTTTTTCTCTATCTTCTTTTCCAAGCTTTGAGCACTTGATCATCACCATGCCATCACCACCATCATAATCTTTAGTTACTTGCTCCATCACTTGGATTGTACTAACCTATCTCATAATCACTTAGAGCCAAAGATTAGCACCTAGGGTTTCATCAATTCACCAAAACCAAACTAGAGCTTTCAATCTCCCCCTTTTTAATAATTGATGACACCCTTTCACAAAGATATGAATTTAAATCATTTTGAATCTAAGTTGCTTACCCAAGCATTTTTACCATTTGTAAAGGATTTAAACAAGTTTCATGAACCTAAATTGGTAGCATTAGATTCCCCTACATATGTGCTAAGAGTTTGGATTGAAAATTGCACATATGCACAGATAAGAAATGTGGGAGAATAATGTCTACCAAATGATGCTAAGATGTAAGAGATGGACCTTTGAAGCGTGATACCAATCGTAGTGCACCAATAACACCATCCTTAGCACCATGGTTAGCAAGATACCACTTGGAAATAACACAAGCACTAGATACCTCGTGAGATCAACATTATAAGCAATGTTCTAGTACCACTGGTGGAAACCAAAGTAAGGCATATCTAGCTATTTTCCTATGCATGCTAGTTCTTCATTTCATCTTTCAAACCTACAACTATCATTAACCACACAAGCATGTATATTGAATTTAAACTTGACAAATGCAAGCAAGCATATATAAATGCACATTCAAATGCCTCAACCAAGTCCATGAGCTTGCTCCCCCTACTTGTGTGCTCAAATTATAATTGATCTGCTTTCTTTGTCATATCTCTCCCCCTATCACTTATATCTTTGTTCTTCTCCCCCTTTGTTATCAATGACCACAAAGGTTCGATTTTAGATAGGATGTGATTGTCAATGTCAATCAATGGAGTGAGGATCATTTTCCTAAATTTGGTTCAATCTAGAGCACTTGCCAAAGATAGTTAACTCGGTTTGATCCAAGGACAAGCTTCTTCACACCTTGTTTTAAGGGTTATCTTGACCATATTGAGTTAAATACTTATAGTTTGTTTTCTAGATCAAACATTAGGTTCACAAGCCCACAAACATGTCATATGCTACCACTGGATCAAGTCAAGCATAGAAGCAATAGTGGTACCATACAAGTATCAAATTCATTTAATTTTCATGAATGATCCTATAAAACATGAGGAATGACTAGATGCACTAAACATGTCCTTAGCAAAGGATGAATGTCATGCCAATCAACTTTTACCCTGGATTGCTTGAATGAGACGCATGTCATATTAATGGGGTGTATCAACACATATTTGAGAAATTCAATATGTTCAACTCATTCCTTAGCTTGCAAAACCTTTTTTCATCAAATGGCTTGGTGAATATATCGGCAAGTTGATCTTCGGTGCCCACACTCTCAATTGAAATGTCCCCTTTTTGTTGGTGATCTCTAATGAAATGGTGGCGCACATCAATGTGCTTTGTTGTTGCATGTTGAACTGGATTGTTGGTGAGTTTGATAGCACTCTCATTGTCACAAAGCAATGGCACTTATTTGAACTTGATTCCAAAATCATTCAAGGTGGCCTTCATCCAAAGAATTTATGCACCACAACTACCGGTGGATATGTATTCGGCTTCAATAGTTGAAAGTGCCACACTATTTTGCTTCTTTGATGACCAAGAAACAAGTGGCCTTCCCAATAGTTGACATGTGCCCGATTTGCTTTTTCTCTCAACTTTGCATCACACATAATCTGAGTCGGAATAACCAACTAACTCAAACTTTGCCCCTTTGGGATACCACAAACCAACATTTTGTGTATGCTTCAAGTACCTTAAATATTCTCTTTGTTGGCTTCAAATGACTTTCTCTTGGTGAGGCTTGAAATCTTGCACACATACATACACTAAACATAACATCCAATCACATAGAGTAGGCTTCTAATCATAGAATGATACAACTTTTGATCCACCATGTTGCCACTTGCATCAGTATCCAAATTACCATTTGTTCCCATTGGTGTATTAATTGGCTTTGCTTCATGCATACCAAAGTTCTTGAGCATGTCTTTGCTATACTTGCCTTGACTCACAGATGTACCATTCTTCAATTGCTTGATTTGAAGACCAAGGAAGTAACTCAACTCTCCAATCATGGACATCTCAAACTCATTAGCCATCATCTTCCCAAACTCTTCACAATAGTCTTGGTTGGTTGATCCAAATATGATGTCATCTATATATATGTTCAACACAAACAAGTCCTTGTCAATCTTCTTGGTGAAAAGAGTGGTGTCAACCTTTCCCATAATGAAACCTTTAGAGAGTAAGAAGTCCCTCAACCTCTCATACCATGCTCTAGGTGCTTGCTTCAAGCCATACAATCCCTTCTTTAATTTGTACACACGGTTGGGCTTCTTTTCATCTTCAAAACCAGGAGGTTGCTTAACATATACTTCTTTATTTATGTAGCAATTGAGAAATGTACTCTTGACATCCATTTGATAGAGCTTGATGTGGGCACAATCATAGGCTAACAAGATCCTTGTTGACGGTCATTAACATCAATTATAAATTGTCAACATATCCTCAATATATACTTAATTCCATCACCAAACATAGGTATATGGGTTTAAACTGACAAATTCCATGAGTTTTGGTGAATCTGTGTCTTCAGCGGGGTTTATCTAGAAAACCGTCAAGGTGGACCTATTCATCAAAGTAAATCATGTTTTTCCATGACGGTACTTACTTGGGAAGACTCTAGAAGACACTAGAAGACTCTCCACCGAAGAAGACCACGAGGGGCTGCCAAGTTGGGTTGGACGGCCCCACCTGCAGGGTGGCTGGCCCATGGGCCCCACATGTCATGGTCTCCTTCGAATGATAGTTCTCCACCGCCTCCTAGATTGCATCTAAGCCATCCTTTTAAGTCAGTTTGATCCGAGGGTCTAGAATTGATGCTACCCCCTATATATACCACCATGTACCCCCTCCAGTAGAGTCATCCTGAAACCCTAATTCATATCCTCCTCATTTGGATAAGAGCCAGCTCTCAAGATTTAGAAGTAGAATAGCTCTAGTTGAGAGTTAGGGAGAGTTGAGCCATGCTCAGGTTCTAGAGGAATCTTTGGATGTCGGGTATATCTTTGTATCTCACCTTTGCAAGACTTATGCTTTAATATAGTTATCTTCTCTACTTACTTTTATGCCTTTCATGTGTATGGTTAATGTAGTCATCATATCTTAGCATGGGATCTTTGCTCGCATCGAGTGCTTTAGTTATCGTATGTGACTAGAGTACTAATACGTAGTATAGACATGGTGTCTAGACTATAGGTTACCTGAGATTGCACTCAATCCTAGAGTTAGTTGTGGTAGCCCCAAGCATGACAGCTCTGTCAGGCCATTGTAATCCACCACATTAGGATTGGTGTTCGTAGAGCTTTAGGTAGCCTTCCCCCAACTATGCTTTCTCACCCCCTTGAGAGTTGGAAACGTACTGTTGCTCCAAAGTGTTATTGTGTGTGATCGCTATATGTACCCATTGTTGGCATCTCTTAGCGCAATCACTAAGTGTGGAGGTTTTAAGTCCATCCTCGGCAATGGTGCCAGAAATGCCTGTTGGTATTTTTTAACACCATCGCTAAGATTGAGTTAACCTCAGTGACACCGTCAAGAAACACCAACTACGATAGTTCATAACGACTACAGAAATATCCTCAAGCACACAGATCTATCATTGAAGCATTTCACACGAAAGTATTCAGGGTATCATTATTTATATTATCCCAAAGGAGGGCAAGGTATAAGAGTCTAGCATGAGCATGAACAAGATTACATACTTGCATTAGTAAACCAATAGTTCATAATAGGGGTAAAAATGGTATTTTAAGGATAGTGGACACACATCTGAGCTAACCTCAAGGACAAAGGAGAAAACAAACAATAAAAGAATGTTCCTACATGGAGCCAGCATGTTCAAATATAGCCGTGCAAAGAACAGTTAATGATCATACAAGTTATATGATTAGAGTTAGAACTAAGTTTAAGATGGACAGGGAGATCTCTGAGCACTGGTCTGCCAGCAAGCGCGAGAAACTTTAAAACTCCTACACAATACCCGAACGTGGGGGGTTACAAGGGATGAACAGGGCTGTCACCACCTGCCGCCTACCCCTCAACCGGGGGCACCGTCATATCCAAAGCTTCCCATGCACCCGAGCAACACGCCCGTGTACAAGGAAACTACCCATATCCCCCCCGGGACTTCGACCCTATGGATCGACAAGCAAAAATATGGGCAATCCCGAAGGAACAATGAACCATCACCTCAACCCTAGCTCTACTTCTACTCATACAAATCATATGAATGATTAAGCATGAAGTTGAACATGTTAAGATCATAACACATAAACTATATGCTAGTTCATATGTCATGATTATAACAAGACAACTATCCTCTAGTTCATATGCACTATTATATAAATGATATGAGAGCGTGACTTTGGAAGAAATTTTCATAATATTATTCATACCAAGATGTCACTCTTCTTCCAAGGAGCCAAGCGCTCCTTGATAGCTTTGCTAGCTCCAAATACTACTACTAAAACTAAGAGAGTACAAGTAGAGAGAGGTGAGGCGTGTAGCTTCAAATGGTCTGTGTTTTGAGAATAAGCTCCACCCCTTCTTATATAGTGAAGTGAAGGCGGTTTGGCATGGGAAAAATAGGAAACACCTAGGAACCACCGTAGCATGGCAGCATGCAACTGCCAGAGCGAGGTGGGGCAAAGGCACACTGGGGGTAGTGCGGCCACACCCTGGCCCGGCCCGCTCACCACTGCCTTGCTCTGGTGCGTTGTTGGCTGGGCCTGGGTCACGTCCTTATTGGTGTTCTGCCTAGATAAGTTGCCTAGGTGGGCTTGTTTATTCATTTCTCTTGCGCATTTCTGCTTCCTGCTTTGCGCCTTTTGCTTGGTTTTCCACTTGCACTCGAATATGACTCCAACAAAACATATTTCTTCCAATATAAGTGGAACTATGTCAAAGTAAAAGCATATGTGTCAAAAGATTGTTTAATTTTCCTATTTTGGACATTATTTAGTGGTTAGATTCGATCGTTAGTGACCGCCAACACCCATGAATTAGTTATACCCTATAGAACCAAAGTAATAGAGAAGTATTTAGGAACCTTGAACTCACCCGTTGTCCTCTCAACTTAGCTAGACTGCTCATTCTATTATGTGTGAGTCATTATTCATAACTCTTATCAGAAATAACTCTTTCCCCCACTTTAGTTTACTATACTAGTTAGTAGATACATGATGGTGAATTATCAACTTCTTTCACCAGTGTTTCCCTATGGATAAATATGATACCTTGCAATACTCCTGGGTGAAAGCTATGATGATATCCATGTGCTTGCAGATTTATCTATGCGTGTTTAAAAATACCAACAAGCTTTTCTAGCACCATTGCCGGGGAAACAATTGGCATAAAGATTTTGATACTAGCCTGATATCTGCTAATCTAGTTATCACTAGCTTTAGTAGGGCTACCCCTGTTCTGTTGAATTATGGAAAAGACAGGACAACAGAAGCCATTTGGACCTTCTGGCAAGCTTCCACAATAAAATAGGAAATATTGAAGAACCTAGGGTGCCTGAGCATTCAAGATCCATCAACACTGGAACCCTGCCATATCATAGGTTTGTATGGACATATATGTATATTCTCTAACCATGTGTAGATTGGAGAAGAAGGTCAACATCACAAGAATTCAAATCACATCTCAAGTAATGGAAACAAATGTTGCACTACTCACAAATTCCATCTTGTGAGTCATGGTGAGTTTGATCAAGAAAGGTGAGATAGTCTTCCTCATGGACTTTAAATTTGATGAGTAGTTATCCTTTAACTTTTTGCATTCTATTGCATGTTTACTTTGAATAATCCATGCATCCACTCCATTTAGTTTGAATTTTCCTATGTCAATCTACATCATATTTGGGTTACTTACATATATCCATATCATTTGCATTTAAAAAGAAAAAAATGTGAGCACATGAAGGCCCATGCTTAGTAAAAAAAATTCTCTCACCTTGATCATGCTCTTTCATCTCTATTTGAATAAATCTCTATAGTGCTTTCATGCTACCTTTGTTTGCCATAGTAAGTTTTGGTTTGGAAGTACTGCACATACTTCCATAGGTGCTTAAATTAAGCATGTTGCTTAGGTTAAATGGCCTCCCTTAATCAAATTAGACATGGAGTCTAGTTTGGTTATTGAACTAAAAAATTGCTTGTGTAGACACTGGATATTTGTTGGACTATCCCTTGAAGGAAACTCTCAAATCTAATCTAGGTAAGTCAAGGGATGAATTCATATCGGAGATGAATCAAGGCATGCGATGAACTCCAACAACTTTGTGCAAAAGAAGACCCAGCTCATTCTTCATGGAAGGAAAAACTGTGAGTATCAAGGTTTATTCACTTATCTTTTGTTGTAAGTTATCTTTGCCTTGAACCATGCTAGAATGCAGGGAACACATAAAACATGATAAACAAAATCTATGCAAAATAAACCTAAAACAATTCTTCCATTAGTATAGAGGAAAATCACAAGAATTATGGACAAAAACCCATGGTTTAAATTTGTTATACTCCCTCGGGTATGTGTCCACTAACATTTTGTAGGAAAGAATGAATATAAGCTATGCCCATTCAAGGTCTAGTATGAACCTGCAAACCCAATCCAAACCATCGCTATAGCTATGGAAGAAGGTAAGTGCCATCAAATAGATCTATATTAAAAGCACTCACTCATAGGAAGTGGACGAACAAATCGATGGGTTATGAGTAACATCAAAGACAACCTAGCTTTGATCCTTCCCAAGACTCAAGCTAGGATGCTGATAAGAAGCAGGATGCAACCCACCTTATATTAGCTAGAATACGCCTGCTTCCATCATCTTCGAGAACACCAACTTGCACATCAACAGCAAGGACTAGGATGACATATGCCACAACATCATGGCAAGCATCCTCATATCAACAGATGTCATCAATCAGTGGTGGGCTGCTAATGGTATCTCGTGTAATCATGGGCACAAGAAGACATCCCTAAGTCATTCAAGATGAAGCTCCGTGCAAGTACCAATGAGGTTCCTTCCTTGACCATCAAGACAACTGTCGTATCGCTAACAAACAAAGAAGAACATGTAACTGTTCGAATGATACAAAGAAAAGCTTAATACAAGGAAAGGTCCTGCTCAACAGACTATGAGCTCTCGCCAATAGGAATGAGAGGAGCAAAAGGTCCAAACAAAGTGCCAAGATCCACAAAAGAAAGGACAGAAGGATGACATGATAAAAGAATGAGAAAGAAGGAGTGCAATATAGAAGACAAGATGCTCATGAACAGCTCAAGCAAGGAAAGCTTCAAGCAGGAAGAAAAGATCACCACAAGTCATCTACCCTTCATCACGGGTGTCATCACACTCCAATGATGATGGTAACATCTTAAGGTAAGTGGTCATTATTTAAAAAATCTTTCCTTTGATCTTGGTATTCACATAAATGAAGAGACAAACATGTTTGAGTTACAACTTTGCTTTATTCAACCTAATTAACTCAACATGTCTTGTTCCTTAAGCTTGTTCATAGCACCACTTTCTTGATCTCACAGTCTTAACCAAATGAGCTAAAATTTTGCATATCTTATCTTTGGAAGATGATAGTCATCATCATGTAAAGTTTGATACATTTTGTTAAGATGGACAATCCTTCCATAGGTTAAGCAACTCCACTCTTTTTGACAAATGTATTCAAATGTCACAATCATCCTTATTTTATCACCTATGTTGTAAGAATGAACCATGCACATAACATCAAAACTTATCATGATCCAATGTGTCTAAGGCTAGAGAAGAATAAAGAAAGTTTTGGTTCTATTGGTGTTTTTGCACCAACAGAGCTTATACACCTGATCTCTACCTTGTATTCATGAGCAGAACACACTTTGAGCAAAGTGTGGGGGAATCGATCCCCCAAATTCTACAAGTGAAAGTTCTGAACATGTCAAACTAAAATCAAATTCAAAACAAAGATGGGTTTGGCAGGAGAGGGTGGCACCACCCTTGGAAGCGTCACTACTGGAGGCACCACCACAAGAATCCTCATCCTCAAGAGTGAACCGAGGTACTCGATCAATGAAACTTCACAAGGAGGAGTCCCGTTCGAAGGACATAAAACACCGAACCCTCGCCGAAAGGTAACTTGATAGTTGTCCATGTTTATTTATTGCATTTAGCATTTTCAGTCATGTCTTGCATATAAAAAATGATTAAAATAGTAATTGCATAATCATATAAATTAGATACATAACTTTTAAACTTTAGCATGTTTAATTCTACATAGCATTTAGAAAACCTGTATGCATGGCATATATAAAAAGAAAATAAAAAAGGTTATAACTCTACATTATAGACTTAGTTTAGTTTCATTCTAAGTTTTGCATCAAGAAAATGTTTAAGCCCCATATGAGCAACCTTGTGGTGAGTAACAACCCATATGGGTGTTCATTTCGGTGGCAATAATAATAAAAAAATCATAAAACTTATAAAATAAAATAATTCAAAAGCTAGCTTAGGGGAGATACATCCCCATGAAGAAGCTAGCTTGGGGGAGATGCATCTCCAATTATCCAGGTAAGTATCTTTTCACCTCATTTTATTTTAAGTAATAAAGTAAAATAAAAATTGTGTGATAGTTTTATTTAATATGCTTAATACCATAAAAACAAAATAAATATAGATAAGAAGATATGTTAGGGAGTTTAAGACTTTCTCCTCAATAAACTTTTGATGGACATGATAAATAGTTGCTCTGTTGTAATTCCTTTCAAGTGCCTAGTTTTCAATCCAAAATTCTCCTGAGTATTGGATAGACTTGATTTGATATGAGAACTTACTTTGAACTTGATACTCGTGGGTAGCATATGCTTGATCTAAGTCTAGGTAGTTGATGGATAAGATATGAGAAGGTCTGAGCTACTATTTATCTAGTTCCAATGTGAAACTAAGTTTTTGAGTATTTTCTTTTGAAAAATAAAAAATTAATCATGATGAGTTCCTGTATGACAAAGCTAAAATTCCTACCATTGCCATATATATTTAGTTTAGGAAAACCTTCTACTTATATGCTGCTTGTATATGTGTTGAGTTTTGTCAAGCTTTGTTGACCCTTTTGAGAGATTTGTCATGCTTTTAAAATCAAGATCACGTACACTCCACCCACATATGCACTACTCCTACACTGGGAGTAGGCTCAAAAACATGCCTTCCATTTAGATTCACCAAAAATGTTCTACTCCTACACTAGGGGTAAACACAAAAAAAAGAGAGAAGAAAAAAATGATGAAAAAAATGGGCACAAAAGTGTCCGAGATATTGAAAACAATGGGTACTTACATGCTCGCCTGAAAAAAGAGAATAAAGAAAAGAATAAAGATAGCACCTGTTCTCTCGCAAAAATATTTCCAAGTTTCAAATGAGAGATATGTTTTCAAGGAGCAAAGTTGAATTAGGATAGCCACCATATATATCCACCATATATCCACACACATGCACATCTTGATTTGATGGTATAACTCATTTCTCTTTGGATCCATTGTTTGACTTTACAATATATGCATTGCAAGTATGTTCTAGATTTCTCCCAACCTATGAACTCCACATAAGCCTTAGTGGTAGGAAGAAAAAGGCATAATATCTTTATTGCCTTGGTGAGGATCCACAAATACCACATATATTGAGAGACTTAATAGTGTCATACAATGGAATCTCTGAGTGTTATTTTGAAAACTTATAAAAAACTCCGAAACAATGGTGGAACAAAGAACTTGAGATATAGTGCTTGACTTGATCGTTCTATCTTTCAATTGCTCAAGACCCAAGTGAAGGCTAAGAAGCCCCATAGTTGAAGGTAATATGGGAAAGATTGAAAGTCAGACCGATTTATTCTAATCCGAAGGAGAATTTTTGAATGAACGCACGTGTACTTTTGAGGCATGAAAGCATTGTAGCAACTCCTAATTCATTGATGAGTTTAGCTTTGCTCAGGGACTAGCAAAGGGTAAGCTTGGGGGAGCTTGTTGATGATCATTAACATCAATTATAAACTATCAACATATCCTGCATATATACTTAATTCCATCACCAAACATAGGTATAGGGGTTCAAACTGACAAATTTCACAAGTTTTGGTGAATCCATGTTTTCAGCAGGGTTTATCTAGAAAACCATCAAGGTGGACCTATTCATCAAAGTAAATCACATTTTTTCGCGACTATACCTACTTGGGAAGACTCTAGAAGACACCAGAAGACTCTCCAAAGAAGACCGCAAGAGGCTGCCAAGTGGGGCCGACCGGCCCCACCTTCATGCCGACCAGCCCATGGGACCCACATGTCATGGTCTCCTTCGAATGACAGTTCTTCACCGCCTCATATATTGCATCTATGCCATCCTTTTAAGTTAGTTTGATCCAAGGGTCCAGAATTGATGCTACCCCCTATACATACAGCCCTGTACCCCCTCTAGCAGAGTCATCCTAAAAACCCTAATTCATATCCTCCTCATTAGGATCAGAGCCAGCTCTCAAGATGTAGAAGTAGAATGGCTCTAGTTGAGAGTTAGGGAGAGTTGAGCCGTGCTCAGGTTCTGGAGAAATCTTTGGAGGTTGGGTATATCTTTGTATCTCACCTTTGCAAGACTTATGCTATAATATAGTTATCTTCTCTATTTACTTTTATGCCTTTCATGTGTATGGTTAATATGGTTATCATATCTTAGCATGGGATCTTCGCTCGCATCGAGTGCTTTAGTTATCATATGTGACTAGAGTAGTAACCCGTAGTATAGATATGGTGTCTAGACTATTGGTTACCTGAGTTTGCGCTCAATCCTATGGTTAGTTGTGGTAGCCACAGGGGTGATAGCTCTGTCAAGCCATTGTAATCCACCATGTTAGGATTGCTGTTCGTAGAGCTTTAGGCAGCCTTCCCCCAACTACGCTTTCTCACCCCCTCGAGAGTTGGAAAGGTATTGTTGCTCCAAAGTGTTATTGTGTGTGATCGCTATATGTTCCCATGAATTAGTTATACCCTACAGAACCAAAGTAATAGAGAAGTATTTAGAAACCTTGAACTCACCCATTGTCCTCTCAACTTAGCTAGACTGCTCATTCTATTATGTGTGAGTCATTATTCATAACTCTTATCAGAAACAACACTTACGCCCACTTTAGTTTAGTATACTAGTTAGTAGATACATGATGATGAACTATCAACTTCTTTCACCAGTGTTTCCCTATGGATAAATACGATACCTTGGAGTACTCCCAGGTGAAAGCTACAATGGTATCCGTGCGCTTCTGGATTTATCTATGTGTGTTTAAAAATACCAACAATCCTAATTGCTTCCAATCTAGCAACCTGGGGCATATGTTTCACCAAAGTCAAGACCTTAAACTTGAGTGTAACTTTGAGCTACCAATCTTGCTTTGTTCCTTTCGACTATCCCATCTTGATCTTGCTTGTTGCGAAAGACCCATTTTGTTCTAATTACATTCTGTCCCTTTGGCCTTTCAACCAACTCCCATACTTGATTTCTATTGAAGTTGTTCAACTCTTCATGCATAGCATTATCCCAATCAATATCCCTCAATGCTTCTTCTATCTTCTTTGGTTGAATGAATGGCACAAATGAGAAATGCTCACAAAATAAAGCCAATCTTGATCTTGTTTGTACACCTCTAGAAATATCTCCAATTATTGTGTCCAATGGATGATTGTAACACCTTGGGTGTTTAAAATACTAAAACCTGACATGTCATCATATGCATTGCAAAGCATTTGGCATTTGGTGAAAACTTTGAGATGCATACACTAAAACAAGTTTATATTCATGTGGTATGTGTTGAATTGTATTGGTTGACTCTAGTTCAAAGTTTGTTTGGATTTTGAATTTTTCGAGAAAACCCCGCTTTTCAGCATTTTAATCCTACCCTGAAAACTCATTTCAAAATCTAAGCATAATTTGGGGTTGATCCCAAAAGCAAAAGTGTAGAGCTTGGCCAGTTATACAAAGTTTGTTTTTGGAGTTTTTCAAGTTGTTTAGAAAAATTTTGAGTAATTCAAAAAGGCGTAATTCGTTAAATTTCCCTATTCAAATTCAAAAGTTCATTTCAAAATCTAAACCAAATTAGGAGATGGTTATAAAAGCAAAGTTGTAGAACTTTTGATTTTGAACAACTTTTATTTTTGGAGATTTTTGAGTTGTTATGAAAATTTGAGAGTAATTTGTGAATTTTGGCGAATGCCAAACTTGTAAATTTTGTGAACAGTGTTCACCGCCGAAGCTACATGGCCGGCGACCTTCTTCAGCGTTCCAGGCGTGCGCGTGGCGGTCTTGGCTTCACGCTGGTGCGGGAAAGGTGTCGCCGTGGCTTCTCCTTGCTTCCTTGGCCGCCCTATAAAGCTCCGACGCCGTCGTCGTTGTTCTTCCTTCGCCCTCTGTTTTTCCCGACGTTGTCGATCATCTCCGGTGAGCTCTCGTCGTCGAACCAGTGCCTCTGCCGTTGCAGCAAAGCATCCTTTAGCTCCGCCTTATCCTTGCGCACTTAGCCAACCCATCAATTCGGCTTAATTTCACCGGGAACCGCCACTCGTCGTATTTCTTCTCCATGGCCGGTCGTCCCGCCATCGAGCCCGCATTGCCGTGGCCAGTGCGCTACGGTGAGTCTCTGCCCTTGCTGAGTCTTGCTTCGGCTTCGCCGCACTGTTGTAGTGCTTTGTGACCTATTGGTTTCTCATTTTGACCACCATAGCTACCGGAGCATCGCCGTCGTCGAAGATCGCTCCACCGTGACCGCTGTCAACGTCGACCTGTGTCCTCGTAGCTTATCCGGTCTCATTCTTTGCTCCAGCGTGTTCGTGGTGAGCTACTGGACCTTCCCATGCCCTCTGTTTCTCTGTTTTCGGCTTTGTTTCGCCGGCGTTGTGTCGCCGTGCCACCGCAGCCGCCATGGCCGGCGTAGTGCTCGGTCCAGGTAGTAATTGGTCGCGTTTGTGCCACAAATCGGTGCGCCGTGATGTAGTGATCATGATAGTGCCTTCGCCGTCGCCGTTGATCTCGCCGTCGTCGAGATATCGCCGGTCAGCGCCATCATCGCCGTAGTCAAAGCGGGAGGAAGGGGATGACAGGTGGGGTCACCATGTCAGTGACTCGGCGTTCAAATGGATTTTTCTATTTTCAGATTTGAATGAATAGTGTCTGTTTTTATTATTTTTGTGTTGATTTATTTAGAGCTCCAAAAATTATGAAAATTTTTGTGTGACTTCTCTGTGATGTAAAGTATTTAATAAAAATATGAAATAATGTTTTTCAGTACTTTTTGAATGTGATAAAAATTGCTCAATTTATTAATAAATGGATTTCCATGAATTTTCTAGGCTTATTTACTTGTCCAAAAATTATGAAATTTGTTTTGCCACTTAGTTATCATGTAATGAATGTTTACAAAAATTTCTAGCTCAATTGGAATAAGTTGCTTTATTTCATAATTTTGAATTAAATAATTAATTCATAAAAGCAAATAGTAACCTTTAGTGATTTGGGTTTTGTTTGTAATTTTAGATTGAGTGATGACCTTGGGTCATTTGTTGTTAATGATCCTTGGCAGTTGATGTATGTGTTATGAAAAAGATTTAGTTTGTTTGACTTGCAACTGTACCGCGTAGGAAAGTTGTATTCAAATTGTTGATTTTTGTATCCATCATCGAGCATCATATTTCGTATTCCGCATCAAGTTAAACATGGCATTGTTATTACGTGTAGTGAACGAAGGTGAACACGTGGTAGTTAATCAAGTTGTTGAGCAGGTTAATCCGTCTGTTGAGGTCGGACCGAATTTTTGTGAAGCGTCGCAAGAGCCGGACTTTTCCGTCAACGCAGGCAAGCCCCGGATGCATACAACCCTACCTTGTGTTTTACAAATTAATTTCGCTTTTGCTTTCCGTTACTGCATTAAGTGATTAGGAGTTAGGTAAAAGCCTAATTGGTGCATTACCACCCTTGTTATTCCATATTTACCATATTACCAGTTTTAAATTCGTATATGCCTAGTTTTGCTTAGCTATGCGTAGAACGATGAAAGTCGGGTGACTACCTGCCACCTGCAAGTTTTAAATGGAACATTGGTTAATTATGTTAGCATGTGATATGGGAATGTGCAGTAATAAATCTAGACCGGGCGGACTCGGTGTGTGTGAGCCACAAGACATGGAGGTCTTGTGAGCGGGATCTTTCCGCCTGTGTCGATTAAGGCACGTCCGTTGTTGAATTGCATGAGGTGAGAATTTGTAGTACTAACCACATACTCCGGTAAGCCTAAACTTGGTGATTCTATTACGAGAATGGTTACTCGCGCATTGGGAGTGGAGAGATGGCGGGAATAGCGTGTTCCCACGTGGCCATGGGCTGGAGAGTGGAGTACTGTATTCTCGGGTGGCGCGGACCCGTTCTTGTTTTAGAGGATCCAAGGGTAGGTTGGTATATGTAGGTCGGAGACCTGCATATATCGTGTGGTCTGGAATCCCCAGCTGGGTTTATAATCGGTTCGAATCGTCGTTGCTCCTCGGTTATGGAGACTCAACTCACTGTTCATCATCGTAGTAATTAATAACTGGAACTTGAGGATGATTTGAGAAGGTGTTGGTTATGAAGTTTCATGATATCAATGAGGATCATGTCAGCTTTGTATATGATCTTTATGAAGTTTTAAATGTTGATATATAGATTTTTGTTAAAATGCTTTTACGCAAAAGAACCTTGATTATTGCTAAAACCATACCTTGAATCCTATGAGCCTGCATTCCTGCGTTCTTCTAATTCTTAATTCGGTTAAGTCTTGTTGAGTACTTTTGTACTCAGGGTTCGTTGACCTTGTTGCAGGTGAGTCTCATGAGCAGATCTGTTGTGGATCTTGCTGCATGACAGTTATATCTTGTGATGACGTTGAGAAGTAATTGTGTGGTCCTTGGGCAGGGCAGCCTCATTGTGTGTTTTGTATTATATTATAATGCCGCTCCACTACTTTGGTTTGTTTTAATATTGAACTTAGTTGTATGGTTTGAAACAAATGGTTTGTAAACTATGTTATTGTAAGTCTTCCGCTACTTTTACTCTGATGTATATATTTGAATAAACTGTTGTAATACTGCAATGACTCTGTAATGTGATCCTGCTCGGAAATCGTGGATGATTCGGGGTTCCCCGAGGACACCCGACAGTCTTCTTAAATTACCAGGAACATATGCATTGATGTCAAAGGTCGGTGGACAGTGACAGGTGCATGTGGGCCCTATAATTTAGGAGGTTCTGCCACAGAATGGTATCAGAGCGATCGTTACAAAGTTTTTGTGGTATTGGTTTACAAAAACTTCAAAATGATTTGGGATGACTAAATTTAACTTGATTAATTTGGTCCAAATTGCTTCTGACTTATCTTATTTCTTTCTCACCATTCCGTATATGATTAAAAAGGTTTTGTGTGGTGTAGTAATATTACTATGCCCTATATAAAAATAAATGTTGTTTATGTGCATTATAAACTTTGATGTTTTTGTTCGTAAGAACGATTCATGCATCATGAATAATTCACCCGTTACTTCCTTCACCTCTTAGTCTGGAGTTGAGTAGTGAGTCTAGTTTGAGTAATGTAATCCATCTTAGCTACTTATTGGATTTTGATCAAATGGTCTTATTTGGATTAAATTGGCTTCCTACAGTATGGCTCGTACCAAGATGACGCCCTGTAAGTCCACTGGACCCAAAGGAGTTCCTCATCACCAACTTGCCCCTAGAAACGATGGTGCTAGCAGTAGCAGTTCTAGGCCTGATCCCCAGGTGGAGATACAGAGGATTTCTACAGAGTTAGCACAAGCTACTAGAGATAGGGCTTTGGATGCTATACAGGTAGGAGAATTACAAGATCAATTGAGGCGTCTCACCACTGCACACAGGAACTGCGAAAGCATGTTAGTTCGTACGGTGGAGGGACGAAATGAAGCCTGGCATAGGGAGAATGTAGCTAGAGCTAGAACTCATGAGCTAGAATTCTATGTAGAAGATTTAGAAGAACATAATACCTATCTACATGAGGAAGTTCATAGGCTTAGCAATCTACTAAACCCGAATCATGAGCCTCAAGCTGATGCCATGGACCCCGGTGTCATCCTTGCCGATGATAGCGAATCGGAAGAGGAAGAAGAAGAAGATCCTGAAGAATTAGTAATGATCAATGAAAGTGATGATGAAGGCGGTAATAATTCCGGAATGGATACCGAGCCTAAAGTTTGAAGTAATCACAGAAAAGAGTAGAGTTGAGTAATAGTTAATGTTGGTTAAGCTATGTATCTTGTTTTGGTACATATAGGGTCTAGTGTTTATAGTAATAAACCCTATGTTATGTGTCTAGAGTAAGCTGTTGTGCAATTCAATAAAGGCTTGTGAATAAAGTTTGGTTTGTTATGAGCAGATGCGTCGTACGTGGGGATCGCATATTCCTGGTACTTCACAAGATGATGATGATATCCCCAACCCACCACCGATGCCGACCAATCTGGCTGATGCTATCGCTGCATTAGTCAATGTGACTGTGGAAAATTCTCGTTTGCTTCATGAGATGGCTCAAAGTAATCAGAACCAGATGCATGGAAACCATGGCCGCAATCATAACAGGCATGAGGCTACCTATGTGGATTTCACGGATACAAAACCCCTGGTGTTCACTATGGCAGATGAACCACTGGAGGCTGATGACTGACTTAGGACCATGGAGCAGAAATTTGATCTTATTCACTACATAGAGTTTCAAAAACCGGTGTTTGCTGCCCAGCAACTTAGAGGTGCAGCTGGTGCTTGGTATGCAAATCTGATGGCCACGCAACCCGCAGGTGTTCTATTAACTTGGACAGAATTTCGCACTACTTTCATAGCCCATTATATCCCGGAAGGAGTGATGGCTATGAAGCTGGATGAATTCCTTGCTTTGAGACAAGGGGATCAAACGGTTATGCGGTATGTGGGAAGATTCAATCATCTGTCGCAGTATGCATCTGAACATGTCAATACGGATGCCAAGAAAAAGAAATGGTTCATGAGAGGTCTAAATACCAAACTGCAGACAATGATGACAGCCTGTACCAATATCACTTATCATGAGGCAGTAAATATTGCAATTGCTTCAGAGGCAAAGTATCGGCAGCATAAGGAGCTCAAGAAGAAAAAGAATGTGCCGTCTGGACCTTTTGGTGGAAACCAAAAGAGGCAGAGAGTGATTTATCATCCAATAAACCATAATTGTCCTCCTTATCGTTCGCCGCAGTTCCAAGCTGGGCAACAGTCAAATGTCCGTCCTGCGATAACCTATCCGAACTCACAGTCAACCAATGCTCCTGGTGGTAATGCTCCAACGTCACAGGGTCACAACTATCCGTGTTACAATTGTGGAAGGACTGGTCATTTCTCCAGGGAATGTCCATATCCTAGGTAGGTTAATCAGAATTATCAGAAGACCCCTGCCAATCAACAACATGGTCAAGCACCAAACAAGAACCACAACCAGAATGCTCAGAAGGGCAAAGATGAGAGGAAGACCGGACGGGTGTTCTACATTCAAGCTGGAGAAATTCCGAAAGGGGAGCCAGTGATGATGGGTATGTTTCCTGTTGCCAATCACCTTGCAGTTATACTTTTTGATTCTGGCGCATCGCATTCATTCATCAATAGAACATTTGTCGTGAAGCATGAAATTTCAATTGGGGCAACAAAGGAAAGTTTCTTTGTGCAATCGCCCGGGGGACGTCTGTGTACTAAGGAAATGGTGTACCAGGTACCCATAAACCTGGGTGGGCATATTTTTCCCACTACCATGATTATCCTTAAGGATCAGGATATAGATATAATCTTGGGAATGAATTGGATGTATCAGCTTAAGGCTGTTATAGATGCTTTGAATAGGACTTTAAGAGTAAGTTTGCCTGATAGTAATTCTCAACTTCTCATCCAACTTCCAACCTTAAGAAGATCATGGGACGAGTTTGTGCAACTCCCGTCAAAGAGATTAGAGATATCCCGGTAGTACGTGAATTTCCTGACGTGTTTCCTGAGGATTTACCCGGTCTACCACCTGATAGGGATGTACAGTTTAACATAGAGTTACAACCTGGAACAGCTCCGATTTCTCGGAGAGCTTATAGAATGCCACCTAAGGAATTGGTCGAGTTGAAGGCTCAGTTACAAGAATTAATTGAGAAGGGGTTTATCCAACCTAGTTCCTCACCTTGGGGATGTCCGGCAATTTTTGTGAAAAAAGAAAGATGAGACCCTGAGGTTATGTGTTGACTATCGTCCGTTGAATGAAGTGACCATCAAGAATAAGTATCCATTACCTCGGATAGATTTGCTTTTTGATCAGTTGGCCGGAGCCAAAGTTTTCTCCAAGATAGATTTGAGATCAGGGTATCACCAAATTAAGATAAAGCCTAAAGATATTCCCAAAACGGCATTTACCACGAGATATGGATTATATGAATACTTGGTGATGTCTTTTGGTTTGACCAATGCTCCAGCTCATTTCATGTATCTGATGAACGCAGTATTCATGCCTGAGCTAGACAAGTTTGTAGTAGTATTTATAGATGATATACTAGTATATTCCAAGAATAAGACAGAACATGCAGAACACCTCGGAATTGTTCTGACTCGTTTGAGAGAACATCAATTGTATGCGAAGTTCAGCAAGTGTGATTTTTGGCTTAAGGAAGTGCAATTTCTTGGACATGTCTTGTCAGCCGAAGGAGTTGCAGTTGATCCCGGCAAAGTGAGGGATGTGCTTGATTGGAAACCGCCAACCACAGTTCATCAAGTTCGGAGTTTTCTTGGATTGGTGGGTTATTACCGTCGGTTTATTCTAGATTTCTCTAAAGTATCAAAGTCCATAACTGAATTGTTGAAGAACCAAGTCAAGTTTGTCTGGTCATCAGATTGTGAAGAGGCTTTCTAGACTTTAAAAAGGCTGTTGACTACTGCACCAGTGTTAGCTCAACCTGATATTGAGAAGCCGTTTGATGTTTATTGTGATGCTTTAGGTATTGGTATTGGATGTGTGTTGATGCAAGAAGGCCGAGTCATTGCCTATGCGTCCAGGCAACTTAAGCAACATGAAGAACACTATCCTACTCATGATTTGGAGTTAGCAGCTATGGTTCATGCTCTAAAGATTTGGCGGCATTACCTGCTTGGTAATACGTGCCATATATATACAGATCACAAGAGCTTAAAATATATCTTTACTCAGTCAGAGTTGAACATGCGACAAAGAAGATGGTTAGAACTAATTAAGGATTACGATTTGAAGTACATTATCACCTGGCAAAGCCAATGTAGTTGTAGATGCTCTCGGTCGAAAAAAGCTATTGTAATTGCACGATGGTGAGAACAATGGGTTTGACTTTATGTCAAGAAATGGAGAAGCTAAATGTAGAAGTAATTCAACAAGGTAGTTTGACCAACATAATTGTTGAAGCCACTATTCGAGATCAAGTTATTCTTTGCTCGGAAGGAAAACAAGGGTATAGCCCATATCAAGGAAAGAGTCCGAATGGAAAGGCGGAATGTTTCAAAGTATAGATAATGAAGGTGTGCTATGGTTCAAGGATCGTTTGGTAGTACCAAAAGTTCACGAGTTGCGACGATCAATTCTTGAAGAAGCACATGCTACTAGGTTATCTATCCATCAAGGAAGCAACAAGATGTACCATGACTTAAAACAAAGGTTTTGGTGGACAAAATGAAGATAGAAATTGCGAGATATATAGCAAAGTGTGATACTTGTCAAAAGGTGAAAACTATACATTTGAGGTCTATTGGAGAACTACAACCCTTACCTATTCCAGCTTGGAAGTGGGAGGACATAAGTATGGACTTTATTGTTGGTCTACCCAAGACAAAGAAAGGATTTGACTCAATATGGGTTATTGTAGATCGACTCACTAAGTCAAGACACTTTCTTCCCCTGTCAAGACTATATATCCCATCGTCCAATACGCCAAGATATATTTAGCAAGAATTATGAGTCTCCATGGAATACCAAAGACCATAGTGTCCGACCGGGGTATTACAGTTTGTCTCCAGCTTTTTGAAAACAATTGCATTCTTCCTTGGATACCAAGCTCTCAGATAGTACAACTTATCATCCGCAGACTGATGGACAGACTGAAAGAGTCAATCAAGTGCTTGAAGATATGTTAAGGTGTTGTGTCCTTAATTATTCCAACAAGTGGGATGAATGCTTACCTTTGGCTGAGTTCTCATATAATAATAGTTATCAGGAAAGCATTAGAATGGCTCCATTTGAAGCACTCTATGGCCGTAGGTGCAGAACATCGCTGAGTTGGTCGGAGCCCGGAGAAAGAAGATTCTTTGGAGTTGACCTTGTGAAAGAAACGGAAGACAAGGTTAGGCAAATACAGAGTAATTTGAAAATAGCTCAGTCCCGCCAAAAGAGTTATGCGGATAGACGACGGAGACCATTGGTGTTTAACAAAGGAGATTTTGTATATCTGAAAGTATCACCAATGAAAGGAGTTAACCGTTTTGGTGTTAAAGGCAAGTTGGCACCTCGATATATTGGACCATTTCAAATTTTGGAGAGATATGGAAAAGTGGCCTATCGCTTGAAATTACCAGAACATTTATCAGTTGTACATGATGTGTTCCATGTGTCTCAGTTGAAGAAGTGTCTCCGAGTGCCTGAGCGGAATGTTGAAGTTGAAGGAGTGGAACTTGAACCTGATCTGACTTATTCAGAATATCCTATTCGAGTGTTGGATCAGAAAGATCGTGTTACTCGGAGGAGAACAATAAAGTTCTACAAGATACAATGGAATCAACATTCAGAAGAGGAAGCTACCTGGGAATCAGAAGATTACTTGTTAGAAAAGTTTCCAGAGTTTCTAGCGTCAATATAGAATAGAATAATGTTAGTGAGCTCGGTTACTTCAAATTGTGTTTTGTAAAAGAACCTCAGTTGTTTTATGGAAAAGTTTTGGATGTTTTTGGATTGACACATTTCCTTTTCCATTACTTACTCAATGGCTTTGAATCTTGGGGCAAGATTTCTTTTAGGGGGAAGGATTGTAACACCTCGGGTGTTTAAAATACTAAAACCTGACATGTCATCATATGCATTGCAAAGCATTTGGCATTTGGTGAAAACTTTGAGATGCATACACTAAAACAAGTTTATATTCATGTGGTATGTGTTGAATTGTATTGGTTGACTCTAGTTCAAAGTTTGTTTGGATTTTGAATTTTTCGAGAAAACCCCGCTTTTCAGCATTTTAATCCTACCCTGAAAACCCATTTCAAAATCTAAGCATAATTTGGGGTTGATCCCAAAAGCAAAAGTGTAGATCTTGGCCAGTTATACAAAGTTTGTTTTTGGAGTTTTTCAAGTTGTTTAGAAAAATTTTGAGTAATTCAAAAAGGCGTAATTCGTTAAATTTCCCTATTCAAATTCAAAAGTTCATTTCAAAATCTAGACCGAATTAGGAGATGGTTATAAAAGCAAAGTTGTAGAACTTTTGATTTTGAACAACTTTTATTTTTGGAGATTTTTGAGGTGTTATGAAAATTTGAGAGTAATTTGTGAATTTTGGCGAATGGCAAACTTGTAAATTTTGTGAACAGTGTTCACCACCGAAGCTACATGGCCGGCGACCTTCTTCGGCGTTCCATGCGGGCGCATGGCGGTCTTGGCTTCACGCTGGCGCGGGAAAGGCGTTGCCGTGGCTTCTCCTTGCTTCCTTGGCCGCCCTATAAAGCTCCGACGCCGTCGTCATCGTTCTTCCTTCGCCCTCTGTTTTTCCCGATGTTGTCGATCATCTCCGGTGAGCTCTCGTCGTCGAACCAGTGCCTCTGCCGTTGCAGCAAAGCATCCTTTAGCTCCGCCTTATCCTTGCGCACTTAGCCAACCCATCAATTCGGCTTAATTTCACCGGAAACCGCCACTCGTCGTATTTCTTCTCCACGGCCGGTCGTCCCGCCGTCGAGACCGCGTTGCCGTGGCCAGTGCGCTACGGTGAGTCTCTGCCCTTGCTAAGTCTTGCTTCGGCTTCGCCGCACTGATGTAGTGCTTTGTGACCTATTGGTTTTTCATTTTGACCACCATAGCTACCGGAGCATCGCCGTCGTCGAAGATCGCTCCGCCGTGACCGCTGTCAACGTCGACCTATGTCCTCGTAGCTTATCCGGTCTCATTCTTTGCTCCAGCGTGTTCGTGGTGAGCTACTGGACCTTCCCATGCCCTCTATTTCTATGTTTTTAGCTTTGTTTCGCCGGCGTTGTGTCGCCGTGCCACCGCAGCCGCCATGGGCGGCGTAGTGCTCGGTCCAGGCAGTAATTGGTCGCGTTTGTGCCACAAATCGGTGCGCCGTGATGTAGTGATCATGATAGTGCCTTCGCCGTCGCCGTTGATCTCGCCATCGTCGAGATATCGCTGGTCAGCGCCATCATCACCGTAGTCAAAGCGGGAGGAAGGGGATGACAGGTGGGGTCACCATGTCAGTGACTCAGCGTTCAAATGGATTTTTCTATTTTCAGATTTGAATGAATAGTGTCTATTTTTGTTATTTTTATGTAGATTTATTTAGAGCTCCAAAAATTATGAAAATTTTTGTGTGACTTCTCTATGATGTAGAGTATTTAATAAAAATATTAAATAATGTTTTTCAGTACTTTTTGAGTGTGATAAAAATTGCTCAATTTATTAATAAATGGATTTCCATGAATTTTCTAGGCTTATTTACTTGTCCAAAAATTATGAAATTTATTTTGCCACTTAGTTATCATGTAATGAATGTTTACAAAAATTTCTAGCTCAATTGCAATAAGTTGATTTATTTCATAATTTTGAATTAAATAATTAATTCATAAAAGCAAATAGTAACCTTTAGTGATTTGGGTTTTGTTTGTAATTTTGGATTGAGTGATGACCTTGGGTCATTTGTTGTTAATGATCCTTGGCAGTTGATGTATGTGTTACGAAAAAGATTTAGTTTGTTTGACTTGCAACTGTACCGCGTAGGAAAGTTGTATTCAAATTGTTGATTTTTGTATCCATCATCGAGCATCATATTTCGTATTCCGCATCATGTTAAACATGGCATTGTTATTACGTGTAGTAAATGAAGGTGAACACGTGGTAGTTAATCAAGTTGTTGAGGAGGTTAATCCGTCTGTTGAGGTCGGACCGAATTTTTGTGAAGCGTCGCAAGAGCCGGACTTTTCCGTCAACGCAGGCAAGCCCCGGATGCATACAACCCTACCTTGTGTTTTACAAATTAATTTCGCTTTTGCTTTCTGTTACTGCATTAAGTGATTAGGAGTTAGGTAAAAGCCTAATTGGTGCATTACCACCCTTGTTATTCCATATTTACCATATTACCAGTTTTAAATTCGTATATGCCTAGTTTTGCTTAGCTATGCGTAGAACGATGAAAGTCGGGTGACTACCTGCCACCTGCAAGTTTTAAATGGAACATTGGTTAATTATGTTAGCATGTGATATAGGAATGTGGAGTAATAAATCTAGACCGGGCGGACTCGATGTGTGTGAGCCACAAGACATGGAGGTCTTGTGAGAGGGATCTTTCCGCCTGTGTCGATGAAGGCACGTCCATTGTTAAATTGCATGAGGTGAGAATTTGTAGTACTAACCACATACTTCGGTAAGCCTAAACTTGGCGATTCTATTACGAGAATGGCTACTCGCGCATTGGGAGTGGAGAGATGGTGGGAATAGCGTGTACCCACGTGGCCATGGGCTGGAGAGTGCAGTACTGTATTCTTGGGTGGCGCGGACCCGTTCTTGTTTTAGAGGATCCAAGGGTAGGTTGGTATATGTAGGTCGGAGACCTGCATATGTCGTGTGGTCTGGAATCCCCAGCTGGGTTTATAATCGGTTCGAATCGTCGTTGCTCCTCGGTTATGGAGACTCAACTCACTGTTCATCATCATAGTAATTAATAACTGGAACTTGAGGATGATTTGAGAAGGTGTTGGTTATGAAGTTTCATGATATCAATGAGGAGCATGTCAGCTTTGTATATGATCTTTATGAAGTTTTAAATGTTGATATATAGATTTTTGTTAAAATGCTTTTACGCAAAAGAACCTTGATTATTGCTAAAACCATACCTTGAATCCCATGAGCCTGCATTCCTGCATTCTTCTAATTCTTAATTCGGTTAAGTCTTGTTGAGTACTTTTGTACTCAGGGTTCGTTGACCTTGTTGCAGGTGAGTCTCATGAGCAGATCTGTTGTGGATCTTGCTGCATGACAGTTGTATCTTGTGATGACGTTGAGAAGTAATTGTGTGGTCCTTGGGCAGGGCAGCCTCATTGTGTGTTTTGTATTATATTATAATGCCGCTCCACTACTTTGGTTTGTTTTAATATTGAACTTAGTTGTATGGTTTGAAACAAATGGTTTGTAAACTATGTTATTGTAAGTCTTCCGCTACTTTTACTCTGATGTATCTATTTGAATAAACTGTTGTAATACTGCAATGACTCTGTAATGTGATCCTGCTCGGAAATTGTGGATGATTCGGGGTTCCCCGAGGACACCCGACAGTCTTCTTAAATTACCAGGAACATATGCATTGATGTCAAAGGTCGTTGGACAGTGACAGGTGCATGTGCGCCCTATAATTTAGGAGGTTCTGCCACAATGATCCCTTGTAATATTTGTTGGTTGGAGTATTGGAACTTAATTGCTTGCACTTGGTTGAGATGATATACTAGCCACTTGTTGATCTAGCATTTGAGACGATGAACTAGCTTGATTTGAATCATCTTGCACATTTGAGTTAGAGAGCACTTGATTTAATCATCTTCTTCATCTATCACTTGTCTAGGCCTCAATTCACCAACATCCATGTTCTTCGTGGCATTTGAAAGTTGAATGCCTCTAACATCATCAAGGTTTTCATTTTATTCTTGGGAACCCTTGGTTTCATCAAATTCAACATCATGTACCTCCTCAAGAGTACAACTAACCAAATTCCAAACTCTATAAGCTTTACTAGTTGTTGAGTATCCAAGCAAGAATCCTTCATCACATTTCTTGTCAATCTTGCTCAATCTAGTGCCTTTCTTCAAGATGTAGCATTTGTAACCAAAAACCTGAAAATATGCAAAGTTGGGCTTTCTATCATTCAGGAACTCATAAGGTGTCTTCTCTTTCAATGGGTGATAATAGAGGCGGTTGCTACAATAGCAAGCCATGTTGATTGCTTCGGCCCAAAAGGAATGACTCACATTGTACTCACTAAGCATAGACCTTGCTATGTCAATAAGTGTTCTATTCTTTCTCTCAACAAGGCCATTTGATCGTGGAGTGTACTTGGCCGAGAATTGATGTCTAATTCCAAAATCATCACATAACTCATCAATTGTAGTGTTTTTGAACTTACTACCATTGTCACTTCTAACTCTCTTGATGGTTGTTTCAAACTCATTGTGAATGCCCTAGACAAATGACTCGAAAGTTGTAAACATGTCACTTTTGTCCACTAGAAAGAATACCCATGTGTATCTAGCAAAGTCATCCACTATCACAAAGCCATATTTGTTTCCACTGATGCTAGTGTATTGTGTTGGCCCAAACAAGTCCATGTGTAATTACTCAAATGCCTTGCAAGTACTCATTATTCTCTTCTTAGGATGGATGTTTCCAACTTGTTTTCTGGCTTGACAAGAGCTACAAAGCTTATGCTTCTCAAATACCACATCTTTCAAGCCTTTGACTAGATCGTGCTTAGTCAATCTATTTAATTGTTTCATTCCAGCATGACCAAGCCTTCTACACCATAACCAACCCATGCTAGACTTGTTTGGGCCATGTTGCCATAACCAACCCATGACCACATGTAGGTGCATATTTTGAACCAGCATGTTGACAATTGAGTTTCACTAGCATTGAAATCAACCAAGTATAGATTCTCATATCTAAAGCCTTTGAAGATCAAATTAGAGCCATCTACACTTATGATCTCTACATCATCTATTCTAAATATGCACTTAAATCCAAGATCACACAATTGAGCCATGGATAGCAAATTGAAGTTTAAGCTCTCAACTAGCAACACATTGAAAATACTCATGTCAATGGATATTGCAATCTTACCAAGCCCCTTCACCTTCCCTTTGCCATTATCACCAAAAGTAATACTACCATAACCATCATTTTCATTGGAATTGATTGAGTTGAACATTCTAACATCACCGGTCACGTGTTGAGTGCACGGACTATCAAGAACCCAATGCCTTCCTCTAGCTTTATAATTAACCTATAAAAGAATATCAATTCTTTTTAGGTACCCAAACTTGCTTGGTTCCTTGAAGGTTAGTGACTAAGCTCTTTGGCACCCAAATGGCTTTCTTCTTTGAGCCCACAATTGGAGTAGCAACAAACTTAGCATGCACCCCATTAACACCCTTGGTAAGCAAATAACAAGAATCAAACTTAATTTGAGCATACATTAGTACTCTTGTTCTTGTTCTTACAATATTGCTCTACATGCCCAACTTGCTTGCATCTATTGCAAAATCGATCATTGCCTTTCACAAAACTAGTCTTGTGAGTAGCAAAGGCCACCTTGCCTTTCTTGGGGGTATAGCCCAATCCCTCTTTGTTGAGAGAAAACCTTTGGCTACCCAAGTACTTTAGCAAGTGGGCCTCACCACCATAGGCATTGCCTAAGGCACGAGTGACCTCATTGACCTCCTTCATTAAGGTCTCATTCTCAACTATTAGTGAGGCATCACAAGTGAAACCATCACTACTAGATGAGGTAGAAGTGGAAGTGCTACAAGAAGGGTTAGTAGGAGCAACAACAATAGGCTTATAGAAAGATTCATCAATAATATCACAAGTTAAGCCCACTTCACATGTTACAACATGCTCCTTCTCATTTTGCTCAAGAAGAGTGGAATAAGCCTTTTTAAGCTTCTTGTGAGCCTTGCCAAGCTCCTCATGGTCTTCCTTTAGACTCTCATGAGTGGCATTGAGCTCATCAAAGGCTTTCCTAAGGGCTTTTAGTTCCTTAGTCAAGACTTTGCATTCCCTTCTCTTAATGTCAAAATGAGTCTTAGCATCTTCTAACATGTCAAATAATTCATCTTTAGTTGGTTCATCATCTCATCACTATCACTTTCATTTTCACCATTCTTCTCATCACACTCATCATTGGATTGTACCTTAGTGGCCTTAGCCATGAAGCATGTCAATGGAGTGTCAAAGAGGGAAGGCCTCTTCTTCTTCTTTTTGAAGGTCATCTTATCTTTCTTTTCCTTCTTCTCCTTCTTGTCCTTCTTCTCGCTCTTCTTGTTATCATCATCATTGTCACTATTGTATGGGCATTCCGCAATGAGATGATCCTTGCTATTGCACTTGAAGCACCTTCTTGGTTCATCCTTGTTTCTTGAAGATGACTTCTTTCACCATGAACTTCCCAAATCTCTTCACAAAGAGAGCCATCTTCTCATCATCTTCATCATCAAAGCTTGCCCAATCATCTTCACTTGATTCTTCTTGCTTTGCCTTGCCCTTACACTTGGATGATGGACTAGCCTTGAATGCCACACTTTTCTTCTTCTCATCCTTCTTCTCATCTTTCTTCTCATTCTTCTTTTCTTCCTTCTCATCATCATCTCTATATGTGTCCTCGGTCATCACATCTCATAATACTTGGTTTGGTGTCATTGTGTCCAAACCACTCCTCTCTAGCAAGGTGACCAACATGCCAAATCTTGATGGTAGGCATCTCAAGAATTTTTGAGAGAAGTCCTTGTCCTTCACTTCCTCACCAAGTGCTTTGAGATCATTGACAAGCAATTGAAGCCTATGGAACATATCCGGCACAATCTCATCATCCTTCATCTTGAAATTTGCAAACTTCTCCTTAAGAATGTATGCCATGGCTCCCTTCACTGCTTGAGTGCCCTCAAATGATTCATCCAACTTCTTCCAACCCTCATGAGCCATCTCAATGTTCTTAATTTGCTCAAATGTTGTCTCATAAATAGCATCATGAATGGCACTAAGAGCAATGCTATTGTTTTGGAGTAGTACTTCTTCGGCCATGGTGGGATTCTCTAGATTGGTAATCTCAATCTAGGTCTCCACCACCTTCCAAACCTTTCTATTGATTGACTTGATATGAGTGGTCATCTATGACTTCCAATATGGATAATTTGTGCCATGAAATTGGGATGGCTTCTTGGTGTTGTTGATTGATCCATTTTGACACCAAAGGTTGTTAAGCCTCAAATCACAGTGACCACGGCTTCGATACCACTTGAAAGGTACTAAATGGCTAGAGGGGTGGTGAATAGCCTATAAAAATTTCTACAACAACACTTAAGCCATGTGGTTATACAATTAAGTAGCGAAGCGAATGTTGCACTAGCCTACTAAAAAATGCAAGCCACCTATCTATAATTCGAGTTGCTATAGTCTCTATTTCACACAAAGGCTAAGTCACTACTCTCTAAGTTAGTGAGCTCTCAAACACTAACTAAAGAGCCTCACTAACCAAACTAACAAGACACAAGATAGGCCTCGAAACTAATTACACAAAAGAGCTTAGCTACACTAGGAATGTAAACACAAGATATAGTGAGATAGATATACCGCCATGGCAAGTGAGAATCAATCAATATCAATGAAATCCTCCGAGACAAGATG
Organism: Miscanthus lutarioriparius; assembly: GCA_904845875.1. Lineage (NCBI taxonomy): Eukaryota > Viridiplantae > Streptophyta > Magnoliopsida > Poales > Poaceae > Miscanthus > Miscanthus lutarioriparius. The sequence goes on from CAJGYO010000016.1 coordinate 38,517,994, forward strand.
ACACAATGATTTTTCAACGAGGTTCACTTGCTTGCCGGCAAGCTAGTCCCTGTAGTGGTGATTCACTCACTTGGAGGTTCACGCACTAATAGGCATCACACGCTGTCTAGGAGTCAGCAAACTCCAAGAGTAATAAGCAAATCCCGTAGCGAAACACAATCACCAAGTGCCTCTAGATACAATCACTCATAGCAATGCACTTGGATGCTCTCTAATCTCACCAAATGATGAATCAATCAAGCAATATGAGTTAGAGAGGTTTGGCTAGGATCACTAGGGTGTATTCTCAATAGAAATGGCCAAGAGGGTGAGCCCAAGCTGGCCAAACGATATTTATAGACTCCCCCAAACAATAGAGCTGCTGGCTCTATTATTGAGCTATCTGCACACTGATCCGATGCGTCCGGTTGTAGTGTCCGCTCGCTACTCAACCACCACGTGTCCCTTTCAAACGAAGTAGCCGTTGGTGCCCAAGACATGTATTAACATGAGTTGATCAGACGTGCTGTTAGAAAACAAACGGACATAGGCGAGGCGGCGTCGGGTTGAGTCCAGAGAGTTCCTAGAGCTCCTCGGGACAGACCGGACGTGTTCGGTCTCACTAGACCAGATGAAACCTGTGTCAGGTCACTCCCCTTCACGCACGCTACACCCTCTAACTGGACGCGACGCTCAACGTCAGGTCACACGATGTACTGAGTATCCGGCCACATCAAAAACTACACCAAGAGGTGCAGACCATGACCTGATGCATCAAGTCATAGCTGATCAGACGCTCCTCAGAGTCCGGTCACCTCAGCTTCTGCTGCTCAAGTCGGGGCCAAATACCGGACGCATCCGGTCCCAGTACTGGACATGTTCGGTCACCTCTACAACACTGCCTGAGCTAGGGTAATGCACCAGACGTGTCCAGTCACCATGTGACCAGCGCGATCAACTTCTTTCTCAAACCAAACTCCTCCACTCTTGCTCAAATGTGCTAGCCACCAAGATTAGCATCTAGGGTTTCATCAATTCACCAAAACCAAGCTAGAGCTTTCAGGCCCATGGGGAATCTAGCCACGATAGAGCCCGCTCCTAGCGTAGCTCGGCTTTGCCCCATGGTTTTCAGAGAGGGTCGCCCCCACCGTCTTTGCAGCCCCCGAGGGCTGCTCTATGGGCAGTCCACATGGTAGAGATGGCACCTCACCGGTGTCTTCACTGGACCGAGGTATTGATTACCTTTAGCCAGCACAATTGCCCACACCATGTACCTAGCCTAATCCATTTTCCCCTCATCGTTAGCCCCATCGTCTGAAGGGCATGCCTCACAAAGGTGTTGATGGATGGAGGGAGTGGCCTAAATGTCCTTTATGTTGATGCTCTAGATCACATGGGGATCCCTAGGGGGAGCCTCCACCCTGATGGAGGCCCCTTCTTTGGGGTCATACCCAACATCCAGGCTGTCCCCCTCGGGAGCATCCAGCTCCCCATCACATTCGGGGATCCCACCAACTTCCAAAAGGAAATCCTCGACTTTGAAGTGGTCGACTTCGCTAGTCCCTACCATGCCCTGCTAGGGCAGCCATGCTACACGAAGTTCATGGTTGTCCCGCACTTTAGCTACCTCAAGCTCAAGATGCTTGCACCACAAGGGGTCATCATGGTGACCTCTTCCACGCCCGAGGCTAACCTCTGCAAGCAGAAGGGTACAACCCTCACCATGGCCAACGTCGCCACCACCAAATTCGCTCAAATCTAGCACTGATCAGAGGGGGGAACTTCGCCGAGCATGAAGGGGAACCCCATGGTGGCATTCCGCTCGGCCAACGACACTAAGATGATCCAAGTCTTCCCGCAAGACTCTGACAAACAGTTCTATATAAGCCCAGCATGTCCCTAGGCATGGAGGCCGCCCTTATGGAGTTCCTACGCAGCAACGTGGTCACCTTCGCATGGAAGCCCTCGGATATGCATGAGATCCCTCGTGAGATCGCCGAGCACTCTCTGAACATCAAGGCCGATGCTAAGATGGTGCAGCAGCACCTCCATCACTTCGATGAGGAGAAGCGGAAGGCGATTGGCAAGGAGCTCGCTAGGCTCTTGGCCACGGACTTCATCAAAAAGTTCCAACATCTCGACTATCTAACCAATCTCATCCTGGTCAAGAAGAAGAATGGGAAGTGGAGAATGTGCGTCGATTACATGGGCCTCAACAAGGCCTATCCAAAAGATCCATTCCCCCTTCCCTAGATTGACTAGGTGGTCGACTCGACCACTGGTTGCGAGGCTCTTTGCTTTCTAGATGCGTACTCCGGGTACCACTAGATCGTGATGAACCCCTTCGACCAACTAGCCACATACTTCATCACCCCTTTTAGCACCTTCTGCTACACCTCCATGCCTTTCAACCACCAAAACATTGGGGCCACCTTCTAGTGGTGTATGCAAAGGTGTTTTTTGGGAGCAGATCGGCCACAACTTGGAAGTCTACGTCGATGACATTGTCATGAAGACCCGGGTGGCCCCACGGCTGATTGCCGATCTAGAGGAGACATTCTCCAACCTCCGTGCCAACACATCAAGCTTAATCCAGAGAAGTGCGTGTTCGGGGTCCCCGCTAGGAAGCTCCTGGGCTTTATTGTCTCCGAGTGTGGCATCGAAATCAACCCCGAGAAGATCTCCGCGATCATGGACATGGAGCCTATTGTTGGTATTTATTAACTTGTCACTTGTTTTAAGTAGCCACCTATGATATGCCTACATCTCCTAGCATTACTTGTACTAGGTTGTCATCCCTAATGATGGTGCCAGAGATGCTTGTTGGTTTTACCTAGTATTACTACTAGAATAATACTAAGTAGTTCTTTATTATTTCATGTGACTAGAAAGAATATATAAATATGAATTAAAAGGAATCTACAAGCGCACAAAATATTTACCATTGTAGCACCTCACCCGAGAGTATTCCCGGTATCGTTATTTATATTTTTTACCATAGGCAAGGGCTAGCATGGACATGTATTGATAACTTATACTGTTGATGCAGAAGTAAAACATAACCAATGTTCTACTCATAATAGGGGTAAGTCATAGGATAAGATATATGATAAGTATTGATTAATGATAATGATAAATCACTCAGAGTACTCCTTTCTATAGCATTAGCATTGTCAGGAAGAATATTAGAGGAATAATTCCTAAGTCATTCTTAATTACAAGTCAAAGCATACATTGATTAGTGCAATTATACCTAGTAGTCATTGCTAAGACTATCGTCATATCTACATATAAGGGATATTACTAAGGAAGATTAAGAACAGAGCTTGTCTTCCTTCGTATCTGCATCCTACGTGCATACCTATATTCGGGGAGTGGACTACAAAGGACTCAATGGGAGAGTCACATCTGCGATCTACCACATGACCCAGAATATAGGGTGTATCCATAGGTAAACAACGTATAAGGACCACGCTTACACAATGTCGACCACCCACCCATGGATCCCTAGAGTGAGCGCTATATAAACTTATGCATGAACATAATGATAATCTAACTATACTAAGCATATAATCAAAGTAGATGACGAACATTATAACTAGGAACATGAACAATATGAATAATAATGTCATAACAATTGTAGCAAACATATAAAAGTAATGAGAGTTACAAAAGAGAGGGGGTACAAAGATTATACCAAACCACGCTCTTGACACAATCAGGAATCCAAGCGAAGCCTGCTTGCCTCCCTCTAGACCTAGCCTAACTAGCTATGCCCTAGAATTTATGGAGCTCTGAGGATGATTAGGGTTTCTGTCTTCTCAAATGACTTGATGACTTGGGGTTCTCCTAGGGGGTGGCAGGGGCTAGTATATATAGGACAGAGCGTCAATCCTGAGCCCTCGAATCAAACTAACTTGAATAAACGGCGTAGATGCAATCCTTAAGGCAGTGGGGAACTGACGTAGCAAGGTGGGACTAACATGTGGGCCCTAGGGGCTAGCCGGCCTACAGGTGGGGCCAGCGTCTCGCCCTCCACTTCGGTGTGGAGTCCTCTCGAGTCTTCTGAAACCTTCTAGGGTTGTTTTCACTGTGGATAAGCGTGATTAAGTCTGACATCTAGGTCCACCTTGACAGTTTTCTAGATAAACCCTCCAGAAAATACAGATTCACCAAAATTCATGAAATTTGTTAGTTTAAACCCCTAGACCTTCATTGGTGATTATATTTATGCCCTTATACATGTTATATTGAAGGTTTATAATGGTTGTTAACTATCGTCAACACCTATCAAGAACTTGATGATATGATGTATCATGGGTACTGTAAGAACTGCCATGGGGCATGGTACTCCTAAGTTATCCTCTCTGTTATGCTTTTGCTAGAAATGACCGTGGTACTGGCATGTATTTGAACTAAGTGTGATGTTGATGTCAAACTACTTTGCTTCCGCTATTTGAACTTGGTTTGTAATAACTATGTGAACTCCGATGTATGTGAAATACTTGTGAACCATTTGTGAACTGTGATGTAACATGTGACTTGTTATGTTGAATCATGTACGATCTTGGCTTGTATGTTGGTTGGTTTGAGATTCTTCCTGATTTCATTGGACTACCGGGTTTATATGGGCTCAAGTATGATAGTTTGATCACTTCAGTGGTTGCTATTGTACTTGTGATCTTATAAATTGGACGGTTCTGTTACAGCTGGCATCGGAGCAAGGTTCAACACTAAACTTGTCATATGGGTATTTAAAACAAAGGTTTTGTTTTATAAAATCTATTTGACAACTTATAGCTATATATATAGGTGTGTTAAAATCTGAATTTTAAATTTAGAGTGTGCCAGTGGTCATATCCTTTATGCCTAGTTAAGGACTGCCAGGTGGCTAAATAAGTACTAACATGGGGGTTTTTACTTTCATCGTCCATACGGCGTGCTATTGTATGGATGCCATTCACTTGACTGGTAATATATGGATCAATTGCTTCTACGCCCAAGGTAAGGGTGGCAAGACCGCAAGGGTGAGCGTGCGGTCTAAGGGGAGATGTAGCTTTGGTACTACGGTATATATATGTCCCATATATATATATATACTAAGGTATTTAATTGTGGGCTAGCTTTGATACGACTGTAGATGCATATTTATATGTACGAATGGCACGCATTTACTTTCGGGTATCTTTGATATGAAAATATATGTATGGGTATATATATGGAAGTATTTAGTTGCAACCTAGAGCAAAGATTTACATTTTGGCATATATAATTGTTGGGTTGGGCTGAAATAAAATTCTTGTGCAGGTACACTAGCAGTGAAACGTGTATCCTGATTAGTTACGTATATTGAGAGAACGTATGTATGCCCCCATGTATGTCGTTAGAATTTTAAATTTTTCCTAAGATTTGTGAGGACGTAGGGAACGTGCATGCATCATGTTCACTCATGCATTTACATTTTTGCATTCCTCCCTCCCTTATAATTGCTTACCCCATTCATTAAATTTCTTCTCACGTATGATGTCCTCTCACAAGAGTTGCACACTTTGCTACAGATGGTAACACCAGGAGTCCCGCCTCACAGTGACACTTTCCTGGCTGTGTTTGGCACTCCTACCTTGCTGTGGAGGGTGCTAAACTCAGTTGGGTATGCTGACTCACTTAATATTCTTAATTATAGAATACTCTAGTTCACATGCGAAGATCACAACATAAGAACTATACTCTAAATCATAAGCATGACTATGTTGATAAAATGAGAGCAAGACTTTGGAGAAAAGCTTCATCTTATTCATACCAAGATTCCTCTCCAAGGTGTCAAGCTTTCCAAGGTAGCTTGTCTAGCTCCAAATGCTACTAGAAAGTAAAAGAGTACAAGTGGTAGTGAGGCAATGGCTCTAGGAGGTGTTGTGTCTTTAGAGAGAGGGCTCTCCCCCTCCTTTTATAATAGTGCCAAGGGCGGTTGCTAGGAATATTCGGAGGAGATCCCACCCGCACTGTCCTTAGGAGCATTATGCACTACTACAAAACAAGGATATTGTAGCACTTTCTTGTAACATATTCATTAGTGTGTTCTAGTAAAATTTCATAGTAACAAAAAATAGTGTGTTACAAACTTCGGCTGTAACACAAAACTCTTTTTTTATAAAAATGTGTTGTTGGTGGTCACTATCAACAAATTCCAACCACCAACTTAAGTCCAAAATAGGAGAAATAAACGTACTTTTGACACATATACCTTTACTATTGACATAGTTCCACTTGTATTGGAGAAAACATGTTTTGTAGGACACACATTCAAATACAAGTGGAAAACCAAGCAAAAGGCACAAAACAGAAAGCGTAAAGCAGAAATGCGAAACCAGAGAAATGGCGAAGCCCACCTTCACGCAACAACCTGTGTCGAGCACCACCGGGGGAAGGGTCTAGGCCCACCCAGGAACCAACCATGCAAAGGCGGTCGTGAGGTGGGCCCACTAGGATGCGGGCCCACCAGGGTACGAACGCACCCTAGGTGCACCCCTGCCGCCACCGCCTCTCAGGCCCATGCTCCTCCAGCGGTTGCATGCCTCCATGCATCGGCAATTTTGGCTGGTTTCCTATTTTCTTAGCGCCAAACCGACCACACTCCACTATAAAAGAAGGGGAGGAGCTCTCCTTGAAGACACACAACAATTTGGAGCTACACACCTCACCTCTCTACTTGTACTCTCTTTTAGTTTTAGTAGTAGTATTGTGAGTAGCAAAGCTATCAAGGAGGGCTTGGCTCCTTAGAAGAAGAGGGAAATCTTGGTATGAATACTATGAAGAGTTCTTCCAAAGACTTGCTCTCATATCATTTATATAGTAGTGCATATTGAAAGATCTACTTTAGTTTTGGTGAATTGATGAAACCCTAAGTGCTAAACTAGTTTATCAAAGTGATCATGAGATAGGTAGCACTATTCCAAGTGGTGGAGCAATGGTGAACATCATGATGAAGGTGTGACCATGGTGATGATCAAGTGGTTGGACTTGGAAAATAAGAAAGAGAAAAACAAAAAGCTTATGGCAAAGGTGAATCTTGATAGGAGCTTTTTGGTTTGGTGATCGAGACACTTAGCGAGTGTGATCATATTTAGGATCGATAGCCGTACTATTAAGAGGGGTGAAACTCGTATCGAAATGCGGTTATCAAAGTGCCACTAGATGCTCTAACTCATTGCATATGCATTTAGGATCTAGTGGAAGGCTAACACACTTGAAAATGTTTGTAAAAATATGCTAACACATGTGCACAAGGTGATACACTTGGTGGTTGGCACATTTGTTCAAGGGTGGCAAAGTTTGTGAGGTCAAGGAAATCATTGGAGTGACTGGACGCAGGACCTGACCCTAGACCTACGTGTCTAGTCAGCTCGTTAGTGAAGAGTGTGGCGTTGGTCTCTAACTGGACGCTGGCTCAAGTTGTGACCTAATGCGACAGTGGCGAGTCCAGTCCCGTCTAACGTATAGTGACGTGAGCCGAAAAACTTACTGTGCAGAGGTAAAGACAGGATTGGACGCTAGCCTGGTTCTGGTCAGGGTGGACCTGACGTGTCCGGTCGGCATTTTGCCGCTCGGGGAGCTCTCTAGAAGTGACTTGATGCTAGGACCTCGTGGGGAGAGGCGCATCCGATCACGGCGTGGCAGCAGCATGTGCGCGTGGACTGACTTGGCATCGGCACATCCGGTCTTCGGGATGGCTTGTCCGGTTGTGACTTATCACATGGCACGAGGCTAACTAGCCTTTGGGATCGCACAGACAACATCAAATGCAGGGGACACGTGGTGAGCATCTGAGGACCGGACATAGGCCTAGGTATGTCTGATCGACCTAACCTACGCGTCCTGTCAATGCGCACTGAGCTGCCCCAAGGGCCCAACGGCTCTAATCATTTAGGGAGCTCTATAAAAGGTGTTTGGCCAGCTCAAGCTTATTCTCTTAGCCATTTGCATTGACATAGCAACCTTGTGAGCTTAACCAAAGCCCTCCCACTCATCTCCTTCCTTGATTCTTCATCTTTGTGAGATTGGGAGTGAATCCAAGTGCATTGCTTGAGTGATTGCATCTAGAGGCACTTGGTGTTTGTGTTTTGGTACGGGATTCGCTTGTTACTCTTGGTGGTTACCGCCACCTAGATGCCTTGGTGCAACGAGGATCATCGAGTAGAGGAAGGTGGTTGTCTCCGGCTCTGATCGTGGTGATTGTGAGGGGTTCTTGACCTTTCGCCGGTGGAGAGCCAAAAGGTACTCTAGTGGACTGCTCGTGTCTTGTGTGATCCTCATCTTGTGTTGGCTGTGCGGCACCTGGTTGTAGGTTTGGCGTCTGATGCCAACTAGCGCATGAATCTCCAAGTGAGTGAATCGCCACAACGAGGACTAGCTTGCCGACAAGCAAGTGAACCACAGTAAAAAATCTTGTGTCACCTTGTCCGAAGATTTCTTGGTATTCATTGTGATTGATTGTGATCATCTTGTGATTGGCTCAATTCCTCGACACGGTGGTATAATCATCACCACCCTATCTTGTACATTTACATTTCTAGTTTAGCTTCGCTCTTTAGTGTAATTAGTTTTGAGAGCAAGCTTGTATCGGGTCTAGTGGTTAGTGAGGCTCTTTAGTTAGCCATTGAGAGCTCACTAACTTAGTGTAGTGACATAGCATTTGTGTGGATAGAGACTATAGATACTAGAATTGTGGTAGGTGGCTTGCACTTTTAGTAGGCTAGCGCAACTCTTGCGTCGCCGTTTAATTGTCTAGCATCTTTGCTAAGTATTGCTGTAGAAATTTTTAATAGGCTATTCACCCCCTCTAGCTATTAGGACATTTCAAGTGGTATTGGAGTAATGGTCACCATGATTTGAGGCTTAACAACCTTGGGTGTCAAAATGGCTCAAATCAATAACACCAAGAAGCCACCCTAATTTGATGGCTTAATCCTTATTGGAAGGCCAAGATGACAACATACATCAAGTCGATTAATAGAAAGGTGTGGAAGGTGGTGGAGACCAAGATTGAGATTGCCAATGAAGAGGCTCCCACCGCCGTCGAAGAAATGCTACTCTAAAACAATGACATTGCTCTTAGTGCCATTCATGATGCTTTGGATGAGAGAACATTTGAGCAAATCAAGAACATTGAGGGGGCTCATGAGGCATGAAAGAAGTTGGAGGAGTCATTTGAGGGCACTCAAGCCATGAAGGGTGCAAAGGCATACATTCTCACGGAGAAGTTTGTAAGCTTCAAGATGAAGGAGGATAAGAGTGTGCCGAAAATGTTCCATAGACTTCAAGTGCTTGTCAATGATCTCAAAGCGCTTGGAGAAGAGGTAAAGCACAAGGACTTCTCCCACAAGTTCTTGAGATGCTTGCTATCAAGGTTTGGCACATTGGTCACTATTCTAGTGAGGAGTGGTGTGGACACCATGACACCAAACCAAGTGTTGGGAGATGTGATGACCGATGACACTTATAGAGATGATGATGAGATGGAAGAAAAGAAGGAGAAGAAAGATGAGAAGGATGAGAAGCAGAAGAGTGTGGCATTCAAGGCCACATCATCCAAGGGCAAGGCAAAGCAAGAATCATCAAGTCAAGATGAAGACTTGAGCTTTGATGAGATGAATGATAAGAACATGGCTCTCTTTGTGAAGAGATTTGGCAAGTTCATGGTGTAGAAGGGCTACCGTGCTAGAAGAAAGAAGTCTTCATCCAAGAACAAGGAAGAATCAAGGAGGTGCTTCAAGTGTGGAAGCAAGGATCATCTTGTTGCTCAAGGCCCATACAATAGCGACAATGATGATGATGACAAGAAGAGCAAGAAGAAGGACATGAAGGAAAAGAAAGAGAAGAAGGCCAAGATGACCTTCAAGAAGAAGAAGAAGAAGGGTGGTTCATATGTGGTCACTTGGGATAGTGATGCTTCCTCAAGTGATGATGATGATAGTGATGATGACCAGACCACCAAGAAGAAGGCTCTTGCAAGCATTGCTATCAATGAGAAGCCTTCTCTCTTCGACACTCCATCATGCTTCATGGCTATGGCCACTAAGGTACAAACTTGTGATGATGCATGTGATGAGGAACATGATAATGAAAATGAAAGTGAAAGTGATGATGATGAAGCAACTAAAGATGAACTACTTGACATGTTAGATGATGCTAAGCAACACTTTGACATTAAGAGAAGGGAATGCAAAGACTTGCATAAGGAACTAAAAGCCCTTAAGAAAGCCTTTGATGAGCTTAATGCATCTCATGAGAGGCAAGAGGAAGCCCATGAGAAGCTTGGCAAGGCTCACAAGAAGCTTGAAAAAGCTCATTCCTCTCTACTTGATGAGCAAAATGTGAAATAGCATGTTGTAACATGTGATGTAGTCTTAACTTGTGATATAATTGATGAATCATTCTATAAGCCTATCATTGTTGCTCCCACTAACCCTTATTGTAGCACTTCCACTTCTACCTTATCTAGTAGTAATGGTTTCACTTGTGATGCCTCGCCAAAGGTCGAGAATGAGACCCTCAAGAAGGAGGTCAATGAGCTCACTCGCACCTTAGGCAAAGCCTATGGTGGTGAGGATTGCTTGCTTATGTGCTTGGGTAGCCAAAGAGCTTCTCTCTACAAAGAGGGATTGGGCTATACCCCCAAGAAAGGCAAGGCGGCCTTTGCTCCTCACAAGACTAGTTTTGTGAAGAACAATGGTCGGTTTTGTACTAGTTGCAAGCAAGTAGTCATAAAGACCATGCGTACAAGACCAAGAACAAGAATGTTAATGTATCCTCAATTAAGCTTTATTCTTTCTATGTGCTTACTAAGGGTACTAATGGTGTGAAGGCTAAGTTTATTGGTGCACCATGGATGGGTTCAAAAAACAAAGCCATTTGAGTGCCAAAGAGCTTAGTAACTAACCTTCAAGGACCCAAGCAAGTTTGGATACCTAAAAAGAATTGATCTTGTTTTTTAGGTTAATTATAAAGCTAGAGAAAGGCGTTGGGTTCTTGATGGTGGGTGCAGTCAACACATGACCGGTGATGCAAGAATGTTCAACTCAATCAACACCAATGATAGTAATTGCTATGGTAGTATCACATTTGGTGCCAATGGCAAAGGCAAGGTCAAAGGGCTTGGTAAGATTGCAATATCCAATTACATGAACATTTCAAATGTGTTTCTAGTTGAGAGCTTGAACTTCAATTTGCTATCTGTGGCTCAATTATGTGATATTGGATTCAAATGCATATTTGGAGTAGATGATGTAGAGATCATAAGTGTAGATGGCTCTAATTTGATCATCAAAGGTTTTAGATTTGAGAATCTATACTTGGTTAATTTCAATGTTAGTGAAGCTCAATTGTCAACATGCTTGTTCACTAATTCTAGTATGGGTTGGTTATGGCATAGAAGGCTTGGTCATGTTGGAATGAAACAATTCAATAGATTGGTTAAGCATGACTTGGTGAGAGGCTTGAAAGATGTTGTGTTTGAGAAGGATAAACTTTGTAGCTCTTGTCAAGCCGGCAAACAAGTTGGAAACACCCATCCCAAGAAGAGCATAATGAGCACTAGTAAAGCATTTGAGTTGTTGCACATGGATTTGTTTGGGCCAACACAATACACTAGCATCAGTGGAAATAAATATGACTTTGTGATAGTGGATGATTACACTAGATATACTTGGGCATTCTTTCTAGTGGATAAAAGTGATGTGTTTGCAACATTCAAATCATTTGTCAAGGGCATACACAATGAATTTGAAACAACCATCAAGAGAGTTAGAAGTCACAATGGTAGTGAGTTCAAGAACACTAGAATTGATGAGTTGTGTGATGAATTTGGAATTAGACATCAATTCTTGGCCAAGTACACTCCACAATCAAATGGCATTGTTGAGAGGAAGAATAGAACACTTATTGACATGACAAGATCAATGTTGAGTGAGTACAATATGAGTCAATCCTTTTGGGCTGAAGCTATCAACACGGCTTGCTATTGTAGCAACTGTCTATATTGTCACCCATTGAAAGAGAAGACACCATATAAGCTCTTGAATGGTAGAAAGCCCAATATTGCATATTTTCGGGTCTTTGGTTGCAAATGCTATATCTTGAAGAAAGGAACTAGATTGAGCAAGTTTGACTAGAAATATGATGAAGGATTCTTACTTGGATACTCCACTACAAGCAAAGCATATAGAGTTTGGAATTTAGCAAGTGGTACTCTTGAGGAAGTTCATGATGTGGAATTTGATGAAACCAAGGGTTCCTAAGATGAGAATGAGAACTTGTAAGATGTTAGAGGCATTCAACTTTTAAATGCCATAAAGAACATGGATGTTGGTGAATTGAGGCCTAGGCAAGTGATTGATGATGAAGATGATCAAGTGCAAGTGCTCTCTAACTCAAATGTTCAAGTTGACACTAATCAAGCAAGTTCAAGTGGCTCTCATGACAATGTGCAAGATCAAGTAGCTAGTACATCATCTCAACCCAATGATCAAGCAAGTGCAAGCAATCAAGTTCCAATACTCCAACCAACTCATATTGCAAGGGATCATCCATTGGATATTATAATTGGAGATATTTCTAGAGGTGTGCAAACTAGATCAAGATTGGCTTCATTTTGTGAGCATTTCTCATTTGTGTCATCCATTGAACCAAGGAAGATAGATGAAGCATTGAAGGATGTTGATTGGGTGAATGCTATGCATGAAGAATTGAACAACTTCACAAAAAACCGAGTATGGAAATTAGTGGAGAGACTAAAGGGACACAATGTAATTGGAACCAAATGGGTTTATAGAAACAAGCAAGATCAAGATGGGATATTAGTAGGAACAAAGCAAGATTGGTAGCACAAGGCTATACACAAGTTGAAGGTCTTGACTTTAGAGAAACATATGCCCCGGTTTCTAGATTGGAAGCAATTAGAATCTTGTTAGCCTATGCTTGTGCCCACAACATCAAGCTATATCAAATGGATGTCAAGAGTGCATTTCTCAATGGCTACATTAATGAAGAAGTTTATGTTGAGCAACCTCCTGGTTATGAAGATGACAAGAAGCCCGACCATGTGTACAAGTTGAAGAAGGCATTGTATGGCTTGAAGTAAGCACCTAGAGCATGGTATGAGAGGTTGAGAGATTTCCTACTCTCTAAAGGGTTCATGATTGGCAAGGTTGACACCACTCTTTTCACCAAGAAGATTGGCAAGGACTTGTTTGTGTTGCAAATCTATGTTGATGACATCATATTTGGATCAACCAATTAACACTTTTATGAAGAGTTTGGAAAGATGATGGCTAATGAGTTTGAGATGTCCATGATTGGAGAGTTGAGTTACTTCCTTGGACTTCAAATCAAGCAATTAAAGAATGGTACATTTGTGAGTCAAGGCAAGTACATCAAAGACATGCTCAAAAAGTTTGGCATGAATGAAGCAAAGGCCATTAGTACACCAGTGGGAACAAATGGCAACTTGGATAGTGATGCAAGTGGCAACATGGTGGATCAAAAATTGTATCGGTCTATGATTGGAAGCCTACTCTATGTTACCGCATCAAGGCTGGATATCATGTATAGTGTGTGCATGTGTGCAAGGTTTCAAGCTTCACCAAGAGAAAGTCATTTGGAGGCTACAAAGAGAATATTGAGGTACTTGAAGCATACACAAAATGTTGGTTTGTGGTATCCAAAAGGAGCAAGGTTTGAGCTAGTTGGTTACTCTGACTCGAATTATGCAGGATGCAAGGTTGAAAGGAAAAGGACTTTGGGCACTTGTCAACTATTAGGAAGATCACTTGTTTGATGGTTATCAAAGAAGCAAAATAGTGTTGCATTATCAACCACCAAAGCTGAATACATATCCACCAGTAGTTGTTGTGCACAAATTCTTTGGATGAAGGCCACCTTGAATGACTTTGGAATCAAGTTCAAGAAAGTGCCATTGCTATGTGACAATGAGAGTGCTATCAAGCTCACCAACAATCCGGTTCAACATGCAAGAACAAAGCACGTTGATGTCCACCACCATTTCATTAGAGATCATCAACAAAAAGGGGACATTTCAATTGAGAGTGGGCACCGAAGATCAACTTGCCGACATATTCACCAGCCACTTGATGATAAGAGGTTTTGCAAGCTAAGGAATGAGTTGAACATATTGGATTTCTCAAATATGTGTTGATGCACCCCCACTTATATGACATGCCTCTCCTTCGAGCAATCCAAGGTAAAAATTGATTAGCATGCATACATACTTTGCTAAGGGCGTGCTTAGTGCATCTAGTCATTCCTCACATGTTATAGGCTCATTTATGAAAATCAAATGAATTTGATGCTTGTATGGTACCACTATTGCTTCTATGCTTGACTTGATCTAGTGGTAGCATATGACATGTTTATGGGCTTGTTGTGGCAGAACCACCCTAATTATATGGCCCATGTGCACCTGTCATTGTCCTTAAGACATTTGACTCCTACACACGAGAGCCAGATAACTTAGGTAGTCTGTTGGGTGTCCTCGGGGAACCCTGAATCATCCATATTTTTCAACTCATACAGGATCAACATGGAGTTTCCACAACATTACAACATTTGAGACAAAGTATCTTACATCAAAGTGCGGAAGACTTATAACATTAGTTTACAAAACATGTTCAGGTAAAAACTTAACTTAAGTTTCCAAAGGTGAGTAGATCTACAAACGCAACTTAGATGGAGCATCTAAGGTAGAAGAGACAGCCAGATCATGTCGAGCCCACCGACATGACCTTGATTAACAGCACTAGTTAGCACCTGCAATAGGGGTTAACAAACCCTGAGTACTTGAGGGTACTCAACAAGTCTTACCTAATGAAAAGAAAAGACTCCAAGGGTATGCAGGCTTAAAGGAAAGTTGGAAGCAAGAATAACTTTTGCATAAAAGCTTACTACAAGTGGATCATTACTTTCAATGTTTTAGCTCCATGTTAAGTTATCAGTAATTTCCAGTTTGCACCTGATCTAGCTCATTCACTTTGTTACTCATCTCATCTCATTTCATCTCATATCCATAAGTAACCATGTTTGATTGATTAACTACGATGTATGGTTAGAGGGTTGAGTCTATATAACCGAGGAGCACAATGATTCAAATCAATTTGGCCCAGCTAGGGTTTCCTTACCACACGACATATGCAGGTCCGAGACCTACATATATCAACCTTCACTTGGATCCTCCAAAATGTGAATCGGTCTACACTACCCGAGAGCACAGTACTCCACCTCCCTACGTCATTCGTCCGTGATGGATTCACAGGATGTGTACACGCTACTCTCACCATCTCACACACCTAGTGCGCAGTTGTTTTTCACATAATGGAATAGACGAGATATCAGGCTTACCATAGTATGTGGCAAGTACTACAAGGTCTCGACCACACGGTAGCCTACAATGAACGGTCCTCAATTGACACAAACGGGACAAGCATGACCGGGCAACCCTGTCGTCTTAACCACCAAAGACATGTCTCATGTCTCATTCGTTCTCAATTTTAAACATTAACCTTATCATGGTATTATCACGGCCCATAAGTAGAGCCAAGAAGAGCAAGGTACACATGTTTCTCTTGAACGATGAAACCATCATTCGTGTCATAGAACCATCCAATTTATAAGAGCACAAGTATAATAGCAATCACCGAAGCGATCAAACCGTCATACTTGAGCCCATATAAACCCGATAGTCCACTGAAATCGCAAAGGATCTCAAACAACCAACATACAAACCAAGATCATAGAGATTCAACATAACCATCACATGTTACATCATAGTTCATAAATATTTCTCATACATCAGAGTTCGAATAATTATTACAAACCAAGTTTGAAAGTAGCGGAAGCAAAGTAGTTTTAACAGCAACATCACATGTAGTTTAATACAACAACAGTTTCATAGTCATCTCCAACCAAAAGCACAAGGGTGAGATGATAAATAGAATGACCATTGCCCATGGTCCTAGTCCTCAACCACTGCAGGAGCAAGGTAGTTCTTGCAGTAGCTGTGATGCATAACGTTGTCTGCAACAATGGGAATAAAACCCTGAGTACAATAAGGTACTCAGCTAGACTTACCCATCCAACTAATATACTAAGACACCAAGGAGTATGCAAGGCTTTATAAGTAGAGCTGGTAGACATTATTTGTAGAAAAAAGCATAAGTTATCCAACATCTCTTTACTTGTGATTCATCAGTTATTAATCCTATCTCATACTAGATTAGCAACTATCCTATGCCAAACATGTTTGTGCCATTAAGTCATCACAATAATAACCATATCCAGTTGAGTTCTTGCATAATGTCATAACCAGCATTTCCATCAAGTCGAGTTCTCACTATCCGGGAGAGACGGTAATTCGAATCGACTCCTACCCAGCTGGGGAATTATTCCTAACAAACACCCATACTTCCCCCGTCGGGGTCATATTAGGTCACCTTTCGGACAACTCAAGTACAATCATGGGTAGGACCAGCGCCGCACCCTCAAAGATACAACCAATCTACCAAGGGTGCTCGAGACTGTAACCCAACCTTGGGATTACGCCATTGGCTCTCCACACATCCTTACTACCTCCAGGGTGTGCACTTTAACTACTCGTGTCCCCGGCCTGAGTTGAGCTACTCGGCTTCACGGTCGGAATGACTTATCTAGCCAACTATGTGAGAGGCATGCGTTCAACATGACAAGATGACCTCCAATGTTCGGTCCTAAAACAACACAGACAGAATCACTATGATACCACAACATAACACTCTGCCCGGTCTCTATTTATTCAATAGTACCAGGTTATGTTCCACGATAGCACAATATAGCCAACCGTGATCAAGTTATCACCTATAGCTCGCAGGTGACGGGAAATCACCCGACTTCTACCGGTCTAAGCATAGCTAAGCATGATAAGCGTTCTTGGACATAAATAGGATTCATGGTAGATATTTCTAGTCAAGGAAAGGTAATATGTAGCAAGTGTTTCCAAACAACTCCTATCACGTAATGCATCAATACGAATAACATTAGGTGACATTAATAAAGTAGGGAGACTTATAATACTTTGGGGCTTGCCTTTCACGAACGTTGCTGGCTGATGATCGGGATACTCTGGGAGATGATCAACCTTAGGCTCTCCTTCTCCTGGAACCTCCTAGTGCTGCACTTCCTGATTCTCCTCCTGTGGATCGACGTCGAGCTCCACCAACGTGATCTCCTCGGTGGCACCTATTCCATGCATATGCATAAGTAAGTCTCATGAATGCATAAGAAGGATCATAGATGGTTTGATAGGGGAATGTACATGCTGCAATAATGAGGTTTAGTAGCACAATGATAACAATTGCTAACTCCATGCT
The DNA here is from genome assembly GCA_904845875.1 of Miscanthus lutarioriparius. Taxonomy (NCBI): domain Eukaryota; kingdom Viridiplantae; phylum Streptophyta; class Magnoliopsida; order Poales; family Poaceae; genus Miscanthus; species Miscanthus lutarioriparius. The sequence continues at coordinate 38,535,384 of CAJGYO010000016.1, forward strand.
AACTGAGTAGGTGCATATCTCTTCTCTATCTACTTACAAATTTCACACAAAGCAATGTCTAAGCTACACGTGGCAGTTACAAGTTTGCATCATAACTGAAGTTATACTTATCCAAATGCTATTATCTTTGACTTTCTAGAAATCCTATAAAATTTCCTATAACTCTTATTTAATCATCAAAAGCTAATTCACAATCTATCCTAACCAAACCAGGCAATCTATCCAGTGCTGTCCAAAAATTCTAGAGAACAAGCATTTTGGGAGGCTAACTTTAAACAGCTATAACTCCTAAACCCTTTGCCTATTGCCCTAAAATTTTAACACAAGATAGATGGAGCAGTTTCCTACAACTTTGTTATTAACTATTTCTACAGCAAACATCATTTTCACTAAGCAACATGCCCAACAACAGAATCTGTCCGAAACACTTCTAAATTAAATTATAGAGCAACAATATTTTTTACTACATGTAAATATTCCAAATTTGACATCACTAAGTATACCAACGGTTCAAGAGCCAAACTATTCATTTGAATGACTTTATTAATTTAATTAGATAATTAGGGAAAATAACAAACATATAACAAATGTGCACAATAAATTCTCAGAAAATTACAGTGGCTGTCAAGTGCTCTCAAAAGACTACTGTAAAATTTTCATGCCATTTGACCAAGTATAACATCCTTAACAAAAATGACAAGCTAGCAAGGCATATTTTAGTGAAAATAGTAAACCCGATAGAAAAGTGTCAAAGAACAGATTATATAGTTTTTCTAGCTTCATATTAGTGCCATACTACTATACAAAAACTTGCATATCAATATGTTACATATTTTTATCCCTATAATTTTCTTCAGAAAATACCATTTATTACTAGATAAATAGAAAGACCTTACTTAACTCAAGTTTACAGCAAGTTTATTATTTTTCCTAGCAAGAACATGTCAACACAAGTCTAACAAAATTGAAATCACAATTTTATGAGTTTTCTAGCTGAAGATATCTATTTTACAAGATTATTAACATTCACAATTTTATGAGTTTTCTATCCTACACTTGCGACCATATAAAGCTTCAAACAGAGCCATCTTGATACTCTCTTGATAACTATTATTGTAGGAGAATTCAACCAAAGGTAACCAATCCTCCCATGAACCCTTTGAAGAAATCACACATGCTCTCAACATGTCTTCTAAGATCTGATTCACATGTTCAGTTTGACCTACGGTCTGGGGGTGATAAGTAGAGTTGCGAATCAATGTGGTACCTAAGTACTTGTGCAGATGTTCCCAAAAATGATTAACAAACTTGGACCCTCAATCTGATACAATACTCTTAGGTACTCCATGCAATCTGATAATTTGCTCAATGTATAACTTTGTATATTGATGAGGTCGATACTTGACATTGACAGGAATAAAATGTGCAGACTTGGTGAGGCGGTCAACAATTACCTAGATAGAATCATGACCCTTTTGGGTGTTCGGAAGTCCGACAATGAAATCCATACTAATGTCATCCCATTTCTAACTTGGAATGGACAATGGCTGAAGTAACCCTACTGGTTTCATGTAAATGGTCTTAACTCGGCAACAGTTATCACATCTTACAATATATACCACAATTTCTTTCTTCATTTTTGTCCACCAAAACCTAGTCTTCAAATCTTGGTACATCTTGCTGCTACCCGGGTGAATGGATAGCTTGGAAGAATGAGCTTCCTCTAGGATTTGGTTTCTCAACTCCCTATTCTTTGGCACTACAAGTCGATCTTTAAACCACAGAACACCATTCTCATCCAATCGAAAATGCTCACTTTCTTCTTCTTTCGTCTTTCTCTTGATATGGAATATACCAACATCAGTCTTTTGCAGCTCAATGATCTTTGACTCTAGAGAACAACTAACTGTGATATTATGTAGGACTGCCGGATGCAATAAGTTGAAACCATCTTCCAACAAAGAATTACCATGATAGTTCTAACTTAAGGCATCGGCAACTACATTGGCCTTTCCCAGATGATAATGCACTTCTAGATTGTAATCCTTGATCAATTCTAACCATCTGCGCTACCTCATGTTCAACTCAGGTTGAGTGAAAATGTACTTAAGACTCTTGTGATCAGTGTAGATGTGGCAAACATTACCAAGCAAGTAATGTCTCCAAATTTTTAGAGCATGGACAACTGCTGCAAGCTCTAAATCATGCGTTGGGTAGTTTACTTCATGCTTTCTCAACTGGTGCGAGGCATAAGCAATGACTCGGCCTTCCTGCATTAAAGCACACACTAAACCAGTACCTGAGGCATCACAAAATACATCAAACGGTTTCTCAATGTCAGGCTATGCCAACATAGGAGCAATAGTTAACAAAGTCCGCAAAGTGTGAAAAGCTGCTTCACACTCTGGTGTCCACACAAACTTCTCATCCTTCTGAAGTAACCTCGTCATAGGCTTGGATATCTTAGAGAAATCTAGAATAAATCGACAATAGTATCCAGCTAGACCAAGAAAACTTCGAACTTCATTAACTGAGGTACGAGCTTTCCAATCCATCACTTCTTGCACTTTGGATGGGTCTACAGAAATTCCATCCTCCAATAATACGTGTCCGAGGAAAGGTACCTTCTTCAACCAAAACTCACATTTACTAAACTTTGCATACAACTTATGCTCTCTTAGTCTCGACAATACCACTCCTCAAGTGCTCTTCATGTTCTTCTGCCATCTCAGAATAAAAAAAGATATCATCGATGAACACAACCATGAACTTGTCAAGTTTAGGCATGAACACTAAGTTCATCAAGTACATAAAGTAGGCAAGAGCATTGGTCAATCCAAAGGACATGACTAAATACTCATAAAGGCCATACCGAGTGGAAAAAGCCGTCTTAGGTATGTCTTTCGGCCTAATCTTGATTTGGTGATAACCTGACCTCAAATCAATCTTAGAGAACACTTTTGCTTTTGCTAATTGATCAAACAAGATATCAATGCGAGGCAAAGGATACTTGTTCTTGATAGTAACAACATTGATTGGTCGATAATCCACACACATCCGCAAAGACTTGTCCTTTTTCTTCACAAATATAGCCGAACAACTCCATGGTGATGAACTAGGGCGAATGAGACCCTTCTTTAAGAGTTCATGCAATTAAATCTTCAATTCTGTTAACTCATTGGGAGGCATTCTATATGGTCTTCGAGAAATAGGTGTGGTACCAGGTAACAATTCTATCTTGAACTCTATCTCTCTGTCCGGTGGTAACCCCAGCAATTCATTAGGAAAAATATCTGGAAATTCACATACTACCGAAATATCAGCAAGGGCCACAGGCTAGATAGCGTTGGCCACATTATGAAGATCAAACTCCCTAGGAAGGGGTACTAGAAAAGCCTTATTATTCTTGGGATCTCTCAACATAATAGTTCTAGTCGAGGTATCAATAAGAAAACCATGGTTCTTCGTCTAGTTCATACCTAAGATCACATCAATACCCAATCCCGGTAATATCACTAAGTTTGCAGTATACTCCCTTTCACTTATTTGGATGCGTACATCTCTAACTATCTGATTGGTAGAAATGTTACTAACAGCAGCACTTATACAATAACCACCCTTATCAACTACAACTATTTTCTGATCATACTTGGATGCAAAAGTTGGACTCATGAATGAGCGCGAAGCTCCAAAATCAAATAAAACAACTGTAGGATGATGATTCACAAGAAACATACTAGCCGTGACCACTTCACCAGAGGGAATCTCTTCCATGGTGGTATAGTGCACATGTCCCTGACGTCCATTTGAGTTGCCTTGCTTCTGGTTGTTATTCTTCTTGGGATAAGGGCAATTTCTTTACCAATGTCCTGTCTTGTTACAGTTCTAGAATGGCATACTACTAGGTGGAATGTTGGAGCTGCCTTGTTCAGTGCTACCCTTAGGTAGGGCAATGGAGTAGGCCTTGCGATATACCTTCTGGTTCTAACTGTGTTGTGCCTTCTTCTAAGGTGGTCTATACTTTGGAGCGGGTGGGCGGAACTGGGGTTTCACAGTGGTAGGAGCTTTTGACTGAGATACACCTGCTTCAAAAGCTCTCTTGTGATTCTTGGATGTTGTATAGATGTTGTTATGATTCTCTTGGGTTAATGCATCACTAACAAACTCATTGAAAGTAGCACTTTTGTTGTTAGCTAGTGTCTTCATCAGCTTCGGGCTAAGTCCCCACTTGAAATTGGCAATCTTCTTGGCATCTGTATCCACAAACTCTATGGCATACCTTAACAAGTTGTTAAAGGCATGCAGATACTCAGTTAAGCTCTTAGTACCCTGTGTCAGCCTCATGAATTCTATATGCTTCATACTCATTGGACCTGGGGAATATAATGTCCCCTAAATGCAGCCTTGAATTTATTCCAGGTGATTTGAGCATCTTCAGGCAAAGTGGATCGGTGATGACTCCACCATATCCCCGTAGGTCCATGCAGCTGGTGCGATGCATACTCTGTCTTTAGGTGCTCGGTGAGCCTCAAAAGATGAACTTCTGTTCAATTGTATTCAACCACTCATCTGACTGCAACAGTTGTTCTGCTTCCTTAAAAACAGGAGGCTTGGTGTCGAGAAAGACCTTGAAAGTGCTGAACTGGTTAGGTTCAGATCCTTGATGCTAGTCTCTTCCATGTCCTTGGCCAACCTTCTGCGCAAGACCGCGTAGCACTTCACCCATGGAACATTGAGTCTCCATGAGTTGAGCCATCATCTCTTCTTGGGTAGGATGCGGTGGTGGGGGAAGATCCTCATTGCCATTCCACGACCATCACTACCACCGGTATCATCACCACCAGCTCCCCTACGAGTGCGCGTCATCTACGAAATTGCAACAACAAGTGATTATTGGATAATGTCAAGAGATTGCAGAAGAATTATATAATCATGCCATACTATAATTACTCGAGAGAATCGTAAATTCATACAATAACCTAGAGGCACAATAATTCATTTCCACAACATAACATCACCAATAGATCACTTATCGTGCTCGCAACGCGTTCCATACATGCCAAATTTTTATGTCAAACACAACTGGAAATCCATTAAACAGTGCAATTGTCACAAGTAGTACATGCATAGTTCCAACAACATCACAAGGGTACATCATGAGATTGAGACCTACGTTACGAGTTCGTTACATAATGACCGATAGTAAAGAGCTAAGACATTAAGCTCACTACTACTATAGCTAAGCTACTCCTGGGAGTGGTCGTTGTCGACGTCGGACACACCATCACCATGGTTGTCCTACCAAGGCTCCATCTCTTCATCTTCAAGCTCTTCTTCAGCATCCATCTCCACGCCATCATCTTTAGCAATCAACACATTAGGGCCTTCTTCCACCGCTAGAGCTGGAGGAATAATTGGGTTGATTATGTTGTTGAGGCGATGAACATCAATCTAAAGCTTCTCGATTTGACGAATGAGCTCCTGCTCCCTATGCTCGAACTCAGTGGCCTGCCTAGAAGCCTGGAATATTGTCCTGATCCTAGCTGCCTCTCTGTTTTTAGCAAGACGAATGACCTCATCCCGCTCAGCACAGACGCCCTGTAATTCATCCCTCGCTGCATTTCTCTCTGCCACTACAAGGCCAAACTGCCTTTGGCGAGCTGCTAAGGCTATCCCGAAGTTATCTATCTCATGCTGGGTTGCCCTAACTGCCCTTTAGTGCCTGTGCACACGTGCTCGCATCCGGCGCTATGCGGCCTGTGCTCTTTGGAGCCCAAGCATGCAGTTGATGTAGCTATCTTGGTGTGAATAAAACATCCTCATGACTGCATACATAGCACTCATTGTAGCACTGCTACTTCCAACTTTCATCCCTATCTCTGACTAAAGCATTACAACCTTGCTGGGCCCAAATGGTCTGTGATGCATCGACACGGGGAAAAGATCCAACTGGCCCATTCATAAGCTCATCCCCAAATTCCTGACAAATCTCACTGAGAACCTCAAATATGGCCACTTGGGCACCTTCCCATAGGGTCTGTCCATATGACTCTACACTCCACCCTTGCCACTGAGGATTGTCCTCATCGGCTGCGATAGTGACTCACACATCATACCACCTCTGTCCTTCAGTTACCACTTCGCTCCAAAAGTAGCGAGGTGGTTCAACGTACCCAACAGAGTTCAGCACCCGCCATAGTAAGGTGGGAGTCCCAAACAATGCTAGAAAGGTGTCACTAGCAACAGGGGCTCCTAGGGCTGCCATCTGTAACAAAAGGTTACAATTGAGTGAGACAACGCGATGATAGATACGAGTTACTTAACATAAGATCATTTAAGGGGGAAACAATGCAGGAACATGAATGAATGGTGTATCATGATGTATGCTCGTTCCGTACATCCTCACAAACTTAGAAAAATAATTCCTAACGACATATGCGGTGGCATTCATACGTTCTCTCAATATAATCGTAACTAAACGAGCTACACATTTTGTTGTTAATGTAGCTACAGAAAATTCATTTTAGCCCAACTCAATAGATATAAGTATAGAAATGTAAATCTAGGCTCTAGGTTGCAACTAAATACTTCCATATATGTCTACACATACATATACTTCCATATCAAAGCTACCCGATGACAATTTATACCCACAATTAAATACGCACCATACACACATGCATGCATGCATATACAATCGTATCAAAACTAGCTCTCCCCGACCGCACGCTCACGTCTTGCGGTCATGCCACTCATCAACTTACCTTCTTACCTTGGCATAGAGGCATTGGATCCATACATTACCACTCAAGTGGATGGCATCCATACAATAGCACGCCGTATGGACGATGAAAGTAAAAAACCACATGTTAGTACTTAAATAGCCACCTAAAAGTCCTTAACTATGCATAAAGGAGATGACCACTGGCACACTTCAGATTTTTATAACAGAAAACCTTTGTTTTTAAATACACATATGACAAGTTTAATGTTGAATCCTTGCTCTGATGCTAGCTGTCATAGAACCGTCCAATTTATAAGAGCACAAGTATAATAGCAATCACTGAAGCGATCAAACTGTCATACTTGAGCCCATATAAACCCGGTAGTCCACTGAAATCGTGAAGTATCTCAAACAACCAACATACAAACCAAGATCGTAGAGATTCAACATAACCATCACATGTTACATCACAGTTCACAAATATTTCTCATACATCAAGGTTCGAATAATTATTACAAACCAAGTTTGAAAGTAGTGGAAGCAAAGTAGTTTTAACATCAACATCACATGTAGTTTAATACAAAGCCAGTTTCATAGTCATCTCCAACAAAAAGCACAAGGGTGAGATGATAAACAGAATGACCATTGCCCAATGGTCCTAGTCCTCATCCACTATAGGAGCAAGGTAGTTCTTGCAGTAGCCGTGATACATAACGTTGTCTACAAAAATGGGAATAAAACCCTGAGTACGAGAAGGTACTCAGCTGGACTTACCCGTCCAACTAATATACTAAGACACCAAGGAGTATGCAAGGCTTTATAAGTAGAGCTGGTAGACATTATTTGTAGAAAAAAGCATAAGTTATCCAACATCTCTTTACTTGTGATTCATCAGTTATTAATCCTATCTCATACTAGATTAGCAACTATCTTATGCCAAACATGTTTGTGCCATTAAGTCATCACAATAATAACCATATCCAGTTGAGTTCTTGCATAATGTCATAACCAGCATTTCCATCAAGTCGAGTTCTCACTATCCGGGAGAGACGGTAATTCGAATCGACTCCTACCCAGCTGGGGAATTATTCCTAACACACACCCATACTTCCCCCGTCGGGGTCATATTAGGTCACCTTTCGGACAACTCAAGTACAATCATGGGTAGGACCAGCGCCGCACCCTCAAAGATACAACCAATCTACCAAGGGTGCTCGAGACTGTAACCCAACCTTGGGATTACGCCATTGGCTCTCCACACATCCTTACTACCTCCAGGGTGTGCACTTTAACTACTCGTGTCCCCGGCCTGAGTTGAGCTACTTGGCTTCACGGTCGGAATGACTTATCCGGCCAACTATGTGAGAGGCATGCGTTCAACATGACAAGATGACCTCCAATGTCCGGTCCTTAAACGACACAGACGAAATCACTACGATACCACAACATAAGACTCTGCTCGGTCTCCATTTATTCAACAGTACAAGGTTATGTTCCACGATAGCATAATATAGCCAACCGTGATCAAGTTATCACCTATAGCTCGCAGGTGACGGGAAATCACCCGATTTCTACCGGTCTAAGCATAACTAAGCATTCCTAGACTTAAATAGGATTCATGGTAGATATTTCTAGTCAAGGAAAGGTAATATGCAACAAGTGTTTCCGAACAACTCCTGTCACATAATGCATCAATACGAATAACTTTAGGTGACATTAATAAAGTAGGGAGACTTATAATGCTCCAGGGCTTGCCATTCACGAACGTTGCTGGCTGATGATCGGGACACTCCGGGAGATGATCGACCTTAGGCTCTCCTTCTCTTGGAGCCTCCTAGTGCTACACTTCCTGATTCTCCTCCTGTGGATCGACGTCGAGCTCCACCAACATGATCTCCTCGGTGGCACCTATTGCATGCATATGGATAAGTCTCATCAATGCATAAGAAGGATCATAGATGATGCGATAGGGGAATGTACATGCTGAAACAATGAGGTTCAATAGCACAATGATAACAACTGCTAACTCCATGCTAACTGAGTAGGTGCATATCACTTCTCTATCTACTTACAAATTTCACACAAAGCAATGTCTAAGCTACACATGGCAGTTACAAGTTTGCATCTTAACTGAAGTTCTACTTATCCAAATGCTGTGATCTTGGACTTTTTGGAAATCTTATAAAATTGCCTACAACTCTTATTTAATCATCAAAAGCTAATTCACAATCTATCCTAACCAAAATAGGCAATCTATCCAGTGCTGTCCAGAAATTCTAGAGCACAAGCATTTCGGGAGGCTAACTTTAAACACCTATAACTAATAAACCCTTTGGCTATTGCCCTAAAATTTTAACAAAAGATAGATGGAGAAGTTTCCTACAACTTTGTTATTAACCATTTCTACAGCAAACATCATTTTCACTAAGCAACATGCCTAACAACAGAATCTGTCCGAAACACTTCCAAATCGAATTATAGAGCAGAATAATTTTTACTACGTGTAAGCATTCCAAATTTGACATCACCAAGTATACCAACAGTTCAAGAACATCAAATACGCTCAAGAAAACATAATGGTAAAGCCCAAACTATTCATTTGAATGCCTTTATTAATTTAATTAGATAATTAGGGAAAATAACAAACATATACCAAATGTGCACAATAAATTCTCAGAAAATTCAAGTGGCTTCCAAGTGCTCTCAAAAGACTATTGTAAAATTTTCATGCCATTTGACCAAGTATAACATACTTTACAAAAATGACAACTAGCAAGGCCTATTTTAGTAAAAATAGTAAACCCTATAGAAAAGTGTCAAAGAACAGATTATATATTTTTCCTAGCTTCATATTAGTGCCATACTACTGTACAAAATTTTGCATATCAATATGTTACATGTTTTTATCCCTATAATTTTCTTCAGAAAATACCATTTATTACTAGATAAATAGAAAGACCCTACTTAACTCAATTTTATAGAAAGTTTATTATTTTTCCTGGATAGAGCATGTCAACACAAGTCCAACAAAATTGGAATCACAATTTTATGAGTTTTCTACCATTCAAAAAGAACTTATTCAAATACATTTTAATCAGCATGAAAAATATCAAAAACTTTACATTTCATATTTTTATAAAACACTACAGTTCATGAGGATTATAAGAAAATTTGGTTCACAATAATTGGACATCTAGAACTCCACTTATGATTTTTCAAAGTTGGCATTCAAATCTAAAATAAATGAACTAGCTTCCAAATCGGAGTCGCTGACAGCTAGGACCCTCAAGTCAGCCGGGCCCGCGTGCCAGTGACACAAAAATAGAGCAATGGCGTGGGATGGCCGGAGTTCGCCGATGATGAGCTTCTCTAGTGACGGCACCAGTGCTACAATGATCCCTAAGTCTTCCCGCACACAGTAGGCTAGCTATTTGGATCGATTGCGGCCATCAACGTTGATGGCGGTGCTCATGGAGGCATGACGGAGTGGGTCGACGGCGAGGCGCCAGAGTTGGCCGAGACGGCTCGATCTAGGGTTACGACGAGCTTCAACATCCAACGGTGGTTCTAGCGCACACACTAGCAGGACCAGCAGTGGTCGGAGATGGCCTAGCCACGGCGACATGGCACGGCGGTGAAACGACGATGAGGCCATGCGCTGCACGGAGACCTTACTGTGCGCGGCTAGCAAATAATGCGGGCGTGGTGAGATGGTGGGAGCACAATGGAACTGCGGCGGTGACGGAGGAGTGACGCGGTGGGATCTGGGGGCCGATAATGGTGACGGCAGTGAGGTCAGCGCTGCGGCGGCTGCTGTGGGCGGAGGCGAGAGTGAAGGAGGAAGCCAGGAGAGAAATGGGAGCGCGCGGAGTCATGGGCGAGCGTTGGGGAGGGTGAAGGCACACTAAGGCCCGACATGGCCTAACTAGGCGGGCTAATGGCAGCGAGCGGCTTCCACGCGGTGGCCAGGGCCTAACCGTGGTCGGCCACTGATGGCCAGCCGATTCAACGATTAGAGGCGACGCCCGAGCTTGACAGCGCATTTCGAGGACGATGAATCTTCTAAATCGTAGCTTATTAGCGCAAACAACCTTAACAAAAATTATAGGCCTATATACTATCTCCAATTCCTCTTCAAAGATCAAGTTCTAATTCTCAATGAACAAGGAGTAAAATCATCCCAAAGTCAGCTCAGTGAAACTGTAAATGCGCTAAGACTTAGAAATTTTCTAAGTGTTGAAAATTTGTGTTTTACTGATTTTTGTGAGCTCAAAAAGACCAAGCTATGAACTGAATTAGCTTAGGACCCAGAAAGAAAAGTTGTTGCTCTACTCAAACACAACAACTTTGCATAAGGGTGCTTTGCCATGCAAAGACTATATGACATGATTCAAACTAGGTCAAACATACCACTTTAAATTGATGACTTACACAATAACTAGGACTTAGAGACCAAACTAAGCTTGGTCATGAATACCAAAGTTGTTCCTTATGCTATTCTAAACATGTTTAAGGTATTCCCAAGGTTCCACACATATTTCATACATTGGTTACATGTAAACCCTAACCTAAGTAAGGTAATTCAGTAACAACACATGCAATATAAGCCAACATAGATAGAATACATGATATGCTTATGCTCATGAATGCTTAATGATGATTGTGATCATGCAATATCAAGGTTAGATGCATGCTTAACACCTAGGGTGTTACAATTCACCCTCTATAGAAGTCTAAGCATTACTAAGCATCAGGGTAATGACCTACACATACTAGTAGGGTACGACTAAGGATACCTGAATATCAAGGTAATCATGGAGCAATGGTATTCAACCAAATCCTAATTACTTAATGTACATCTCACAAGACATAAGGTGTAACAAAGATTTATAAAAACTAGAGAAGGGTTTATGCTCTAGGGCTTGCGTGCGTTGCAGGGAAGGTTAGTTCCATAGAGGATCATAGGGGTTACCTTGGCACCAACACCACTAGCAAATAGACCTTCTCTGAAATTTGATCAACACGAATCTTCTCACTCTGGTATGTACTACACGCAATAAATGATGCTTTGCTTAACATGATGGAATGCATGACATGATGCATGATGAAAGACACACCAGTGCACAACAGAAGTTAAAGTTAATTATCTTGAGTACAACTTTCCTTCACAAAAGAATTAAGGTTATTATTATAAAAGCATTTTAGTTATTTAACTAAAAAGTTTAATTAGTTGTTATTATGAAAGAATTAAACTTAACATGGTTCTGTAAAGGTTCTAACATCTTTCCTATCTTAAGAACATATCAAAGTACTCATAAAAGCTAACTAACATATAATTAATACATTTTGTTATTTATTTAGACATGTTGATTATGAGCATAACAAAGAAGTAAAAGAATTGCCAAGGAATAGCAAAGGGTTTTGTGTCCCAAGGTCCACAAACAATGTTGAAAACACACCCAAGCCATTTAAGGATTTATATAAATCATTTTGGTATTTATTAAATAAATAAAAGGCATTTAACCACACTTAAATTAATTATCCAATTTAGACTTATCAAAATAGTACCAAACTTTTTGTGAAGGGCGGTATTAGCACATAACATTTACACAAAAAGTTTCAGCATCACAGGATTAATATTTTTATTTATAAAAATCATACAAAGTTTATTTTATAATTAAAATATGTAATTTTTAAGCATACCAAATCTACTGATAAAGGATAACTAATATTTTTTTCTAGATAGAGCATGTCATAACAAGACTACAGAACAAATTTCACATTTTTAGCATGCTTCAATAAATAGTTATGAAATAAACAAGAATCAGCACATTTAATCATTTGAATAAAATAAAAAACTACTAGAAAGCATTCTTCACTCAACCCTCTCTTACCCCCTGCCGCTGATATGAAGGGACAGGCTCAACCCTGACCTTACCTAGCTTTGACTGCGGCACCACTGGTGGGTACGCCGCACAACTCACCGCCGGTGAGGTCTCTAGTGACGGTGAGCACATCGATGTGCTTAGGATATCACCATGCGTCGACCTAGGTAACTAAACGGGTGGCTAGGGTTTCGCTGCGAGCCCAACAATGTCTATGGCATCCATGGCGGAGCGGTGAACCATATGCCGGTCTCTAGAGACCGGTAGCGTCTAAACCAAAGCATCTAACAACACTAGGGTTACATCACAATCATGCTCATCTAAACGAATGAGCGTATAAGGGCTTGGTTCGTGCGTAGCCACGGCCATGGCGGCTCGGCGGCGCATGGCATGGCGGCATGATAGCAGGCTAGCTATTTGGGCTCCTTATCAGCCTAGCTAAGCTACGGGATAGCTCAAAGATGCTCACCGCGACTTGCTCGATGGCCCAGGTGAAGCAGAAGCAGAGCGGAGATGGCTGCCATCAAGAAGGATGACGGTGGCGGTGTGGGCTACGCGGCGAGCCTGCGTTCCACCGAAACCTATGCACAGTTCATGAAACGAACAAGTCCGGGAGCTATACGAGGTCATGAGGTACTCAAAATAAGGGAGAGAAGGAGAGAGGGCAACCGAGGTGGCTGGCCATGGCGAGCAGCGTCACGGCGGCCATGTCAGGTCACATCAATGGAAAATAGGCACACGTCCGACTCTAGCGGTGAAAAGCGAGGCCAGTGGGTTCAACAGATGCACAATGACGAGGCGAGCTTGGTAGCTAAAGGAGGGTCATGCGGTGGTGTGTATTTCACCGGTGGAGTAACTCGACCGGTGGTGGAGCAAAGAGAGAAAAGGAGAAAGATGGTCGGTGGCGCTCCTATTTAACGGCGAGACGAGTCAGGAGAGGTCGCTAGCAGCTGCTTTGGATGAGCTATGCACGTAGCTGCGTGTCCAAACATGAGGAAGTGGCATGAAGATGTGATGGCTGTTTGGTGGTGAAGCAGCTGCGTGGCACTGCTGTCGACATACTATAGCAGTCTGAATCCTCTTCTTCTTCACCCCTTTTCTCTAGATTCCAAACATAAACTTGATGAACTCCCAACATAGAAGTTGTCTAGCTTGATGAGGTCTCCAACATTGCTTATAGGTTCAAGATCAAAAGAGCTTGGGATTTTGAGATTTTGAATTCCAAATAAGGGTTCAGTGAAACTGAAATTTTAGGTTTTAAAAAATAGTTTTTGCTTAGCAACTTTGGGGATTTAATTAGTGAACAAACAACTATCAAACATATCAATCAATTACACATCATCATGAACCAAGTATACTATCAAGCAATGAAACAAAAGTTGTATAAATTTTATTCATGAAAATTTATTTAATAATTCACCAAAGTTTGAACTTAAACACTGAATTCCAAGGACTTAGGCTCAAATGGCTAAGTTTGAAAATCACTCCTAAATCCAATCTTTGGGCCCCAAATTAAACATGGTTGACTTGAAAACTTCAACAAACTTTTGTTCTATATTACAAAGAGCACTTTATACTACCAAGTTTATTTTAACAAAAAAAATTTGTTTAAACAATTTCTCATATAAAAATCTCATCGATATCATTTCATGAAACATGTAAAACACCATATATGTAACGTATAAAACATATCATATGCAACATGGACATGGTATAATTGAAACATATGATGCATTAATGCCACAATGCTAACTAATTATGCTTGATGATGCTCATGATCAAGTTTTACTACTTTTTTAACATCTGGGATGTTACAATCACCCCCCTTAAAGAAATCTCGTCCTGAGATTATGAAGTGACAAATGAATTGGGTTAAGTAATGGAAAATGAAATATGTCAAGCACATTAATTTGTAAGAAGTTCATAGAACAACAAGGGTTGGTTCGAAGATTATAACCGAGATCGAAGAGAGGTTGTAATTAGCAAGGGATTCGAGGAACTTCTGTTGGAACAGGGAAAAATGAAGTGCACAGAGGAGATCAAGGAGTGAAAGCACATTAATTGTGAACTATAGTGGATCACATCCATAGACCTCAATATCAGCGAGCACCCACTCCTTATGAACTTCTAAAGTCCTTAGGAGACCCCAAGTTTCAACACTACACTGTGGTCCTAGATCATGGTACCACCATAGGACACAATTATAGTAGCCTTCAACCAACACATGCCGGTTAGCAAATTCAAGGGAATAGCATGTGTTAGGATAGAAGAAACAAGGGCTGACACATGCATAGATTGAGAAGTCAAGGATTAGTTCTAGGTTTCTGTATTGAGTTAGCGGGGTAGGTTAAGTGCATCCAAAAGTTCCCCAAGGATTAGGAATTGATGGAGTGAAGATCATCAAGGTTGATTATTTGGCTAAAACCTGGTACATGACGAGGCTCATTGGAATAGAACAGCTATAAGGTGGAGTAGCTATCCTAGAATTAGAGGAAATTTCAACATCCTTATATTTTAATCTTATGGGGAATGATATGATGCATGCTCGTCCTATACGTCTTCACAACATTGGTCAGGATACTACTTACTTATATAGGGCTATAGTTTTATACATTGTCTTCACTAAAGCAGGGGATGTTGAAAGGCGTTCTGCAGAGCATTGTCGGAGAAGTTCGACTCTTCACTTGAGCTATCGAAGAAGAGTTAAAATCTTTTCAGCGTCTTCTACTTGAGTCACCAGAAAGTATTCACGAGGCCTTACAACAAGCACAAGGGAGGTTCAAGAGCATTTTTAATTTGTTACCTTCAAAAACTTTTATATTGCAAAATCATTTTGAAGTTTTCTAAAGGTAATGTTATAGTCAATCCATGTATGAACTCCAATACCAGCTGTGGCAGAACCACCCTAATTATATGGCCCACGAGCACCTGTCATTGTCCTTAAGACCTCTGAGTGATGCACACAAGAGCCAGATAACTCAGGTAGTCTGTCGGGTGTCCTCGAGGAACCCCGAATCATCCACATTTTACAACTCATACTGAATTAACTTGGAGTTACCACAACATTACAACATTTGATACAAAAATATCTTACATCGGAGTGTGGAAGACTTATAACATTAGTTTACAAAACATGTTCAGGTAAAAACTTAACTTAAGTTTCAAAAGGTGAGTAGATCTACAGAAGCAACTTAGATGAAGTATCTAAGGTAGAAGATATAGCCAGATCAATTCGAGCCCACCAACATGACCTTGATTAATAGCACTAGTCAGAACCTGCAACAGAGGTTAACAAACCCTAAGTACTTGAGGGTACTCAACAAGTCTTACTCGATGAAAAGAAAAGACTCCAAGGGTATGCAGGCTTAAAGGAATGTTGGAAGCAAAAATAACTTTTGCATAAAATCTTACTACAAGTGGATCCTTACTTTCAATGTTTTAGCTTCATGTTAAGTTATCAGTAGTTTCTAGTTTGCATCGGATCTAGCTCAATCACTTCATTACTCATCTCATCTCATTTCATCTCATATCCATAAGTAACCATGTTTCGTTGATTAACTATGATATATGGTCAGAGGGTCGAGTCTCGATAACCGAGGATTTGAAACAATTTGGCCCAGCTGGGGTTTCCTTACCACATGACATATGTAGGTCCGAGACCTACATATATCAACCTTCACTCAAATCCTCCAAAATGTGAACCGGTCTGCGCTACCCTAGAGCACAGTACTCCACCTCCCTATGTCATTCGTCCATGATGGATTCACAAGATGTGTATACGCTACTCTCACCATCTCACATGCCTAGTGCATAGTTGTCTTTTCACATAATGGAATAGCCGAGATATCAGGCTTACTAGAGTATGTGGCCAGCACTGCAAGGTCTTGAGCACACGGTGGCCTACAACGAACGGTCCTCAATTGACATAGACGGGACAAGCATGACCAGGCAACCCTATTGGCTTAACCACCAAAGACAATTCCCATGTCCCATCTGGTCTCAGTTTTAAACATTAACCTTATCATGGTATTATCACAGCCCATAAGCAGAGCCGAGAAGAGTAAGGTAAACATGTTTCTCTTAAATGATGAAACCATCATTTGCCCTCTATCGAAGTCTATGCATTACTAAGCATCAGGGAAATGACCTACACATACTATCAGGGTACAACTAAGGATACCTGAATATCAAGGTAATCATGCAGCAACGGTATTCAACCAACTCCTAATTACTTAATGCACATCTCACAAGACTTAATGTGTAACAAAGATTTGTAAAAATTAGAGAAGGGTTTATGCTCCGGGGCTTGCCTGCGTTGTAGAGAAGGTTAGTTCCACAGAGGATCACAGGGGTTAACTTGGCACCAACACCACTAGCAGATAAACCTTGTCCGAAACTTGATCAACATGAATCTTCTTACTCTCGTATATACTACATGTAATAAATGATGCTTTGGTTGACGTGATGGAATGCATGACATGATGCATGATGAAAGACACACTAGTGCATAACTGAAGTTAAACAAAGTTAATTATCTTGAGTACAACTTTCCTTCACTAAAGAATTAAGGTTATTATTATAAAAACATTTTAGTTATTTAACTAAAAAATTTAATTAGTTATTATTATGAAAGAATTAAACTTAACATGGTTCAGCAAGGTTCTAACATCTTTCCTATCTTAAGAACATATCAAAGTACTCCTAAAAGCTAACTAACATATCATTAAGTCATTTTGTTATTTATTTAGACAAGTTGATTATGAACATAACAAAGAAGTAAAAGAGTTGCTAAGGAACAATAGAGGGTTTTGTGTCCCAAGGTCCACAAACAATGTTGAAAACACACCCAAGCCATTTAAGGATTTATATATATGATTTTGGTATTTATTAAATAAATAAAAGCCATTTAACCACACTTAAATTAATTATCCAATTTAGACTTATCAAAACAGTACCAAACTTTTTGTGAAGGCAGGTATTAGCACATAACACTTACACATAAAGTTTTAGCATCACAGGATTAATATTTTTATTTATAAAAATCATACAAAGTTCATTTTATAATTGAAAGTGGTAATTTTTAAGCATACCAAATCAACTGATAAAGGCTAACTAATATTTTTCCTAGATAGAGCATGTCATAACAAGGCTACAAAACAAATTTCACATTTTAGCATGCTTCAATAAATAGTTATGAAATAAAGAAGAATCAGCACATTTAATCATTTGTAGAAAATCAAAAACAGGTGGAAAGCATTGTTCACTCAACCCTCTCTTACCCCCTGCCGCTGACATGCGGGGTCAGGGTCAACCCTGACCCTACTCGGCTTTGACCGTGGCCCCACCGGCGGGTACGCCGCACAACTCACCGCCGGTGAGGTCTCCGGTGACGGTGAGCACATCGACGTGCTCAGGATATCTCCGTGTGTCGGCCTAGGTAACTAAACGGACGGCTAGGGTTTTGCGACGAGCCCGACGACGACCATGGCGGCCACAATGGAGTGGAGAACCATTGCCAGTCACTAGAGATCGGTAGTGTCTAAACCAAAGCATTCGACGGCACTAGGGTTACATCACGATCACGCTCAGCTAAATAGATGAGCGTATAAGGGCTCGATTCGTGCGCAGCCACGGCCATGGTGGCTCGGTGCGCGTGCAACATGGCGACGCGATGGCGGGCCAGCCATTTGGGCCCCTAATCAGCCTAGCTAAGCTATAGGACAGCTCAAAGATGCTCACCATGACTTGCTCAACGGCCTAGGTGAAGCGGAGGCGGAGCGGAGATGGTTGCCGTCGGGAAGGACGATGGCGCCGGTGCGGGCTGGGCGGCGAGCCCGTGTTCCTGCAAAACCTATGCGCGGTTCATGTAACCAACAAGCCAGTGAGCTATATGGGGTCACAAGGTACTCAAAACAAGGGAGAGAAGGGAGAGAGGGCAGCCGGAGATGGCTGGCCACGACGAGCGGCGTCACGGCGGCTATGTTAGGTCACAGCGATGGGAAACAGGCGCACGGCCGACTCCAGCGGCGAAAAGCGAAGCAAGCGGGTTTAACGGATGCACAACGACGAGGCAAGCTTGGCGGCTAAAGGAATTGAGCTAGGGTCATGCGGTGGTGGTGTATTTTTTCGGTGGAGTAAGTCGACCGGCGGTGGAGCAGAGAGAGAAAAAGAGAAAAGTGGCCAGCGACACTCCTATTTAACGACGAGGCGAGTCAGGAGGGGTCACCAGCAGCTGCTTTGGATGAGCCCGTAGGCAGCTGCGTGTCCAAATGTGAGAAAGCGGCATAAAGATGCGGTGGCCGTTTGGCAGTGAAGCAGCTGCATGGCACTATTGCCGACATACTGTAGCAGTCTGAATCCTCTTCTTCTTCACCCATTTTCTCCATATTCCAAACAGAAACTTGATGAACTCCCAACATAGAAGTTGTCCAGTTTGATGAGATCTCTAACATTGCTTACAGGTTCAAGATCAAAAGAGCTTAGGATTTTGAGATTTTGAATTCCAAATTAGGGTTTAGTGAAACTGAAATCAGATTCAGTTTCAGGTTTTAAAAAACAGTTTTTGCTTAGCAACTTTGATGATTTAATTAGTGAACAAACAGCTATCAAACATATCAATCAATTACACATCATCATGGACCAAGTATACTATCAAGCAATGAAACAAAAGTTGCATAAATTTTATTCATGAAAATTTATTTAATAATTCACCAAAGTTTGAACTTAAACACTGAATTCCAGGGACTTACGCTCAAATGGCTAAGTTTGAAAATCAGTCTTAAATCCAGTCTTTGGGCCCCAAATTAAACATGGTTGACTTGAAAACTTAAACAAACTTTTGTCCTATATTACAAAGAGCACTTTATACTACCAAGTTTATTTTAACAAAATTTTATTTGTTTAAACAATTTCTCATATATAAAATCACAAAGAACATTAGACACTATTATCGATATCATTTCATGAAACATGTAAAACACCATATATGCAACATATAAAACATATTATTTGCAACATGGACACGGTATAATTGAAACATATGATGCATTAATGCCACAATGCTAAGTAATTATGCTTGATGATGCTGATGATCAAGTTTTAACTGCTTTTTAACATCTGGGATGTTACACTTGCGAACCTAGTGTTTGATCTAGAAAATGAGCTACAAGTGTTTAACTCAACATGGTACAAGATAACCCTTGAAATGAGGTGTGAAGAAGCTTGTCCTTGGATCAAACCGAGTTAAATATCTTTGGCAAATATTCTAGATTGAACCAAATTTGGGAAAATTTTGAGCACACAAGTAGGGGGAGCAAGCTTATAAACTTGATTGATGCATTTGAATGTGCATTTCATATGTTTGCTTGCATGGCACAAGTTTTAAATTAAAGTTCCATGCTTGTGTGGTGTATGCTAGTTGTAGGTTTGAATGATGAAATGAAAAATTAGCATGCATAAGTGGTAGTTAGATATGCCATGCTTTGCTTTCATAAGTGGTACTAGACCCTTGCTTCTAATGTTGATCTCACAAGGTATCTAGTTCTTGTCTTTGCTAGTGATATCTAACTAGCAATGGTGCTAAGGATGGAATATTTGGTGCACTCCGATTGGTATCACGCTTCAAAGGTCCATCTCTTATAGCTTAGCATCATTTGGTAGACATTACTCTCCCACAACTCAAATCTATGCATATGTGCAAGTTTCAATCCAAACTCTTAGCACATATGTAGGGGGAGCAAATGCTACAAATGGGGTTCATGAAACTTGTCCATATCCTTTTACACACAGTAAAAATGCTTGGGCAAGCAACATGGATTCAATTGAATTTGAATTCATATATTTATGAAAGGGTTGTCATCAATTACCAAAAAGGGGGAGATTGAAAGCTCTAGTTGAGTTTTGGTGAATTGATGAAACCCTAAGTTCTAACCTAGTTTATCAAAGTGATCATGAGATAGGTAGCACTATTCCAAGTGGTGGAGCAATGGTGAAGATCATGATGATGGTGCGACCATGGTGATGATCAAGTGCTTGGACTTGGAAAAGAAGAAAAAGAAAAACAAAAAGCTCAAGGCAAAGGTGAATCTTGATAGGAGCCTTTTGGTTTGGTGATCGAGACACTTAGCAAGTGTGATCACATTTAGGATCGATAGCCGTATTATTAAGATGGTTGAAACTCGTATCGAAATGCAGTTATCAAAGTGCCACTAGATGCTCTAACTCATTCCAAATACATTTAGGATCTAGTGGAGTGCTAACACCATTGAAAATGTTTGTGAAAATATGCTAACACATGTGCACAAGGCGATACACTTGGTCGTTGGCACATTTGTTCAAGGGTGGTGAAGTTTGTGAGGTCGAGGAAGTCACTAGAGTGACCAGATGCAAGACCTAACCCTGGACCTGCGTGTCCGGTCTGCTCGGCAATGAAGAGCATGGCGTTGGTCTCCGACCAAACGCTGGCTCAAGTTGTGACCTAACGCGATGGTGGTGAGTCCGATCGCGTGTGACATATAGTGATGTCAGCCAAAAAACTTGGCGTGCAGAGGCAAAGACAGGGCCGGACACTGGCCTAGGTCCGTTCAGGGCAGACTTGATGCGTCCGGTCAATGTTTTGTCGCTTGGGGAGCTCTCTAGAAGTGACCAGATGCTAGGATCTCGCATGAGTGCATGTCCAGTCATGGCGTGGCAGTGGCATTCGTGCGTGGACTGACTTGGCACTAGTGCGTCCGGTTGTGACTTATCGCGTGGCGCGAGGCTCACTCGCCATTGGGATCGTGCGGGCGACATCAAGCATAGGGGACACATGGTGAGCATTCAAGGACCAGATGTAGGCCTGGGTAAGTCCGATCGACCCGACTGGCGCGTTTAGTTGATGCGTAGTGAGCTGCCCTGAGGGCCTAGCGGCTCTATTCATTTGGGGAGCTCTATAAAAGGTGTTTGGTTGGCTCAAGCTCATTCTTTTGGCCACTTGCATTGACATAGCAACCTTGTGAGCTTAGCCAAAGCCCTCCCACTCATCTCCATCATTAATTCTTCATATTTGTGATATTGGGAGTGAATCCAAGTGCATTGCTTGAGTGATTGCATCTAGAGGCACTTGGTGTTCATGTTTCGCTGCAGGATTTGCTCGTTACTCTTGGTGGTTGCCACCACCTAGATGGCTTGGTGCAGCGAGGATCATCGAGTAGAGGAAGGTGGTTGTCTCTGGCTCCAATGGTGGTGATTGTGAGGGGTTCTTGACCTTTCCCCGGTGGAGAGCCAAAGGTACTCTAGTGGATTGCTTGTGGCTTGTGTGATCCTCATCTTGTGTTGGTTGTGTGGCATCTGGTTACGGGTTTGGTGTGTGATGCCAATTAGCGCATGAACCTCCAAGTGAGTGAATCGCCACAACGAGGACTAGCTTACCGGCAAGCAAGTGAACCTCGGTAAAAAATCTTGTGTCACCTTGTCCAAGGGTTTCTTGGTATTCATTGTGATTGATTGTGATCATCTTGTGATTGGCTCAATTCCTTGACACGACAGTATAATCATCACCACCCTCTCTTGTACATTTACATTTCTAGTGTATCTTCGCTCTTTAGTTTAATTAGTTTTGAGAGCAAGCTTGTGTTGGGTCTAGTGGTTAGTGAGGCTCTTTAGTTAGCCATTGAGAGCTCACTAACTTAGTGTAGTGAGATAGCCTTTGTGTGTATAGAGACTATAGATACTAGAATTGTGGTAGGTGGCTTGCACTTTTAGTAGGCTAGCGCAACACTCGCTTCGCCGTTTAATTGTCTAACATCTTTGCTAAGTGTTGTTGTATAAATTTTTAATAGGCTATTCAACCCCCTCTAGCCATTAGGACCTTTCACATATGAACTAGAGTATAGTTGTCTTGTTATAATCATGATATATGAACTAGCATATAATTTGTGTGTTATGATCTTAACATGTTCAACTTTATACTTAATCATTCATATGACTTATATGGGTAGAAGTAGAGCTAGGGTTGAGGTGACATTTCATCATTCCTTCGAGTTTGCCCATATTCTTGCTTGTCGATCCGTAGCGTCAGAGTTCCGAGGGGATATGGGTAGTTTCCTTGTACACGGACATGGTGCTTAGGTGCATGGGAACCTTTGAATATGATAGTGCCCCCCGGTTGAGGGGAAGGCGACAGGTGGTGACAGCCCTATCTGTCCCTTGTAATCCCCCATGTTCGGGTACTGTGTAGGAGTCTTAAAGTCTCCCATGTGCTGGCAGACCAGTTCTCAGAGATCTCCCCGTTCATCTCACACTTAGTTCTAACCCTAGTCATATAACTTGGATGATCATTAACTATTCTTTACATGGCTATATTTGAACATGCCGGCTCTACGTAGAACATTCTTTTATTCTTTGTGTTCCTTTTATCCTTGAGGTTGGTCTAGATGTGTGTCCACTATCCTTAAAATACCATTTTTACCCCTATCATGAACTAATGGTCCACTATGCAAGTATGTAATCTTGTTCATGCTCATGCTAGACTCTTTACACCTTGCTCTCCTTTGGGAAAATATAAATAACGATACCATAAATACTTCCGGGTGAAATGCTATAACGATAGATCTATGCGCTTGCGGATATTTTCTATAATCATTAAGAACTATCATAGTTGGTGTTTCTTGGTGGTGTCACTAAGGTTAACTCAATATTAGTGATGGTGCCAAGAAATATCAACAGGCATTTCTAGCGCCGTTGCTGAGGATGGACTTAAAACCTCCACACTTGGTGATTGCGCTAAGAAATGCCAACAAGCATTTCTGGCGCCGTTTCCTGGGAGGGCATATGTGAAAAGAATCTAGTAGGACATGATCATGAGCCCAGGCATGTAATAGTAGCCATAGTTTATGCAGGCTCATTCTGCTTGTTTTCTCCCTATTGTGGATCAAAATAGGATAGTGTATGAGTGGTTTTGATCTGCCGAACAACTAAACCGATAATTCGAAGCCACTCATAAGGAAGAGTCGGTCCCGTACCGCTTCTTCTTCTGCTACTCCGCCGGTAGTTGAACCAGTCACCCCATACCATCCGCTACTACCGCTATGGCCAAGACACTTGGCGACTACTCCACCCCCGCTGTTGCCAACGTGCCCGTTGGGCCCACTGTTAACACAGGTACCAAAAACTTCGAGCTACGCACTGTCTTAATCACGACGGTAAAGGCAATCCAGTTCTATGGTTTACCAAGCGAGGACGCAAGTGCACACTTGCAACACTTCCTAGAGCTATGCGACACCATTGTCATCAAAGACATAGCACCAGGTAGCATAAGACTCCGTCTGTTTCCCTTCTCCCTTGTAGGGAAGGTGAAACATTGGTTTTATAAGGAAAAGGAAGCTGTCAGTACGTGGGACAAATGTTCCACGACATTCCTCACGAAATTTTTCCCCATGGGCAAAACCAATGCCCTGAGGGGGAAATTTCAAATTTCCAGCAGACTTCAATGGAGCGCGCCACCGCTGCTTTGTTCGAGATTGTAACGAGGCATAGGGTGTGGTCCTCCCCAACCTCCGCGCTCACCCCATCCTCCGGCACCAGGTAACTGACCGCCTACCACACCTTATTGCGTTGTGCCTTTCTTCCTTCTATGCAGGCCCCCTTGGTCCTGATCTGATCTACTACAGGTGGGGGTGGGATTTTCCGTTGCTACTGCTACTTATTTGGGGATAGGGGATCCAGATGAGGATGTCATGGATTTATTCTCTCTTGATTTCAATTACGATTATTCAATTGTACAGCACTGCTGGCTGCTTGGTTATATACTTAGATTCTACTGGATCCCACACATGTAGGCGCACATATTATCCATGGGACTGATATTGATGACCGCTGTTTTCTTTCAAGATCTGTGTGAATCTACTGATGGTATTGTTCTATTCCTGCTCTATTCCTAAGTGTCACCGAGATGTTTACAAGCAGACGAGTCAATGGAAAAGAAAAACCATAACCAAAGTTACTTTTTTGGCCAAATCTATTTACTGTACTATTTTTGTTTTCCAATTTTAAGTATCAACTTACTTGCACTACTTTGTTTTCAAATTATTTGCAAATCCACAAAATTGCACTACTTTATGGTGTTTCTGAGTTTTTTCATTACCTTTTTGATAGAGTATTGCATATTTGCATCTATGAGTTGGTGTTAATTGTACATAATTGTGATAGGTTGGTACTTTTGTAGGAACTTTTCTTCGAAGAATTTGAAAGGCCTAATTGTTGTAGAGATTGGTTAATTGACAGAGCTAAATAAAATGTATGTTTCACTATCGGCTTTCATGTGAATTCATGCTTTTCATTTGCTTCAAGGTGTTGACTTGATTTTCTTACTTGGGTGAAGTTATATGCAGTATGATAACTTCACTCGATGTATTCATGCATCTTTTTCTGCCCTCGGACACCTACTGAAGCTGTAAGAATATGCTATCCTCTCTTTTCTCCTTATGATATATACATAGATAGTTGAGTTGAGCGTGTAGGATTTCTTTATTACGTGTTTATATGTAGGAGAAAATTAAATTGTATTGATCTTGATCTAAAATGTAGGGCAGCATTTTATATTAGATCATAATGTGGGCAGCATTACATATATACACCTACATTAACAAGATCTGTTCAAAACTCTAGATATTGCTAGTTCTTGTTCATTGCCATCTAAATGTATCTGTTGGGCTGTTTGTTAGGTAGCTAGTACCCCTGCCCCTATATAATCATCCATCTAGCTAGTTCTTGTTCGGTTGGAATGTGTGACTGCTTGTTTGTGCTTGGATTTTTAGGGCTTGGTTTGGTTTCATGTGCCTGTTTGGATTGCTGATGTCGTTTTGCTTCTGTGATTTGCAGGCTGCAGATTTTGTCAGCTTTGTTCTTCAGCTACAACACTGTAGGGTGCCATATTGGGTAAATGTGGAAAATGTGGATACCAACCTCATCTTCTCCATACAAAATAAGGTTGGTCGTTGAATTGTTTGCTGCTCTGTTATTTTCACTGGTTAATTCCGTGAGACCAAGCTTAATTCCAATTGCACTTGGAGCGGTACGGTGGGGAGGCGTTCGCTTTGAGTTGCCTACTCCACTACTTCCCTGTTCTCGCTCTTGTGCACCCGGAGTTCCTTCCTCGCCAGCTGGAATAGACCGTGGCAAATGGCTGTTGGAGGAGTCGGTGGGTACCGGTGGGGCGCCGCCGCTTCTTTCTCCTTGCCTACGCGATTAGGGGTAAGGGCATTCGGATGGTGTTCAAGTTTGAAGGTTCAACCTATATTGACCATGTGTGTTCGTAGGGCTGCTTCCCACGTCGCGTCTAGAGGGGCCACGGGCGCCGCTCGTGTCATGACCCTACGCATAAGGGGTCGAGCTCGTCGTCCTCATTGTCATCTTCTTCGAATGATCAGCACGAATTCTGTGAGCTCATTCGTGGGGCGGATGAGGCCCGCCAGCGCTTCTACGATGTCACTCGTGAGGTGAGCTAGCTAGAGCACTGTCTTGACACCGTCAGGGTGGCCCTCGAGGCCTTTGAGAGGGAGACTGCCACGGCGCAGGTGGCGGTCGCCAATGCCCTGGCCTGCATCATGGGTATGGATGCTTCTTCACCTTGTCGCCCTGCATGTTGCTTGTCATTCCTGACCTTATCTTCTTGTCACCAGCATTAGAAGAGCAACTGGCGGCTTCCAGCTAGGAGACGGAGGAGGCCAGCCTTTAGGGAGTCTTCTAATGGAGGATCGTGAGCGCGTAGTGATGGACGGAGTCTGGTAGGGAGCCAGCATCGCCCTCGCCACCCTACATCTTCGCACTGCCTAGGACTTCTGTCATGTGGCGTCTAGGCTCCCGGACCATGCCAGGCAGGCGGAGCTGGTCAGCGACTTTGCCACTGCCACGGCCACCATCGTGGCGACCGTAAACGTGGAGGACATCCTCCACGGCAGTGGCCCGGGACCTTAGGTTTTGCCTAGGGTCTTTAAATAAATATTTTTTCTTAGTCTGTATCTCGCGCTTCTTTTACTTTCATGTGCTCGCCGATGATCCGATCGTTTAAATGCCGTAGTTGTGCAACCTTGCCTAGGAATCGACCCACGAGGCTTGGCCTAGTGCAACTCCATTTTTGTGATTGAAGTCTTGCAGGACAGATCTGGTGATAGTGTGCCTTTTGTCATCCTTTTTCCTTTAGGTCATGGTGATCTTTCTTCTCATGAGCATCGGTGTGTGGTATGCCGCAGTGTTGCCTCCGCGAGTGAACCGTATTGGCTGGCACGCGCTGATCGGCATGGGTCACTTGGGGTCACACGCATTGTCATAGTGTCACTTTGATGTGTGCTCATTCAGGCGTGTTGCGATCTCTGGGCGCAAGGAGGATTCATTGATCATTATGTACAAATTCTCGGTTGACTGAGAATAGCTTTGGCACGAACAATGATTGTCTGCGTAACTAGTCACGGCCTTCAACATTCATGGTGCTTGACACGGCGAGGCCTAGAACGCGTAGCTCATCGAATCGAGGAATGTGCTATGTCGTGTGCCCTCTAGGGCTTCATTGATCACGTCATTCTCATGCTGGGTCATTGCCTGTCTCGTCGCATGCTATGGCCGAGGTCACCGAGCATGACCTCCATGTGCTCCCTACCACATAGGGAAGTCGCATTCATGCCCAACCCCCAGGGGCTATCCTTTAGAGCCTAGCTCTGGCATGACGCTAGCCATCATCGCCCATGTGAGTCGAGGCTCCAAGGGTTGGCATGCAGCAGTTGCGATGTCGTAGTTCTCCTGCTCGCAAAGGTGGGCCTGCTGGAGGTTGCCTCCTATAGTGATGATTCCGTGAGGACCAGACATCTTGAGCTTCAGGTAGGTATAGTTGGGGATGGCCATGAACTTGGCATAGCATGGCTGGCCCAGGATGGCGTGATAGGCGCTGAGGAAATATGCTATTTCGAAGGTGAGCGTTTCTGTGCAGAAATTGGCTCGACCTCCGAACATCATGGGTAAGTCAACTTGCCCAAGGCTAACCCCTAAGGCTCGGGTATGACTCCTTGGAACAGAGCACCGGGTGATTGTATAGCCGCTCATGACAACCCCATGGCGTCGTATGTCTTGGCATAGAGGAGGTCGAGGCCGCTCCCGCCAACCATGAGGACACAAGATAGGCAGGTCTTACCAATGATCGGATCTACGATGAGGGGGAAGCGCCCCGGTTGTGGAATGTGGTCGTGGTGATCCTTTCTGTCGAAAGTGATCGTAGTTTTTGGCCATTTTAGGAAAGCCGAGATGGCTTCGCCTAGGGCTGCCGCATTGACCTCCCTAGCCATGAGCTTCTACTGACGTTTGGACTCACATGCCACTGGTCCACCGAAGATCATGAGGCACCCTTTTAGGTCAGGATATGCATCCCCTTTTTCCTCATTACTGACAGGCCAAGATGGTGCGTTTGTGCCGATTGCCTTGTAGTCATCACTAAAGTAGCACTTGATGAGATCACACTCTTTGAGGGTGTGCTTGACCAGATAGCCACGGTTGCGGCATGACATCTTGACTATCTTGTCAAAACTGATGTGTTTGATCTTGCCAGTCTTCTACTTATGGACCCTGTCGACCGCTGCAACGAACTCGCTGTCACGGAGCCCTCCAGCTATCCTTTTTGCCCTTTACCTATCGATTGTGGTCTTTAGCCTCGTCTGTGGGTTCAACTTGAGCTTTACTCTTGTATTTGCAGAAGATTGCACGGACGGCCTCCTCGCTGGAGGCATGGCTTGTTGCGAGGTCGAGCAACTCCTGTGTCATTCATAGAATGCAACGTCCAAGTTCGTGAACGAGTGCTTCGTTGGTCATGCTAGAGATGAACGCTCCGATCACATCCATGTCCATGATATCGGGAAGCTCGTTGCACTGCTTGGAAAAGTGGCGGATGTATTCGCATAGAGTTTCTCCCACTTTTTGTTTGCAGGCTTTGAGATCCTAGGAATTTCCAGGGCACTTGTATGTGCCCTGGACGTTCCCTATGAAGATGCCCTTGAAGTCTACCCATGAGTGGATGCTATCCGTGGGGAGATGCTCAAGCCATGCTTGGGTTCTTTCTGCAAGGTAGAGTGGCAAGTATTGGATGATGAAGAAATCATCATCCGCCCCGCCTTCCCAATAGGCGAGGCAGAAGTCTTCTGACCATACTGCAGGGATGGTGTCCCCAGAGTATTTGATGATGTTTGGCAGTAAGTAGAAACACTCTAGGATCCTTTTTGTGAACGCTTGCAGGCCACAAGCATCCGGACTCGGGCTACGTCGAGCATCTCAAACCCTGGGATGGCGGCCATGATTGTTTCAGTCGTAGTCACCGTAGTGTATTTGATCTTTGCCTGCCCAATCTAGCCCAGGGCACCTAGAGCCTTGAGTTGGACGGGCATTGAAGTTTTTGATGTAGCGGCTGCACGCTAGGGAGGGTTCCCTCCTATGCACCGCACCACCATCACCTGGCCAAAGCATGCTTGGCGCGTGGTGCCCTCGGGGTTGCCACATGCCAAGGAGATGTGAACAAGGCTGGCCTCAGGATGTCGCCTCTCTACGGAGCTTTGAGATTACTGCACCATAGTTTTTGATGGATGTGCTTTCCCTCATCGGTCGACGGTTCAGGGACCGTTCGCATGATCATGGCAGCCGCCATGACGATCTAGCTGGCTTGAGGGAAGATGGGCGTCTCCCTCTTGCCCTATTGGATTTTATCATACACACGACGTGACCGCGCCCATGTGCCTGCAGCATCAAGGTGTTGCAGGCTAGGGAATCCATCGTCGCGGTGCTCGTTGGCCTAACCAGCTTCATGGGGCCTGGCTCATTCTAGGCGCTCCTGGTCATACTCGGCCTATTCTCCGGGGGTGCATAGAATCATATAGGTGTCGTCCTCTATGTCCTCCACCGACGTTGCCCCATCCTCCGAGAGGTGCAACATGTTGCATTCTCTTAGCATATGGCAGCTCCCCTCAGAATTGAACTCAGAGTTCATATTCTTAGGGGTTGCCAGCAGGAGCTCATAGATGGATTCAAGATCTTGCTCCATCATGCCGACAAACCTAGAGGATTCTGGCATCATTGAACAGCCATTGCGCCTGGCTAGCTCCCGCTCGAAGAGTGCGATCACGTCCCTCATTTCTGAGGGCAGTGCAGTGCTAGGGTTCTAGAATTCGGCCTCTGGCGACAGGGGCCCATTTCTAGAGACTTGGGCGAAAGCGTTCGCCAACATGTAGAAAACGCATCGGCCTAGCTCTGGCTTAGGATTTGGCCTGAGATATGCATCAATTCTACATGCTAGCGCATCAGAGTCGATGATCGCGGGAACGGCTCAGGCCAGTCCGTGATCAGGCATCGAGATGTGTGGTGGAGCCGCATTCTCTTCGTTGAGCCACAGCTGACCTAGGTGGTCAGCTACGAAGTCGAGGTCCTCAAAGCGTAGAGCTTGGCCAGGGAGAAGACCATTAACGGGAGCTGGCCTATTGATGTCGGTGAACTTGAGGCTTCTGAAGCGGATGGCTGCTAGGGCCTGCTCCAAGAGGAAGTCTATGTAGGTGCAGGGAGCCATCACTTCCTTCTCAACAATGAGAGTGCACGACTGCCCCCAACCCGGTGTGCCAACTGTTGGTGTTTTGTAAACTAGACTAATAAACATATACGATTGTCGCGCTGCTCTTAGGAAGACGATGGTAGCATCCAAAAGAAACGAGGATTTATATTGGTTTAGGCCAAAGCCCTACATCTAGTCTCAGAGATGATCGAGTGTGTGTTCCTCGCTTGAATGCTATGAAGTTCTTATAGTGGGGGTGCAAGAATGGTGGAAGAGCTAGGAGAGCTAAAGCTAGAGCTAGGAGATAGGCTACCCGAAGGGAAGCTTCTGGAGCCCTTCTACGCTGTAAGAATGAGTGAATGAGAGTTCAATCCCCAAGATGGGTGCCCTAGCTGCCCTTATATCGAGTCTAGGGCTAGGGCATATACAAAGAAGAAGGTTTTCCTGACCAAAGGGTCATGAGCCTGAGGGAGGACTAGCTAACTTGGCTTGCAAGCTACGTAATCTTGTGGTGCATGTCTAGGCATGGTTGTCATCATGGTCTTGTGGCCACGTCGCGGTATGGTGTGATGTGGTGCTACTGGGCCGGTCGTGGCACCACTGTAGGCATGGTGGTGGTTCGTCAGCTATCCTATGCGATGTGATATCTGCCATGGTCTTCGTCATTGCCTCCAGGTTTCCTAGGGCATCGTACAGGGGTTGGTCACTGCCCCTAGGTCGTCGATCTCCCTGTTGGCTTGAGCTGAGGGCCATGATCCCGAGCATTGGGGTCATGGTTCCTGCGTGGTCTGGATGGCCTCTAAGTCAAGGCCTTCATCGTGGATCCCATCCCATGGTGGGCAGGATCATACATGCATCTTGTTGGTCCGTATCTCGGCAGTGGTCACTGTACCAGTTGTCCCCGCTTTGGGTGTTGTTGTCTTGTATGAGCTGCGTGGCACATGGGTGGTGTCTGACTGGACCAAGGTGATCGATGTCTCCTCGGTCCTTGTGGGGTCAGCGCGACATGCTTAGTGCAGGCATGCTTGACTGGGTTTGACCCCTCTACGTTCTTCCCAAGGGTCAGGACAGCAAAGAGGTCATGAGTCTTCTATGCGCCGTGTGGCTAAGTCTGATGAAGGGGTTGTGGCTGATCCCCTCCTTAGCGCTTGGCCTGGTTCTCTTGGATCAGCTGGGCCTCGGTCGTTCGGGCTTTCGCTAGCTAGTGTATCCTGGGCCGCTCGGTCTACTAACTAATCGGTGCCTTGAGACTATATGTGCCAACCAAGGAGCAAACTATATGTGCCTTTACCATTGATGACGAAGAAAGTAGTAGGCAGAGTCTTGCTCCCAATCATTAATTCAATGTTAAATGACCCCTGGGTCTTAGATGCATTACCATCGATGTCCTTCGACATCATACCAGTCTCAAGCAAATCTTCAAGACCCTTCCCAAGCTAGTGGAATGTGGTATAAGGCAGTAGATTAACAACAGCACCTCCATCGACTAACATCTTAGTCATTGGCTTCCCATCAACAAATCCCTTCATGTATAGAGCCTTCAAGTGTTGATGCTGAGATGGTGTGTCAAATATAACCTGCTGTGATTAGAGAGCTAACTGAGCCACTGCTTCCTCCAACTCTTCTTCATCAGACTCCTCTCCTTCATATTGTTTACACCAAAATTTGGGAAGAAGAACGCAGGAACTCGAAGCTTCCAATATCATGTCAATCAAGGAATCGATTGCATAAGGATCGATATCAGCTGACTCAGATGCAACACTAGAATTGGCTCTCTTCGAATGATGTCAGCAGATAACGATGATGAGCTACGGTTGACGTCAGGAAATACATGTCGGACTCTACAAAAAGGGAAAGATTAGGGTCCAAGTTATCTTAAGGTAGGAATATTTTCTTTTATACCAAAGATTGTAATGAGTCATACTTGAGTAGGATTCATGCTTAGGTTCCAGGTATAAATATTGGACCTCGGCTATTGTAAAAGGACATCCAATCAATCAATACAAATTACTTTTTTTGGCTTTACGCCAATCCTTAGGAGTAGGAGTAGTGTAGATTTCGATGAGTTCTTCAACAAGCAAGGCTACATCGGTCCAGCTAACCTCTGGCTTGTCTATAAGTACCATCATGGCTTATACTTCTATTTGTGCGGCTGCATCAGTTGAGTTCGACCTCCACTATGAACTCTAGTATAAGCTAGTTATAGACTCTTATCTAGTTCAAGTACGGCTGTATCGGTTAAGTTCGACCTCCACTGCTCGAATTAGATTAAGGTCAAGTTATCGGCTCTACCTAAGGGTGGCGTCCTTCGGGTAGATTCATTAAGTTATCGATCTTGCTAATGTTCTTATTGATCATTAGTTTTCAGCCACATCAATCTACCCGATTGAGATCGATCTAGATCGGCGTCACATCCTTTTAGTTCGTTGTTTGCTTTGTTACAATACGATATTTCTTACAATGAGCGACGGGTTACATTTTATCGGCTGTTCTATCTCAATCTTGATCATGCATTGTATGCGGTTAAGGCACGTATGATCTTGAAGAGGTTTGCTGGCTAGTTAAATTAGGTCTATGGTGCGATATTATGGCTGTAACGATCCGGTCGATCCCCACTGATAGCACTTTAGATTGGAGGATACTAGTTGGTAAATTTGTTCTCGATCAGGCGTGACCTTAATTGTTTGCTATGCCTACATTGGCTAAATAGCCGATCGCCTATGCTTTAATGGATACAGCGTGTCTCCATGATTCTGTTGAATGTGAATTGATCTGTTTAGTTTAAAGGTTTGATTTGTTGTCTTTATCATGGCTGCCAACGATCCGGTCAAACCCCACTGTTAGAGATAGCAGGTTAAGTCTGATGAGTTCATAGGTTTGTCCATATCAAATAGTCAATTGTTCACATGTCGTAGTCCCTTTTCACCTGAATTGGCTATTTCAATCGATTTGCCTGGACGTCCACACATATAGCGTGTCTTTCGGAAAGCCTATCAATGTATAGATGGTTTTACGGATTCTTCGGTTTTAGTTTGTTATTATCATCATAGCTGCCATGGATCTGGTCGAACCTCACTGTTTATGGTAACAGATTAGATTCAGAGCATTTGTAGGTCCATTTGTATTAGACAGTCGATTTATTCGCATGCTATATCCTTTCTCATTAGATTCATCGGCTCAATGCTTTATACTAGTAATATCTACCTAGCTGATGATCTCACTTACATCTACGTGTATTGTACTTGTCAACATAAAATCAATCGCTATCCACGAGCTTTACAGTCCGTAACAGCCGATTCCTATGCGTATCGGCTATTTAGTCGATTTTCCCGTCTGGCTGCTTTCGAAGCGGTACACTTGGAACTATCTAGGCAAAGTCCAGCATGTTCCACCTTAAATTACTAATAAACTTTCTCTCCTTGTCAATTGCAGGTCAAATTGACTGGCACGCCTTGGGAGGAGTTCGCATGATCGGTTAGCCCTGCGTTGAAGCCAAGCGGATCTCCAGCCTTGCTCCATCAAGCAGATCCTTCTGGCTTGCTATGTGCCTTGGTGCATCGACACATTTTTGCGCCGACACATGTTGTGGCACGCCCGATGGGATACCACAATCGTCATGGCAACTTTTAACAACAATGACATCCTTATGGTGCCTTATGAACACTTACCTGATGAAGATAAAGATGTCATCAGCAAAGCTATAGAAGAATTTTAGAACAAGTGTTTGTTGTCCTATACCAAGACACGTGACAATAAAGTTGTTCAGAAATATCCACTACCAAGAGTTCTGTTGCATGGGCAAACAGATGCAGATGAAGCTGAAGATAGGTGTTTCTTCGTGGATGCTATAAACAAATCTGTTCATGATGCATATTGAACTATAATGTAGTTTTCTTGACCACATTCCACAACTCCATGAAAGAGGTGTTTCATGGATATCTAATTGATCAGGTTGGGTCGGCTTATTATAACATTCCACATCCGTCGACTCAGGGAACTAATCAAGCCAGTACTAGCCATCAAGAAGCAGCACCAACTGGTAATGATGATGTCTAGGCAGTTCAGAGCTCACCTAAGCAAATTCAAGGTGCTACTACTAATCAGATATAGTATAATCCTGGATCATCAGTGCAGCAGCCGACGGGGCAAATCTAGAATCAAATGGTCAATTTTGGAACGTCAGGCCAAATACCGTCGTCGGCTCAAAATATAGCGCCATCAGTTCAAAGGATTCGTAGAGATATAGATCCTAACATCTATAACTAGAGACTTCAAGCAGCAAACCAGCAAAGGACCCAGCAGATAGAGATTCCACAAGGGTATCATTATGGCACATATTACAATACCCTTCACATGATTCCAAATCTAGGATATCAAGGTACCCGAAATTTTAATCCACAGATGGGTCAACAATTGCAGAGAAATCTGAATTCAAATACTGATGAGTTGTTGCTTAGAGTGACCGAGATGATGAAGAATTAGTTTGGTTTGAAGCCAAAAGGGCAGACCTTCTCGTACAAACACCCATATCTAGAGTGGTATGACTTGGTCGCTCTTCCTACAAATTACAGGCTCCTGGAGTTTGCTAAGTTCACTGGCCAAGATAGCACAAGCACAATAGAACATGTTAGTCGGTATCTCACATAGTTGGACGAAGCATCCATTGAAGAGGCCCATCGAGTTCATTTTTTCTCCTTGTCTTTGTTAGGGCCATCCTTTACTTGGTTTTCATCGCTGCCAGTTAACTCTATTACCAATTGGGCTGACCTAGAGAAGAAGTTTCATACATATTTTTATACTAGGACAGAAGAAAAGAAAATTACCGATTTGACAACCATAAGGCAGAGAACTAATGAATCGGGCATCGAGTTTCTTCAGAGATTCCGAGAGACCAAAAATTTGTGCTTCTCATTGAACTTGACTGATGATCAGCTAGCTGCTTTGGCTATTCAAGGAATGTTGCCAACGTGGAGAGAGAAGCTGCTTGGGCAAGAGTTTGTCAATTTAGGTCAGTTGGCTCAACGAGTGGCAACGCTCAATAGCCAATTTTAGAATATGCGCAGAGATACCTGATTCTAGAAGAGTACCGCAATTGCCAAAACCTATAATCCATATTCAGTTGATGACGGCTATGAAGACGATGAAGAAGAAGTTGCCGTGGCTGAATGGAATTAGGGTAAGAAGACAGTAACGGTGCTAAATCTTTGGGGAAGAGGAGTCGAAGAGAGCTATGATTTCGACATCACAAAATCAGACAAGCTCTTCGATTTCTTGCTTGAGAAAGGACAGATCAAGTTGCCCAACAATCGTGTTATGTTGCCCCCTCATCAATTGAAGAATAAGAAGTTTTGCAAATTTCATAACGCCACTTCTCATTCTACTAATGAGTGCAGAGTTTTCTGGCAACATATACAGAGGGCTATTTAGCAAGGAAGGCTCAAATTTGATACACCTCGAAAGATGTGAGTTGATGATAATCCTTTCCTAAGAGATCAGAACATGGTTGATGCTAGGTTGCTCAAAGGGAAGACTAAAGTCCTAACATCAACCAGATCAAGAGAAACTGGAACAGTCGATCCCGAGATGCAAATATTGGCTGATGAATATAGAGAGATTAGAAGGCGTCGTGATCAACAAAAGAGCCGATATGAGTAGGGAGAGACGTCAAGGGATGGGGCAACAAGGCCACGTGTTACGTCTCAAATTTTATTAAACAAATGGCAATGGCGGAAAGAGAAGGATTATCAACGCTAGTTAGAAGAGAAAGAATACCAGCGTCAATAAGAGAAAGAGAGGTATGAAAGAAAACAAGCTGAATCACATTGGAATTATCCTTTCTTCAGACATTGCTGGAACGAAGGTTTGAAATTGCCTACCAGAAATAATTGTCCGGAGTGCAGCGAGCATTATTGGGAGTTTAGGCAATCTCAAGCCAACCGCCAGTCTATCCATGCTCGAGATGAGTATCATCATAATAATATGGATCAGCACTTAAAAAATAGAAGTGTTCATAATTGGCTGGGGAAGCGAGTTGTTGATCAAAATTGGGCTAATTATGAAGAAGAAAGTAATGAGGAAGAATATGTTTGGTAGGAAGGCCAATGGTGTCCGGGAGGTTTGACAAGAAGCCAGAAAAGAAGGGTGCAATGCCTAAGGAACAAAGAACTAGAACATGCTTAGGCATCTGGTAGACCTCATGTGTGGCGTGCTAAATAAACAGCCAATAGGGGGCAACCATCGGCTAATATTCAAATGGATTTTCTATTGCCATCAGAATTTAGAGCTCCAGCAGATCAAGAAGTTTATTCAGATTTTGATGAATCAGAGTATGAGGAGATAGTTGCCAAGTTAATAGTTATACAACAGACTATATTCGATAAGCCAGTCAAGCATCGGCATTTAAAGGCTTTATATGTAAAAGGTTTTGTTGATGGGAAGCCGATGAGCAAGATGTTGGTAGATGGAGGTGCTTCTGTCAATCTTATGCCTTACACCACTTTTCACAAGCTTTGCAAGGGGCCAAGAGATTTGATTGAAACTGATATGATGCTTAAGGATTTTGGAGGTAATGCATCTAAGACCAAGGGGGCAATGAACGTCGAATTGACAAAAGGAAGTAAAACTTTGCTCACCACATTCTTCACCATTGATGGAAAAGGGTCATACAATTTACTCCTTGGTCATGATTGGATTTATGCAAACTATTGTGTGCCATCAACCATGCATTAATGCTTGATTCAATGGCATGGAGATGATGTTGAGCTTGTTCACGCTGATGAATCTATGAGTATCGCAATAGCCAATCTAGTGTATTGGGAACTGGAAGACTTCGAGTGTTTTTCTAGCAAACTGTGGGAAGGAGGCTTCATTAAGATTAGTAATGAAAGCCAATAGCCGATCCAAGCAATTAGCTCTGAGAGTTTGTTTTAATGGATAATCCAATAGATGGCACAAGTGTTAAGTTAGGGCATGGCTTCGCGTCAGCCGGTGGATTGAAGGAGATAGACATTGGTCCTGAAGATAGGCATTGGCCGACATATGTGAGCGATAAGTTGGATCCTGAGTACGAGCCAAAGCTGATAGATTTATTAAAGGAAAATTAAAGGTTGTTTTGCTTTGCCTGGCCTCGATCGGTCAATTGTTTAATCTTTGGTCTGAAGAGTTCTGGTGCAACCTGTCAAAAGCGATCGATGAAATGTTTAAAGGAATATTATTCTAGCATTTGGATCAACACTTGACAGCCAATTTGTTTAGTCATTGGCTCTAATAGCCGGTACCAGGAGGGTATCGCCTTTAGTTCAAAATTAACCCAAAAGGGAGAAAAAGCCGATACAAGATGTATCGCCAATAGAGCAAAAACAAGAACAGAAACAATCATGTTGTATACAAAGACATTGTAGAAGATACGATAATGAAAAAACAGAGGACTTTATTCATTGATTAGTTTACCCTAAATACAAACTAATCAAAGACATGGTTTATAACATCCTGAGTGGATGTGATGTCCACGATGGCCTTCGCTGAATCGACAAATTCCTCGATCAACTCCTCATGCTCCTTGGGGCCGTCGCCCATCGGGAAGCCGGTCTCCATGGTATGGAGCTCATACTTGGTCTAGACCTACACCGTGGCCAACGCCACCGACGTGCCATGATAGACGCCATGAAGGGCGATCTCCTAGACGCGGGTTGAAACATCATGGAGGCGGGCGTTGATGAGGGGGCCCTAGACATTGATGGCATCTGTTGCCACGTTCGCCGCCAGTTGGAGGGACTCCAACTGCAATGTCAAGGCTAGCGATCATAGAAACAGGAGAGCTATCAAGATAAAGACAATGGAAATCAGAGTAAAGGTGTTCTGGAATCCACCTTACCTGCCACCATGGCGTCGAACTCGGCCAGCCACACTCGAGCAGCGCTGGCCTCTTCCTCAGCAGCATGAAAAGTGGCTTGAGAGACCCTGAGGCAGACCTCAAGCTGACCGTTTTCCTGAGTTGCCTTGGAATAACGATCCTAGGCTGCCCTCCACTCTCGGAGGAAACACTGGGCATCGTCACCATTGTAGGAATCAGAGGAGTCCGACGACAAGTTCGGCACAGAGGATGCAGCATCGGAGGGCTCACGGCCCTAGGAAGAGGACGAAGGCTGTCATTCAAGATGAACCTATAAACAAGTTAGAAGAGTTCATCGCCATGAGCATAAGATATTGATCTCACCTCATGCATCGAAGGCACTGGTTCACCGGCATGTCCTCCTCCGGAATCTCTTCCGCTGCACGTTTGCCTTTGTTGTCCTCACCGGCCATGAAGTTTGGTTGGATCTACAACAAGGGGGAAGAAAGCCGCTATAGAGTTTGCAAGGGTGGAGGAGTGCAAAGGAACAGGAGCAGTTGCGAGCATAGTTGTGATCGAGGCCAGAGCCCTTGGCCGGTATTTGAAGCCACAAAGCGAGGTGGTGGACGTCTTGGGATGTGCAAAAGGCAACCGCAATTAATAGGAGGCAAAGCGCCACCTCACTAATACCAAAGAGAATGCGGTGTTGGTGACTAAGGATAGAAGATTGAGGGGTTCTCTTAATAAAGGCCGTGTTTTCAGACTTAATCGGGTTATGGTTAGAAGTATGGAATCGGCTATTTTCAAATCGGCTCTTTAGCCAAAACAAGAAATACAATAAGGTGATAGAAAATATGGTTATCATTGATTCTACACAAGATACATGTTGATATACAGATTACAAGTCCAGAACACCCTCGATCGCTTTCAATGCTTCTAGCCGGATAGCATCGACTTCTGTGATTTGTTGCTTGTCTTCTTCAGCTGATCCAGGGATGCCCTCAAGACTGTTGCAGATGGCCCTGTCTTCTCTGACCTTAGCCAGCAGTACTTGTTTCTTCTGCCTAATGGCATCAGGTATTTGAGCCAGATTGGACTTGTGGTGATCAATGGCAGCCCTCACATTCTCTAGTTCCTTCTCAAGTTCTACATGCCTGGCTTCCAATTGAGTCAGCTCTAGATCGATCCTGAGAGAAGAGTTCTTCAAATCGTTGATTAGCTGTGTCAGTTCTTTGGCCTCTTGCCTATTGGAGTTCTTCTTCGCCAGTAAAGCTTCACGGTTGGACAGTCTCCTCTATGCCTTTTCACCTTTGGAGCTTGATCTTTAATGATGGACAAAGATGACAAAACATTGATAAGATCTAGGGATGAACTATCATTAATGGCCAAGAAAACTCTTTGCATTGAATCTGCATGTTGGACCAAATCGGCTATGTTTCTCTCAAGCATTAGCAATATATCCCTTAGCCGATTTCTGGTCTCTTCTGATAGAGCTTCTTTAGAAGAGATGGCTAATGAGCTGATTTCATCTTCATCAAAGTACTCTTCAAGGTTGAAAGAGTAACTCAGAGCTAGAAGATTAAGTGCCTATATATATAAGAAAATTTTGATTAGGTAGATTGAATTAGTCTATAATAAAATAAACGGTGAAGTGGATATAGTACCTTTTCTATGGTGGTTTCTATCTAGGAAGAAGGAGCAGCTAATGATGCACCAATGATATCTGGTTGAATCGGCTCCAAACTCTCAACATTAGTATCTACAAGCATCAAGGAAGATTTTCAATTCATGATTGTTGCAGAGGGATAAAATAAACATATGATTTTCTTACCATCAGTTCTGTGCTGGACTAGGGAATCGACAGTTTGAGTGTCAACAACAGCAGGATCATTTTCAATAAGGAGACTACCAGACTCCTGCTCTTGCATGAGTGTTTTCTCAGGAAGTATCTGGCATGATAAGAAGTCAGATGAAGGATGAAAATTGAATAAAATTAAAAGTTTTGAGAAAATACCTCAACAGCATCAGGGGGTAAAATGGAAGGACTCACATCTTCTGCTGTCTTGGAAGCATCGGTTGTTTCAACCAAAGTTGGCTCCTCTTGGGGATCGGCTGATGAGGGTTTGGTTGATGCCGAATCAAATGCCTGGGACAACAGTTCCGCACCCAGAGCAGATTGGGACGCAATGGTTGATAGCTGTGAAGAAAGAGGATTAGAAGTTGAATATCATTTTGAGGAAAAGATGAATTGTTTACCTGGGCAGCTGATGGTCTTGTTCTACGAAGTCTTTTCCTAGTAACAGTTTTTTGGGTTGTCCCTTGGGCTGTCTTATGTTTTGAGGATTGATACATCACGATTGTAGGGGCAGCTTGAGTTTTCATTAGCTTCTTCAGTGGAGGTGCAGTTGATCCTATTCTTGAAACTAGGCATGGTGGCTGATAATCTATAGGATGCCCCTTCCTGTCCAAGCTTGGGGGATCGAATTTGGTGTCCTGAAAAGGTTTATTAGAATAGTTGGTAGGGGAACTCATCAAATAATTTTTCTAAAAAAGGAATGGTAAGTTACCTTACTGTCAGAAGCAAACTCTCCATCAAAAGTTATGCATCTAGGATGGACCGGCCCATAGAAGAGATGGGAGTGCCATTCTTGCCGCCAAGAGTCGAAAAGGTTGGAAGAGAAGTTGACTCTTGTCCAGTCATGCAAGTAAAGAGAAAGATCTAATCCTAGTTGGAAAACTCTAGAGGCTTCCATTACTTCACTAATACCCTCTCTTGGCCTTAGTATATCCTTGGAGAACAATTTAGGAGGCAGTTGACCAAGATCAAACTGACGAGCTACAAAAGAAGGGTTGTAAAACTCATAGGTTGGAACGTTGCCTAGAAGGAAGGAACCTGTAGACATTTTGCCATGGCCATGATGAAATTCATCTGGAAGAACACAGGGCTTGATGAAGGAATTGAAGATTGCAGCCACCGTTTTGTCTGAACAGCCTTATTCAAATCGAAATTTGAATGGGAAGATCAACTCATTGTTCTCATCCTCATCATAGGGTAACCAAGTTAGGATATCTGCATCAAACCCTCTATAAAACTTTTTGAAGAGATGGCCAACATCGACAGCAATTGTGATGGCCGATGTAGCTTCACTATAGCTCATGCACTGCCGGGTTCTTCCTTCTTCGCCTCTATATTCCTCATCAAAGTTGGAGGAAGGAAACGTTAGGTTCCTAAGATCAGGTCTTACAATCTTGTGCATATATAGGTTCAACAATAGCTGTATCAACCACCACGGGCCACTAATAGTATGCACTGGTTCCTTTTTTAGTAACTGGGCAGCTACCTAGTGCATCAGATGATAAGCAACTCCTAACAGATACTTTCCAAGAGGAATATCCTTGCCTACTACCAGATGCTCTGCCATAAGTTTGTGATTGTAAGTCGGACCACAAGATGACCCACAGAAGATGAATCTCTCTAACCACATGTTTAGAAAGGCCACATATTCTCTTTCGCTAACAGTTGATTCGTCTCCAATATGGTTCAGAATGTAGCTTGTCCATCCTATGCAGTCTGATATTTTAGCTAATTTCTTAGATCCAACACTTAAGAAGTCATAGGGCTACATCAATCCTATTATTCTAAGGCTGGTCAGCATATAAACATCGACCAAAGTAATGGTCATTGGGCCGTGACAAAAAACGAAAGCATTTAGGGTGTTGGACCAGAAATAAGATGCAGAGATCAAGAGTGAATCATTTCTCTCCATTTCAGACAATGAGAGTGTCAAGCATTGATTCAGATCATAAAGCTCCCAATCTCCAGTCTTTTTCTCGGACACCCTATGAAACCAGTCTCTCCATCCCCTAGGCATTTTGGGCCAGTTTCTGAAGGGAGTTTTGGTGTTTTAGGAAGATGAATCCACTACAAATTGTTTGAATGGGATTTGGTTGGTTTCTTGATAGATAAAATCAGATGGATCAGGGTCACCCATAGGCCCAAGAAAATAGACATTGGGAGCAATAGCCGATGGAATCAAGATTTTGTTCCTCATTTCCTAAAAATCAGATAAAATAAATTTGAGAAGAAGGGAAATGTAGGGTAGCGAC
The DNA here is from genome assembly GCA_904845875.1 of Miscanthus lutarioriparius. NCBI lineage: Eukaryota > Viridiplantae > Streptophyta > Magnoliopsida > Poales > Poaceae > Miscanthus > Miscanthus lutarioriparius. Next base: position 38,577,482 of record CAJGYO010000016.1, read on the forward strand.
CGATACTTGGAGAACAGGAACTTGAGAGCATACCTCAGGGATGTGGTCACTGGTCGCCATTGCAGCTAAAATAGATTTGAATCTGAGGAAGATCGCTTGAATAAAAGCTCGATAGGGTAGAGGATTTGCTAGGGTTGAGGCTTTGGCGATGGTGGCGTCGGCTGTTAAGATTTGCTCGAGAAAGGAGGGGAAAGCAAATGGGCTGAGTGAGTTGGAAAAGATACTGTTGGGATATCATATAAGACTCAGACTGAGAAGTTAGGAGTCGCGCGTATATCTCAGAACAAAACGGTTGCGACGTGGTAAATAGAAATTTGGAATAAAATCATTTTTATCCCAAAATTGGGGGGCATGTGTTTACACCAAAATTTGGGAAGAAGAATGCGGGAACTCGAAGCTTCCAAGATCGTGTCAATGAAGGAATCGATTGCATAAGGATCAATATTAGCTGATTTAGATGTAGCACTGGAATCGGCTCTCTTCGAATGATGTCAGCAGATAATGACGAGGAGCTACGGTTGACATTGGGAAATACATGTCGGACTCTACAAAGAGGGAAAGATTAGGGTCCAAGTTATCTTAAGTTAGGAATGCTTTCTTTTATACCAAAGATTGTAATGAGTCATACTTGAGTAGGATTCATGCTTAGGTTCTGGGTATAAATATTGGACCCCGACTATTATAAAAGGACATCCAATCAATCAATACAAATTACTTTTTTGGGCTTTACGCCAACCCTTAGGAGTACGAGTAGTGTAGATCTCGGTGAGTTCTTCAACAAGCAGGGCTGTATCGGTCCGGCCGACCTCCGGCTTGTCTATAAGTACCGTCATGGCTTATACTTCTATTTGTATGGCTGCATCGGTTGAGTTCGACCTCCACTGCAAACTCTAGTATAAGCTAGTTATCGACTCTTATCTAGTTCAAGTACAGCTACATCGGTTAAGTTTGACCTCCACTACTCGAATTAGACTAAGGTCAAGTTAGCGGCTCTACCTAAGGGTGGCGTCCTTCGGGTAGATTCATTAGGCTACCGATCTTGCTGATGTTCTTATTGATCATTAGTTTTCAGCAACATCAATCTGCCCGATCGAGATCGATCTAGATCGGCCTCACATCCTTTTAGTCTGTCATTTGCTTTGTTACAATATGATATTTCTTACAATGAGCAATGGGTTACATTTTATCGGCTGTTCTACCTCAATCTTGATCATGCATAGTACATGGTTAAGGCACATATGATCTTGAAGAGGTTTGCTGGCTAGTTAAATCTGGTCTAGGGTTTGCTATTATGGCTGTAACGATCCGGTCAATCCCCACTGATAGCACTTTAGATTGGAGGATGCTAGTTGGTAGATTTGTTCTCGATCTGGCATGACCTTAACTATTTGCTATGCTTGCATCGGCTAAATAGCCGATCGCCTATGCTTTAATGCCTACATCGTGTCTCCATGATTCTGTTGAATGTTAATAGATCTGTTTACTTTAAAGGTTTGATTTGTTGTCTTTATCATGGCTGCCATCGATCCGGTCGAACCCCACTATTAGAGATAGTAGGTTAAGTCTGATGAGTTCATAGGTTTGTCCATGTTAAATAGTCGATTGTTCACACGCTGTAGTCCCTTTTCACCTGAATCGGCTATTTCAGCCGATTCGCCTGAGTGTCCACACATATAGCGTGTCTTTCGGAAGCCTATCAATGTATTGATGGTTTTATGAATTCTTTAGTTTTAGTTTATTATTATCATCATAGCTGCCATCGATCTGGTCGAACCTCACTATTGATGGTAACATATTAGATTCAGAGCATTTATAAGTCCATTTGTATTAGACAGTCGATTTGTTCGCATGCTATATCCTTTCTCGTTAGATTCATTGGCTCAATGCTTTATACTGGTAGTATCTACCTAGCTGATGATCTCACTTACATCTACGTGTACTGTACTTGTCAACATAAAATCAATCGCTACCCATAAGCTTTACAGTCCATAACAGCCGATTCTGTGCGTATTGGCTATTTAGCCGATTTTCCCGTCTGGCTGGTCCTCAAGCGGCATACTTGGAACTGTCTAGGCAAAGTCCGGCATATTCCACCTTAAATTACTAATAAACTTTCTCTCCTTGTCAATTGCAGGTCAAATTGACTGGCATGCCTCGGGAGGAGTTCGCAGGATCGGTTAGCCCTGCGTTGAAGCCAAGCGGATCTCTAGCCTTGCTCCATCAAGCAGATCCTTCTAGCTTGCTATGTGCCTTGGTGTATCGACACGTTTTAGCACCGACACATATCTTGAAGGAGCTCTAAATTCTACGGGCAGAATGAAAACCATATCAATATTAGCCGATGACTTACCCTTGTCTGCTGTTTGCTTGGCACGCCACGCTCGAGGCCCATTAGCTTTCTAAGCTTCTAATTCTTTGTGTTCTCAAGTGTTGAAGCCTTGTCTTCTAACTTCTTATCAAATCTCCTGGGCACCACTGGCCTTCTTGCCAAACATACTCTTTTTTCTATTTGTCACAATTGACCCAGTTCTGATCATACTCACATTTACCTAGCCAATCATGAACTCCTTTATTTTTTATACGCCAATCCATGTCACTATACTGATGACCTAATCGCTCATGGATACATCGGCGGTTAGTTTGGGATTGCCGAAACTCCCAATATTGATCACTGCACTTAGGGCAATTGTTCCTTGTAGGCAATTTCAAACCTTCATTCTAGTAATGCCTGAAGAAAAGACAACTCCAATGTGATTTAGCTTGCTCTCTTTCATACCTCTCTTCTTCACATTGGCACCTATATTCTTCCTCTTCAAGCCAACGCTAGTAGTCTTTTTCTTGCTAGAGCTACCACTTATTCAATAGAATCCTAGAAGTTATGCAAGGGCGCATGGCACCAGCCCTAGAAGTCTCATCTCTCTCATATCGGCTCATTTATTGATCACGCTGTTGTCTGACCTCCTTATATTCGTTAGCCGATATCTGAACCTTGGGATCGACTAACCCATCTTCTTTTGCTTTGGCCAATGTTAGTACTTTCGTCTTCCCTTTAGTCAACTAGAATTCCACCATATATATTCCTGGAAAAGGATGCCCATCTATGTCCATCGTTGACTTCTTAGCTGGCTTGAATCTGATCTTCCCCAGCTCAATGGCCTTTTGGATATGCAGGCGAAAAACTCTGCACTCATTAGTATTATGGGAAGTACTGTTCTGAAACTTACAGTACTTTTTACCTTTGAGTTCTCCAGCCGAAGGAATCACATGATTCGGAGGCAACCTCAATTACTTCTTTTTTAGCAGCAAGTCAAAGATCTTATTGGCCTTCTTAATGTCAAAATCATAGGCACTTTCTGTCTCTTTTATCCAAGGACAAGATATAGGTCCCTTGCCCCATGTCCATTCAGTAGCTGCAGCCTCTAGATCTTCATCGGAGTCTGTATCATATGGGTTAGCTGTAGCAGCGGTCCCCTTCAAATACTTCTCCTTGCATAGGCTCCAAAGTTGTCCTTCAAAGGTAGATACTCTTTGAACCAGGTGGGCCAAATTTTCAAATTCTTGGCCATTGAATTTCTCTCTAATTACTTGTGACATCCCTTCAAGGGCCAAATCAGCCAATTGGCCATCAGACATATTCAATGAGTAACAACGGCTCCACCTCTGAATCTTTCAAAACTATTTTCGGTTTCCAACTAAGCGTATTTTCAAAACCGCCCTACCTTGTTTTGGTGGAAAAAGTCCTCTCTTTATCAAAAGAAATTCTATTTCAAGGAAAATGATTTCAAAACTTCTTGAAAGGTCTTCCCTTTCTCAAAACAAAGCAGTTTTTGTTCCTTTATCAACCTGATTTGATTTCAAAAGCTATCTGTGAAATAGTTTAAAAACAAGTCTCCTTTCAAAAAGTGTTACAATTTCACTTCCGAAAAAAACAAAAGTCTTGCTTTTCAATAAACAAAGTGTTTTCAAACCAAAGATCTTGGCTCGATTTTGCTATAAAAGCTTTTGATTTCACCCTACGAGCCAAATCCTTTTCAAAAATAAACCTTGCCTTAAAAAATAAACCTTGCGAAAACATTTTGTTTGCAACCTTTCAAAAAAAAATTAGCAAAACCAAAATGAGCTTTTCCAACAAAGTGTTGCTTTGAAAAAGGGTTTCTGAAAACAAAGTTTGATTGCAAAAGCTTTACCTTTCAAAATGAGAAATGATTTCAAATCATTTTCAAAACTAGTTTTGTTTGATTCAAATAAAAAGGGGAGCAACGTTTTATTTCAAAAATAAATTGTGTTTTCAAAATCACTTGATTTGAAATCATTCAAAAAAAAGAAAGTGTTTTGTTTTAGAGAACAAAGACTTGCAAAAGATTTGGTTTTCAAAACTTGCATCAATTTCAACCTGTTTTAAAAAGGCACCTTTTATTACAAAAGTCCGATCTATCCTGGATTTACAAGTTTTACAAATTGCTCCCTCATATTCAAATAGAATTTCAAAACTACTTGTCTTGAAAAGTTTTGGAAAAATATCGGTATCTGCAAAATGTTTTCATTAAAATGGTTTCAAACTCCACGCGCTTGCTATTTCAAAACATCTTTTATCCAAAAAGCCTGTTTGGAAAAGTTTATAAATGGTTTGAATTCAAAAATTCCCCCTTTAAAAGGCTCAAATGTTCTTTAAAATCATTTCAAAAGAGATTTGGAAAGCAAATACCTTCTATAAAAGTCTTGATTTTATAAATTTAAAACCTATTTAAAGCTTTTTCAAAATCTCTTTTGAGGGTTTGATCTAATTTGACCAAAAATCAAAAACTTTTAATTTAAGTTTCAAAAACCAAAAAGTGGTACAACCTATTTCAAACATCTTTGTGTTGATTTCAGAATCCTAAGGTTGTAACCTTCTTCCTCACAAAACAAAGGATTTAAAAGTATTTTTAAAAAAGAGAGGCTTCCAAAATTGTTTATAAAGGCTCTTTCCTCGTCTTTTCTAAAAACTCCCCTCTCCCTTTAAGCTTGGGATATCGAGTTGGTAGTGTGTTGTGATCATAACCCATGGTGCCATGATGAAACCTGGGCCCCATATCTGATGCATCCACATGGCTTGCTGCCGGGCGTACGCAGGTATCGAGGTACGTGACTATGACCGCTCTAAGTGGTACCCGCATACCACCATAATCCTAAGCTTAGTTTTTCAAAATCCTACTTCAAAAGCAACAGCTTGAAAATAGTTTTATTTAAAACAAAAGATGTTTTGGATTTCAAAAATCCCCATTCATATACCCTATCTTGTTTTAACAATGGGGCTTCAAAATCCAAAACCATGCCAAAACAAATCCTTGTTTGGAGTAAAAACAACTTTCAAAAGAAAAAGTGGGATTTGGAAAAAAAATTTCTTTCCTCAACTTCTTCACCATCAAAACTCTAGGCCTCTTTCAAATGTTTTGAAAACCTTGCTCCTATTCTAAAAAGCTATACGAAAAGATACTTCAAACCCTTTTATTTGTGTTCTTGAAAAAATTGACAAAAACGGTTTTCTTCAAATAGCATTTTCCAAAAATGGATTTATGAAAACTGTTCCCAAAGCTTCATCAAAATGCTTTGCAAATTTGCAAAAGTTTTTGGTTCTCCAAAAATTAAAAAAAAAAGTGTCGTAAAAAGGGATTTTATTTTCAATGAAAAACTCATTCAAGTTGCTTCCCTATCTTGCAAAAAGAAAAAGGGATATCATTTCGGAAAGAAAACTACTTCCAAAATTCTCTTTTGATCCAAAAACCGTTGTTTATAGAAAAATAGTTTTTCCAAATGACTTTTGAACTCGCTTTACAAATTTTTGGTGTGTGAAAATGTTTTCAGCTAGTATTTAAACCTGTTTCCCAAAAACCTCAGTTTACAAACAAAAAAAGGATGATTTCAAAAGGAAATTTGAAACTTGGTTTGTGAAAATTTCAGAAAGCTCTTTTGAGAAACGACATCTCTTCAAAAACCACTTTGATCAAGCAAAGTGCCTTCACCCTTTTTATCAAAATACCTCTCTCCATTCGAAAGGTTTTATGCAAACTATTTTCCCAAAAAGCCATTCTTTCAAAACCTTTCATTAAAAAAGGCTCCTTTACAAAAACCTGATGCACTAATGCATGTTGAATAACCGGTAATAGCCATCAACCTTAGATGAACCCCTCGAGCCATCCTTCAAGAGTAGCAACCCATAAATCTTGGGGACGAGATTCCTGTAAGGGGGGTGGACTGTAACAACCCGGAGTTTTGCACAACCAAAAATATGAACTTTTTAAAAAATTTCTTATAGTGTGTGAATCATGTAGTCGCTAAGTCAAACCTAAGTCAAACCGAGGAGATACGACTAATGAATTAGTGCATTCATATAGAATTGATTATAGGAGTGTGTCGTTACTCTTGAGTGGTTTCGTGTTTTGAATTTTGTTGGAGTTTGAAGTGCACAAATCCGTAGCAAAGTCCTCCCATACCAATTTTAAGTTCCATCAATTATTATCCCTAAGTTCATCTATGTCATGGAGCTCAGAAAACAACAAGATAACCATTTATCTCAATTCAACAATAATCATTTCATAATAACCGGGCTCATATTCCGGCATAATAATTAAGCAAGTTATACATTTAGTGATGATTAAAGCAAGATGGTAGAGAGAGGGGGAGCTAGGACTTGCCTTTGCTACTGGCTACTTCTGGCACGTTCTCATAGTCGGAGTCTTTGCTTTCCTGGTAGTCACCATCGTCTATTGGCGTAGCTATCGGATAAGACTGCTAGCCCAATCGGCCAATGGTGCTGTAGAGAAGGTGTCACAGAACCGACCAATTTATAAGAGCACAAGTACAAAAACAATCGCCGGAACGATCAAATTCTCGAACTTGAGCCCATATAAACCCGGTAGTCAGCTGAAATCTCGAAGGATTTCAAACCAACTTGCATACAACCAAGATCACAGTAATTCAACATAACATATCGTACGTTACAACATTTCGCAGACGTTCGCAAATAGATTACATCATCACAGAGTCATCGTTATTACAAAACTAGTCTTGTAAAACATGCGGAAGCAAATAGTTTAACTTACACACCTGAGTTCAAATACACATACTGGTTCGCTGATCACAGCCTGCAAAAGCATTCAGATAAGAGAACAGAGATCATGCCCATGATCTAGTCTTCATCACCCGCCGGGTGGAGACAATACTTACAGAATCCCTGATATAGAAGGTCATCTGCAACAAGAGGGAATAAACCCTGAGTACGGGAATGTACTCAGCTAGACTTACCCATCGAAAACCAAACAAATGACACCAAGGATTATGCATAGCTTAATGTAGTGGATCTGGCTGACACTTTCTTTTTGCAGAAAAGCATAAGTAATAATGATCAACTCTTAGCCTAAATAGCAGTGACTTTTTAGCCATTAACCTGTCATCTATATTAGCACCTATACTAAGCAATCATTTTATTAGGGTGCAAACATTAATAACCATATCAGGTATTCATTGTGGCAACCTTATCATCATCATCCATTTAACCATATCGTTAAATTAATTGAATCTACGTTGCCTCTGCTCAGTCAAGTTCTCACTATCCAGGAGAGACGGCGATTCGAATCGATTCCTATCCAGCTGGAGGGGTATTCCTAAACACAAACCCTGCTTCCCCCGTCAGGGTCGCAAACAAGTCACCTTTGGTACGATTCAGGAGTCACGAGTCTGAACAGATCGATATTCTCAGAGAACCACTCTGCCAAGGTTGTTCGGGACTCTAACCCACCTTGGACTTATGCCAATGGCTCTCCGCACATCCTTACTACCTCCAGAATGCACGCCACTGCTCGCGTCCCCGGCCTGAGTCGAGCTACTAAGCTTCGCAGTCGGAACGACTTATTCGGCCAGCTAAGTGTTAGGCTGCGTTCAACATGACATGAGGACGTACAGCGTATCGGTCCTTAAACGACTTAGACGGAGTCACTATGTTCAAACCTACACAAGACCCTGCCCGGTCTTAATTCATTATTCACATGGTTCTTTTCCATGATAGCAAATATAGCCAACCGTGATCCACCTCATCCTACAGCTCGCTGGTGATAGAAAATCACCTGACTTCTACCGCACTAAGCATGGCTAAGCATTTAACCCGTTCCTAAACTTAAATAGGATTCCAGTGCGATATCTGGACAAGGAAGGATATATAATGCAGCAATTGGTTCCAACCAATTCCTATACTTAATGCATCATCAACAATAAAAGATACTCAATGTATTTGTAAAAACATGGGAGGCTTAATATGCTCTGGGGCTTGCCTTTTAGGAACGAGGAAGGCTGGTGGTCAGGGCACTCGGGCAATTCCTCCACGGCAACTGCTTCGTCGGCTTCCTGCACCTCAGGCTCCTCCTCCTGGTTGGCTCCCTTGAACTCCAGCAGCGTCACTCCCTCCAGCACACCTATTGCATGAATGCGCAAGATAAATATCATGGATGCACATGAACGAGTGTCAGGGATGCTCGGGGAATGCGCATGTTCGCTGTAGTTTGCATATTCCAACTTAAGCCCTATTCAAATCACTTTACTTACCAAGTTTATACAACCTAATGTATAATTGCTCATCTTCAGTTAATGACCTAGCACCTGCACCTAAGCATATCCTCAAGTTAGGCTAACCCCTAAACAATCAACGAGAACATTGTATCGAGCATACACTCAAGCATTTGTATTTCAGCAAAATGAAGACTATGTAGCGGTACAGTAAACTAGCCATAACTGGAGATTTATAAATCCAATTGACATGCAACAAGACAATTTGGAAAGCTTATAAAATTGTATACAATTCATTTTCAGACCACAAAGCATGATTCAACACTTTACCAGGTCGAATTATTTGATCAATAGAACTCTGTCCTCACAAGGCAGTGAGTAAGCAAAACTGGAACCTAACTTTAAACAGCTGTAGTTTCTAAACTACTAGGCCAAATGCCCTCAAATTTTAACAGGAGCTAGATACATAAATTAGCTACAACTCTTGTATTCATCACATTCATAGCAAATCAAAATATCATGGGGAACTTTCCAAAGTCCCCAGATCTGTCCAGAGGGACATGATGCAAACAAAATAATTATTAACTTATGATGTAAACAAATGATTGGACAAAACTAACTCTACTCACTTATTACACATATCACAAGAACACCAGAAAGTAGGGTGTTCATCACCCAAACATTTCTTTGCATACATTTCTTAATTTATTTAATTAATTAGAGGAAATGGTAAACATATATGAAAACTACACCATTAAATCTACAAAAATTACAGTAGATACTACATGCTCTAAGTAGACTACCATAAAAATTTCACACCATTTGAGTAAGTATAACAGCCTACACAAAAATGATAAGGCATAATGGCTTAAAATGGCATAATTTGGAAACCTTAGTGAAAAGTGTCAAGCAACAGATTTCATATTTTTCCTAGCAACCTTAAGGTACTAGGACATTCTCCAACAAATTTCATGGTCATTGGATTCATAGATAAATTACTAAAATTCACACAAGGATCATTCAATGATAAAAGGAAAATCTATAACTCAAAAATCATACAAGCAATGACTCTCAAATTTTAACCAGAGCTTCTACTAAGCAAGACTAGCTTACCCACAAAATTTCATAATTTTTGGAGCACAGAAACTCAAGATATGATTTAAACAACTTTGCATGCATTCAAAAACACTTTTCAAGTTCCTATTTAATTCATCCAAAATTTCTACATAATGTGCTCAAGACATATTTTTCTTAAATACTAGACCCCACTGTGAGTCTAACAAAATTTGAATCACATCATTTGGATCTACACATTTGGAGATACAAAATTTACAAAACAACATCAAACTCTGCATAAATGAGCTAGCTTTGAATCAAACAGTCACTGACAGCAGGGACCCGCATGTCAGCCGGACCCGCTTGTCAGTGAGACAGAACAGAGGAGGCGCACGCGACGGCGCGGCCAACGACGTAGCTTGCCGGCGGTGGCTCCTCCGGCGAAACCAAGGACACCGGCATGATCTCCGTGATGAGGTGGTTCGATTGGTGCTACCAGCTAGAGCTACGACCTAGCGGAGGGAGCTTGTCGCGGGTGATGGCGGCATGGCAAAGCTCCGGTGCGAGCTGCCGGCGACGGCAAGCCACGGCTGGCTCAACCGAGCACGGTATGAGCTACAGGAGGTCGCCACGATGCTATCCTAGCAAAGAGAAGAGGCGGGGAGGGTTCCTATCTACCCCGACCACGGTGGCCTCTACTCCGGCGAGGGCACGCTCATGGCGGCGGTGACTGGAATGGTGAATGCGCCCTTACGAACACTCAAACAGCTCGGCTAAGGGGTGGAGAAGGTAGAGGAGAATATGGCGGAGCTACGGACGAGTTGGCCGACACGTTTTTGCAGCGGCGAGCGAGCTAGGCGAGGGCGAAGCTTGGTCGGCAATGGTGGAGCTACTGCGGCTCTGTCGCTGCGCGCGGTGGAGGCGAAGGAAATGTAAATTGAGCTGATGAACAGGTCGGGCAGGTGCGCGGGCGGGTCCATGTCGTGGCCGGTCGTGCCAGGACGCCCGCGGCACGTGGCAGTGCGCTGAGGCGACCAGCGACGGAGGCGCCACACGGCCGTTGTTCTCTGAAACCAGTCGCCACTGTAGCACGTCTGAAACGGCGATTCAGTTAACCAATGGCGACTGACAGGCGAAGTTTGACGATGATTAGCTTCTCATCCGTTGGTTATCAGCCAAATCAGTCAAGATACAAATTGTAGCCCTAAGTACTAGCTACACTTTATGTTAAATGACCAAGACCTAATTCTCAATGGATCATGAGTTGTATCAAGCCAAAGTTGGCTCGATCAAACTGGAATTGTATTAAGGACTTAGAAAATTTTTCAAATGTTGAATCCACCTTCATTGCTGACTTGTGGGTCCTTTTTGAACATGTTGTGCACATTTTCATGACTTAGCTTCTAAACAAAGTTTGTTCCTTATAAAATTTGCTACAACTTTGTTTTAGGTTGCTCAGACATGCAAACATCCTAAGCTACACTTTTTAAACAGTCAAACAAAAGGGTTTAGGGGTCAAAATTGGTCAAACCATGACTTGGGAACTTAATTAGTCAAAGTGATCAACATGAACAATGTCCCAAATGACATTCTAGGTGTAACTAAGTTACTTAAAAGAATTTTTAGCCACACCATACATTGGTCACACAAGAATCAAGCAAGGTATGTACTGAAACAATGAAAAACACATGAAATGTTACATTTGTTTCATAGTCATGTTTCCCATGTTTCATGATCTTGTTGCATAGTACTAACTAACCATGTTTCACTAAAGTAGGTGACATGTTGCACTTGAGTGTTGCACACTATTTATTTCATAAAACAACACATACATGAAATATGACAATATGTTGCAATGTTTCACAAGCATGTTTCATGCAATATAAGCTCATGAATGGATGAATGATGCTCATGTTAATGAAATGCAAGTGCAAATGTGGAAGCCAAACACCTGGGGTGTTACATCCCTCCCCCTTATAAAAATGTCGTCCCGAGATTTGAAAAGCGTACCATTGTTGATAGAATTCCTTATAACCATCCCTCAAATAATCTTCCCTTTCCCACGTTGCATCGTGTTCACTACCCTGGTTACTCCACATGACTTTGTAAAACTTGACCACTCGACTCCGAGTCACTCGCTCACGAGTGTCAATCACTCGGACCAGCTTTTCTTCAAAGGTCAAATCAGATTTTAACTCGATATCCCCCAATGGAACTCTCTCTTCAGGGACGCGAAGACATTTCTTCAATTGGGATACATGAAAGACATTGAAGATAGCACTCATCTCTGGAGGTAATTGAATCTTGTACGCCACCTTACCACTTTGTCCAATGATTTCAAACGGACCAACATATCTCGGCGCAAGCTTTCGCTTCACACCAAAGTGTTGGACACTCTTCATAGGTGAGACTTTCAGATAAACGAAGTCTCCAACTTCGAACTCAATAGGTTTTCTACGTCGATCAGCATAACTTTTCTGCCTAGCTTGAGCTGCGGCCATGTGGGTTTGGATAGTATGGACTTGTTCTTCGGCTTCTTGAACAAAATCAATTCCATAATATCTCCTTTCACCGGCTTCCACCCAGTTCAACGGGGTTCTACACTTCCGGCCATACAAAGCTTCAAATGGTGCCATCTTTATACTCTCTTGATAACTGTTATTGTATAAGAATTCAGCTAGGGGTAACCATTTTTCCCATGAGCCCTTAGCCGAGATGACACATGCTCTCAACATATCTTCTAAGATTTGATTCACTCGTTCAGTTTGCCCATTGGTTTGCGGATGATAAGCAGAACTTCTTACTAGCTTAGTTCCTAATAATCCGTGTAAGTGCTCCCAAAAGCGAGCAGTGAACTATGGTCCTCTATCAGAGACAATAGTACGAGGGATCCCATGAAGTCGGACTATCTGATTAAAGTACAACTCCGCATAGTCGGTGGGACGAAAGTCTATGCGGACAGGAATGAAGTGTGCTGACTTGGTCAAACGGTCTATAATCACCCAAATAGAGTTAAAGTTCCTCTGAGTAGTAGGGAGTCCAACAATAAAATCCATACTTATCTCCTCCCATTTCCAACCTGGAATAGAGAGTGGCTGAAGTAATCTAGCTTTCATGTGCACAGCCTTGACTCGACAACAAGTGTCACACCTAGCCACATAAGCGGCTATCTCTTTCTTCATTTTGGTCCACCAAAATAGAGGCTTCAAATCATGATACATTTTGCTACTACCAGGATGAATAGATAATTTAGAGGAATGGGCTTCAGATATGATTTGATTCCTAAGCTCTCTATCCTTCGGAACCACTAACCTATCCTTGAACCATAACACGTCGTTCTCATCTACCCGAAAATGTTTAGTTTCTTGCTCTTTCATCTTACGCTTGATGTGAAACACACCTGCATCTGTCTTCTATAGCTCGAAAATTCGACTCTATAGAGTACAACTGACAGTGATGTTGTGAAGGACTGCAGGATGAAGGAGCTTTGACAAATGGACATCACTCTCAATCAATGAGTGGCAATGAGACTTCCTGCTTAAGGCATCCGCTACGACATTTGCCTTGCCAGGGTGATAGTGCACTTGGAGGTTATAATCCTTGATCAACTCGAGCCATCTTCTCTGACGCATATTCAACTCAGGTTGAGTGAAGATGTACTTGAGACTTTTATGATCAGTGTAGATGTTGCATACATTGCCAAGTAAATAATGTCTCCAGGCCTTCAAAGCATGAACAACGGCAGCGAGTTCCAAGTCATGCGTTGGATAATTCACTTCATGCTTCCAAAGTTGGCGAGAGGTATAAGCAATGACTCTACCTTCCTGCATAAGAACACCTCCTAACCCAATACCTAATGCATCGCAGAACACATCAAAAGGTTTCTCGATATTCGGTTGTGCCAAAACCGGAGCCGAAGTTAGAAGAGTTCGTAGGGTATGGAAAGCCGCATCACACTCGGGAGTCCAGACAAACTTCATGTCTTTTTGTAGCAACCGAGTCATAGGCTTGGCTATTTTAGAGAAATCTGGGATGAAGCGACGATAATAGCCAGCCAACCCTAGAAAACTCCGAACCTCGTGCACCGAGATTGGAGCCTTCTAGTTCAACACTTCTTGCACCTTGGTGGGATCAACCATAATTCCACCATCCGACAATACGTGTCCAAGAAAAGGTACCTCGCGAAGCCAAAATTCACATTTGCTGAACTTTGCATACAGCTGGTGTTCCCGCAATCTAGTGAGAACCACCCGCAAATGTTCAACATGATCTTCTTCATTCTCAGAATAGACCAGGATATCATTTATAAATACCACCACAAATTTGTCCAACTCGGGCATAAACACCGAATTCATAAGATACATAAAATGTGCGAGGGCGTTGGTCAATCCAAAAGACATAACCAGGTACTCATACAGACCATGTCACATAGAGAATGTGGTTTTTGGGACATCCTCAGGCCGAATTTTGATTTGATGATACCCAGATCTCAAATCAATCTTGGAAAAGACTTTTGCTTTAGACAACTGATCAAACAAGATATCTAAGCGTGGCAGAGGGTACTTATTCTTGATTGTAACTGCATTCAAAGGTCTATAATCTACACACATGCATAGGGATTGATCCTTTTTCTTCACAAAGATAGCTGGGCACCCCCACAGAGATGAACTAGGATGGATAAGGCCTTTCTTTAGAAGTTCATTCAACTGGGTCTTAAGTTCAGCTAGTTCATTGGGAGGCATTCTATATGGCCTTCTAGAGATAGGAGCTGTGCCAGGAAGCAACTCTATCTTGAACTCCACTTCTCGATCCGAGGGCAATCCAGGCAAATCATCGGGAAAAACATCCGGAAAGTCACACACTATAGGGATATCTGCAAAAGCCTTTGCTTGCACCGTATTAGCCGCACAAGAAAGATTGATGTCCCTAGGTAGTTACACCAGAAAACCTTCCTGATTACTAGGATCTCTGAGCATGACTACTCTAGTCGATGTATCAATAAGCACCCCATAACTGCTCATCCAATTCATTCCCAATATCACATCGATACATAGCCCCGGTAAAACTACCAGATCAACTTGATAACTTCGCCCCTCTATCTCAAATTGTACGTCCCCAACTACCAGCTTGGTTGGGATAATACCACTAGCAGCCCTAATACAATAACCCTCACCCTCAACAGTATATGTTTTCTGCATAAACTTGGATGCAAATGCTGGACTAATAAAGGAATGCAAAGCACCTGAATCAAATAGTACAACTACAGGGTGTTGATCAATCAGAAACTTACCAGCAGTCACTACCTCTCCTGAAGGAATCTCAGTAATATTAGTGTGGTTCACCTGCCCCTGACGGCCACCTTGGTAGTTATTCTTCTTAGGGTAAGGGCACTCCCTTGCCCAGTGGCCTGTCTTGTTGCAGTTCCAGCATGACATGTTGCTTGGAGGAGCCCTAGAAGTGCCCTGACTGGTAGTGCCATTGGGAAGAGCAACTGTAAATGCCTTGCGAAACCCAGTCTTGGCAGGATTCTTCTTCTGCGGTGGGCAAAACTTAGCAGCTGACGCTAGAGGACGGAATGGAGCCCTCTGTGTGACGGGAGCCTTGGATTGTGAGGCACCTGCCTCATAGGCCCTCTTACGACTTTTTGAAGCACCATACACAGCATTGTTGTTCTCTTGCGATAAAGCATCACTCACAAACTCATTAAAATGAGCACACTTGCAATTTCCCATGGTCTTCATCAGTTTGGGGCTAAGTCCCCGCTTGAAGCTAGCAATCTTCTTGGCATCGGTGTCCACAAACTCGGTAGCATACCTTGCAAGGTTGTTGAAAGCTTGCAGGTATTCATTCAGGCTCTTGTTCCCTAGGGTCAGCTTCATGAACTCTGTATGCTTGATCGCCATGAGACCAGGAGGAATATAATTTCCCCTGAAAGCAGACTTGAACTGATCCCAAGTGATTTGGGCATTAGCGGGCATAGTGGACCGATGATGACTCCACCAAATGCCAGCTGGCCCATGCAGTTGGTGAGATACGTACTCAGTCTTTAGCACCTCAGTCAAGCGGAGCAGACGGAACTTCTGCTCAAGAGTATTCAACCACTCATCAGCTTGTAGAGGCTCCTCAGCCTCCTTGAAGATCGGGGGTTTCGTGTCAAGGAAATCCTTGAAATCACTGTATTGATTTGGTTCCGGTCCTTGGCGTGGACCACGGCCATCACGATTCACAATCGTATGGAGGGCCTCGGCCATAGTGCGCTGTCCTTCCGCAAGCATTGTTATCAATTCCGTTGGTGTGGGTGGTGGTGGCGGTGGAAGATCATCATCATCATCACCACCCGCACCGGTGGAACGAGTACGAGGCATCTGCACAATACGCAACCAGTAATTATTGATGATGTCAGCACATTGGAGAGGAATAATGTAATTGTGCCAAACTGAATTTAATGACGAGAATGAAAACTTGATACAGTAAACAGAGGCAATAATTCATTCTCTAATCACCACATCATCAAGTAGATTACTAGCGCCATACGCAGTGCATTCCAACATGACAAGTTTTAAACTTAACCATTACGATACGCATCCCGAAGGGAGCGAATTAAAGTACATTACATGCCAAATTTGAATTTAAAAAGGTACATCCAACATCAGTCTTCATACTTAAGTTCATTACATCAATGACTGCAAAAGCTAAACTAGTGAGACTTGTTAACGAACTACTCATCAAAGTGATCACTGTCCACATCGGAGACACCTTGGACTTCTTCTGGGTCTTCCTCTTCTTCTTCATCTGCCGGCTCAGCTGCATTGTCAACCATCTGCACATCCTCTTCTTCCTCATCGGCCTCAATCACTTGAGGTCCACCCACATTTAGATACCTTGGTATGGGGTGAGGAATAGGAAACAGACGGTTGTGCAATTGATGGTGCTCAACTTGAAGCTCTTCAAGATGTTCTTGTAGTGCTTGCTCCCTTTGAAAGGCGTTGTGGTTGGCCAAAATCCAACCCCGACGTCTTTCTTCTGCTAACTCTAAAGCTGCATCCCGGTGACGTGTCACACGATCCAACTCTTGTGCAGCCTCATCTCTCTCAATAGTGAGGTTCATCAGCTGGTTATGAAGCTTGTCTCTCTCACGTGCGGTTTGACCCCACTGTTGCAGACGATAATTTCAATATCGTGAATCTCCTCAACCTCTTGCTGAGCTCTCCCACATGCATCCGCCCTACGGCGATACTTGCGGGCACGCAACCTGAATTTGTGCTGGGCTTCCATTGCCTTGCCAGCTTCATCTAGCGCACTTGAAAGGGTGTTTTTCCTGACTCGACAAAGCTTTAAGACTACCATCATAGCACTCATTCCTGCGTTGTCGCTATGCACACGTTCGCCACGGCCTCGAACTAAGGCCTGACCAACGTCCTGAGTCCACTCATCCTCAGTAGGAGACACTCAGGGAATGGATGAAGCAGGTCCACCCACTAACTCATCCCCGAAGCTCTGTGCTATATCCATCAGCACATCCAAGGTAGCAACCTAAGCGGCTTCCGACGGGCTTCGTCCATTAGTCTCAAAAAGGGATGCAATTCACGTGAGAGGATTATTTTGCTGAGAGATTGCACTTTACACTTGGGATAAGCAATTATAAGGGAGGGAGTAATGCAATATGAATGACATGAGTGAATATGGTGCATGCGCATTCCGTACGTCCTCACAAACCTATTAAAATTTAAGCTTTAGCGGAATATACGGTGGCATACATACGTTCTCTCAATTAGCGGTAACTAGTCGATCTACATGGTGCGTTGTTAGCGTACCTGTAGAAACTTCATTGCAGCCCAACCCAACAAGATATAATGCCAATTATCACCAGTAGTAACAAAGATACTCTCCATATATGCATCCCCCGATATATATACTTCGGTATCCAAACTACCTGACAAATGTACCCACAATTAAGTACCTTCATATATACATGTATGCAACATGTAAATACTCCAGTAACCACAACTAGCTCTCCCCTAGACCGACGGTTAGACGGTCATGCTCTCGTAACTCACACTTACCTTAGCGTAGAGGCAATTGATCCATACATTACCATTCAAACGAATGGCATCCATGCAATATCACGCCGCATGGACAATGAAATAGAAACAATCAATTCCCCCAAGTTAGTAATTATATATAAGCCACCTAGAAGTCCTTAAGTGGGCTATAAAGGATGTGATCACCAGTATACCATAAAAATTTTGATTTTTGAACACTTATATATAACTATAAGTTGGAAAACCGTTTTTACAACAAAAGCTTTTGTTTTAAATAGCCGTAAGACATGTTTAATGTTGAATCTAGCTCTGATGCCAGCTGTCATAGAACCGACCAATTTACAAGAGCACAAGTACAAAAACAATCGCCGGAACGATCAAATTCTCGAACTTGAGCCCATATAAACCCGGTAGTCAACTGAAATCTCGAAGGATTTCAAACCAACTTGCATACAACCAAGATCACAGTAATTCAACATAACATATCGTACGTTACAACATTTCACAGACGTTCGCAAATAGATTACATCATCACAGAGTCATCGTTATTACAAAACCAGTCTTGTAAAACATGCGGAAGCAAATAGTTTAACTTACACACCCGAGTTCAAATACACATACTTGTTCACTGATCACAGCCCGCAAAAGCATTTAGATAAGAGAACAGAGATCATGCCCATGATCTAGTCTTCATCACCCGCCGGGTGGAGACAATACTTACAGAATCCCTGATATAGAAGGTCATCTGCAACAAGAGGGAATAAACCCTGAGTACGGGAATGTACTCAGCTAGACTTACCCATCGAAAACAAAACAAATGACACCAAGGATTATGCATAGCTTAATGTAGTGGATCTGGCTGACACTTTCTTTTTGCAGAAAAGCATAAGTAATAATGATCAACTCTTAGCCTAAATAGCAGTGACTTTTTAGCCATTAACCTGTCATCTATATTAGCACCTATACTAAGCAATCATTTTATTAGGGTGCAAACATTAATAACCATATCAGGTATTCATTGTGGCAACCTTATCATCATCATCCATTTAACCATATCGTTAAATTAATTGAATCTACGTTGCCTCTACTTAGTCAAGTTCTCACTATCCGGGAGAGACGACGATTCGAATCGATTCCTATCCAGCTGGAGGGGTATTCCTAAACACAAACCCTGCTTCCCCCGTCAGGGTCGCAAACAAGTCACCTTTGGTACGATTTAGGAGTCACGAGTCTGAATAGATCGACATTCTCAGAGAACCACTCTGCCAAGGTTGTTCGGGACTCTAACCCGCCTTGGACTTATGCCAATGGCTCTCCGCACATCCTTACTACCTCCAGAATGCACGCCACTGCTCGCGTCCCCGGCCTAAGTCGAGCTACTAGGCTTCGTGGTTAGAACGACTTATTCGACCAGCTAAGTGTTAGCCTGCATTCAATATGACATGAGGACGTACAGCGTCTTGGTCCTTAAATGACTCAAACGGAGTCACTATGTTCAAACCTACATAAGACCCCGCCCGGTCTTAATTCATTATTCACATGGTTCTTTTCCACGATAGCAAATATAGCCAACCGTGATCCACCTCATCCTACAGCTCGCAGGTGACAGAAAATCACCTGACTTCTACCACACTAAGCATGGCTAAGCATTTAACCCATTCCTGAACTTAAATAGGATTCCAGTGCGATATCTGGACAAGGAAGGATATATAATGCAGCAATTGGTTCCAACCAATTCCTATACTTAATGCATCATCAACAATAAAAGATACTCAATGTATTTGTAAAAACATGGGAGGCTTAATATGCTCTGGGGCTTGCCTTTTAGGAACGAGGAAGGCTGGTGGTCAGGGCACTCGGGCAATTCCTCCACGGCGACTGCTTCGTCGGCTTCCTACACCTTGGGCTCCTCCCCTGGTTGGCTCCCTCGAACTCCAGCAACGTCACTCCCTCCGGCACACCTATTGCATGAATGCGCAAGATAAATATCATGGATGCACATGAACGAATGTCAGGGATGCTCGGGGAATGCGCATGTTCGCTGTAGTTTGCATATTCCAACTTAAGCCCTATTCAAATCACTTTACTTACCAAGTTTATACAACCTAATGTATAATTGCTCATCTTCAGTTAATGACCTAGCACCTGCACCTAAGCATATCCTGAAGTTAGGCTAACCCCTAAACAATCAACGAGAACATTGTATCGAGCATACACTCAAGCATTTGTATTTCAGCAAAATGAAGACTATGTAGCGGTACAGTAAACTAGCCATAACTGGAGATTTATAAATCCAATTGACATGCAACAAGACAATTTGGAAAGATTATAAAATTGTCCACAATTCATTTTCAGACCTCAAAGCATGATTCAACACTTACCAGGTCGAATTCTTTGATCAACAGAACTCTGTCCTCACAAGGCAGAGAGTAAGCAAAACTGGAACCTATCTTTAAACAGTTATAGTTTCTAAACTACTGGGCCCAATGCCCTCAAATTTTGACAGGAGCTAGAAACATAAATTATCTACAACTCTTGTATTCATCACATTCACAGCAAATCAAAATATCATGGGGAACTTTTCAAAGTCCCCAGATCTGTCCAGAGGGACATGATGCAAACGAAATAATTATTAACATATGATGTAAACAAATAATTGGACAAAACTAACTCTACTCACTTATTACACATCACAAGAAGACCAGAAAGTAGGGTGTTCATCACCCAAACATTTCTTTGCATACCTTTCTTAATTTATTTAATTAATTAGAGGAAATGGTAAACATATATGAAAACTATACCATTAAATCTACAAAAATTATAGTAGATACTACATGCTCTAAGTAGACTACCATAAAAATTTCACACCATTTGAGTAAGTATAACAGCCTACACAAAAATGATAAGGCATAATGGCTTAAAATGGCATAATTAGGAAACCTTAGTGAAAAGTGTCAAGCAACAGATTTCATATTTTTCCTAGTATCCTTAAGGTACTAGGACATTCTCCAACAAATTTCATGGTCATTGGATTCATAGATAAATTACTAAAATTCACACAAGGATCATTCAATGATAAAAGGAAAATCTATAACTCAACAATCATACATGCAATGACTCTCAAATTTTAACCAGAGCTTCTACTAAGCAAGACTAGCTTACCCACAAAATTGCATAATTTTTGGATCACAGAAACTCAAGATATGATTTAAACAAGTTTACATGCATTAAAAAACACTTTTCAAGTTCCTATTTAATTCATCCAAAATTTCTACATAATGTGCTCAAGACATATTTTTCTTAAATACTAGACCCCACTGTGAGTCTAACAAAATTTGAATCACATCATTTGGATCTACACATTTGGAGATACAAAATTTACAAAACAGCATCAAACTGTGCATAAATGAGCTAGCTTTGAATCAAACAGTCACTAACAGCAGGGACCCGCATGTCAGCCGGACCCGCTTGTCAGTGAGACAGAATAGAGGAGGCGCACGCGACGGCGCGGCCAACGACGTAGCTTGCCGGCGGCGGCTCCTCCGGCGAAACCAAGGACACCGACGTGATCTCCGTGATGAGGTGGTTCGATTGGTGCTACCAGCTAGAGCTACGACCTAGCGGAGGGAGCTTGTCATAGGTGATGGCGGCACGGCAAAGCTCCGGCGCGAGCTGCCGGCGACGGCAAGCCACGGCTGACTCAACCGAGCATGACATGAGCTACAGGAGGTCACCACGGTGCTATCCCAGCAAAGAGAAGAGGCGGGGAGGGTTCCTAGCTACCCCGACCACGACGACCTCAACTCCAGCAAGGGCACGCTCATGGTGGCAGTGACTGGAATGGTGAATGCGCCCTTACCAAAGCTCAAACAGCTCAGCTAAGGGGTGGAGAAGGTAGAGGAGAACACGGCGGAGCTACGGACGAGCTGGCCGACGCGTTTTTGCAGCGGCGAGCGAGCTAGGCGAGGGCGAAGCTTGGTCGGCAATGGCGGAGCTGCTGCGGCTCTATCGCTGCGCGCGGTGGAGGCGAAGGAAATGTAAATTGAGCTGATGAACAGGTCGTGCAGGCGTGCGGGCGGGTTCATGTCGTGGTTGGCCGTGCCAGGACGCCCGCGGCGTGTGGCAGCACGCTTAGGCGACCGGCGACGGGTGGTGCCAAGTGGCCGTTGTTCTCTGAAACCTGTCGCCACTATAGCATGTCTGAAACGGCGATTCAGTTAACCAATGGCGACTGACAGGCGAAGTTTGACGATGATTAGCTTCTCATCCATTGGTTATCAGCCAAATCAGTCAAGATACAAATTGTAGCCCTAAGTACTAGCTACACTTTATGTTAAATGACCAAGACCTAATTCTCAATGGATCATGAGTTGTATCAAGCCAAAGTTGGCTCGATCAAACTGGAATTGTATTAAGGACTTAGAAAATTTTTCAAATGTTGAATCCACCTTCAATGCTGACTTGTGGGTCCTTTTTGAACATGTTGTGCACATTTTCATGACTTGGCTTCTAAACAAAGTTTGTTCCTTATAAAATTTGCTACAACTTTGTTTTAGGTTGCTCAGACATGCAAACATCCTAAGCTACACTTTTTAAACAGTCAAACAAAAGGGTTTAGGGGTCAAAATTGGTCAAACCATGACTTGGGAACTTAATTAGTCAAAGTGATCAACATGAACAATGTCCCAAATGACATTCTAGGTGTAACTAAGTTACTTAAAAGAATTTTTAGCCACACCATACATTGGTCACACAAGAATCAAGCAAGGTATGTACTGAAACAATGAAAAACACATGAAATGTTACATTTGTTTCATAGTCATGTTTCCCATGTTTCATGATCTTGTTGCATAGTACTAACTAACCATGTTTCACTAAAGTAGGTGACATGTTGCACTTGAGTGTTGCACACTATTTATTTCATAAAACAACACATACATGAAATATGACAATATGTTGCAATGTTTCACAAGCATGTTTCATGCAATATAAGCTCATGAATGGATGAATGATGCTCATGTTAATGAAATGCAAGTGCAAATGTGGAAGCCAAACACCTGGGGTGTTACAGAAGGAGAGGGAGTGAGGCGGCCTCAATGGCGCCAGTGATTCCTGATTTGGGGGAAATCAGAGTAGAGCAAGGAGGAGAAGGGGAGAGGAGGAGTGGAGGGAGATGGGGTGTTCCCGCTCTTGGAGGAGCTGGTGGCAGGGTGAGCGATGTCGGAGCGGCACTAGTCGAGACTATTTTTGGGTAGGCCATGTCGGTTCTGGAAGCAAGATATTTCTCACCCGTCGAGCTTACCCATGGCGCGTACAAGTGCCTAATCTGCTAGGTCGGTTTGCCATAATGTAGGCTTGCCCATGCATGCGCCCGAGAGAGCTCGAGCTCATCCATGGCAGTATGGCAGGGTGTGTTCACCACCGTGTGTTGAGGGAGCTAAAGTGAGTGAGAGAGAGAGGAGAGGAGAGGTGGGGTCGGAAAAGATCTCGTGAGTGTCCCGGTGTTCTTTACTTCACTAGGGCGAGGCGGTGAGAGCTGCGCCAGGCAGCTCAGGTGGTGATGCGGTATTTGTGTTGTCGGCCCAAGGTAGACGACGGGCCTGACAGCTGGGTCCCATGCGCTAGCGAGAGAGAGAGGAGAGGGGAGAGGAGGCGAGCATGAGTTGGGCTGAGGAGTGGCAACGGGCCAGCCTAGTCATGGGAGAGGGAGGAAGGGGATAAGAGAGGAGGAGGAGGTGGGCTGCTGCTGCTGCTGTGGGTTGAGGGAAGGAGGAAATGAGCCCAGTTCTCTTTTCTTATTCCTTTTTCCTTTTTCTTTTTCCCAGATTTCCTAGACTAAGTTTGAATGCATTTTGAACTCAAATTTTATTATAGATGCATGCAAGGTGTACCACCATATGTTCAACAAGCAAGCAAACACTCAAGCACACAATTCTACACCTATGATTTTATCCCTATGTTGTCCTATTTATATTAGCTCCTAGGTTAATTAGTTATATGTGTTGGTTCCTATGCAAGGTTTTAAAAGTTCAAATTTTAGTGATTTTTAAATTAGGTCAAAATTTAGGGTGTTACACTAATAGTCTTTTGGACCAACTGAGCAACAACTCTAGCTTCATCTTCTTCACTTCGATCACTCTGTCCATGCAGGAGGACTCTAGGCAATGAAGTCTTCTGAACACCCTTGTGATGTGTCTTGCTATAGGACGGCAAACACTTCACACGGAACTCTTCTGCTGCCTTGGTGATGAGCAACTGATGTTCACTAGGTAGATCCTCAAAATCAACCTTGAGGATTGCTTCGTTGTCCACGTTGACGATTGTGGTCCCACCGGTTGTGCCAAGAAAGCGTGTCGACACAAAAATGTGACGGTCACGTCCAACACGCAGCAAGCCGAGAGAAGCTCCACAGAGCAGATCCAAGAGGTCTCCATGGCCTCAAACAAAGGACCGGTCAGATCTAAGACTAAGGGCGTGCCAGTCAATTTAACCCTGTAATTGACAAGAAGGACAAAGGCAATCAGTAATTTAAGGCGGAACATGCTGGTGTTGCTCCTGACAGTTCCATATTTGTGTCTAAGTAGCCAATGAAATAAGGCTATCAACTAAAGAGTCGATATCCAGCATGTTCATGATGAAATAATAAAAAATAGATGCTATTGGCAATTATTAAGTATTAGTCATATGAATTTATCAGCCGGTAATCATGGAAACATGTAGAAACATAATGGATGATTTATATTTGAATGCATTTGAATTGATCAACATCATACTAGCTCATTAACCAAGACAAAAACAAGTACAATACACCATAATAGCTAGTATACATGCAGTGCATAGGCTATCGGCTAAATAGCCGATGCAAGTGACTTCATAGTACAATGCACAAACACTCATCCATTGAATATGATTAAATCAAGAAACTTATCAAATCTAATCTATGACCACCAACAGTGAGGTTCGACCGGATCGATGGTAGCTATCATGATAATGACAAATCAAATCCTCAAAGCTAGCAATTCATAATACTGTTTCATAGAAGCAAATCTATGAGCTCATCAAACCTAGGCTATCATCATTAACAATGGGGTTCGACCGGATCGATGGCAGCTATGATAATGATAATAGATTAAACACTCAAAGCAAACAAACCTACTCATACTTCAGCAGCATCATGAATACGTGTCATGAATGTGAAAGTGCAAGCAATCGGCCAAATAGCCGATGCAAGCATAGCAAGTAGTCAAGAGTCATATTTATTAGATGACACTCGCTTGGCGAGCATCTCCTGTTCAGGCATGTACTCTTGGGGTCTTTTCCATCTTCTGGATAAGTCCATCAAACACTGTCTTTGGGTTTGGCACCAACATCACGTCCTTCCACCATTCACGTGGTTCATCTAGCGTATCTAAATGAGATGCACAATGCAGAGATATGAATGCAAAGAATGGCCACAAGGGATGCATCACAAAAAAGCATTCAAAACAAGCTCAAGGTTATACAAGAAGGCATAGCACCTAGAGTTGTTTAACTAAACCTCACACAATCTATTATAAAAAGATAGCAAGCACATCAAGCATGGCACACAAGTTAACTTAAGTTTAGCTATTACAAGCATTCATCAATCAAGAATTAACTAAACATGTTTAGGTAGACAAGAGTAAGCTAATGCAATCAACCTAGGACATCCACAAAATCCGGGCAGCAGCATAGAAGTCAATTGTTTCAACCATAACAGGACCAACAGGCATCAAACAAAGGTGATCCTAGACTTTATGGAAAGCTTAGGAAATTGTCTACAACTTTGTTATTTACACCTAGAGCAGATTCAAAGGTTAATAAGGGTGAAAAACACTAACAAGCTGATCTACTCAAACTAGGAAAGAAAACTGACATGAACTTCAGAAATTCATAATTGGAGTTTTAATCATCCAACAAACATGATTCTTAATTTTATGGAAATATTATTAAGTTACCTATAACTTTATTATTATCATCTTAAGATGATTCTATAGCTAACAAGGTTAAACAACCCAATGAAGACATCTCTGTCCAGATTTGGACAGAACCTACCATTCCACTTGGAACAACAATAACTAGAGTTATAGACCACCAAAACTAGTGATCTTAGACATTTTAGAAATCTTAGTAAAAGCACTACAACTCTACTATTATCACCAATCATTCAGATCTGTCCAAATGACATGGAAAACCTGACAGCAAACTTCTAAAATCTATAACTCCTAAACCATCACGCCCAAAATGATGAAATTTTAGGACAAGCAATATAAGGAAATTATGTACAACTTTGGTATTGACTACATTAATAGAAAACATCATTTGTATTATGAAAATATCACCACCACAGAAACTGTACATGCAGTCATTTTAAGCACATAAGCAAAGTGGTGCTTCACTTCATTCTTTAACAAGGCTATACATGTACCACTAATCACATGGATCACAAACTACTATTAACATGGTCACTCAACATTAGTTATGGTTAGCATAAAAAGTATCTTAACACATCTCCAAAACATAGAGGTTACATATTGATGTTCCTTTCTCATTTTTATTCTATGGGCACTTGTCTACTAATTAGCAAACATAAACAAACCTATAAAGGAAAGCAACCTGCCCCAAGGTGATTCAAGGGCTGGCCTTAACAACACACAAACATACACATAGCACACATTAGAGTAAGAGCTAAAGCAAGGACTAGAAATATGCATAGGCAACATACTCGCTAGTTATTATATTAACAAGAGAGCAAGCACATAAGACATTGAACTAGCTTTAAACCATTATTGCTCCTAGCTCAACAACATTCAACTTAGGGTAAGCAAGGGAGCATCATATGACTTAACTACATGCATCTACTAGCAACTTTTATTCTCCTATTTATATATATAAAGCTATATATTGATTTTTAGGTGATGTGGCAAACATCTAGTTTGGACCTGAGATTTTAATGGATGGAAGATGATAACAAAACATAACTACTATTAGAAGATGACATGCTCAAGTGGTATAAGTTAATTATGACAAGAAAATCAAGTTTTAATCACAATTAAACATGTGAGAGCAACATAAATCTAAAACACACTATTTTCTGCAAACATATAGCCATATTATGGACCAACATGACATAACAACGTCATGCAAAGGTAGAGGAAAAACATTTTCCATTTTTACACCTTCTCAAAAATTATAACTCATTTAAAACCATTTATTAAGCACTTAGCAAGTTAAATCCATAACTTAGTCACACATGCACCAATAAATCTAAATTTTTTACCACATCACACATATGGCATCAGTAGCCTACCATAAAAATTTTACAACAATTAGAGCACTACAACTCTAGATATGAATTTATTCCTAGAAACCCTAATTTACAAAGATAAATGAAAACATCAAAAACTTTCTACTAACACATATCATATTATGACTCTACTATGTAGATCTAGTCACAAGGATTCCAAAACATGTTCATTTGCTATTTTATGATTTTTTTACAATTTACTATGAATTTTCAAAGTTTTAGCCGATTAAATGCAATAAACAGAAAAGATAAAAGAAAAACACATTTGCATCGGGAACCCTAGACTTTCCTTTAATTAACTAAGATTAGATCTAAAAATTCTTCTCTTTGATAATCTTGCATCAGGAACCCTGCAAGGAGTTTCTATTTCTTTTTTAACCCTTTCCACTTCTTCGGAGAGCCGAGCAGGGGACGGAGCAGAGGAGGACGTGGCAGGGCTGATTTCTGGCGAAGTGGTCGACGGCGGTGGAGGAGAAGTGGCAGCATAGCTTCCCTAGGGCTAGGCGCACCTGCCAAGTGGTGCAGCCCGAGCAGTGATGGTCTACAGGCTGCCAGCCACGGAGGCGGCGGTCTACAGCGGCAGCAGCTCCTGCAGTGGCGAGCGTCAACGGAGGAGGAGGCCGGAGTACCGGTGAGCAATGCTGAGCGAGGCAAGGTGGCAAGCAAAGGTGGAGAAGAATGAAGAAGGGAGAAGTAGGGTGGAGCGAGCGGGGTCAGTGAGCTCTACTCGGTCTCAGCCATGGCATGTGAGAGATCGAGAGATAGAGAGCAAGAGGGAGCGAAAGGGAGAGAGCGAGCCAGAGATAGAGCGAGGCGGAGCGGCTCGGGTTCTCCATATTGACGAGCGTGGGTGAGGTGGCGAGCATGCAGGTAGGTGCATGAGGCACGTGGTAGCGACACACTATGGCCGGTCAGCCACAATGCTCTGCTCCTGAAGGTTTCAATTTGGTTCAAAATCGACTGAAACCCAAAACTTCTCCCCTCTCAATCTCCCAATTTGTGTTGTTGTGGATCAAACTTCCTTACTAAGAGTTGTAGAGCTATATGCGGTGAGCAACTTTGCTTAAAGGATTTTGGACTGGTTTGACTTGGTTTGGAAGATACAAGGCTCCAAAGTGGACTACCGTTGTAGCAGAACCATCAAATTTATAAGATCACAAGTATAATGGCAGCCCGCAAGCGGTCGCACTATCATACTTGAGCCCACATAAACCCGGTAGTCCGTCGAGTATCACGAAGGGTCTTGATTCATCGCCAACATACAACCAAGATCGTACATGATTCAACATACATGCCACATGTTACATAAGGTTCACAAATACATTGCCATACATCAGAGTGCGATTACAGTTATTAGAACCCAAGTTCCAAATAAAGTAGTAGTAGCGGAAGCAAAGTAGTTTTAAAACCAACATCTCACACTATTGTTTAATACAAGCCAGTTCGTGATCACCACCCACTAAAGCATCACAGATAAGATATATAAGTAGAAGCACCTTGCCCAGTGTAGATCGAGCTACTGTGGCATGGCGGTGAGCTCTGGCCACATGCCTGGCGGCATGGCAGCACAGCAGACGCGGCGATGCTTACCATTCCAATCTGACGGTGGTGGGTGACGGATCTCCATCATAGGAAATGGTGCTAGGGTTCATGGTGGCTTAGAAATGAACATAGGAGGGGAGGACAGGATCTAGCGAGGGCTGGCTACGGCAAGCTTGAGCTCGCGGCCATGGCGGGAACGCGTGGTGCGGTTGCATGTTCCCGCGCAGCGACGGTGGTAGCGGTTAAACCGGCTACGGCGTGAGCTACTACGACCTATGGTGATGATGAACCAATGGAGAAAAAGGTAGGAGGAGTGGTGTATAAGGCTGGCCATGGTGAGCTTAGAACTTGGCAGCGGTTTGTGGCCATGGCGGTGACGGTGATGCACAATGTGGCTTTACCTCGGCTCGAATGGTGGCACTAGCGGGTCGGGGAGGTAGAGGGGATGGTGGCAGAGCTGTGGGCGTGATGGATTTGACAACAGTGTTGCGGCTATGGCATGCGAGCGCGGCGGAGGTGTGCGGCGGCAACGGTGAGCACAGCTCCGCTCGGCGTGCTAGCGAGAGGGAGAGAGCAGAGCGAGAGAGTGAGAATGAGCGAGCGCAGTAGCTTCACCTCCCTTTTCTCCCCCAGCAAGCATGACTGGCCGAGCCGACGCCAGTGTACGGCCAGCATGTGGCACCCGTGGCCTGGCGCCGGTCGGCCACTACTGCGCTACTGCTGCTCGGTTTTAGGCCGACGATGGCCGACTAACGAAGCAACTTCAAGCACATGTAACTCCCAAACGAGCTTGAGTTGGTGAAAAAACCCTTAACAGGAAATGTAGAGCTACATGTACGCTCCAACTTTGCTTTAGAAAGCTTCCTCTAATTTGCCATGGTTTTGAAGTTACAATGCCCCAAAGTTGGTCCTTGAAACTGTAAACGACTTTTTGGACAGCAAAAATTTCCAAGTCTAGAAACAACATTACATTGCTACTTTGGAGCTGTTTTTGACTATGTTAGGCACTGAATTAGCTCATGGCCCTAAAACAAAGTTTGTTACCCATGTCAAGAACTATAACTTTTATTAAGGGTGCACTACCATGCAAACACTGTATGCTATAGTTCAACTTTGGTTAAAGTAGTAACATGAAAATGGAAGTTTATAGTAAACTAGGACTTAGAAGCACAATTTGGCCCATGTCATGAATACAAACATTGTTCCATTTACCATCCTAGATGTGTCTAAGGTGGTTTTGTGACCTCACAACTATTTCTCACATTGGTCACACATGATCACAAGCATATACATGTATATTATTCACATCACATGTGATAAAGAGAAGGTGAATGAAATGAAACTTCATATGCTCATGAATGCTTGGATGATGCTTGTGCTCATGAAATGCAAGTGCCAAATGTATGCTTAACACTAGGGTGTTACAGCCCCTCCCCCTTATGGAAATCTCGACCCGAGATTTGAAAGACCTACCATTTTTCGTAAAAAGCGGGATAGACCTCACGTAGATAGTCCTCTCGTTCCCACGTGGCATCATGTTCGTTGTGGTTATTCCACACCAATTTGTAGAACTTGATGACCTTGCTCCGAGTCACTCTTTCCATTTCTTCCAACACTTGGATGGGTTTTTCTTCATAAGTCAAATCTGATTGGAGCTTAATATTAGTGGGTTCGATGGCGTCATCAGGTATGCGAAGGCACTTTTTAAGTTGAGAAACATGAAAGACATTGAATATGGCTCGCATCTCTAGAGGTAACTGGACCTTCTAAGCTACCCTTCCACTTCGCTCGATGATCTTGTATGGGCCTACATATCTAGGTGCTAGTTTCCTTTTTACACCAAACCGTTGCACCTTTTGCATGGGTGATACTTTGTGGTATACATAGTCACCCACCTCAAATTCAATAGGACTTCTTCTCTTGTTGGCATAGCTCTTTTGCCTAGACTGAGCGGCTTTCATATGATGTTGGATAATACGTACTTGTTCTTCAACTTCTAGTTCTTCAGCTTCTATGACAAAAATCAATGCCATAGTATATCCTTTCTCCTGGCTCAACCCAATTCAAAGAGTTCTACATTTTCGACCATACAAGGCCTCAAATGGAGTCATCTTGATGCTTGCTTGATAACTGTTGTTGTAGGAAAACTCGGCTAAAGGTAGCCATTTTTCCCATGAACCCTTGGAAGAGATCACACATGCTCTCAACAGGTCTTCTAGGATTTGATTTACTTGCTCAGTCTGTCCGGAGGTCTGAGGGTGATATGTTGAGCTTCGAACCAAATTGGTACCTAACTACTTGTGCAAGTGCTCCCAAAAACGATTAACAAACTATGACCCTCTATCAGACATGATGGTCCTAGGCACACCATGTAAGCGTACTATTTGAGCGATATACAACTCTACATATTGATGTGGTCGGTAATCCGTTCTGACTGGAATGAAATGTGCAGACTTCGTCAGACGGTCCACAATTACCCATATGGAATCAAAATTATTTTGAGTGGGTAGGAGCCCAATAATAAAATCCATGCTGATTTCTTTCCACTTCCAACCTAGAACAGACAAAGGTTGAAGTAGTCCAGTAGGTTTCAAATGAACGGCCTTGACTCAGCAACAAATATCACACCTAGCAACATAGACTGCAATTTCTTTCTTCATCTAAATGGGTCTTCAAGTCTTGGTACATCTTACTACTACCTTGATGAATAGACAATTTGGAAGAGTGAGCTTCATCTAAGATTTGGGTTCTAAGTTCTTTATCTTTCGGTACTATAAGTCAATCTTTAAACCATAGCACACCCCTCTCATCTAGCCTAAAATGCTTAGCCTCTTGTTGTTCCATCTTTCTCTTGATATGAAACACACCCACATCAGTCTTCTAAAGTTCAATGACCTAGCAAACAACTGACAGTGATGTTGTGCAATACAACAGGATGCAACAGATTGAATCCATCTTCCAACAGAGAATTGCAATGATATTTTTGGCTCAAGGCGTCTGCAACTACATTTGCCTTGCCAGGATGATAATGCACTTCTAAATTGTAATCCTTGATTAATTCTAACCATCTTCTCTGTCTCATGTTCAGTTCAGGTTGAGTGAAGATATACTTGTGACTCTTGTGATCGGTGTAGATATGACACACGTTGCCAAGCAGATAGTGCCTCTAAATTTTCAATGCATGGACAATTGCTGCTAATTCTAAGTCATGGGTTGGATAATTAATTTCATGTTTCCTCAGTTGGTGCGAGGCATAAGCAATGACTCGGCCTTCCTGCATAAGAACACATCCCAAACCGGTACCAGATGCATCACAAAATACATCAAAAGGTTTCTCGATGTCGGGCTATGCCAAAACAGGAGTTGTAGTTAACAAAGTCCGTAAAGTGTGAAAACAAGATTCATACTCCGAAGTCCAATTAAACTTTTCATCTTTCTAGAGTAATTTGGTCATGGGCTTAGCTATTTAGTGAAAGTATGGAATGAAATGACGATAATAATCTGCTAGCCATAGAAAACTCCAAACTTCATGAATCAAAGTCGAGGCCTTCCAATCCATGACCTCTTGCAATTTAGATGGTTCTACAGAGATTCCATCTTCAGATAAGATATGACCCAAGAAAGGTACTTTCCTCAGCCAGAATTCATACTTGCTAAATTTTGCATATAATTTATGCTTTCTCAACCTAGACAAGACAACCCTCAGATGTTCTGCGTGATCTACCTCGTTCTCCGAGTTAATCAGGATATCATCGGTAAACACGACCACAAACTTGTCGAGCTCGGGCATGAATACCGAATTCATCAGGTATATGAAGTAGGCGGGAGCATTTGTCAGTTCAAAAGACATGACCAAATACTCATACAAGCCATACCTAGTAGAGAAAGTTGTCTTAGGTATATCTTCTGGCCTGATCTTGATCTGCTGATAGCCAGATCTCAAGTCAATCTTAGAGAACACCTTTGCTCTTGCCAATTGATCAAACAAAATATCAATACGAGGCAAAGGGTACTTGTTCTTAATGGTTATGGCATTGAGTGGCCTATAGTCCACACACATCCATAAGGATTTGTCCTTCTTCTTCACAAATAAAGTTGGACAACCCTAGGGAGACGAACTAGGTCGAATGAGACCTTTATCCAAAAGTTCTTGTACCCGAATTTTAAGTTCTACTAACTCATTGGGTGGCATCCTATAGGGTCTTCTTGAGATAGGTGTTGTATCTGGCACTAACTCGATCTTAAATTCAACATCCCTATCTGGCGGCAAACTTGGCAACTCATCTGGGAACACATCTAGAAACACACAAACTATAGGAATATCACAAAGAGTAGTGGTTTGAATGGCATATGACAAGTTTTGAAGATTAAAACTTCTAGGAAGTGGCACTAGAAAAGCACCATCCCCCTTAGGTTCCCTCAACATAATGTTTCGAGTGGATGTGTCGATGAGAACCCTATGCCCACTCATCCATTTCATGCCCAATATCACATCTATGGCTAGTCCTGGCAATACTATAAGATCCATAGTGTACTCCATCTATTGTATGGAGATGAGCACATCTCTGACTATTTGGTTTGTAGAAATAGTAGCCCCAGCTGAACTTATACTATAATCACCCTTGTCTACCTCAATTATCTTCTGATCATGCTTAGATGCAAATGTCTGACTCATAAATGAATGCGAGGCTCCAGAATCAAATAAAACAATTATGGGGTGTTTGTTTACAATAAACATACCAACAGTCACAACTTCCCTTGTGGGAATCTCCTCCACGGCCGTATAGTGCACGTGTCCAGGACGTGCCTTTGGATTAGCTTGCTTTTGGTTGCCTTGATTCTGATTTGCAACCTTCTTATATGGGC
This sequence comes from Miscanthus lutarioriparius, assembly GCA_904845875.1. Taxonomy (NCBI): domain Eukaryota; kingdom Viridiplantae; phylum Streptophyta; class Magnoliopsida; order Poales; family Poaceae; genus Miscanthus; species Miscanthus lutarioriparius. Next base: position 38,610,851 of record CAJGYO010000016.1, read on the forward strand.
ATTTCCTAGCCCAATGGCTAGTTTGGTTGCAATTAAAGCATGGCAGATTGCTTTTTGGCCCTATGGAGCTTCCTTGGCCTATTTTACCCTTGGGTATGGCAATAGTGAAGGCTCTGTGAAACACCTGCTGAGGACGACTGGCCTGGGCTTTCTACTGGGGAGGCCTGAATTTAGGTGCTAGGGGACAGAATTGTGGCCTAGCTGCCACTGGATCCCTAGAGTGAGAGGAACCTGAGGCACCTGCCTCAGTTGCCCGCTTGGGGCCTTTTGCTACCGCATGTAGGTTGTTCTGGTTTTCCTATGCCAGGGCATCACTAACAAAGTCATTGTATGTAGCACATTTGGAGTTGGCCATTGTTTTCATCAACTTGGTGCTAAGGCCTCTCTTAAAACTTTCAATCTTCTTTGCTTCTATATCAACAAATTCTGGGGCATAGCGGGACAAGTAATTGAATGCATGCATATACTCTGTAGGAGTCCTGGTCCCTTGGGTGAGCTTCATGAACTCAGCTGCCTTCATGCGCATTAGCCCTAGGGGAATATGATGCCCCCTAAATGCTGCCTTGAATTGATCCTAGGTGACATTTGCATTTGCAGGTAGGGAAGACAGATAATGGGTCCACTAGATTCCTGTTAGCCCCTGCAACTGATGGGATGCGTACTCCGCCTTCATGGGTTCAGTGACTCTCAGTAAGCGGAACTTTTGCTCAATGGTATTCAACCACTCGTCTGCTTGGAGCGGTTCTTCTGCCTCTTTGAAGACCGGAGGCTTAGTGTCTAGAAAATCCTTGAAGGACCTATACTGGTTTGACTCTAGCCTCTAGTTTTGTTGGCGGGCACGAGTAGTTTCTGCACAATGAGGCACAGTGCTTCTTCCATCTCCCTCTGATTCCCTAAGAATTGCGTGAAAAATTCATTCGCAGAGGGTGGCGGTGGTGGTGGTAGGTCACCATCATCGCGACCATTTTTGCTGGTGCTGACCCCAGCGCATGTGCGAGGCATATGCAAAATTACAACAATGAGTGATTATTGGATGATGTCAAGAGATTGTAGAAGAATTGTATAATCATGCCAAACTAAAATTACTGGAGAGAATCTTAAATTCATACAATAAAATAGAGGCACAATAATTCATTCTGACAACATAACATCACCAATTTGATCACTTATCGTACTCGCAACGTGTTAACATGCATATCACATTTCACCAGCGAAATGAAACTGGGATTTAATTAAAGTTCCAACCATCATGGACCAACATGCAAGGTTCCAATATTACATTAGCGATACATCTAGAGAACAAAACTTAAACACATGTCCATTACATAAAAGATCAAAAAAGATAAGGCGCTAGTGCATCTAGCTAAACACTATAGCTGAGTTATTCCTCAAAGTGGTCATTGTCAACACCAGACATATCATCATCATGGTCGTCCTCTCAGGGCTCGACCTCCTCCTTAGACTCTTCCTTGACCTCCTCCATGCCATCAATATCGGCAACCAACACATTTGGATCTTCTTTCCCCACGGCTACTGGGGGAGGAATAGGATTAATGATGTTATTGAGGTGATGAACATCATGCTGAAGCTCCACAATGGTGTTCTAGTGCTCCTAAATCTGACGTCGGTACTCCGCCTCCCTCCGACGGTAGTCATTCTCTAGCCGCCTAGCTAGAACCATAGTCCTAGTCCTAGCCTCCTCTCTAGCCTCTACAAGATGATAGGCCTCATCCGTCTACTGGATGGCCTGCACACTGAGCATGAGTGGCCCACGTCTCTGCCTATGCTGCATTCCTATTTGCAACAGCATTCTCCATCTGAGTCTAGAGGGCTCCCAACGCTGTATGAGCATCATCAGTGTCCCAAAGAGCCTCCCTAGCTGTCTTATTGTGCTTGCGCACACACTTCCTTAGCCTTCGCTGTGCTTCCCTAGCTTCCATGAGCTTGTTCACACAGATGTTATAAGACTCTTGCTAGAAATAGCGGGCGTCCCCTTAGGCATAAAACATCTGCATGACAGTGAACATAGCACTCATAGCAGGACTCGAGCTTTGTGCCCGCTCGTCATGGTCCCACACCAGAGAAATGCAGTCATGCTGCCTCCAAACTTCCATAGCTTGATCCACATGAGGAATAGATCCTACTGCACTATTGGTTAGTGAATCACTATGCTGCTGACATAGTGTGCTCAAGATCTCAAAGGCTACCACTTGAGCGCCTTTCCAAGGGGTTTTTGCCTCAGACTCCGCTTTCCAGCCCTGGTACCACGGTGCCCATGTACAAGCTAGGATGGACACTTGCACCTCATACCATGGTTCCTCCTGCACATGCCTCTATGTCTAAAAGTATTGGGGTGGCTCTGTGTACCCCACAAAATGCAACACTCTCTAGAGCAAGGCAGATGTGCCAAAGATACCCAAGAACGCCTTGTTCCCTTCCGGTGGGTAATAGGCTGCCATCTGTAGCAAAAATGGTGCAACTTTCATGAGAACAACGTTATAATAGAAAAGAGTTACTTAACCGAATAGGAAACTTATAAGGGGAGGAACAATGCAAGTATGTAATGAATGATTTATCATGATGCATGCACGTTCCATACGTCCTCACAAACTTAGGAAAATTAAAACTTCTAGTGGCATACATACGTTCTCTCGTATATAAATGTAGCTAGTCGGGCTACATGTTTTGTTGTTAGCGTACCGGCACAAGAGTTTCATTTCAGCCTAACCCCACAATTATATATGCAGAAAAGAAAATCTAGGCTCTAGGTTGCAAGCTAAATACTTTCATATATATATATATACACCCATATATATATATACTTCCGTATCAAAGCTAATTGAAAGTAAATACGTCCCATATATACATATAAATATGCATATACAGCCGTATCAAAGCTAACCCACAATTAAATACCTTAGTATATATATGAGACATATATATAATTCAGTATCAAAGCTACCTCTCCCCTTAGACCACCCGCTCACATCTTGCGGTCATGCCACTCATCATATTACCTTGGGCATAGAGGCATTTGATCCATACATTACCACTCAAGTGAATGGCATCCATACAATAGCACGCTGTATGGACGACGAAAATAAAAATCCCCATGTTAGTACTTATTTAGCCACCTGAAATCGTTAACTGGGCATAAGGGAAGTAATCATTGGCACACTTTAGATTCAAATTTCAGATTTGAACACCTATACTTATATAGCTATAAGTTGCTAAAAACTGGTTTTTATAAATCAAAGACTTTTGTTTTAAATACACATATGGCAATAATGTCAAATCTTGCTTCGATACCAGCTGTAACAGAACGGTCCAATTTATAAGAGCACAAGTACACATAGACTTTGTCTGACCTCCAGTTACATTATCCCATGGTTATTTTCCACGATAGCAAATATAGCCAACCGTGCTCTAGTATCCACCTATATCTCGCAGGTGATAGGAAATCACCCGACTTCTATCGGTCTAAGCATTGCTAAGCATATGTTCGATCCTAGGCCTACACAGGGTTAAAGGTATATATATCTGGACAAGGTAGATCTATGCATCAAGTGTTTACAAATCAACTCTTATAACCTAATGCATCAAACATAAATGACTCAATTGATATTTTATAAAACATAGGAGGCTTATAAAGCTCCGGGGCTTGCCTTTCAAGAAAGAAGTGGGTCGGTGGTCAGGGCACTCTAAAAGTTCGTCAGTGGCCAGCTCCTCTCCTTCAGGAGCTGCGGGTTGGGTTGTCTCTTGTTTGTCCTCCGCCTCTTCTTCGAATTCCAGTAGGGTTACTCCTTCGGGCAATCCTATATGTGTGAGCATGAAATAAAATCTAATGGATGCATAGATAATGACATGGATGATATGATATGATAAAATGCATACTCATAATTGTCCTTAACAGCAATGTATTAAAGTCATAACAAGATAGATTTTCTTTTACTGAGTAGGTGCATATCTCTTCTCTAGTATAAGAACATACACTCACCAAGTTCTAGCAACCTAAGATATAGTTGTTGTTCATCAGTGTGAGGCTTAGAACCTGCAACTAACAACTAATCTTAATTAGCCTAAGCATCTACACTAGCATCACACAAGGCAACAACTACAACTTGACTTAGTTATTTTCTGGACTGCAGATAGTACCTATTTGTTTCGGCTATAACTGGAGTTTTATACATCCAACAAACATGGCATAAGAATTTCTGGCAAGCTTATGAAATTGTCTACAACTTCCTTATAATAATCTCCAGATGATTCAATAGTTAATAAGGTCAAACAAATCAGTTTCTCAATGCTGTCCAGATCCATCCAGAGAATAAGCAAAAACTGACAGCAACGTCAATCAGCTAAAACTCTCAAACCATTAGACCTACAGCTTTGAAAATTTAGCACAAGGTAGATAAGTAAGTTATCTACAACTTTGTTATTATCAAGTTCCATAGAAAAGGTCATTATCATCATGATATTGTCACCTCAACAGGAACTACTCATGCAGCCATCTAGTTGAATTATAAGGTAATAATTATGTAGGTGCCTATAACTAATTACTTCTAATCACAACTACTCATCCTATCGGCATGAAAATGCATCGACACACGGCAAGCCAGAAGGATCTGCTTGATGGAGCTGGAGATCCGCTTGGCTTCAATGCAGGGGTAACTGATCCTACAAATTCCTCCCGGGGCATGCCAGTCAATTTGACCTGCAATTGACAAGGAGAGAAAGTTTATCAGTAATTTAAGGTGAAACATGCCGGTCTTTGCTCGGACAGTTCCAAGTGTGCCGCTTCGGGAGCAAGCAGACAAGAAAATCGACTAAATAGTCGATACGCACAGAAATTGGTTGTTATGGACAGTAAAGCTTATGGATCACAATTGATTTTATGTTGATAAGTACAATGCCCGCAGATGTAAATGAGATCATTATCTAGGTGGATATTACAAGTGTGAATCGTTGAGCCGATGAATCTAATCGAGAAAGGATATATCATGCAAACAAATCAACTGTCTAATATAAATGGACCTACAAACATTCTGAATCTAATCAGTTACCATCAACAATGAGGTTCGATCGGATCGATGGCAGCTATGATGATAATAACAAACTAAAACCTTAGAATCCGTAAAACCATCTACACTTCGATAGGCTCTCTGAAAGACATGCTATATATGAAGGCTTAGGCGAATCGGCTAAAATAGCCGATTCGGGTGAAAAGGGGCTACAACGTGTGAACAATCAACTATTTCACGTGGACAAACCTACAGACTCATCAGACCTAACCTGCTATCTTTAATAGTGGGGTTCGACCGGATTGATGGCAGCCGTGATAAAGACAACAAACCAAACCTTGAAAGTACACAGATCTATTCATGTTTAACAGAATCATGTAAACACACTATAGGCATTAACACATAGGCGATCGGCTATTTAGCCGATGCAGGCATAGCGAACAGTTAAGGCCACGCCTGATTGAGAACAAATCTATCAACTAGCATCCTCCAATCTAAAGTGCTATCAGTGGAGATCGACCAAATCGTTATAGCCATAATAGTGGACCGTAGACTAGATTTAACTAGCCACAAACCTCTTCAAGATCATACATGCCTTAACCGTGTACTATGTACGATCAAGATTGAAATAAAAATAGCCAATAAAACATAACCCGTTGCTTAGAGTAAGAAATATCGTGTTGTAACAAAGCAAACGACCGATTAAAAGGATATGAGGCCGATCTAAATCGATTTCGATCGGGTAGATTGATGTTGCTGCAAACTAATAACAATAAGAACATCAGCAAGATTGTAACTTAATGAATCTACCCAAAGGACGCCACCCTTAGGTAGAGCCGATAACTTACCTTAATCTAGTTCGAGCAGTGGAGGTCGACCGGATCGATGCAGCCGTACTTGAACTAGACAAGAGTCAATAACTAGCTCATACTAGAGTTCGCAGTGGAGGTCGACCGGATCAATGCAGCCGTACAAACCAAAGTATAAGCCATGATGGTACTTACAGATAAGCCGGAGGTCGACCGAACCGATGCAGCCCTGCTTGCTGAAGAAGTTGCCGAGATCTACTGTACTCCAACTCCTAAGGGTTGGCAAAGAGCCAAAAAAGTAAATTGTATTTGATTAATTGGATGTTCCTTTTACAATGGTCGGGGTCCAATATTTATACCCGGAGCCTAAGCATAAATCCTACTCAAGTATGACTCATTACAATATTTGGTATAAAGAAAATATTCCTAACTTTAAGATAACTTGGACCCTAATATTTCCCTTTTTGTAGAGTTCGACATATATTTCCCGACGCCAATCGTAGCTCATTGTCGTTATCTGCTGACGTCATTCGAAGAGAGCCGATTCTAGTGCCATATCTCAATTAGCTGATATTGATTCTTATCCAATCGATTCCTATTTCACACAATCTTGGAGCTTTGAGTTCCCGCATTCTTCTTCCCAAATTTTGGTGTAAACACATGCCCCCCAATTTTGGGATAAAAGTAATTTTATTCCAAAATTATCATGCCTTACCTTTGATAGGTCCGTAGTTGTGGTAGAACCTCCTAAATTATAGGGCCCACATGCACCTGTCACTGTCCGACGACCTCTAACAACTATGCATATATTCCTGTTAACTTAAGAAGACTGTCGGGTGTCCTCGGGGAACCCTGAATCATCCACGATTTCCGAGCAGGATCACATTACAGAGTCATTGCAGTATTACAACATTTATTCAAATATCTACACTAGAGTAAATCAGCCGAAGTCTTACAATAACATAGTTTACAAACCATTTGTTCAAACCATACAACTAAGTTCAATAATTAATACAAACCAAAGTAGTGGAGTGGCATTATAACATAATACAAACACACAAATAGATTGCCCTACCCAAGGGCCACGCATTTACTTATCGTCATCACATTGAACAACAGTCATGCAGCACGGCCCAAAATAGACCTGCTCATGAGGCTCACCTGCAACAAGGGTCAACGAACCTTAAGTACAAAAGTACTCAACAAGACTTAACCGAAAATAAAAACTGATACAACTCAGGAATGCAGGCTCAGGGATTCAAGGTATGGCTTTAGCAATAATCAAAGTTCTTTTGCGTAAAAGCTTTTTAACAAAATTCTTTATATCAACATTTAAAACTTCATAAAACCATATACAAAGCTGACACGACCCGTAATGAGATCATGAAACTCCATATCCAACACTTTCTCAAACCTTACTCAAGTTTCAGTTATTAAACTACTATGATGAACAGTGAGTTGAGTCTCCATAACCGAGGAGCAATGACGATTCAAACCGATTAAACCCAGCTGTGAATTCCAGACCACACGACATATGCAGGTCCCCGACCTACATATACCAACCTACCCTCGGATCCTCTAAAACAAGAATGGGTCCGCGCCACCCGAGAATACAGTACTCCACCAATCCAACCCATTGCCACATGGGTACACGCTATTCCTGCCATCTCTCCACTCCCAGTGCGCGAGTAGCCATTCTCGTAATAGAATAGCCAAGTTAAGGCTTACCGGAGTATGTGGTTAGTATTACAAAGTCTCACCTCATGCAATTCAACAACGGACAAACCTTAATCGACACAGGCGGAAAGAACCCGCTCACAAGACCTCCATGCCTTGTGGCTCACACACACCGAGTCCGCCCAGTCTAGATTTATTACTCCACATTCCCATATCACATGATAACATAAGTAATCAAAGTTCCATTTAAAACTTGTAGGTGACAGGTAATCACACGACTTTTATCGTTCTAAGCATAGCTAAGCATAACCAGGCATATACAAATTAAAACTGGTAACAGGGTAGATATGGAAAAACAAGGTTGGTAATGCACCAATTAGGTTTTTACTTAAATCCTAATCACTTAATGCAGTAAAGCTAAGCAAAAGCGAAATCAAGTTGTAAAACACAAGGTAGGTTTAAATGCATCCGGGGCTTGCCTTCGTTGACGGAAAAGTCTAATTCCGGAGTCGTTCCATCGATTTCAAATCCAACCTCCACAGACGGACTAACCTCCTCAACCACTTGATTAACTACCACGTGCTCACCTTCGTTCACTACACATAGTAACAATGCCATGTTTAACATGATGCGAGATAAAAAATATGATGCTCGATGATGGATGCAAAATTATCAACTTGAATACAACTTTCCTTCGCGGTACAGTTACAATTCAAACCAACTAAACCTTTTTTGCAACACCTAATTCAATTGCCAAGGATCATTATCAACTAATGACCCAAGGTCATCACTCAATCCAAAATTCACACAAAACCTAAATCATTAAAGGTTACTATTTGCTTTTATGAATTAATTATTTAATAAAAAATTATGAAATAAATCAACTTGTTCCAATTGAGCTCAAAATTTTTGTAAATGTTCCTCACATGATAACTAAGTGGCAAAACAATTTTCATAATTTTTGAACAAATAAATAAGCCTAGAAAAATCATGGAAACTCATTTATTAATTAATTGAGCAATTTTTTATCACATTCAAAAAGTACTGAAAAACAATATTTCATATTTTACCTAAATAGCATACATCACTGAGAGATCACACAAAAAATTTCATAATTTTTGGAGCTCTAAATAAATCTACACAAAAATAACAAAACACATACACTATTCATTCATCTCTGAAAAAGGAAAAATTCATTTTCAAAATTCATTTTCAAACCAATGACCCCACATGTCATCTTCTACCTTCCGCGTGTTGACAACCCGACGATCGGCCACATGACGACGGCAGGTCAATCAAGATCATGCTACGGTACAAGATCGATCCGAGGTAATCGATGAGTACAGCCCGATCTTCCGAGAGGTAGCCGTAAGTTCGATATGTGGAGATCTCGGCGTTGGAACTTCAAATCGACGCGATTCGAACCCCCGCAACCGTTACACCATTTGCTCCGTTGGTTATCAACCAAGCACAACTTGATTGATTCGCCAAGAAGGCTATTCACGCAAGTTTAATCAAGAGCACAAGCAAGAAGGTTCAATGATATTGCAAATATGAATGACGCGAATATCAATAGAAGGTTCAAGAACTCGGTTCCAAAGGACTAATCGCACGATGGAGGAGATCAAGAACGGGGGCTACGGATCACTGTAAAAGGATTTGTCACCACAGTTACAATGAACGATTCGGGTTTCTCGATGGAAAACTAAACTCTAAACAAAAACCCAATTGTGGCGGCGACGGCTGTGTTTATAGTCTAAACTCGACCTAGGGTTACGGCGAGGTTGGGCGCCCACAACTTGGGCTTAAGGTCCGACACGATACATGGCCAAGTTGGCCCAAATAGGTGACGCAGCACCTGTGCCGTGGTCACACAGAATGATCCACGGACCTTCTGGAGCTGGGACTAGATCCAAAACGACGGCGTCGTCGTCCCCTTTCAACGATCCAAGAACGGCCAATAGACGGTATAAACAAATGACGGCTGCTGAATCCGAGGGTGAAGACTGAGTTGGGAACGAATTGCAACTTGGGGAAGACCATGACGTCGGTGTGTCCAGCGTGTATGATGTCCTCATCATCCTCCTTCTCGAATTGAGTCGTCCTCGACTCCATCTTGGCGATGTCCTCATCATCCCCTCCTGTAGAAACCTCGACTCCATCCCATCATCGTCGAACTCGCAAAAAGATTAGTGAAGCAGCAATGCACCGTATATAAAAGGTTGACAAAAGATAGTATAACATGGTGCATCAGGATTATGACATAACTCAGCAAAGAGCAGGAGTTGTAGCAAGAAAAGCACCTCCTTTTAACTTAATCCCATTATTTTTAGCAATGTCTCATTGGAGGTTTATTTTTGATCTCATTAGCATGTTTAATAATATCCGAGGAGACAAAGGCGACAAGATGAGTACAGGCCCGATCAAAATGATCTCAAATCAACCGGTCATAGAGCATTCACGGAATCAAGAGCAAAGCTGTTAAGGTACAATCAACCAATGAATGGGGTTATTATCAACCAAGCACAACTTGATTGACTCGCCAAGAAGGCTATTCTGCAAGATGGAATCAAGAGCACAAGCAAGAAGGGTTAAACACGGAATCTGATATTGCAAATATGAATGGCCGCGAATATCAATAGAAGGTTCAAGAACAATTGGTTCCAAAGGACTAATCGACCGGGTGGAGGAGATCAAGAGCTGGATCATTTGTAAAGGATTTGTCACTTGGGTTACAATGAACGATTCGGTTTCTCGATGGAAAACTAAACTCTAAACAAAAACCCAATTGTGTAGCAGCGGCGACGGCTGTGTTTATAGTCTAAGACTCGACCTAGGGTTGGGGACGGCCAGGGTTGGGCGCCCACAACTTGGGCTTAAGGCGACACGATACATGGCCAAGTTGGCCCAAATAGGTGACGCAGCACCTTGCCGTGGTCACACAGAATGATCCACGGACCTTCTGAGCTGGGACTAGAAGAAAACGACGGCGTCGTCGTCCCTTTCAACGCGCATCCAAGAACGGCCCGTTTCGACGTCGTATGAGGAAGTTATGACCGAAGCTATTGACGACGTGTCTGCTGAATCCGAGGGTGACGTGGCATTTGAGTTGGGAACGAATTGCAACTTGGGGAAGACCATGACGTCGGTGTGTCCAGCGTGGCGATGTCCTCATCAGGCACTAGCTTGAACAATTACAACGAGGTTCGAGCTTGACGCCGGCCATGGCGTACACGTGACGCGGCTACGCTATGCCGATGAAACAAGGCCAATAGCGGTTAAACAAATGGCCTAGGAAGACTCAGGAGATCACCGATCAAAATGGTCGACGTACAAAGAACGGCGGAGCAACGACCGTCGATGGCGGCGCACGCGGACGGTGATCAAAATGATCAAACAACGGTCATAGAGCATCGGGATCAAGACAAGAAGAAGTACACCGAGCACAAGCAAAGGCTCACCGGAGAGCGGCCGCCATCCCGAAAGCACGACGTGAGGTTAGGAAGGATGGAATCAAAGCGACTGTGAGCTGGCTTGTGGATGCGCAAGGAACTAGCGAAGCTATTGAGCGCGTTGAGATGGCACGAGATGCTAAATCGATGGCGAGAGTAGCAAAGAAGCGGCGCTTGGAAAAGAGAAGAAGAAATGGCGAAAATGGCGAAGGCTTAGGCGCTCGAAGCAAGAAGAAGCTTGGGAAGCGCTCACCATACTACAAAGGATCCCGCCTTCGCTTCAAATCCCAAATTACTCCCAAATTTGTGTCAAATCCCAAAATCCCAAATTTGTGTAACAACTCAAAAATCTCCAAAAACAAAAGTTGTTCAAAATTCAAAGTTCTACGACTTTGCTTCTATAACCACCCCCTAATTTGGTCTACATTTTGAAATGCAAATTTGAATTAAAAAATGGGACATTTAAAGAATTACGCCTTTTCAAATTACTTCAAATTTTTCTAAACAACTGTGAAAACTCCAAAAACCAACTTTGTACAACTCGACAAGCTCTACATTTTTGCTTGAAGGCTCAACCCCAAAATGTACTCCGATTTTGAATTTGGTTTTTCGGGAAAAAACAAATCACTGGAAATCAGGGTTTTCGGAAATCCAAATCACAACAAATCTTTGAACTTGATTCAAACAATACAAGTCAACACATTCAACATAAAGGTAAACTTGTTTTAGTGAATGCATATCAAATTTTTCAATATGACCAATTGCTTTGCAATGCATATGATGACATGGCAGTTTTTAGTATTTAAACACCCAAGGTGTTACAATCCTTCCCCCTAAAAGAAATCTCGTCCCGAGATTCAAAGTCACAAGGTAAGTAATGGAAAAGGAAATGTGTCAATCCAAAAACATCCAAAACTCATTCATAAAATAGTTAAGGTTCCTATACAAACATGGTTCACAACAACAGAGCAAAACTAACATTATTCTATATCGACGCAAGAAACTCTAGAAATTTTTCTAACAAGTAATCTTCGGATTCCCAAGTAGCTTCTTCTTCTGAATGTTAATTCCATTGTATCTTGTAGAACTTGATTGTCCTCCTTCGAGTGACACGATCTTTCTGATCCAAAACTCGGATAGGATATTCAGAATAAGTCAAATCAGGTTCAAGTTCCACTCCTTCTACCTCAACATTCTTCTCAGGCACTCAGAGACACTTCTTCAATTGAGAAACATGGAACACATCATGTACAACTGATAGATGTTCTGGTAATTTCAAGCGATATGCCACTTTTCCATACCTCTCTAAAATTTGAAATGGTTCAATATATCGAGGTGCCAACTTGCCTTTAACACCAAAATGGGTAACTCCCTTCATTGGTGATACCTTCAGATATACAAAATCTCCCTTGTTAAACACCAATGGTCTACGTCGTTTATCCGCATAACTCTTTTGTCGGGACTGAGTTATCTTCAAATTACTTTGTATTTGCCTAACTTTGTCTTTTGTTTCTTTCACAAGGTCAACTCCAAAGAACCTTCTTTCTCCGGGCTCAGACCAACTCAACGATGTTCTGCATCTACGACCATAGAGTGCTTTAAATGGAGCCATTCTAATGCTTTCCTAATAACTATTGTTGTATGAGAACTCAGCCAAAGGTAAGCATTCATCCCACTTATTGGAATAGTTAAGGACACAACACCTTAACATATCTTCAAGCACTTAATTGACTCTTTTAGTCTGCCATTAGTCTGCGGATGATAAGCTGTACTATACAGGAGCTTGGTTCCCAACGAAGAATGCAATTGTTTCCAAAAGCTGGAGACAAACTATGTACCCCTATCGGACACAATGGTCTTTGGTACTCCATGGAGACTCATGATTCTTGCTAAATATATCTTGGCATATTGGACAGTGGGGTATATACTCTTGACTGGAAGAAATTGTGCTGATTTGGTTAGTCGATCTACAATCAACCATATTGAGTCAAATCCCTTTGATGTCTTGGGTAGACCAACAATAAAGTCCATACTAATATCCTCCCACTTCCAAGCTGGAATAGGTAATGGTTGTAACTCTCCAACGGACCTCAAATGTATAGCTTTCACCTTTTGACAAGTATCACACTTGGCTATACATCTAGCGATCTCTATCTTCATTTTAGTCCACCAAAACTTTTGTTTCAAGTCATGGTACATCTTGTTGCTTCCTGGATGGATAGATAATCTAGTAGCATGTGTCTCTTCAAGAATTGACTGCCGCAACTCAAGAACTTTTGGTACCACCAGGCGATCCTTGAACCATAGCACACCTTCATCATCTATGCTGAAGCATTCCGCTTTTCCATTCCTGACTCTTTCCTTGATATGGGCTATACCCTTGTTTTCCTTTTGAGTAGTAATAATCTGGTCTCAAATATTGGCTTCAACAATTATGTTGGTCAAACTACCTTGTTGAATTACCTCTACATTCAACTTCTCCATCTCTTGACATAAGGTCAGACCCATTGTTCTTACTGTCAGGCAATTGCAATAACTTTTGCGACTGAGGGCATCTGCAACCACATTTGCTTTACCAGGGTGATAATGTACATCCAAGTCATAATCTTTAATCAGTTCTAACCATCTTCTTTATCGCATGTTCAATTCTGACTGAGTAAAGATATACTTTAGACTCTTGTGGTCTGTATAAATATGGCATGTATTACCAAGCAGGTAATGCCGCCAAATCTTCAGAGCATGAACAACAACTGCTAACTCCAGATCATGGGTTAGATAGTGTTCTTCATGTTGCTTAAGTTGCCTGGATGCATAAGCAATGACTCCGCCTTCTTGCATCAATACACATCCAATACCAATACCCGAAGCTTCACAATAAACATCAAACGGCTTCTCGATATCAGGTTGGGCTAATACTGGTGCAGTGGTCAACAGTCTCTTCAAAGTCTGGAAAGCCTCTTCACAATCAGATGACCAGACAAACTTGACTTGGTTCTTCAACAACTCAGTTATGGACTTTGATACTCTAGAGAAATCTGGAATAAAATGACGATAATACCCCGCCAATCCCAGAAAACTCCGAACTTGATGAACTGTGGTTGGCGGTTTCCAATCAAGCACATCCTTAACTTTACTTGGATCAACAGCAACTCCTTCAGCTGACAAGACATGTCCAAGAAATTGTACTTCCTTAAGCCAAAAATCACACTTGCTGAACTTGGCATATAGTTGATGTTCTCTCAAGCGGGTCAAAACAATTCTGAGATGTTCCGCATGTTCTTCCTTATTCTTGGAATATACTGGAATGTCATCTATAAACACCACTACAAACTTGTCTAGCTCAGGCATGAATACTGAATTCATCAGATACATGAAATGAGCTGGAGCATTTGTCAAACCAAAAGACATTACCAAATATTCATATAATCCATATCTTGTGGTAAATGCCATTTTGGCAATATCTTTAGGCCTAATCTTGATTTGGTGATAGCCTGACCTCAAATCTATCTTGGAGAAAACTTTGGCTCCGGCCAGTTGATCAAAAAGCAAATCTATCCGAGGTAAGGGATACTTATTCTTGATGGTCACTTCATTCAACGGACGATAGTCAACACATAACCTCAGGATCTCATCTTTCTTTTTCACAAAAATTGCCGGACATCCCCAAGGTGATGAACTAGGTTGGATAAACCCCTTATCAATCAATTCTTGCAACTGAGTTTTTAACTCGGCTAATTCCTTGGGTGGCATCCTATAAGCTCTCTGAGAAATCGGAGTTGTTCTAGGTTTCAACTCTATGTTAAACTGGACATCCCTATCAGGTGGTAGACTGGGTAAATCTTCAGGAAACACATCAGGAAATTCACACACTACCGGGATATCTCAAATCTCTTTGACGGCAGTTGCACAAACTTTGCCCACTGATCTTCTTAAGGTCGGAAGTTGGATAAGAAGTTGAGAAGTACTATCTGGCAATCTCACCCTTATTGTTCTATTCAAAGCATCTATAACAGCCTTATGCTGATACATCCAATTCATTCCCAAAATTACATCTATATCCTGATCCTTTAGGATAATCATGGTAGTGGGAAAAATATGCCCACCCAGGTTTATGGGTACCTGGTATACCATTTCCTTAGTACACAGACGTCCCCCAGGCGACTGTATAAAGAAATTTTCCTTTGTTGCCCCAACAGGAATTTCATGCTGCACAACAAATGTTCTATTGATGAATGAATGAGATGCACCCGAATCAAAAAGCATAACTACAGGATGATTGGCAACAGGAAACATACCCATCATCACTGGCTCTCCTTCAGGAATCTCCCTGGCTTGAATATTGAAAACCCTTCCTGTCTTCCTTTCATCTTTGCCTTTCTACGCATTCTGATTGTTGTTCTTGTTCGGTGCTTAACCCTGCTGTTGATTGCCAGGGGCCTTCTAATAATTGGGATTAGACTGCCTTGGATATGGACATTCCCTCGAGAAATGACCAGGTTTACCACAATTGAAATAGGGATACTTTTGACCCTGGGGTGCTGGAGCACTGACACCAGAAGTATTTGTCTGTTGTGGATTCTGATAAGTTGTAGCAGGACGGACATTTGATTGTTGCCCAGCTTGAAACTGTGGCAGACGATAATGGTTTACTGGATGATAAATCACCCTTTGCCTCTTTTGATTCCTACCAAAAGGTCCAGACGGCACACTCTTTTTCTTTTTGATCTCCTTATGTTGCCGATACTTTTCCTCCGAAGCAATTGCAATATTCACTGCCTCATGATAAGTGACATTGGTACAAGTAGTCATCATTGTCTGCAGCTTGGTATTCAGACCTCTCATAAACCACCTCTTCTTCTTGGCATCCGTATTGACATGTTTAGATGCATACTGTGATAGGTGATTTAATCTTAACACATACTGCATAACCGTTTGATCCCCTTGCTTCAAAGCAAGGAATTCATCCAACTTCATGGCCTGATCCTTCTGGAATATAGTGGGCTCGGAAGGCAGTACGGAACTCAGCCCAAGTTATTGGAATGCCAGCTGGTTGCATAGCCATAAGATTTGCATACCAAGCACCGGCTGCACCTCTAAGTTGCTGGGCAGCAAAGACTGGTTTTTGAAACTCCGTGCATGGAATAAGATCAAATTTCTGCTCCATGGTTCGAAGCCAATCATTAGCCTCCAGTGGTTCATCAGCCTTGGTGAACACGGGTGGTCTTGTATCTGTAAAATCAACATACGTGGCCTCCTGCCTGTTATGATTGTGACCTCGGTTTCCTTGCATCTGATTCTGATTACTTTGAGCTATCTCATGAAGCAAACGAGAATTTTCAACCGTCACATTGACAAGTGCGGCTATAGCATCAGCCAAATTGGTTGGAACTGGTGGTGGATCTGGAATACCGTCCTCATCTTGTGAAGTACCAGGAATATGCGAACCTCACGTATGACGCATCTGCTCATAACAAATCAAACTTTACTCACAAGTTTTTATTGAATTGCAACAAAAGCTTACTCCAGACACATTACATAGGGTTTACTAATTTATACACAAGACCGCATCTAAACAAGACTACTTAACATTAACTAGAACTAACTATTATACCACTCTAATCTTCTCCTTGATCACCTCCAACTTCGGGCTCAGTATCCATTCTAGAAATATTTCCGTCCTCATTATCACTTTCATCGATCATCACTAATTCTTTCGGATCTTCTTCTTCTTCCTCTTCCGATTCACTATCATCGGCAAGGATAACACCTGGGTCCATTGCATCAGCTTGAGGTTCATGATTTGGATCTAGGAGGTTGCTTAGCCTATGAACTTCTTCATGCAGATAAGTATTATGTTCTTCTAAATCTCCTACATAGAATTCTAGCTCATGAGTTCTAGCTCTAGCTACATTTTCTCTATGCCAAGCTTCATTTCTTCCATCCACCATACGAACTAACATACGTTCGTAGTTCCTGTGAGCGGTGGTGAGACGCCTCAATTGATCCTGTAATTCTCCTACCTAGATGGCATCCCTGGCCCTATCCCTAGTAGCTTGTGCTAACTCTGCAGAAATCCTCTGTATCTCTGCTTGAGGATCAGGCCTAGAGCTGCTACTGCTAGCACCATCATTCCTAGAGGCAAGTTGGTGACGAGGAACTCCTTTGGGTCCAACGGACTTATGGGGTGTCATCTTGGTACGAGCCATACTGTAGGAAGCAAGATTAATCCAAATAAGACAATCTGACAACAGTCTCAAGAGCAGCAAGGGTGGACTACACAACTCAACCCAGACTCACTACCCAACCCAGACTCAGAGGTGAAGGAAGTAACAAGTGAATTAATCATGATGCATGAATCGTTCATACGAACAAAAACATCAAAGCTCATAAAGTACATAAACAACAGTTGTTTTTATATAGGGCATAATAATATTACTACTCCACCACACAAAGCCTTTTTAATCAAATAAGGAATGGTGAGAAAGAAATAAGATAAGTCAGAAGCAATTTGGACCAAATTAACAAGTTAATTTTTTTTGTCATCCCAAATCATTTTGAAGTTTTTTTGTAAAACAATACAACAAAGACTTTGTAACGAGCACCCTGATACCATTTTGTGGCAGAATCTCCTAAATTATAGGGCCCACATGCACCTGTCACTGTCTGATGACCTCTGACAACTATGCATATGTTCCTGGTAACTTAAGAAGACTGTCGAGTGTCCTCGGGGAACCCCGAATCATCCACGATTTCTGAGCAGGATCACATTACAGAGTCATTGCAGTATTACAACATTTATTCAAATATCTACACCAGAGTAAATCAGCGGAAGTCTTACAATAACATAGTTTACAAACCATTTGTTCAAACCATACAACTAAGTTCGATAATTAATACAAACCAAAGTAGTGGAGTGGCATTATAACATAATACAAACACACAAATAGATTGCCCTGCCCAAGGGCCATGCATTTACTTATCATCATCGCATTGAACAACAGTGATGCAGCATGGCCCAAAATAGACCTGCTCATGAGGCTCACCTGCAACAAGGGTCAACGAACCCTGAGTACAAAAGTACTCAAGAAGACTTAACCGAAAATAAAAACTGATATAACTCAGGAATGCAGGCTCAGAGATTCAAGGTATGGTTTTAGCAATAATCAGAGTTCTTTTGTGTAAAAGCTTTTTAACAAAATTCCTTATATCAACATTTAAAACTTCATAAAACCATATACAAAGCTAACACGACTCGTAGTGAGATCATGAAACTCCATATCCAACTCTTTCTCAAACCTTACTCAAGTTTCAGTTATTAACCTACGATGATGAACAGTGAGTTGAGTCTCCATAACCGAGGAGCAACGACGATTCGAACCGATTAAACCCAGCTGGGAATTCTAGACCACACGACATATGTAGGCCCCTAACCTACATATACCAACCTACCCTCGGATCCTCTAAAACAAGAATTGGTCCGCGCCACCCGAGAATACAGTACTCCACCAATCCAGCCCATTGCCACGTGGGTACACGCTATTCCTACCATCTCTCCACTCCTAGTGCGTGAGTAGCCATTCTCGTAATAGAATAGCCAAGTTAAGGCTTACCGGAGTATGTGGTTAGTACTACAAAGTCTCACCTCATGCAATTCAACAACGGACGGACCTTAATCGACACAGGTGGAAAGAACCCGCTCACAAAACCTCCATGCCTTGTGGCTTGCACACATCGAGTCCGCTCGGTCTAGATTTATTACTCCACATTCCCATATCACATGATAACATAAGTAATCAAAGTTCCATTTAAAACTTGCAGGTGACAGGTAATCACACGACTTTCATCGTTCTAAGCATAGCTAAGCATAACTAGGCATATACGAATTAAAACTAGTAACAGGGTAGGTATGGAAAAACAAGGTTGGTAATGCACCAATTAGGTTTTTACTTAACTCCTAATCACTTAATGCAGTAAAGATAAGCAAAAGCGAAATCAAGTTGTAAAACACAAGGTAGGTTTAAATGCATCTGGGGCTTGCCTTCGTTGACGGAAAAGTCTGGTTTTGGAGTCGTTCCACCGATTTCAAATCCAACCTCCACAGACAGACTAACCTCCTCAACCACTTGATTAACTACCACGTGCTCACCTTCGTTCACTACACGTAGTAACAATGCCATGTTTAACATGATGCGAGATACAAAATATGATGCTCGATGATGGATGCAAAATTATCAACTTGAATACAACTTTCCTTCGCGGTACAGTTACAATTCAAACCAACTAAACCTTTTTTGTAACACCTAATTCAATTGCCAAGGATCATTATCAACTAATTACCCAAGGTCACACTCAATCCAGAATTCACTCAAAACCTAAATCATTAAATGTTACTATTTGCTTTTATGAATTAATTATTTAATCAAAAATTATGAAATAAATCAACTTGTTCCAATTGAGCTCAAAATTTTTGTAAATGTTCCTCACATGATAACTAAGTGGCAAAACAATTTTCATAATTTTTGAACAAATAAATAAGCCTAGAAAAATCATGGAAACTCATTTATTAATTAATTGAGCAATTTTTTATCACATTCAAAAAGTACTGAAAAACAATATTTCATATTTTTTCCAAATAGTGTACATCACAGAGAGATCACACAAAAATTTTCATAATTTTTGCAGCTCTAAATAAATCTACACAAAAATAACAAAAACATACACTATTCATTCATCTCTGAAAAAGGAAAAATTCATTTTCAAACCGCTAGGTCACTGACAACCCGACCCCACATGTCATCTTCTACCTTCGGCGCTGACCACAGCAACGACGCACTGACCGGCAATTTCTCGCCGACGGCGAGGTCGATGGCGACGGCCAAGATACCAACATGCTCACTACAACACGGTGCATCGATCTGAGGCACTAGTTTGAACAATTACAGTGAGGTTTGAGCTTGACGCCGGCCATGGCGGACACGGTGACACGGCTGCGCTACGCCGGTGAAACAAGGCCGGTAGCGATTAAACAAATGGCCCAGGAAGACTCAGGAGCTCACTCCGATCACGCTGGAGTCGATGGCCGAACCGGAGGGTCAACGGAGAGGCGAGTCGACGTGCATAGCACCTACGGCGGAGCAACGACCGTCGGTGGCGGCGTACCGGTGACTGCGGTGATCAAAATGATCAAACAACCGGTCATAGAGCATGACGGGATCAAGGCGAAGCTGAAGGTACACTGAGCACAAGCAAAGGCTCACTGGAGAGCGCTGGCCACGACAGCGCGAGCACGACGCTGAGGTTACCAGCCGCCGCGAAGAAAGGCGCGCACAGTGGGTTCCCGGTGGAATCAGGCGATTAGAGCTGGCTGGCTGGATGCGCAAGGAACTAGCGAAGCTATTGAGCGCTTTGCTGAGATGGCACAGATGCTAAATCGACGACGAGAGCTCGACGGAGCGTTGGCGGCGGCGACTAGAAAATAGAGGAGAAGAAAATGGCGAAGAACGGCGGCGGCTTAGGCTAAATAGCGCGGCTCAAAAGCAAGAAGTAGCCACGAAGGAGCCCTCCCCGTGCTAGCGCAAAGCTGAGGACGGCCACGCGCGCGCCTGGAACCGAGAAGGTCGCCGGCGGTGTAGCTTAAGCGGCGAGAACTGTTCACCATATTTACAAAACTGCCCTTCATTTCAAATCCCAAATTTCTCCCAAATTTGTGTAACAACTAAAAAATCTCCAAAAACAAAAGTTGTTCAAAATTCAAAGTTCTACAACTTTGCTTTTATAACCACCCCCTAATTCAGTCTACATTTTGAAATGCAAATTTGAATTAAAAAATGGGACATTTAAAGAATTACGCCTTTTCAAATTACTTCAATTTTTTCTAAACAACTGTGAAAACTCCAAAAGCCAACTTTGTACAACTCGACAAGCTCTACATTTTTGCTTTAAGTCTCAACCCCAAAATGTACTTTGATTTTGAATTAGGTTTTTTGGGGAAAAACAAATCACTAGAAATCAGGGTTTTTGGAAATCCAAATCACAACAAATCTTTGAACTTGATTCAAACAATACAAGTCAACACATTCAACATAAAGGTAAACTTGTTTTAGTGAATGCATATCAAATTTTTCAATATGACCAATTGCTTTGCAATGCATATGATGACATGGCAGATTTTAATATTTAAACACCCGAGGTGTTACAGTAGTCATGGGTAGAGAACCTTGATCTGGGGTCTACCGTCTGTCACCGTCTTTGCTAGCTTATGAGCCGATGCTTCGAAGCTTTACGAGAGCATCATTGCTTCACGGGAGCTTGGATCCATCTTTCTAGGCCGACTATAAATGTCTATCCGACTTTGGCGAGAGCAACTCAACAGCTCAGTCATGTTTCTCTTCTGTTTGCTTCCTCGAGTGCCCCTGGCTCTGCCAGACCCTCCATGGTCTAATTCCTTTCTATGAGGATCTTGAGTGGTTAGAAGAATTCTTGTGCATATGGTGATTGTGTAGCTCATTTTAGCGCCTTGTCGAGCAAGAGGATCAGCTACTGCGGTTAGAAGATTCTTGTGACATCACCTAAGTTTTCTCACCATGATTGCAGAGTTGTTCTAGTGTTTGTAAGGGCTAAAATGTGTGGACACCTTCCCCTTGTTTGCTTCATCAAATGTCCATCGGGAAAACCACAGACTTCTTTCCCACGGTTTCCCAGCCACCAATAAATGGGCATCTTTTAGTAGGCGGCTTTCTTTCCCATTATTTCCCAGTCACCGAGAAATCGGTTGGGTATATGGGCATCTTTTAAGCAGGCGGCCTTTCCTCTTCCCCTGATGTAATTTTATCAATAGGTTGATGTGACTTGGTCCATGATGACCTTCAGCCTTGTGGGGATCTGGACTCCCTTCAATCCAAAGAAGTCTCGGTGGGTTGATAGCCAGTCAATGTAATCCTTTCGTATCAATCCCACGATATTTTGTAATTATGGGAAGCAATAAGTCCGAATCTGTTGTCTTTTCATGATCCGTCCCCTGAATTTCTGGAGTGTCGATCCGTTTCCATATCTGACTTTAATTCCTTAACCTTGGCGAAGCCTATCTTCTCACCCCTTAGGCTATATATACGGGCCACGGTTGTGGATCGAAAAACAACCTACCTCATCCCAAACCTTCCGTATCTTTGGTGTGATATGAAGAATTTTTTTATTCTAAACTTGAGTTCCTTACACCCTTATGGCAAGCCGTACTTGGGTTACACTGCTCCGCTATGACTCATGCTGCTCGGCGACAGTTCACGCTGCTCGGACATGGTTTACGCTGCTCGACAATTGTTCACAACTGCTCGGCAACTCATCACGGTGGTCGAACCATGAGTTTGACTGCTCGACTTTGTTCGCACCTGCTCGGACAAGCTCAAGACGGCATTGCACAACAGGTACAAGGCGCTCGGGGAATAGTTGTGGAGGGTATGACCCCGAATACCCACGGCAGACCACATGGGTTGCGCCCCCAGGGGCGACCTAGCCCACAAGATGAAGCCTTGCGGGGCACGACGCTGCTCGGCATCTCCCGTAAGACACCGGGAAGATATCCTGAAGATACTATGAGATCTGTTAGGATACGTATGATCCCAAGATTTCTGTAATCTGTTATTACTTTCGGTTATCTCTCAGATCTAACCAACTTGTAACCCTACCCCCCAGACTATATAAGGTGGGCAGGGACCCCCTCCAAACTCACGCAATATCATACAATAGCCAATACAATCCAACAGACTACAGGAGTAGGGTATTACATCATACTGATGGCCTGAACCTGTCTAACTTGTGTGTCTCTGTTGCCTTCTTGTTCTTGATTACACGTCTCTCTACCAATCAATCTACCTTCATGGCATACCCCTTGGAGGACTGCCGACGATATTCTATTGACAGATCCTGAGTATAAGCAAGAGTTAGTGGGTTTATTAAAGGAATTTAAAGATTGTTTTGATTGGGAATACTATGAGATGCCTAGTCTAGACCGATCGATTATTGAACATCGGTTGCCAATCAAACCTGGTTATCGGCTGTTTATACAAGCTCCAAGGAGATTCAACCCAAACGTTCTTGATGATATCAAAAAGGAGACTGAGAGGTTGCTAGAATCAAAATTTATTCGACCGTGCCAATATGCAGAATGGATATCAAATGTTGTTCCTGTGTATAAGAAAAATGGAAAGTTAAGAGTTTGCATCGATTTCAGAGATCTGAACAAAGCTACACCCATGGATGGTTATCCGATGCAGATAGCCGATATGTTGGTAGATGTAGCAGCCGGGCACAAGGTTATTAGTTTCATGGACGACAATGTAGGATATAACCAAATTTTTATGGCTGAGGAAGACATAGCAAAAACAGCTTTCCCAAAAACCCTCGAATGCGAAATGGTGAGGGGAGTGCTTTATAATTGCGCCGCTGCATCCTGCGATCCCACCTTTGCCACTTTGCCATTTCATCTTCTTCCTTAGCCCTCGCATTTCTAGATTCACATCCAATCGCGCTTCCACCGCCAGTCCCCATCTGGATCTGAGAGATGGCACAGAAGAGGGGAGCTGTGAACCCAAAGAAGGCGAGCCCAAAGAAGGCGAGCGCCGGAGCCAGCCGTGATGAAGAGTGGGTGCCATTGTGCACGGGGGAGGCAAAGCTCAACAGATTGGTGGAGGCGGGCGTTCTTCCTGACCGCATCACTACCAGATGGCAGCCGGCCCTCAGTGAGCCCTTCCCAATGCCTCATACTAACGAAGCTGTAGTATTTGATGACTACTTTTGGCGCGGATTTGGTTTTCCTGTTCACCCATTCTTGAGGGATTTGTTGGAGTTCTAGAGAGTCAGTTTGTAAAACCTCCACCCAAACACCATATTGCACATATCTATCTTCATGCATTTTTGTGAGGCGTATCTTGGAATCCTTCCCCACTTCAACCTCTTCCGCCTCCTATTCTGGCTGAAGAAGAGAGGCGGCGGTGGGTCCAAGGTGGTTGGTAGAGTGTATCTTCAACTACACGATGGAATGGTGGGCGAGTACCTTATTGTGCTGCTAAACACATCGTTGAAGGGGTGGAACTCCAGGTGGTTCTATATGAAGCAGAGCCACCCTGCCGTCCGCTACGACGCCGACCACATCCCAGAGAGCCAGAAGAGCTTGTCGAAGATGCCAAGCAGCGCTGATATGGAGCAAGTAAGGGAGCTCCTTGGCTTAATAAAGGGTGTGAAGACCAATGGTGGATTGGTGGCGGCGAGCTTTATAGTGCGCTATGACCAGCCCTGCAAAGAGAGGGCTCACGTAGCCTTTGATTTCAAGGGGGAGACCGATGGTACCCAGGAGAGGATGGAGATGCTATTGAGGGGCGTAGTGCAAGAGAAGGCTGCAGAGTTGTTCGCTCCATTTGCCTCGTTCAACTTGCCAGGGCAGACGACACCCTTTCACAACAAAAATCTACCTCCTTAGGTAAATATCTCAATTGTGTGTTCGTGACACTTTTTATCTTCTATCGTTGCCGAGCAGTGGACTGATTCACTTATGCGAAGATACATTCACAGGAAAGAGCGGTGTACTTCTCGGGCGTGTCGAGGGGCCATTGGCCACAGACGGTAGATGCCCGGCCACCAACGCAGCCTAAGGAGGGAGCCGTCAGCATCTCATCGGAGAGTCCATCCCTGGTGTCAAAGAAAGTCTGGGGAAGAGGACAGCGGAAGATGAGCCGGCCTAGAAGAATAGAAAGATGGCAGGTGCCGCTCCCCTCAAGCTGGGCGACATCTCGCTTGGCGGTGACAAGACCACTCGAACACGGAGTACCGGGATGTTCGAGTGGCCAAATGACGATGAAGTTCCAGTTGCTCCTCCACCGAGCATGAAGGCGCCTCCGCGCAGCACGCGCGTGGAGGAACAATCGAGGGGAGGGGAGGAAGTCCCCCAACAACAGGCGACTGGAGCCCCCAAGCAGTAGGCAAAGGGAGTCCCCGAGCAGCAGGCAAGGGGAGTTCTAGAGCGGCGGGCGGAGGGAGTCCCCGAGTGGTGGGCGGAGGGAGTCCCCGAGTAGCAGGCGAGGGGAGCCACGGAGCGGTGGGCGGAGGAGAGGCCGACGGCGGAGATCGCGGGACCTCCACCCCAAGACGTAGGCGTCAACCCCAAGGCCGCGGCTGGGGGCTCAGGTAAGCAGCGCTGGTTCAAAAAAATCTATCGAAAAGCTACTACGTAAGTACCCGTGTCTTGGAGTTATTTGGTTGTCATTTCCTTATCCTTTTCTGGTGATTGACGAGCTGATCTGATGCAGAGTGAGGCGTACGGAGGATCTGGCCCCGCCCGTCTAGTCTAGCGAGCAGCCGAAGGCTGGCCTCGGGGTGGAGGATATGCTGGTGGACCCCATCCTACAGTCCCCAAGTGCTCGGCAGCCTATGGAGGAGTCAACCGCCACTGCTAGTGGACTTGGCGACGGCGAACAGTTGGCGCCAATGGCGGACGGTTTGGCGACAATGCCTGGGGCAACGGCGAAAGACACCGGGTTTTCAGCGGTGAATCCAGGAGATGCTGGTGCCGCACCTGAGTCTAGGGTGGCGAAGCCGGTGGCACCCAAGGAGCAACCAGCGTCCCTCAAGGCATCACAGGGCATGGTGGGGCCCACTGTCCGGCCATAGAGCCCCCCGACGGTGCCTCTTGCCGCGGCGGAGGAGGATAAGGTGGAAGAGATTGAACTTGAGGAATCTCGATCCTAAGCTGTCTGAATCCTCCGCAGACGTGGCGATGAGGTGGTGGTCATTGAAGAGACTAGAGTCCGCCCTTGCCGGAGTGATGAAACAAATCAAGGTCAGAACTGCATCTGTAATGTGCATCTTTGACGTTGGAAATTGTTCTTCTTCATAATCTTGGTGTTTGTGCAGGGGACAACTCGGACTGCCGAGCAACAGCACCAGCTGATTAAGAGGATGGAGCCCCTCACCGAGAAGAATGAAAAACTCAAGGAGATGATGAACCTTATGGAGAGAAACATCTAGAGGGCCCAGCGCGAGCGAGACCTTGCTGAGTCCAACATGCAGGACCTAGAATACCAGAAGGGTGTCCTGTCCGAGCAGCTGGCGACCATGTCCGAGCAGCTATGTGGCAAGTCTGAGCAGCTAGCCACTGTCTTTGAGTAGCTGTCGAGTGCTTCCGAGCAGCTGGAGCGGAAGTCCGAGTAGCTCAGGAACATATCCGAGCAGAAAGCAGGTATGGCATATCGGTGAATGTGCTTTGTATCGTTGAATAGCCATATATTTGGTGATGACTATTTTGCTTGTAGAGCAAGATGCAGATCTCGCCCAGCTACGCCAAGCCATCGAATAACTCCGAGAGGAGAAGGCAAAGGAGATAGGGCGAGCAGACAAACTAGCTGAGGAGCTAAAAGGTGAGTACTTCCTAGTCAGAGTTACTGTAGAAGTAGTTTCCTTACTTGATGGAACCTTGTAATGCTTGCAGACTACCGTCAGAGGGTCAAGGCACAGTTTGATGTGCTGGTGCAGGAGGCTAGGATCCAAAGGGACAAGTTCGACGCCGTAGTTGCCGGAGTTAAACCAGTGCTCAACTACGTCGACCTAGAGGTGGCTCCTTAGCCTGATGATAGACCATCGCGTTTAGACACCATCATCCAAAGGTGCAAGGTGGCATGGGAGAACTTCAAGGGCTTCAACCATGACGCCATTGTTATCGCCATTACTCACGCCCTTGTGGTGGTTCGGTCCCACTATCTAGCCGTTGACCTTCAGGCGATAGGGGCCAGATTCGCTGAAGGGATGGGCGAGGTGGAGCACCAATAGCTTGAGGATGAGGTGAAGGACGCGGTGAAGAAGCTGGCCAGCAACATCGACCTGTTCGGCGAGATGGACGGCGATGGCGAAGCTCGGTGATCTGCTCGAAGAATATGTTGTAATAACTGAATAGAGTAGTTAAAAATGCGCAAGGGCGTAGACAGACATTTATGTGTATGTATAAATGTTGACATGTGCATGTTTACGCAGTTTGTAATGTTGCAGTGAAGAAATCATTGCAGTATTAACCCTAATGCAATTATACGTAGTTTACGTAGCGTCCAAGCAGTTAGTTTGTTACTGTACTCTTTGGCCTTAGCTAGCCCATAGTCCATAATGTCGAGCATGGAGCCTGTGCACGTGTAGGAGGAATAGGCGTGACCAAGGAACCGCAGCCGACTACCCATAACCTAGAGCGCGGAGCCCGTAGCACGTGTAGGGATAGATCAGAGACTGGGTCTTCTCCATAGAGAACAAAGCGGAACGTGTGTTGCTCAGTGGTTGGTGAAATAACTTAGAGATAAACATAGTATAAGTGGCGTCTGAGCAGTTAGTTCTTTACTAAGCTCTCGGCCTTGGCTAGCCCATAGTCCATAACGTCGAGCGCGGAGCCCGTGCACGTGTAGGAGGAATAGGCGTGACCAAGGAACCGCAACCAACCACCCATAATGCAGAGCGTGGAGCCTGTAGCATGTGTAGGGAGGGATCAGAGACTAGGTCTTCTCCATAGAGCGTAGAGACAAGACGTGTGTTGCTCGGCGATCGGCGAAATATCTTGGAGATTTGGAGAAAAGTAGTCGATGATTAGGAGAAACCTGTTCGACGAAATACGTTGGAGATTTTGAGAAACGTGGTCGGCGATTTGGAGAAACTGTAACACCCCAGGTGTTTGTCACCAGTTAAGCAATGGGTTTGAGCTCAAACATGACATGTCGAGTGGTAATGAAGGTGTCAAGATCAAATCTACATGATGGAGCTCCAACTTAAACTTGGGCCATGTACATTTGCTTACATATGGACCCTTGTTAAGATTATGCAAGAGTAATATTAAACATGCTTATTCCATGTACATTACATCCACATGCATCCATCTAGAACCGTGGAAAAGTTTTATGAAGTTTGGAATCAAGAAGTCACATGAAATGATAAGTTATATCCTTATTGGAATGACTTTACTAAGTGCTTGAATTGCACTATTAAGTGAATGGAAATGTAGGTCATCAACCAAACCTTGCAACCTTGCCCAAAGGACTCTAATTGAACTCTACAACAAAAGTCATGAAGGGTTCGTGTTGAGCGGAGGACAAGAAAATACCTCCATCGGTCTAAAACTTGGATTTAAGCTTTACCGCGATGCTACTTTGACCGATGTTGACCAATTGCTTATAGTGCTTGCATGGAGTTACACCTTAAATAAAAGTTGAAGTTTAAGTCGAATAGAACCAAATTTGTTTGATGCTCAAGAGCTAGTTCAGTGCATAGCTAGGTCAAATGGAGCTCACAAGAATCAACAAACTGCTATTTTTGGAACCCTGAAATTTGGCTAAGTGTAGATGACGAACTTCCAGTTTTCAGTTTCAATGTACCCATATTTGGCGAATTTTAGTTTGCAAACCATTTCGAATTTGGGAAAGCTCCTTTAAGGAAAACGGTGGAATCGGTGGAACAAATAATCGATCGATTTAGGAGATATGATGGGAGAAAAATGGAATTTCAGCTTGTATTTTCGCGATGGTATTAGAATTTTGAATCGGTTGAACTGGCCGACCGGCCACAGGCACGCGATGCCGCATGGCATCCCAGTTAGCCCCGCGCTCGCCACCTCGCCCTCGCTCGCTCACCACGTTGCTCCTCTGATTGAGAAAAGCCGAGCCCTGCCCTCTCTCTGGCACTCTCTCTCACTCTCTGCCCTCTCCCTCTCGCTCTCCAGCGCGCGTGCATGAGCACGGTCATGCCATGGCTGCAGCAAGCACGACCAGCTGCGCCGTCCTCCTGCCGCTACCACCGGCCAGGCTATGGCCAAACGCAGTCCACGACTTGCAATGACCCTATAGCTCACCGCCGGAGCCGCCTGTGCCCGGCCAAACCCACCGTCCGCTGCCATGGTTGCCATGGATGCCTCCGAGCTAGAGCTCGTGCATGAGCCGCTGGAGCAACATCCGCCGCCGGCTCCCGTACGGGCCGCCTCCCGCACAACCACGGCCACTAGCGGGTGCGCACGGACGCCTGGATGCTTCCCCGCCGCTTTCCCGCCGCCGACGCGCCTCCTACAGCGAGCTCCTGTGCATACCCCTCTGTAAATCGCGACCGAGGACCTCGGGTAACAATTGAAACAAGTCCAGGGGGTTTTCTGCAGAACCGTAGACTCAAATGAATAGTGCCGTAAGGACTAGTTTGTAATTATTTTGCAGGAACTTTGGAAATTCATAGTAAATCGTAGAAAATTCGTAAAATAGTAAATGTGAACTTTTTGGAGTCCTTGTGAAATTCTCTATGTACTAGATCAATAATATTACATGTTTTAGTTTAAAGGTTTAGCTGTAAAAATAGATTTAGGCAGTTAGGTTCTTAACGCTAGTCATGTCTTGTTCTTTTTATTACTGCAGTTATTTTACTCAATTAAATGTGAAATTTTTATGGAGTGTTACTGATGTGATTAGTGATGTCTGATAAAAATTTCAGTATTTTAGGCTTGATAGTTTAAGATCTATAAATATAACAATTTACCTGTATTGCCTTACCACTATTCTAAATAGGTCTGCAAGATTAAATTAATTGTCTTAGTTAGGTTATGAATCATGACTTGATGATAATACATGAGTTGTAGTACTTTTATTAAGATTTTCAAAAAGCTAAATATCATGATTTTTGGTTAAGTAGATCTTGAGTTATACTTGCTTAAATATCAGTGGTTGTTTCTGCCCAAACTCTGACAGGGTTACCTTGTTGGTATTGTGGGGCCTTCTTAATAGTAGAATTAGCTTTAGGTGTTTACAACAAAGTTGTTTAGAATTTGATAAGCTTTCTAAAAAGTCTAGAACCACATTTATTGGACATGTATAACTCCATTTATAGCTGTTTAAAGTGGCATGTCAGTTTCTGTCTATGTTTTGGACAGAGATGCAATTATTGAATTAATTGACCCTTCTAACTATAGAATCATCCTAATATGAGAATAATAAAGTTGTAGGTAACTACCTAGGCTTTTCAAAAAGTTATGGTTCATCTTTGTTGGAGGTCTAGAACTCTAGTTGTGCTTCTCTGAAGTTCCTATTAGTTTTCTGTACCACTGCTGTTGGGTTGCAATTGCAGTTTTGCTTGTGCAATTATTTTCGTGGTGTAAATGATGTTTGCTATGGTTGTAGTGAATATAAAAGTTGTATAAAATTTCATGATCTTGCTTGTGTTCAAATTGTAAGGTCATAGGCCAGATAGTGTAGGAGTTACATGACTTTCAAGTCTCCTATCAGGTTTTGATTGTATTCTGAGTAGATCTGAAAGATGCTAGTGTTTGATCTAGTTAGGATTTGAATGAGCTTTTGGTGATAATAACAAAGTTGTATAAAATTCCATAAGCTTTCCAAAATGTTTTCTTGCAAGTCATTTGGATTTGTGTAACTCCAGTTATAGCTAAATCTTGTAGCTGTTGTTTGCATGTCCAGAAATTGGCAGATTCCAATTATAGTGTTTGCTTGTATATTGTTAAGTGTGACTTATGCCTTGAAGGATGACTGAGTTAGAGCACCTGAGATCTTGGGAAACTTGTGTCATGCTTGGTGTTGTCGTCTTCTTTGCCATCTTAGCATGATAGATTGTGTGATGTTTAAGTTAAGCATCGCAAAATACTTAAGTGTGTTAGTGTAAACTATGCTTGTCTTGCTTGCTATTTTGTGATGCGTCTCATGGTACTATTCTTTATATTTATGCACTTGCATATTGCATCTCATCTAGGTACGCTAGATGCACCACGTGAAGGATGAGATGTTGGAGCCAAACCCGAAGACGGCGTTTGATGGATCTATCCCGAAGATGGAAGGACTAAGCAAGTGCTAGGACCTAAAATGTCACCAGGACGGTGCAACCTAACTGAACTAACTTGTGTCGGATCCGAGGCAAGCCCCGGAGCATATTAAGCCTCCTAATTTCCAAAATGCAGTTACAATATTATTGTTACATATATATATTGTTGCATTAAGTTTAGGTGTTGGATGCAAACAATTGCTGCATTGGTTACCCAATCCTTGTCCAGATATTGTTACCCTGAATCCTATGTAGCTCAGGCTCGAGTAGTGCTTAGCCCCGCTTAAACGCAGCAGTAGAAGTCGGGTGATTTCTGTCACTGCGAAATATAGGAAGATACATGTGGCACGGTTGGCTATATTTGCTATCGTGGAAAAGAACCGGTCTTAATTTGAAATGAAGACCGGGACGGAGGCTTGCCGGTTTGCGGTGACTCCGTGTCGTTAAGCAGGACTGATTCTTGGAGCCTTTCCTAGTCATGTTGAACACATGCCTCTCTCTTAGTTGGCCGTGTCCGATGACCAACCGCGAAGCCGAGTAGCTCACCTCAGGCCGGGAGTCGATAAGTATAAAGTGCACCTCGGAAGGGAGCCGTAGGCGTGAGTCCAAGGGCAGGTGATTTAAAAGTCCTGATCGTCCTGGCAGAAGGGTAATCCCTGAGAGTGCTGGCGCTGATCGAACCCGCGAATTTGGTTCCTGAGTTGTTCCAAAGGTGACCCACGGCTACCCTTGCAAAGTATGCCAGGGTGAGAGTTAGGAATACCCCCTCAGCTGAGTTGTAATTCGATTCGAATCGCCGTCTCTCCCGGTTAGTGAGAACTTGACAGGCTTATCTCCAATGTAGATACACTTAATAACTTAATGGTTCAGAAATGATGATATGATGATGACAGCCTTATTATACCTGCTATGGTTAATATTGTTTGCTCCTAATAAGTGAGTGCTCTAGTACAGGTGCTAATCTAGTGGACAGGTAAATAATGATAAGCTTGATGCTAAGTTTAAATTGGTTACTATAATCATAAGCTCTTTTATGCAACTGTGTCAAGCTAGCCCACCTGAAAAGCCTTGCATGATCCTTGGTGTCTTTTATTTCTGGTTTTGATGGGTAAGTCTAGCTGAGTACCTTCTCGTACTCAGGGTTTATCCCACCATGTTGCAGGTGAAGTTCTCAGCCTGTGAAGATGGTGGCTAACCGCCGGTGGCTCGGTGATTCTATAGTTACTTCTCATCTATATGCTTTTATCGGATGATGTCACTTATGCTAGCAATGTATTTGGAACATATATTAATGTAATCTTTTGAAAGCTATGTTGTTTTCACTAATCGATTTTGAAACCCAAACTTGTACTTTTAATTGTGAACCCATTTGTAATCTTATTTCCGCTGCAACCCTGTGTATGTGATGTGTATTTGCTTAATCCCACGATCTTGGTTGTGATGTTGATTTACCGAGGTCTTTCGGGACACTCGGCGGACTACCGGGTTTATATGAGTGAAAGTATGCGCATGTCAACGTGTTAGCGGGGACAGCCATACTTGATCTTGTATAAATTGAGCGGTTCTGTTACAGAAACCTATTCGGCGAAATACGTTGGAGATTTGGAGAAACGTGGTCGGCGATTTGGAGAAACTTGTTTGGCGAAATACGTTGGAGATTTGGAGAAACATAGCAGAGTAGTTATGGCGATCTCTTACTGGAGTTTGTTAAGGAGTAGCTTAGAGCTCGGCGACCGTAAGCGGAGATTAAATCGTAATGGAGAAAAAATGGAGACAAATTATGGAGACCAAAACTTTATTCATCATGAAGTGGAGAGTACATATCTGGAGCGTTTCAAGGATAGAAACGTATAAGGTGCTCAATGTGCCATGAGTTGGGGACATCGATTCCATCTAAGTCACATAGGCGATAAGACCCTAGTCAGGTAACCTCTTTGACGATGTAAGGCCCTTCCCAGGGGGAGGAGAGCTTGTGCATCCCTTCGTTTTTTTGTTTTCTGCGGAGAACGAGGTCGCCGATAGCAAATGAATGACCTTTGATGTTGCGGTCGTAGTACCTCTACAGCTTGTAAGCTTCTGTATATCCTTGACGCATGTTGGCCGTTTCATGTTGGTGATGGCGGAGACCTTGTTAGGGATGGGTTTGATCCACGTGCACTGACGATGTAGCCTAGGAGTATACCAGATGGAACTCTAAAGATGCACTTTGAAGGGTTCAGCTTCTATCGGTACCTTTTTAGGTTGGCGAACATTTCCTCGAGGTCGGTGATAAGATTGTTAGCGGTCTTAGACTTGACGACCACATCGTCAATGTAAGCCTCAACGTTGCGGCCGATCTATTGATCAAGGCACATCTGGATGGCCCTTTGATAGGTCACCCCGACATTCTTGAGTCCGAAGGACATGGTGGTGTAGCAGTATGCACCAAAGGACGTGATGAATGACGTCTTGACCTGGTCTTCTTCCTTGAGGGAGATCTGATGATAGCCGGAGTAACAGTCGAGGAAGGAGAGCAATTCACAGCCGACGGTGGAGTCTACAACCTCATCTATCCGAGTCAGGCCAAAGGGGTCTTTAGGGCACTGCTTGTTAAGATCAGTATAATCAACACACATTCTCCATTCTTTATTCTTTTTTTGAACGAGAATAGGGTTTGCTAACCACTCAGGATGATACACTTCTTTTATGAATCTTGCAGCTTGGAGCCATTTTATTTCTACCCTAATAGCCTCCTTCTTGTCTGGCGTGAATTGGTGGAGTTTCTGCTTGATCGGTTTGGCGGTCGGTGAGACATTCAAGGAGTGCTCGATCTTCTCTCGTGGTACCCTCAGCATGTCTGTAGGTTTCCAAGCGAACACATCGACATTGACATGTAGGAAGGAGACAAGCACGCTTTCCTATTTGGGGTCGAGGTGAGCCCCAATCTTCTCGGTCTTGGAGAGGTCAACGAGGCCAAGGCAGACCTCCTTGGTTTCCTTGGACTTGGCGGAGGCGCGAGGAGGCTCCAGCGATGGGATCTCCAGGTCATCGGTGGGCACCATCTTGGCCTCGATGACCACAC
Source organism: Miscanthus lutarioriparius (assembly GCA_904845875.1). Classification (NCBI taxonomy): domain Eukaryota; kingdom Viridiplantae; phylum Streptophyta; class Magnoliopsida; order Poales; family Poaceae; genus Miscanthus; species Miscanthus lutarioriparius. The sequence goes on from CAJGYO010000016.1 coordinate 38,644,695, forward strand.
TAGCCATGTGGATGGAGAGGTTAGTGGCTTCGGTGAGGGTGAGACTCTCTGTCTCGTAGGCGTAGGCAATGGAGACATTGGCCCGCAAGGCCAGGAATCCTGCAGGTGAAGACATCTTTAACACTAGGTAAGCGTAGTGCGGTACAGCCATGAACTTGGCTAGAGCTAGCCAACCAAGTATGGCATGATAGGCGGTGTTGAAGTCGCCGACATAGAAGTTGATATGCTCGATGCGGTAGTTGCTTGCCGTGTCGAACTGTACTAGTAGGGTGATCTCTCCAAGCGGTTTGGATGCCCTGCCACGTACCACACCCTAGAAGGAGTCTGAGGGTGTGAGATCTGTTATCCCGAGGCCCAACTCCTTTAGGGCTCCGGCGAAGAGGAGATTCAAAGCGCTCGCACCATCGACGAGCACTTTTTTGAAAAAGCACTTTTTGGACGGTTGCGTCGAGGACAAGGGGGAAATGCCCTGTGTAGGGGATGTCCACCCACTAGTCGGCCCTGCTGAAGGTGATGGGGACCTCGGACCAAGGGCGATAGCTAGGGTTGGCGGCGGCGTCTTCCGTAGTGACAGCGAGCACCCACCGGGCAGCGAGCTTCCGTTCTCTTCTACTCTCGGTGGAGACGAGGCCCCCAAAGATGGTGGCAACCACCTTGTCATGATCTTGAAAGGCATTGTTATTGCCCCTAGGTGGTTGGCGGCCTCTGGCTCCATCGTTGGTGTTGTCGTCTGGCTTTTTGTCCTAGAACTCCATAGCCAAGCCGAGGCAGTCCTTCATCTTATGCTTGGCATTCTTGTGGAGAGGGCATGGGCCGTCGAGGATCTTCTTATACTGCTCATTGTAGTTGCGCTTGGTGCGATGTTCATTAACAGCGGCGATGATGTGGTCTGGCTGGTGGCGGCAATTTTGACCAGACTTGGATCCTTTTGGCAGATCATGGCCACTGTCTCGATGGTAACTGCGGTCGTCATAGCGTCGGTCGTTGTGGCATCAATCATTGGCGCGGTCGTTGTAGCAGTGAGTTGGGCAATGAGTGCCCGCATCCTCGTTGAAGCGCACCTCGGCTTCCTCGGTGTCGGCATACTAGTTGGCGATGGTGATCATCTCGCCAATCCCTGTGGGCGGCTTATGGTTGAACTTGGAGCGAAGCTCGTAGTGATGGAGTCCTCGGATGAAGGTGGTGATGACCTCAGCTTCCGTGATGTTGGAAATAGAATTCCTCATCTCAGAAAAGCATCTAATGTAGCTATAGAGGAGCTCGGACGACTTCTGGTATATGCGGTTGAGATCATGCTTGGTGCCCGACTGAGTACACGTAGTCATATAATTGCTGGTGAAGACTTTTTTCAGCTCTTCGCAAGATCCAATGGAGTCCAGGGCAAGGCTTCTAAACTAGTTCATGGAGGTTGGCATGAGCATGATGGGAAGATAGTTTGCCATGACACTAGTGTCTCCTCCGGCGGTGCGGACAGCAGTGGCATAAGCCTGTAGCCACTGTGTTGGGTTCATCCTTCCCTCGTAGGGCTCGACCCTAGTTATTTTCAAACCATGGCGCCATTGAAGTGTTCGGAGCGCCCTCGTGAATGCTGGGGGCCCTTTGGGGTTGTCGGTGTCGTCGTCTATAGCATTGCCGGCGTTGAGCGGCTCGAGAGCTGAGTCTAGATTACCGTACTCTTGCTTGTACTCCTAGCGGCGGCATACTTCTTCTTCATGGCGATCAAAGCGGCATTCGTCGATACGTCGTCGTGCATCTTGAAGATTGTTGAGGTGCACTCGGATGTCTTGGTCGACCTCCTGGTCATGTTGGCGGTGATGTTCAATGCAGTTGCCCCTAGCTCCACCCAGGAGGGGTTGCCTGTCGTCGCGATGTTGGTCAGTGAAGTGACTTGGGCAGTGATCGGATCTTAGCGTGGCTGATCGGCGAATGGAGGTTGTGGAGTATGAAGGTCTCTGGTCCTGGTGGATCTCGTTGACCTGACAGTGTGCTGCTTTAAGCATGCCGATGACCTTAGCGACCTTTGGTGTCTACAGGAGCCGGGCGAGCTCATTGGTGGCCACGGCAAGGTTGGCGCTTGGGGTCTTGTAGACGTCGTGGCCGTCAACACGGACAAACTCATCGTCGAGATTGCGTTGGAGTGGCCTTCCTTGCGAGTCAAGTTGAGCCGTGGCCATCGCAAGGGCAACCTCGTTTGCTTGGCGCTGTGCACGGTTGATGTTCCGGTTCTCACGGGCGGTGCATTCCTCCTCGGTTTCACCGTTCCGAGGGGGGTTGTCAACGCTGACGTTGAAGATTGCGCCACCACGGAAAGGAAGGAGAGGAAGTAGTTCAGTGGTGGTTTCGGCGATAGTCTCCATAGAGCCCTAGGACTTGGAGTCCGGATTCTCCTCTAGGATGGTTTGGAGGGATGCTCCGGGGTGTAGGCTGACGTGCAGCATGTTGACGGCTGGCGGAGGCTGGTTGGTGATCTGGTCGGCGAGAGGATGGACATCTCCAACCTGATCGGTGAATTTGCCCCTTAGGGCATCTTGGTAAGTGGCGGTGACGTTGGTGAACCCAAAGGGCAGAGCTACAACCCCTGGTGTTTTCCGAGCAAACTCTGATAGATCTGGATTGGTGGGTGGTCGGCGCTAAACCAGAGTGTCTAGAGCTGAGTCGGCGATGGAGAGGCAATCGGCGAGCTTCAAACCAACCTGATGAATGGATGCGATCAAATCGTCATTGTTGATCTGCCTCCTCTAGTAGCGAGGAAGTGAGCGGTGAGTTGTCAATGAAGGCGACCTTAGAGGTGGTTCTGAGATCAGATCTGCAGTCACAGGTGTTGGGGTGATCGGCACAGAATCGATCTACACCGGCTCAGTGAGCTCTCTGACTTCATCAGCATTGATGATCCATGAGATCGATCTGACCGTGAAGATCTAGCTAGGCTGGGGGAGGGACGATGAGCCTGCGGAATGTACCATCTTGTTCGATATAGAAACAACATGCACACCCCTACCTGGTGCGCCAACTATCGACAGAATATCATCGGCAGTCCTCCGAGGGGTATCCCACGAAGGTAGATTGATCGGTAAAAAGGCGTATAATCAATAACAAGAAGGCAACAGAGACACACGAGTTAGACAGGTTCAGGCCGTCAGTGTGACATAATATCCTACTCCTGTGGTCTATTGGATTGTATTGGCTATCATATGATATTGCTTGAGTTTGGAGGGGGTTCCTGCCTGCTTTATATAGTCCGAGGGCATGGTTATAAGTCAGTTAGATCTGAGAGATAACTGGAAAGTAATAACAGATTACAGGAATCTTGTGATCATACGTATCCTAACAGATCTCGTAGTATCTTTAGGATATCTTCCCGGTGTCTTGCGGGAGACACCGAGCAGCGTCGTGCCCCGCAAGGCTTTGTGTTATGGGTTGGGCCACCCCTAGGGGCGCAGCCCATGTGGTCTGCCGTGGGTATCTAGGGTCGTACCCCCACAGGATCCAACTTGGTAGTTATATACATCGGCCTAGGCTTATCTCCAGAACCAATATCTATTTCTTCTAATTCATCAGCTGATGTAAAGCCATGTCCTAGTTTACCATCTGTGCCATCTATTGGATTATCCATTAAAACAAATTTTCAAAGCCGACTGCTTGGATCGGCTGTTGGCTTTCATCATTGACTTTAATGAAGCCTCCCTCCCATAGCTTGCTAGAAAAACACTCGAAGTCCTCTAGCTCCCAATATACTGGATCGGCTGTTGCGATACTCACAGATTCATCGGCACGAACCAGCTCGACATCATCTCCATGCCATTGAATCAAACACCGATGTAGGGTTGATGGTACACAGTAGTTTGCATGAATCCAATCATGACCAAGGAGTAAACTGTATGACCCTTTTCCATCAATGACAAAGAACGTGCTGAGCAAAGTTTTACTTCCAATTATCAATTCAACGCTCATTGCCCCCCTGGTCTTAGATGCATTACTCCAAAATCCTTAAGCATCATATCAATTTCAATCAAATCTCCTGGCCCCTTGCCAAGCTTGTGGAAAGTGGTATAAGGCATAAGATTGACAGAAGCACCTCCATCCACCAACATCTTGTTCATCGGCTTCCCGTCAATAAAACCTTTTACATATAAAGCCTTCAAGTGCCGATGCTTGACTAGCTTATCGAATATAGCCTATTGTATAACTATTAACTTGGCAACTATCTCCTCATACTTTGATTCATCAAAATCTAAGTAAACTTCTTGATCTGCTGGAGCTCTAAATTCTGATGGCAACAAAAAAACCATTTGAATATTAGCCGATGGTTGCCCCCTATCGGCTGTTTGCTTAGCACGCCACACCTGAGGTTTACCAGATGCCTGAGCCTATTCTAGTTCTCTGTTCCTTAGGCGTTGCACTGATCTTTTCTGGCTTCTTGTCAGACCTCCTGAACACCATTGGCCTTCTTGTCAAACATATTCTTCCTCATTACTTTCTTTTTCATAATCAGCCTAGTTCTGATCAACAACTCATTTTCCAAGCCAATCATGAACACTTCTATTTTAAGCGCCGATCCTTGTTATTATGATGATACTCATCTTGAGCATGGATAGATCAGCGGTTCGCTTGAGATTGCCTAAACTCCCAATATTACTCGCTAAACTCTGGACAGTTATTTCTGGTAGGCAATTTCAAACCTTCGTTCCAGCAATGTATGAAGAAAGGACAATTCCAAGGTGATTCAGCTTGCTTTCTTTCATATCTCTCTTTTTCCTGTTGACACTGGTATACTTGCTCTTCTAACCAACGCTGATAATCCTCTTCCTTCTGCCGCTGCCATTTATTCAACAAAATTCGAGATGTAACACGCGGCCTTGTTGCCCCATCCTTCGACGTTTCTCCCTGCTCATATCGGCTCTTTTGTTGGCCATGACGCATTCTAACCTCTCTATATTCATCCACCGATATTTGCATTTTGGGATCGACTGTTCTAGTTTCTTTTGATCAAACTGATGTTAGGACTTTAGTCTTCCCTTTGAGCAGCCTAGCATCAACCATGTTCTGATCTCTCGGGAAAGGATTATCATCAACTTTCATCTTTCAAGGCATATCAAATTTGAGCCTTCCTTGCTGAATAGCCCTCTGTATATATTGCCCAAAAACTCTACACTCAGTAGTAGAATGAGAAATGGCATTGTGAAATTTGTAGAACTTCTTATTCTTCAACTGATCGAGAGGCAACATAACATGATTGTCGGGTAACTTGATCTGTCCCTTTTCAAGCAAGAAATCAAAGAGCTTGTCTGATTTTGTGACGTCAAAGTCATAGCTCTCTTCGACTCCTCTTCCCCAAGGATTTGGCACCATTACTATCTTCTTACCGCAATTCCATTCAGCCGCGGCAACCTCTTCTTCTTCGTCATGCTCATAGTTGTCATCGACTGAATATGGATTATAGGCTTCGGCCATTGTGGTACTTTTCTAGAATGGGTATCTCTACGCATATTTTGGAATTGGCTATTGAGCACCACCACTCGTTGAGCCAACTGACCCAGGTTGTCAAATTCTTGTCCCAACAGCTTCTCTCTCCATGTTGGCAACATTCCTTAAACAGCCAAAGCAGGTAGCTGATCATCAGTTAAGCTCAGTGAGAAGCACAAATTTCTGGTTTCTCAGAACCTCTGAAGAAACTCGATGCCCAATTCATTAGTTCTCTGCCTTATAGTTGTCAAATCAATAATCTTCTTTTCTCCTATCCTAGTGTAGAAATATGTATGAAATTTCTTCTCTAGGTCGGCCCAATTAGCAATGGAGTTAACTTCAGTGATGAAAACCAAGTGAAGGCTGGTCCTGACAGAGACAAGGAGAAGAAATGAACTAGATGGGCCTCTTCAATGGATGCTTCACCCAACTATGTAAGATACTAACTGACATGTTCTATTGTGCTTGTGCTATCCTAGCCAGTGAACTTGGCAAACTCTAGGAGCCTGTAATTTGTAGGAAGAGCGACCAAATCATACCACTCTGGATATGGGCGTTTGTATGAAAAGGTCTACCCTTATGGCTTCAAACCGAAGTGATTCTTCATCATCTCAGTCACTCTAAGCAACAATTCATCAGCATTTGAATTTGGATTTCTCCGTAATTGCTGACCCATCCGTGGATTAAAATTTCGGGTACCTTGATACCCTAGATTTGGAATCATGTGAAGGGTGTTGTAATCTGTGCCATAATGATACCCTTGTGGAATCTATATCTGCTAGGTCCTTTGCTGGTTTGCTGCTTGAAGTCTCTGGTTACAGATATTAGGATCTATGTCTCTATGAATCCTTTGAACTGATGGCGCTATTCTTTGAGCCGATGATGGTATCTAGCCTGATGTGCCAAAATTGACCATTTGATTCTGAACTTGCCCCATCGGCTGTTGCACATGCTATACTGACGATCTAGGATTATACTGTATCTGATTAGTAGTAGCACCTTGAACTTGCTCAGATGAACTATAAACTACCTAGACATCGTCATTACCAGCTGGTGCTATTTCTTGATGGCTAGTACCGGCTTGATTAGTCCCCTAAGTCGATGGATGTAGAATGTTGTAATAGGCCGGCCCAACCTAATCATCTGGAAACCCATGAAACACTCTTTCATGGTGTTGTGGAATGTGTTCAAGAAAACTTCATTATGATTCGACATGGCATCATGAACAGACTTGTTTACAGCCTCTATGAAGAAACACCTGTCTTCAGCTTCATCTGCATATGTCTGCCCATACAATAGAACTCTTGGTAGTGGATATTTCTGAACAATTGTATTGTCACATGTCTTGATGTTGGACAACAAACACTTGTTCTGAAATTCTTCTATAGCTTTACTGATGACATCTTTATTGTCGCAGAATCGACCAATTTATAAGAGCACAAGTACAATGGCAATCCGCAAGCAGTCACACTATCATACTTGAGCCCATATAAACTCGGTAGTCCATCGAGTACCACGATGGGTCTCAATAAACGATCCACATACAACCAAGATCATACATGATTCAACATACATGTCACATGTTATATAAAGTTCCTAGATACAGATCATTCATCAGAGTACGAAATAGAGTTATTACAAACCAAGTTCGATAAATGGTAGTGGAAGCAAATTAAAGTTTGAACGTAGCATTTGTGAACATAGTTCAAATACAGTGCCAACACATGATCACAATCCACAAAAGCATGTAGAAGGATTATTAAAGATGCCTGCCCAAGCCTCACTTCTCATCCACGGTGGGATAGAAGCAATTGTTGCAATAGCCATGATAGACGGTACCATCTACAACAATGGGAATAAAACCCTGAGTACGAGAAGGTACTCAACTAGACTTACCCGTCATAAACCCGAAATAAATTCACTCCAAGGATTATGCAAGGCTTTATAAGTGGAGGTAGCTTGACAACATTTTTGCTTAAAAAGCGATTAACTCAGTTATATAGTTGTACTTAGGTCATCAAGTTAATTATAGCTATTCATCTCTAGATTAGCAACTATCCTGCGCCAAACATGTGATATATCATTTTAAGAGCATACAATAGTAACCATAGCCGGTGTAGTAATTCCATCTATATCCAAACCATCACATTCCATAATACAATTACTACGAGGTTAGAGCTAGCCAAGTTTCTCACTATCTGGGAGAGACAGCGATTCGAATCGATTTCAACTAGCTAGGAATTTATTCCACACACAAATCCAGACATACCTGCGCCAAGGTAGTCTTAGGTCACCTTTGGTACAACTCAAGTCCACATTTCACGGGTTTGCCCATCGCCGCACAATCAGGGACAACCAGCTGCCAGGATGTTCTGGCCCGGCCTACACTTGGGCTCATGCTTGGCTCCCCACACATCCTTACTACCATCCAGAGTGCGTACTTTGACAGAGCGGTGCCCCACCTGAGTTGAGCTACTCGGCTTCATAGTCGGAACGAGTTATTCGGCAAGCTAAGTGATAGGCATGCGTTCAATCTTGTCAAAAGGTCCAACAACGGTACGGTCCTTAACCGGCATAGACAGAATCACATGAGTCAACCCACACATAGACTCCACCCGGCCTCCATTTACATTACCCCATGGTTCTTTTCCACGATAGCAAATATAGCCAACCATGCTTCGGTATCCACCTATATCTCACAGGTGATAGGAAATCACTCGACTTGTACCGGTCTAAGCATGGCTAAGCATATATTCGATACTGGACCTACATAGGGTTAAAGGTGTATATATCTGGACAAGGTAGTTCCATGCATCAAGGGGTTCCAGTCAACTCTTATAATCTAATGCATCAATCATAAAGGACTCAAGTAGTATTTTGTAAAACACTAGGAGACTTAGAATGCTCCGGGGCTTGCCATTGAGGAAAGAGGTGGCGCGGTGATTTGGGCACTTAGGGAGCTCTTATGGAGTCTGCTCCTCTCCTTTTGGAGATGTGGCTTGAGGAGTCTCCTGCTGATCCCGTTCCTCTTCTTCGTTGAATTCCAGCAATGTTATCTCATCGGTCTATCCTATCTGCATGATCATGGAATAAGATATCACGAATGCATGTATGATGACACGTATAATAGGATAACAAGCGATGAATGTATCCTTGTAAGTATTTTCAACAGCATGGTGTCAAAGTAATAACAAGTGCATCATATTCTACTGAGTAGGTGCATATCTCTTCTCTATTCTTAAGCAAACGCTTCTGCAATTCATTTACTGAAGTACACAACAGTAGCTACTTGTTTTATCCATAACTAGAGTTATAGACATCGAAATCATATGGTTGTGGACATTCTAGAAATCTTATGAAATTGTCTACAACTTTATTTTAATACTCTTAAGGTGATTCAATAGTTATCTTGGTCAAAAAATTCAGTCAATCAAATCTGTCCTGATAGCAAACAATTAGGGCAGCAAACTTCTAACAACCAAAACTCTTAAATCCTAAGGCCTATAACTATCAAAATTTAACACAAGGTAGATTAGTAAGTTATCTACAACTTTGTTATTAACAAGTTTTACAGCAAAGATCACTACCAACATGAAATCATCCACACAACCGAAACTATACATGCAACCATCTATTTGAATTACAAAGCAACAATTAATTAGTTGCATACAATCACTTGCTTCTAAGCCTTACTATGAACATCAACAGTTACTATGCATCACAAGCACCATAGAAAACATCATGGTCAATCACAATTTAATTACTTAAATGTCTTTATTAATTTAATTAAATAACTAGGGGAAATAACAAACATACACCAAATGTGCACAATAAATTCTCACAATATTACAGTAGCTTCCTAGTGCTCACAATATACTACCGTAAACATTTCATACCATTTGGACATGCACAACATCCTCTACAAAAATGAAAAGCTAGCAAGGTCTATTTTACTGAAAATAGTTAACCCTATAGAAAAGTGTCAGACAATAGATTATATAATTTTCCTAGCTTCATATTAGTGCCATACTACTGTACAAAAATTTGCATATCAATACTTTACATATTTTTATCCCTATAATTTTTCTTTAAAAATGCCATTTATTAATAGATAAATAGAAAGATCATATTTCAATCAAGTTTACTCCAAGATTACTATTTTTCCTAGCTGGAGAATGTCAACACAAGACTAACAAAATTGGAATCATAATTTTATCACATTTCTAGCTCAAGATATATAATTTACAAGATTGTAAACATTCAAAAAGCATTTATCTAAATACATTTTAATCACCAATAAAAATACTATGAACTATACATATCATATTTTTATAAAATACTACACTTCCTAAGGAACATAACAAAATTTGGTTCACCAAAAATGGACATCTAGAACTGCACTTATGATTTTTCAAAGTTAGCACAAGACTCTGCAAAAGAAATAACAGAAACACTACATAGCAGTCGCTGACAAGAGGGGACCCATGGGTCAGCGGGGTCCACCGGTCAGTGACCGAAAACAGAGCACAGTGGCCGGCCGGTGATATCTCGCCGACGGCGAGGTCTCCGGTCAAACCGAACACACCGTGGTGATCTACTGACTGAGCCGCATCGATTGACCTAGGTGGTGGCGGGGCAGATGCGATGGAGCATGCTCATCGCCGGCCATGGCGGCCCGATGGCATTGCTCGCTGGTACACCGGCTGTCGTCGGCCACGGCAAGGCTCGGCGAGAGGCACGCGAGCTCTACAGTGATGACGCGACCCTATTGCGACTATGTAACACCTCTGGTGTTTTGACCTAGCACTAAAATTTGACATGTTATCTTATGCATTGCAAAGCATTCATGGAGTAGAAAATTTTGAATGCATTCACTAAATAAACTTTATTTCATAATGTTGTTATTGCATGTGATGTGTTTCAAAACCCTAAATAAAAATCATGACCACAAGGGTCAAATTTCATGTGATCATGTGAGGCCATGTGTCATTTGACTCAAATAACCCTAATGGGCCATGTTACTGGTCAAAAATCAAAGTTAAAGTAAAAGGAAGACAAATCAAATTTGAATTCAAATTCAAATTATAAAAGTCCTTTTTGCCCCTTTTGACTAATTCAAAATCCATGTGGAATTTGGGGTTGAGGCAAAAAGCAAAGTTGAAGATTATTTTATGTGGATCAACTTTGGTATTCAAAGTTTTTCAAGTTTACATATAAAATTTGGAGTAATTTTGGAATGATTCAAATACTCAAATGCACCCCAAATTCAAATTTCAAAATGGGGGCAGAATTTGAAAATGTTCCTTGAAGCAAAGTTGTAGAGTTTGAAAAGTTGAGCAACTTTCATTTTTGGAGATTTTCAACTTCTTTAGAAAAATTGGGAGTAATTTGTAAAATGAACTCAGTGGCAAATCTGTAATTATTTCAAAAATTCAGATAACTACAGGGTGCCACCGCCTCACCGCCGGCGTTCTTTCTCCGGCCTTCCAGGCGCGTCTGCGACCGCCCTTGGCTTTGCGCTGGCACGGGGAGCACTCTGCGTGTCGAGTCCGCGCGTTCCTGGCAGAGCTATAAGACCCTGATGACGCCATTCATTTTTCTTCCTTCACTCTGTTTTCCCGACGCCGCCGTCTCAACTCCGGCGAGCTTCTCTCGTCCCCTCAGCGCAAGTTAGCCCTAGAAAAGCCATGTTCTAGTTTCGCCTGCTCCTTGCGCATCTGACCGAGCTGTTGCTACCGCCTGATTTCACCGAGAGCTCGCTGTCCACGTTCATCTTCCTCGCGGCCGGCGACCTCAATGGAAACGTCGATTCACCGTCGCCAGCCTCATCCGGTGAGCCGTTGCCCTCGATTGTTGGCTCTCTGGTTTCGTCGCGATGCTATAGTGCTCATTCCACTCTTGCCTGCTCATTTTGCCCACTGTAGTCGCCGGAACGCTGTCGTCGACGAGGTCCGCTCCGCCGTGATCCCGGTCACCGTCGAAACGCGTCACCGTAGCTTCTCCGGTCTCGCCTGTTGCTTCAACACGATCGGGGTGAGCCACTGAAGCTTCCTGAACTCTCTGTTTCACCGTTATTGGCCTTGTTTCGCCAGCATAACGTTGCCGTGCCACTGCGTCCGCCATGGCCAGTGTTAGCCTTGTTCCATGTCGTAATCGACCTCCAAAGTGCCACTAATCGATGCGCCTAGCTCTTGTGAACATGTTAGTGCTTTGGCCGTCGCTGTTGGGCTCACCGTCGGCGAGTTTGCGCCAGTCAGCGTCGTCGCAGCCACAGTCAATGCCCGAGGTTGGGGATGACAGGTGGGGGCCGGCTGTCAGTGAGAGCAAGAGAGAGAATAGTGACTTTTGTTATTTTCTGATTTTGAATAGTGCTGAATCTTTGGAAATTTGTAGGAAAATAATCATAGCTCCAAAAATTCTGAAATTTTGTGTGTAGCCTCTGTACATGCTCTAGTATGGTTTAAAAATTTGAAACTTGAAATTTGAATAAATTTTTAATGTTCAAATATTCAGTCCATTAATTAATAAATGCAATTTCAATGATTTTTGTAGGCCACTGTATAATTCCAAAAATTATGAAATTTGTTTTGGTACACTAATTTGTCATGAGGGAGCTTACATAAATTTTTGAGGTCATTTGGAACAAGTTTATTTTTGGACTTAATTCCAAATTTATTTAAAAATAAATAAAGGCAAACTCTAAGTGTTTGATTAGTGTTGGATCTTGTTTTGGTCATGTTTTGTGACTAGTAGGGTTTCAAGATCCATTTGGTCAAATTACATGTGTGGTTCTTTACGGTAGAATTGCCAGTTGGTTTTGTTGGCTTGCAACTGTACCATGAAGGAAAATCGTTTTCGAGGTGTTTTTACATTTCATGTACCATGAAAGCATCATGTTTACATTATCATCATGTTAAAGCATATGTTATCATTTTGTGTAGAACCCGAGAGTGAAATGATTCTAGTTGAGCAAGTCCTGGAAGAATCCCCGGTTGTCATGGGATTCGATAATTGTGGTACTGATCCGGAAACCGAGATCGTCAACGATGGCAAGCCCCGGTTTATGCATTAAACCATTACCTTGTTTACTTTAAAAAGTTTATCACCTATGTTACTTATTGCATTAAGTTGATTTATTCAAATGTTACCTACTTGATGCATTGCCTACCTTGTTGATTGTTTACCATCCTTGAAGATGATTTCATTTACAAAGGCGTAGAATTGCTTAGTATGCTTTATGGTAGGTTTTCAAAGTAAAAGTTTCGATACAATCAAAGATGGCATACTGGCCAAAGAAAGAAAGAAAGAAGATAGAATGAACTAGAGACTAGTTGGGTGGCTTATCTTGAATGTTGGGTAATGTTGCCGACTATGTCGCTTAAAGGCCACTCATTGTGGATCTTCTGAACGAGACACTTTGTAGTACTGGTCACATACTCCGGTAAGCCTACTTTGGCTAATCCGATACTAAGACGAATGCCCACGCACTGGGAGTGGTGAGATGGCGGGAGTAGCATGTACCCTCGTGGCTTGAATGTGGTCGGATTTGAGGTGTGTTGTGCTCTCGGGTGGCGTGAAGACGGCTTAGTATGGGAGGATTCGGTAGCGAGGTTGATATATGCAAGATTAAGTTCTACATATGTCGTGTGATAAGGAATCCCCAGCTGGGACTTGAAGCAATGTAGGACTGGTGAATTACTAAAACATGAGAAAAAGAATGGAATGAGAAGGATTGGAACATGGGATATGAACACATGGCTGGAGATAATGAACTAAATTACTTAGGGGTAAAACTTGAAACTAGGATCAAGAATAGTAAGCTTTTGGCAAAGAACTTTTGAATCTTTCTACATCCTTACCTTGACCCAACCTCTGCATCCCTAAGACCTTCGCCTTTTTTTTGGTCGGGTCAGTCTTGTTGAGTACTTTTGTACTCAGGGTTTCTTAACCCTTGTTGCAGGTGAGTCGCATGCGCAGGCTTGCTTTGGTCCCTGCTGCATGTCAGTGTTTGAAGTCAATGACGATGAGGAATGATGAATGGCCTTTGGACAAGGCACTAGTTTGTGTGAAATAAATAATGTTAATGTAATATTATCCCGCTACTATGGTTGTATGCCACTTATGTTTTTGTAAGTTTGAAACAACTGGTTTGTAATATTAAAACTTAAGTCTTCCACTAAATAATCTCTGGTATGTATATTGAAACTGTTGTAATCTGCAATAACTGTGATTGGGATCCTGTTTGGAAAAGATTCATGAATGATTTGGGTTTCCCGAGGACACCCGACAGACCTGTTAAGTTGTTGGGAACTTATGTACGTTATCTGAGGTCTATTGAGACATCGATAGGTGCACGTGGGCCCGATTTCTTAGAAGGTTCTGCCACAGGCTACCTAGTCTAGGCGAGGTGCTCCGACGAGCTCTGCCCGCATGCGCGGTGGTGCGGCGGTGAGAGCATGGCGGCGCTGTGCGTTGTGTTCCGCGCCGGTGAGGCAATGGCTTGCCATAACATCATGCTACATGCTAGTGCGCATCCTACCCAAGCTCTAATGTGTGGAATCAAAGGAAATGCACATGCAAGCTCAACAGCGGTGAGCTCACCGTGGAGGCAGCCATGGAAGCCGAGATCTCCGGCGAGGGCGGGAACGGTGATTTTGCCCTCACCGTAGCTCGTCCGGTGCTGCAACCAAGTCGAGGACGTAGAGGGGAATGCGTCGAAGCTAGCTACGAGATGGAGGCAGCAATGGTGTGGTGGAGCGGGTGCTAGGCGACGGCGGAGTTGCTTGCTTGCTCGGTGGTGCTCGGCTCTTCTGCGATGAGGGCGAGAGAGAGAGAGCTGGAGAGTGAGGGAGCGAGCGGGTGAATGCGAAATGAGGCATGCGGGGTCTCAGGTATCCAGGGCCAGCGTGCTATGGTGAGGGCCCAGCATCGGCCAGTGGCGGCCATGCAGTGCCTAGAAACTACGCCCGGTTGGCCACCTCGGCCCGTGACACGGCGTTCATCAGGGTTCGATCATGTGACTGATAGAGCAAATCAAAGGCACTAAATCTCTCGATCCACGGTGAACTAGTGCACAATGTTAAAAGAAGATTTGTAGATCTATGTACCAGCTACAAATTTGTTTTAGAGATCACAGTCTAATTCTCAATAGTTAGAGAGATACATCGGCACAAAGTCGAGCACATCACACGGTAAACTCCAAATGACTTAGCAAAATTTCCTAAGTGCTAAAAACAGTGAAAGGTTGATTCTTGTGAACCAATTTCAAGCATGTTAGGAGCAAAACTAGCCTATGAACCAAAAATAAAAGTTGTTTCCCTACTCAAATACAACAACTTTGATTCATTAAACACATCCATGCAAAGTCTCTATGACATAGTTCAACCTAGGTCAAACATACCACTTTCAAATGATGGCTTACACTAGAACTATGACTTAGTGATCAAACTAGCCCTAGTCATGAATACCAAAGTTGTTCATAATGACATTCTAAACATGTTTAAGGTATTCCTAAGGTCACACAAGCATTTCATACATTGGTTACATAAATTACTTCCTAGGTCAACAAGCATATCATCACCTAGGAGCTTAATTAGACAAAGTGATCTACATGAACAATGTTCCATTAGTCATCCTAAGTGTAGCTATGGTGCTTTAGTGACCAACATCAACCATTTACACATATTCACACATGATCATAAGCATACACAAAGGAAACATATAATAACAAGGCATGTTTCACATGTTTCAGTTGTATGTTTCATATGTAAAAGCTCATATATGAATGCTTGATGATTATGCTCATGCAATGCAGTCAAATTATGCAAGCCTAACACCTAGGGTGTTACAGCCCCTCCCCCTTATAGAAATCTCATCCCGAGATTTGCAAGACCTGCCATTCTTTGACAAAGGCGGGATAAACCTCACATAAGTAATCCTCCTGTTCCCACGTGGCATCTTGTTCACTGTGATTATTCCACACCACCTTGTATAACTTAATGACCTTACTCTGTGTTACTCTTTCCATCTCTTCTAACACTCGGATTGGTTTCTCTTCATAGGTTAAATCCGATTGGAGCTTAATGTTGGTGGGTGCAATAGCTTCCTTAGGTATGCGAAGACATCTCTTTAACTGAGAAACATGGAAGACATCGAATATGGCACTCATCTCTGGGGGAAGTTGTAACTTGTAAGCGACGTTCCCTTTCCGTTCAGTAATATTGTATGGCCCTACATACCTAGGCGCAAGCTTTCTTTTCACTCCAAATCTCTATACTCCTTTCATGGGTGACACTTTTAAGTATACATAATCTCCCACTTCAAAAGTCAGTGGTCTTCTTCTTTTATCAGCATAACTCTTGTCTTGATTGAGCTACTTTCATATGCTGTTGGATAATGCACACTTGCTCTTCAGCTTCAGTGACAAAGTCAATGCCAAAGTATCTTCTTTCGCTGGGCTCAATCCAATTCAACGGAGTTCTACATTTCCTACCGTACAAGGCTTCAAACAGAGCCATCTTGATGCTTGCTTGATAACTGTTGTTGTAGGAGAACTCGGCTAAAGGTAGCCATTTCTCCCATGAACCCTTGGAAGATATAACACAAGCTCTCAGCAAATCTTCTAAGATCTGGTTCACTCGCTCAGTCTGTCCAGAAGTTTGTGGATGGTATGCCAAACTTCTGATTAGTTTAGTCCCCAAAGTTTGGTGCAAGTATTCCTAGAAACGAGCTGTAAACTACGGTCCTCGATCAAAGATTATAGTCCGGGGTATTCCATGTAGTCTCACAATCTGAGAAACATACAATTCGGCGTATTTCACTACGTGATTTGTTGTTTTAACCGGTATAAAATGTGCTGACTTGGTGAGACGATCTACAATAACCCATATCTAGTCATGACCTTGCTGTGTCACTGGAAGACCTGTAATAAAGTCCATACTTATTTCTTCCCATTTCTAACCTGGAATAGGCAATGGCTGAAGTAATTTAGTAGATTTCAAATGAACGGCCTTTACTCTACTGCAATTATCGCACCTAGCAACATAGGCGGCGATCTCTTTCTTCATCTTGGTCCACCAAAAATGGGTTTTCAAATCTTGATACATTTTGCTACTACCCGGATGGATAGACAACTTGGATGAATGTGCTTCATCTAAGATTTGATTTCTAAGCTCACGGTCTTTCGGTACCACAAGCCGGTCCTCAAACCATAGCACACCTCTTTCATCTAATCTAAAATGCTTGGTTTCTTGTTTTTGCATCTTTCTCTTGATGTGAAATATACCTACATCTGTCTTCTGTAGTTCTATAATTTTGCTCTCAAGTGACAACTGATAGTGATATTGTGCAGCACAACAGGATTTAACAAATTAAATCCATCATCCAACAATGCTTCCAAAGTGTTGCAATGAGATTTCCAACTAAGTGCATCTGCTACAACATTAGCTTTCCCTCGATGGTAGTGCACTTCCAAATTGTAGTCCTTGATCAGCTCTAACCATCTTCGTTGTCTCATGTTCAGCTCAGGTTGAGTGAAGATATATTTGAGACTTTTGTAGTCAGTATATATATGACATACATTGCCCAACAAATAATGTCTCCATATCTTTAATGCGTGAACAACTGCTGCAAGATCTAAATCATGCATAGGGTAATTGACTTCATGTTTCCTCAACTATCGAGAAGCATAGGCAATCACTTTTCCCTCTTGCATGAGCACACACCGCAAACCTATACCCGATGCATCACAAAACACATCGAAAGGCTTTTCAATGTCGGGTGGTGCTAAAACAGGAGCTGTAGTTAATAGAGTCCTTAGGGTGTGAAAAGCTGCTTCACACTCTAGTGTCCAATTGAACTTCTCATCTTTCTGAAGTAGTCTAGTCATGGGTTTAGCTATCTTGGAGAAATCCGGAATGAAACGACGATAGTAACCTGCTAACCCTAGAAAACTCCGAACTTCATGAACCGAAGTCGGGGCCTTCCAATCCATGACTTCTTGTACTTTAGATGGGTGTACAGAAATTCCCTCTCTCGATAAGATGTGACCAAGAAAGGTACTTTACTCAACCAAAATTCACATTTGCTAAACTTGGCATATAACTTATGTTCCCTCAATCTAGATAGATCAATCCTTAGATGCTTTGCATGATCTGCCTCATTCTCTGAATAAATCAAGATATCATCGATAAACACAGCCACGAACTTGTCGAGCTCGGGCATGAATACCAAATTCATCAAGTACATGAAGTAGGCAGGAGCATTCGTCAGTCTGAAAGACATGACCAAATACTCATACAAGCCGTACCTAGTGGAGAAAGTTGTTTTAGGTATATCCTCTGGCCTGATCTTTATCTGATGATAGCCTGACCTCAAATCAATCTTGGAGAATACCTTTGCTTTTGCCAACTGATCAAACAAGATATCGATACGAGGCAAAGGATACTTGTTTTTGATCGTCACAGCATTAAGTTGCCTATAATCTACACACATTCTCAAGGACTTCTCTTTCTTCTTTACAAACAATGCTGGACATCCCCATGGAGACAAACTAGGTTGAATGAGACCATTGTCCAATAGTTCTTGTAACTGAATTTTAAGTTCAGCTAGCTCGTTTGGTGGCATCCTATAGGGTCTTCTTGAGATAGGTGCTATACCTGGCACTAACTCAATCTTAAATTCCACATCCCTATCAGGTGGTAAACCTGGTAACTCATCTGGGAATACATCAGGAAACTCACAAACCACTGGGATATCACAAAGGGTAGTCGCTTGGATAGTACAAGCCAAGTGTTGGAGTTCTAAATTTTGGGAAAGTGGTACTAAGAAAGCATTACCTCCCTTGGGTTCTCTCAACATAATGGTCCAAGTGCTAGTGTCAATGAGAACACCATGGTCGCTCATCCATTTCATGCCTAAGATTACATTTATAGATAATCCAGGTAGCACTATCAGATCCATCGTATACTCCCTCTCTTGTATAGAGATGAGCACATTTCTAACCATCTTATTTGTAGAGATAGTAGCCCCAGCTGAACTTATACTATAACCACCCTTGCTTACCTCAATTACTTTTTGATCATGTCTAGATGCAAATGATTGGCTCATAAATGAATGAGAAGCTCCCAAATCAAATAAAACAATGGCGGGATGCTTGTTAACAAGAAACATACCAGCGGTGACAACCTCTCCTACGGGAACCTCTTCAACAGCAGTGTAGTGCACGTATCTAGGACGTGCCTTAGGATTCATCTGCCTCTAATTTCCTTGGTTCTGATTGTTGTTCTTCTTAGGATGGGGGCATTCCTTGGCCTAATGACCCACTTGGTTATAGTTGAAGCAGGGTTTATTGCTCTTGGGTCCTATTGAGCTTCCTTGCCCTCCATTACCCTTGGGTAAGGCAATGGTGAACGCCTTATGGAACATCTTCTGAGGTCGGTTGGTCTGAGCTTTCGGTGGAGGAGGCTTGAACTTGGGCGTTGGTGGTCGAAACTGTGGCCTAGCTACCACTGGAGCTCTGGACTGGGAAGACCCTGAGGCACCTGCCTCAGCTACCCTCTTGCGGCCCTTTGCTGCCGCATGTAGATTGTTGTGGTTCTCCTGAGTTAATGCATCACTGATGAACTCATTGTAACTGGTGCACTTGGAGTTGGCCATAGTCTTCATCAACTTAGTGCCAAGACCTCTCTTGAAGCTTTCTATCTTCTTTTCTTTAGTGTCAACAAAACCCAGGGCATAACAAGATAGATTGTTGAAAGCGTGCATATACTCAGTAAGGGTCTTAGTCCCTTGTGTGAGCCACATGAACTCCGCTGCCTTCATGTGCATCAGCCTTAGGGGAATGTGATGTCCCCTAAAGGCTAACTTGAATTGCTCCCACGTGACCTGTGCATTGGCAGGTAGAGAGGATAGGAAATGGGTCCACCATATCCCGGCCGGTCCCTGCAGCTGATGGGACGCATATTCTGCCTTCTGGTGTTCGGTGACCCTCAGCAGGCGGAACTTTTGCTCAATAGTGTTGAGCCACTCATCCACCTAGAGCGGTTCCTCGGCCACCTTGAAGATAAGAGGCTTGGTATCTAGAAAATCCTTGAAGGTGCTATACTAATTTGGCTCAGGCCCCTGTTGTTGCTGGGCGGCGCGAGCCGTGTTCTGCGCAATGAGGCGCAGGGTTTCCTCCATAGTCCTTTGACTTCCTAGAAATTGTGCAAAGAACTCATTAGCAGACGGTGGTGGCGGTGGTGGTAAGTCACCGTCATTGCCCTCTTGGCTGCTACTTGCTCCAGCATGAGTGCAAGTCATCTACAAAGTTACAACAATAAGTGATTATTGGATGATGTCAATATATTATAGATGAATTGTATAATCATGCCAAACTGAAATTACGGGAGAGAATTTTAAATTCATACAATAAAAATAGAGGCATAATAATTCATTCTTGCAACATGACACCACCAATTTGATCACTTATCAGGCTCCTAGTGTGTTAACATTCAAGTCATAATCATAGTAAGATGAACTGGAATTTCATTAACATTCAACTAAACATGAATAACATGCAAAGTACCAATATTACATGAAAGTCCAACCAAAATTACCAAACTTCAACTACAAGTCCATTACATAAATAGCGAGGATACATCTAGCATTTTAACTAGTCACTCGGTGATTCTAATGTCCATTATGGTCGCTGTCGAGGTCGGAGATAGGATCATCCTCATTATTTGGCTCCACTTCTTCCTCGTCCCAGCCGTCATCTTCTACTAACATTTTTGGACCATCTTCTTCCCCGTCAAGGAGTGGGTGCAGTTGGTTGTTCAGAAAATGCGCCTCATGCTAGGCCTATGCAAGCTGCTAGCGCAAGTCCCTCTCAGCACAGTCCTACATGGCGCTGACAGCGTGGGTCCTATCTTGTTCTGCTTCTACTGAAGTGGCACAGTTGTTGGCTAGGTTTTGCTGGCACATAGCTATGAACGCCTCGGCAGGGGCGGCCTCTAGCTGCTCCCACAGTCCTGCTAACAACGCTTGATCATCAGCTCTTGTGTCCTAGGCGGTAGCTCTCTGTTGATCTACTTGCTCCATTTGGGTGTGGAGATTTCCCAAAGCTACATAGGCTTGATCGGTTTCCCATCGAGCCTCACTTGCTGCCTTTTTGTGCTTGTGCATAGCTTCTTGAGCTTACGTTGTGCGGCTTCAGCCCAGATGAGCTTATCCATGTAAGTTGTATAGGACTCCTGGAAGAAATCCCTAGTATCCTGACAAGTATAGAACATCTTCATCACTGCAAACATGGCGCTCATAGCGGGACTAGAATTGTCTGCCCGCTCATTCCGATCTCAGATCAACACATTGCGGTTGTGCTGTGCCCATACTGTTGTGGATGGATCCACTTGAGGAAAAATACCAGTAGCACTGCCAGTAAGCTCATCCCCGTGCTGCTGACAGATCTAACTTAGTACCTCGAAGGCTACTACTTGGGCAGCTTCCCAAGGAGTTCTTCCTTTAGATTCTGCTTTCCACTCCTGCCAGAAGGGTGCTTGAGTACGAGCTGGTATGGTTAGCTGCACTTCATACCATGGCTGTCCCTCTAGGTATACTTTGTTCCAGTGATAGAGGGGTGGTTCATTGTACCCCGCGTAGTGCAAGACTCTCCAAAGCAAAGCAGGAGTTCCAAATATCAACAGGAAACTCACTTCCAGCCGGTGCTACCATCTGTACCAACAACATATGCAACTCTCGTGAGACAAGGTCATAATGGATAAGAGTTACATAACCGAGTAAGACATCTATAAGGGTAGGAACAATGCAAGTATTAAGTAATGATTTAACATGATGCATGCATGTTCCGTACGTCCTTACAAACTTAGGAAAAATATTTCTAACGACATACACGGTGGCATACATACATTCTCTCATATATAGCGTAGCTAATCGGGCTACATGTTTTGTTGTTAGTGTACCTGCACAAGAGTTTCATTTTAGCCCAACCCCACAATTATATATGCAGAATGTAAATCTAGGCTCTAAGTTGTAATCTAAATACTTCATATATGTATACCCATACGTATACTTCCATATCAAAGCTACCCAATGACAATTTATTACCCACAATTAAATACTCACCGTATACACATGCAAGCATGCATACATAGTTGTACCAAAGCTAGCACTCCCCAACCGCACGCTCACATGTTGCGGTCATGCCACTCATTAACTTACCTTCTTACCTTGGCGTAGAGGCATTTGATCCATGCATTACCACTCAAGTGAATGGCATCCATACAATAGCACACCGTAAGGACGACAAAAGTAAAAACCCCCATGTTAGTACTTAAATAGCCACCAAATAGTCCTTAACTGGGCATAAGATAGTGATCACTGACACACTTTAGATTTCAACTCTAGGTTTCAAATACCTATTTATATAGCTATTAGTTGCTAGAAACTGCTTTTGGCAAACAAAAACCTTTGTTTTAAATACACATGGGGCAATTAATGTTGAATCTTGCTCTGATGCCAGCTATCGTAGAACCGATCAATTTATAAGAGCACAAGTACAATGGTAGCCCGCAAGCGGTCGCACTGTCATACTTGAGCCCATATAAACCCGGTAGTCCTTCGAGTACCACGACGGGTCTTGATAAACGATCCACATACAACCAAGATCGTACATGATTCAACATACATGTCACATGTTACATAAAGTTCATAGATACAGATCATTCATCAGAGTACAAAATAGAGTTATTACAAACCATTTCGATAGATAGTAGCAGAAGCAAATTAAAGTTCGAAAGTAGCATTTGCCAACATAGTTCAAATACAGTGCAACACATGATCACAATCCACAAAAGCATGTAGAAGGATTATTAAAGATGCCTACCCAAGGCTCACTCCTCATCCACGGCGGGATAGAAGCAATTCTTGCAATAGCCGTGATAGACGGTACAATCTGCAACAATGGGAATAAAACCCTGAGTACGAGAAGGTGCCCAGCTAGACTTACCCATCATAAACCAGAAATAAATTGACTCCAAGGATTATTCAAGGCTTTATAAGTGGAGGTAGCTTGACAACATTTTTGGATAAAAAGCGATTAACTCAGTTATACAGTTGTACTTAGGTCATCAAGTTAATTATAGCTATTCATCTCTAGATTAGTAACTATCCGGTGCCAAATATGAGATATATCATTTTAAGAGCATGCAATAGCAACCATAGCTGGTGTAGTAATTCCATCTTTATCTGAACCATCACATTCCATAATACAATTACTATGAGGTTGGAGCTAGCCAAGTTTCTCACTATCTGGGAGAGACGGCGATTCGAATCGATTTCAACCAGCTGGGAATTTATTCCTAACACAAACCTAGACATACCTGCGCCAAGGTTGTCTTAGGTCTCTTTGGTTCAACTCAAGTCCACATTTCGTGGGTTCTCCCAGTGCCGCACAATCAGGGACAACCAGCTGCTAGGACATTCCAGCCCGGCCTGCCCTTGGGCTCACGGCTGGCTCCCCTCACATCCTTACTACCATCCAAAGTGCACACTTTGATAGATTGGGGCCCAGCCTGAGTTGAGCTACTCGGCTTCGCGGTCGGAATGAATTATCCGGCCAGCTAAGTGATAGGCATGCGTTCAATCCTATCAAAAGGTCCAACAATGGTACGGTCCTTAATCGGCATAGACGGAATCACATGAGTCAACCCACACATAGACTCTGCCCGACCTCTATTTACATTACCCCATGGTTTTTTTCCACGATAGCAAATATAGCCAACCGTGCTTCAGTATCCACCTATATCTCGCAGGTGACAGGAAATCACATGACTTCTACTGGTCTAAGCATGGCTAAGCATATATTCGATCCTGGACCTACACAGGGTTAAAGGTGTATATATCTGGACAAGGTAGTTCCATGCATCAAGGGGTTAGAGCCAACTCTTATAACTTAATGCATCAATCATAAAGGACTCAAGTAGTATTTTATAAAACACTGGGAGACTTAGAATGCTCCAGGGCTTGCCTTTGAGAAAAGAGGTGGGGTGGTGATCTAGGCACTCAGGGAGCTCTTCTAGAGTCTGCTCCTCTTCTTCTAGAGCTGTGGCTTGAGGAGTCTCCTGCTGATCCCGTTCCTCTTCTTCATTGAATTCTAGCAACGTTATCTCCTTGGTCGATCCTATATGCATGATCATGGAATAAGATATCACGAATGCATGTATGATGACATGTATAATAGGATAACAAGCGATGAATGTATCCTTGTAAGTATTTTCAATAGCATGGTGTCAAAGTAATAACAAGTGCATCATATTCTACTGAGTAGGTGCATATCTCTTCTCTATTCTTAAGCAAATGCTTCTGCAATTCATTTACCAAACTACAAAACAGCAGCTACTTGTTTTAACCATAACTGGAGTTATATACATCGAAATCATATGGTTATGGACATTCTGGAAGTATTATGAAATTGTCTACAACTTTCTTTTAATACTCTTAAGGTGATTCAATAGTTATCTAGGTCAAACAATTCAGTCAATCAAATCTGTCCTGATAGCAAACAATTAGGGCAGCAAACTTCTAACAGCCAAAACTCTTAAACCCTAAGGCCTATGACAATGAAAATTTAACACAAGGTATATTAGTAAGTTATCTACAACTTTGTTATTAACAAGTTTTACAGCAAAGATCATTACCAACATGAAATCATCCACACAACCGAAACTATACATGCAACCATCTATTTGAATTACAAAGCAACAATTAATTAGTTGCATACAATCAGTTGCTTCTAAGCCTTACTATGAACATCAACAGTTACTATGCATCACAAGCACCATAGAAAACATCATGGTCACAATTTAATTACTTAAATGCCTTTATTAATTTAATTAAATAATTAGGGGAAATAACAAACATACACCAAATATGCACAATAAATTGTCATAACATTACAGTAGCTTCCTAGTACTCACAATATACTACTGTGAAAAATTTCATACTATTTGGACATGCACAACATCCTCTACAAAAATGCCAAGCTAGCAAGGTCTATTTTAGTGAAAAATAGTTAGCCCTATAGAAAAGTCTCAAACAACAGATTATATAATTTTCCTAGCTTCATATTAGTGTCATACTACTGTACAAAAATTTGCATATCAATATTTTACATATTTTTATCCCTATAATTTTTCCTCAGAAAATTCCATTTATTAATAGATAAATATAAAGATCATATTTCAATCAAGTTTACTCCAAGCTTACTATTTTTCCTAGCTGGAGCATGTCAACACAAGACTAACAAAATTGGAATCACAATTTTATCACATTTCTAGCTCAAGATATATAATTTACAAGACTATAAACATTCAAAAAGTATTTATATAAATACATTTTAATCACCAATAAAAATACTATAAACTGTACATATCATATTTTTATAAAATACTACACTTCCTAAGGAACACAACAAAGTTTGGTTCACCAAAAATAGACATCTAGAACTCCACTTATAATTTTTCAAAGTTAGCACAAGAATCTACAAAAGAAATAACAGAAACACTACATAGCAGTCGCTGACAGAGGGGACCCATGGGTCAGCGAGGTCCACCGGCTAGTGACCAAAAATAGAGCACGGTGGCCGACCGGTGATATCTCGCCGACGGTGAGGTCTCCGGTCAAACCGAACACACCGTGGTGATCTACTCACTGAGCCACATTGATTGACCTAGGTGGTGGTGGCATAGATGCGAAGGAGCATGCTTGTCGCCAGCCATGGTGGCCCGACGGCACTGCTCGCTGGTACACTGACCGTCTCCGACCATGGCAAGGCTTGGCGAGAGGTCCGCGAGCTCCACGGTGACGACACGACCCTATTGCGGCTACCTAGTCTAGGCGAGGTCCTCCGACGAGCTCTACCCGCGTGCACGGTGGTGCGGCGGTGAGAGCATGGCGGCGCTGCGCGTCGTGTTCCATGCTGGTGAGGTAATGGCTTGCCATAACATCATGCTACATGCTAGTGCGCATCCTACCCAAGCTTTAATGCATGGAATCAAAGGAAATGCGCATGCAAGCTCAACAGCGACAAGCTCATCGTGGAGGCAGCCATGGAAGACGAGATCTCCAACTAGGGCGGGAACAGCGATTTCACCCTCACCGTAGCTCGTCCGGTGCTGCAACCAAGTCGAGGAGGTAGAGGGGAATGCCACAATGCTAGCTGCAAGATGGAGGCAGCAATGGCGCAGTGGAGCGAGCGCTAGGCGACGATGGAGCTGCTCGGTTGCTCGG
Organism: Miscanthus lutarioriparius; assembly: GCA_904845875.1. Lineage (NCBI taxonomy): Eukaryota > Viridiplantae > Streptophyta > Magnoliopsida > Poales > Poaceae > Miscanthus > Miscanthus lutarioriparius. Next base: position 38,670,444 of record CAJGYO010000016.1, read on the forward strand.
TGGCGCTCGGCTCTTCCGCTGCGAGGGCGCGAGAGAGCGCTAGAGAGTGATGGAGCGAGCGGGTGAAAATGAAATGAGGCGCGTGGGGCCTTAGGTATCGAGCGCCAGCGCATTGCGGTGAGGGCCTGACGTCGGCCAGCTGTGGCCAGAAGCTGCGCCCGGTCGGCCACCTCGGCATGCGACGCAGCGTTCGTCAGGGTTCGATCAGGTGACTGACAGAGCAAATCGAAGGCTCTAAATCTCTCGATCCACAACGAATTAGTGCACAATGTTAAAAGAAGATTTGTAGATCTATGTACCAGCTACAAATTTGTTTTAGAGATCATAGTCTAATTCTCAATGGTTAGAGAGATACATCGGCACAAAGTCAAGCACGTAACACTGTAAACTTCAAATGACTTAGCAAAATTTACAAAGTGCTAAAAACAGTGAAAGGTTGATTCTTGTGAGCCAATTTCAAGCATGTTAGGAGCTGAACTAGCCTATGACTCAAAAATAAAAGTTGTTGCCCTACTCAAATACTACAATTTTGATTTAGTGAACACATCCATGCAAAGTTTCTTTGACATAGTTCAACCTAGGTCAAACATACCACTTTCAAATGATGGCTTACGCTAGAACTATGACTTAGTGATCAAACTAGCCCTAGTCATGAATACCAAAGTTGTTCATAATGACATTCTAAACATGTTTAAGGTATTCCTAAGGTCACACGAGCATTTCATACACTGGTTACATAAATTACTTTCTAGGTCAACAAGCATATCATCACCTAGGAGCTCAATTAGACAAAGTGATCTATATGAACAATGTTCCATTAGTCATCCTAAGTGAAGCTAAGGTGCTTTAGTGACCAACATCAACCATTTACACTTATTCGCACATGATCATAAGCATACACAAAGGAAACATAAAATAACAAGGCATGTTTCACATGTTTCAGTTGTACGTTTCATATGTAAAGGCTCATATATGAATGCTTGATGATTATGCTCATGCAATGCAAGTCAAATTATGCAAGTCTAACACCTAGGGTGTTACATTTATCTCGATCAGGTAGGTCTTCATAAGGCACCATAAGGATATCATTGATGTTGATGAGGACATCACGCCTTCGGATGTACCAGCTGATCCTCCAACCATCATGCAAGGTCCAATGACCCCGGCTCTAATGCGTCAACTCAATTTAGAGGTGAGCCCGTTCTTAGGCGATTCTTTTCATACTTTTGAGAATAGACTACTACCTCATGATGTTATCTTGCTTAGGAACATTGGAGAGGGTCAAGAGGGACTAAGAGGACATGGAGGAGGTGATGATGACTAGCAAGGACGTCCAACATGAACTGGAGGCCCAGTCCAACATGATTTCAAGTCTGCCTCGGCCTCCAGGACCAGTCTGCCTTAAACTGGTCACCCAGGACACATCCGGACTCCGTTTTTGACGATCCACATATGGATAGAAAGCTAATTTGATAAGGAGGTCAATCCAAGTGGTCTCATGTGAAAAGCTATTCGGAATCAACGGGAATCGTGGTCACAAGACAACATCTAGAATCTGCCAAGGTGCTACGACACCGTCTTTTGCTCCGTTGGACCATGTATCGTGTTTGGGCCCATTAGGGGCGCGTCCAGGGGTCTTACATGACCCTAGAGTCTTCATAAACAGCCACCACTCCTCCATTAGGGTTTGGGTTTTGCTTAGATTATTCTGTCAAGAACAGTTTCGCCGTTCATCGGTTTGTGAGACCCCAACTTTGAGAGATTAATCATTCATCTGCAATTTAGTTGTGTTCTTTCTTGTTCTTGCTTGCGTTCTTCGTTGCGTAGGCAGGGATTAGCCTTCTTGGTGAGGTCAACCTGGTCCATGACTCGGTTGATAACCAGAGGAGCTGTGGTGCTAAGATTGTAGGGTTCAATCTTTCGATCTGAATCCGGATCGGTGTGTCATTCTCCGCCACAACGATAGTTACCACCACCTGACCGAAGATCGGGATCCCCGTCTCCATTAAGTGGTAATCAGAGCTAAGGTATACCATCAGGTTCACATTTATCCCATAGTTTTGAGTGTTTCGCTTTCGTCCCATAGTTCAGTGCCATACTCGTTTTTCCTGTCCTAGAACCTTTCGCGCCATAGCCTTTGCATATTTTAGTTTCAGAGTCCGTCGTGTTGAGTTTGTGTTCTGGTCGAGGTCTTGTTGCTGGTTAGGTCATGTTAGAGTCCAGTTCATGTGTTTTCCCCATCGTTTCCATCAAATCTTTGTTGTTGTGACCAGTTTTGTGCACATTGTTCCCGTTTTGTCCTCTAATTCAGAGTCAATTCTTAAAACTGGTCTAGTTTTCGCATACGAACTCTGATTTCGACGTTCCATATATCAAAATCGATTAGAAAAAATTTCGGATCCTTCCATCCCCCGCACTAGCGGGGTCAGAAATTTTTAAATTGGTCAAAAAGTGGTCACAAGATCCTCTTTTCGTGGTCACAAGGTTTGTGTCAATTTTGAACAAGTTTTCTGAATTTTCCACAGGCCACGTCTTACACCTGTTTAAGCTCATATTTTTTGTGGTTACTTATTTTGTGCTCCTAAGTAAAGTAAAAATATCAAAAAAATAAAATAAAAAGTCAAAATTTCCCAAAAAAACAACAACAGCCCAAAAAATAGAAAAAAAGAGGGGCAAAAGAGGAACAATATCTAGAGGAGCACATAGAGAAGACCAAAGTGAGTTATGTTAGCGTGTGTTGTCTGGTTCCTTGTTTGTGTTGCTGTTTCCATCCACCATACTTGTTTTTCACACACTTGTCACCTTGCTATCCACCATACTTATTTGTCACACACCTGGTACTTGGAACATTTTAGACCAGCAACGAGAATAAGTACTTTAGACTATAATTCAGCATTACTTTATGTTACTGACTTGTGTGCCAGATATACATATTACTCTTTGTTTGCCTTCCAAGCTCCACAAATTCTTCAGATCAGTACGGAAAAAGGGCTTTGCAATCTCGATACCACTGCCTCATAGGTATCACGAACCAGCCACCGATTGTACTGCCCACTTCTTGTGTTGGTAAGAACTTTGTAAGAGCTTGGTAACACGCTTTCAGTTGCTGTGAAAAGTGACACCACTACAACCACGTAGTCATTTGGTAGGGATAACTTTCACTGTTTGTTCCTATTTTTATGTTTACAATGGCAGGAGGTGAATAGACTAGAGATAACAATCCTAAGGGTTTCAACGAGTGTGTTAGTCAAGAGCAACTACAAGCTGTTGTAGAGGATGCCCAAAAAAGGATGAATGAGGCCATCAGGAAGGCCGTCACTAACGCGCTCATTGAACTCAACATTGGCAACAACATGGAGAGATTGGACAAAAGAATTTCCACGCTAACTGACAAGGTTACTGAGTTGGAAACATTGGTGGCGGTCAACAACAATGACGTCTCTGGCAGCAACACCGATGGTCTCTTGCAAGAAGACATGGTGCATGATGCCGCTGGAAACATAGATCGAGCAGCCTTCCGACAAGCGAGATTACGATGACGTCTTCGCTACAACACGACAGGTATGGGTGGTGTCCACCACCATCAAGGTAATAATCACCGTGTGCCTGATGATCCTTATGCTAAGATTAAGTTCACAATACCATCTTTTTTGGGTCATTATGATGCTGAGGGATATCTTGATTGGGAGATGACAGTAGAACAAAAGTTTAGCACACACCTTGTGCCTGAGCATCATAGAGTTCGTCAAGCTACTAGTGAGTTTAAGGATTTTTCCATTATTTGGTGGAATGAGCTAGCTGCGCAAGATGCTTTATCTGGTACATGGCAAGAACTTAATGTAGCTATGCGTGATCGTTTTGTTCCTCCTTCTTATCATAGAGACTTGCGTAAGAAATTGATGCATTTAGAACAAGGAGATAAATCTGTACATGATTACTATGGTGAGCTCCAAAAGGGATTGATGCGTTGTAGTGTTGTGGAGGGAAACGAGGATGCTATTTGTCATTTTTATTCGGGTTTGAGGCATGAGATTCAGGACATTGTTGATTATAAAGAATTTAACACTGTCAACCAATTGTTTCAGTTTGCTATGCTTTGGTATGCAAATGAGCTATGTTTTTGCTTGATGATATTGTTAGCTCGGTGCCTCCTGCTGTCACTAACCTTTTGCAGGAGTATGAGGACATTTTTCCAGCTGAGATACCCCTGGGGTTGCCACCTATGAGAGGGATAGAGCATCAAATCGATTTGATTCCGGGAGCAATCTTGCCCAACCATGCTGCTTATCGAACCAATCCTAAGGAGACTAAGGAAATTCAGCGACAAGTCCAAGACCTTTTGGACCGTGGGTATGTATGTGAAAGCCCTAGTCCTTGTGCCGTTCCTGTACTTTTGGTTCCTAAGAAAGATGGGAGTTGGCGTATGTGTGTTGATTGTAGAGCCATTAATAATATTACTATTCTGTATCGTCATCCTATTCCTAGGCTAGACAACATGCTTGATGAGTTGTGTGGTTCTATAATTTTCACTAAGATTAACTTGCGAAGTGGCTACCACCAAATTAGAATGAAACTTAGAGATGAATGGAAAACCACGTTTAAAACCAAATTTGGGTTGTATGAGTGGTTAGTAATGCCTTTTGGTTTGACAAATGCACCTAGCACTTTCATGCGCTTAATGAATGAGGTTTTAAGAGCTTTTATTGGACATTTTGTGGTAGTTTACTTTGATGATATATTGATTTACAACAAGTCTTTTGATGAACATATGGATCACTTACGTGTTGTTTTTAATGCTTTACGTGACGCACGTTTATTTGGTAACCTTGAGAAGTGCATCTTTTGTACGGATCGAGTTTCTTTTCTTGGCTATGTTGTAACTCCACAGGGAATTGAGGTGGACGAGATGAAAATTGAAGCCATATAGAGCTGGCCGGTTCCCCAAACCGTCACACAGGTGAGGAGTTTTCTTGGTCTTGTAGGATTCTACTACCGCTTCATCAAAGATTTCAGCACCATTGCTGCCCCATTGCGTGAGTTGATGAAGAAAGGGGTGGTGTTTCATTGGGGAGAGGCACAAAAGGAGTCCTTTGACACTTTGAAGGACAAGCTCACACACGCACCATTGCTGCAACTTCCAAATTTTGGTAAGACTTTCGAGCTAGAATGTGATGCTAGTGGAGTTGGCATTGGTGGTGTCTTGATGCAAGATGGTAAACCTGTTGCTTACTTTAGTGAAAAATTGCATGGTCCTGTTCTTAATTATTCCACGTATGATAAAGAATTATATGCACTTATTCATTCTTTAGAGACGTGGCATCATTATTTGTGGCCTAAAGAATTTATTATTCATTCTGATCATGAATCGCTTAAGTATCTTCGCTCTCAAAATAATCTGAATCGTAGGCATGCTAAATGGGTTGAATTTATTGAATCTTTTCCTTATATTATCAAACATAATAAAGGGAAGGATAATGTGATTGCTGATGCTTTGTCTAGAAGATATACATTGCTGGCCCAACTTGATTGTCGGATTTTTGGTCTTCAATCCATAAAAGAACAATATGTGCTTGATCCTGATTTTAAGTATGTGTTGCTTAATTGTAGAGAGGGACGTACATGGAATAAGTTTATGATCAATGATGGGTTTTTGTTTATAGCTAACCACCTATGCATACCAGTTGGTTCCGTTCATCTTTTATTATTGCAGGAGGCACATGGAGGCGGATTGATGGGACATTTTGGTGCCAATAAGACGGAGGAGGTGCTGTCCACACACTTCTTTTGGCCTAGGATGAGGCGAGATGTGGAGCGGTACGTGGCTCGGTGCACCACATGTCAAAAAGCTAAGTCATGGTTGAACCCACATGGTTTGTATATGCCTCTTCCTGTTCCTTCTACTCCTTGGGCTGATATATCTATGGATTTTGTGTTGGGTTTACCAAGGACTAAGAGGGGGAGGGATAGCATTTTTGTGGTGGTTGATCGTTTTTCTAAGATGGCATATTTTATTCCTTGTCATAAGAGCGATGATGTTGTTCATATTGTTGACCTTTTCTTTTAAGAAATCATTCCCTTGCATGGTATGCCTTCTACTATTGTTTCAGATCGCGATGCAAAATTCTTGAGTCATTTTTGGCGCACGTTGTGGAATAAGTTGGGGACCAAGCTATTGTTTTCTATAACATGTCATCCCCAAACTGATGGGCAAACTGAGGTTATGAATAGAGCATTGTCTACCATGTTGAGAGCAATTTTGAAGCACAATTTGAAGATGTGGGAAGAGTGTTTGCCGCATGTGGAGTTTGCATATAACAGGGTGGAACATTCAACCACCAAAGTAAGTCCTTTTCAGGTAGTGTATGGTTTTAACCTCCGTGCTCCTATTGATCTTTTGCCTTTACCTACCACTGAGAGAATACATAATGATGCTAGAGAGCGTGCTGATTTTATTCGTAAGTTGCATGAAACAAGTAAAGTAAATATTGAAAGAATGAATGAAAAGTATAGAATTGCTGGTAGTAAAGGTAGAAAAGAGATTAAACTAGAACCGGGTGATTTGGTTTGGTTACATTTGAGAAAAGATAGATTTCCTGAGCTGCGTAAGTCTAAATTAATGCCAAGAGCAGCTGGTCCTTATAAGATTATTGAGAAAATAAATGATAATGCATACAAACTTGAGTTGCCACCCGAGTTCGGGGTTAGTCCCATATTTAACATTGCAGATTTGAAACCTTATTTGGGAGAAGAAGATGAGCTTGAGTCGAGGATGACTCCAATTCAAGAGGGGGAGGATGATGAGGACATCACTCCTTTGAATGTACCAGCTGATCCTCCAACCATCATGCAAGGTCCAATGATCCGGGCTCGAATGCGTCAACTCAATTTAGAGCTGAGCTCGTTCTTAAGCGATCCTTTTTATACTTTTGAGAATAGACTACTACCTAATGATGTTATCTTGCTTAGGAACATTGGAGAGGGTCAAGAGGGACTAAGAGGACGTGGAGGAGGTGATGATGACCAGCAAGGACGTCCAACACGAACCGGAGGCCCAGTCCAACATGATTTCGAGTCTGCCTCGGCCTCCAGGACCAGTCTGCCTTAAACTGGTCACCTAGGACACATCCAGACTCTGTTTTCAACGATCCACATATGGATGGAAATCTAATTTGATAAGGAAGCCAATCCAAGTGGTCTCACATCAAAAGATGTTCGGAATCAACAGGAATCGTAGTCACAAGACAGCATCCAGAATCTGCCAGGGTGCTGCGACACCGTCTTTTGGTCCGTTGGACCATGTATCGTGTTTGGGCCCATTAAGGGTGCATCCAGGGGTCTTGCACGACCCTAGAGTTTTTATAAACAGCTGCCGCTCCTCCATTAGGGTTTGGTTTTTGCTTAGATTATTCTGTCAAGAACATATCGCCGTTCATCGGTTTGTGAGACCCCAACTTTGAGAGATTAGTCAATCATCTGCAATTTGGTTGTGTTCTTTCTTGTTCTTGCTTGTGTTCTTCATTGTGCAGGTAGGGATTAGCCTTCTTGGTGAGGTAAACCTGGTCTGTGACTCGGTTGATAACCAGAGGAGCTGTGGTGCTAAGATTGCAGGGTTCGATCTTTCGATCTGAAGCTGGATCGGTGTGTCATTCTCCACCACAACGATAGTTACCACCACCTGATGGTAGATCAGGATCCCCATCTCCATTAGTTGTTGTAAGCCACCATGATGATTGTGGGGTCCCACTAGGCATGCCAAAACGTGTGTCGACACGAAAATGCGTCGACACACAGCAAGCCGGAAGAATCTGCTTCATGGAGCTGGAGATCCGCTTGGCTTCACCGCAGGGGTAACCGATCCTACGAATTCCTCCTAGGGCATGCCAGTCAATTTGACCTGCAATTGACAAGGATAGAAAGTTTATCAGTAATTTAAGGTGGAACATGTCGGTCTTTGCCCAGATAGATCCAAATGTGCCGCTTCGGGAGCAGCCAGATGAGAAAGTCGACTAAATAGCCGATACGCACAGAAATTAGCTGTTACAGATAGTAAAGCTTATGGATCATGATTGATTTTATGTTGATAAGTACAATGCCCATAGATATAAATGAGATCATCAGCTAGGTGGATATTACCAGTGTGAATCGTTGAGCCGATGAATCTAATCGAGAAAGGATATAGCATGCAAACAAATCGACTGTCTAATACAAATGGACCTACAAACGCTCTGAATCTAATCTGTTACCATCAATAGTGAGGTTTGACCCGATCGATGGCAGCTATGCTGATAATAACAAACTAAAACCCTAGAATCCATAAAACCATCTATACTTTGATAGGCTCTGATAAGAACCCGCTAGGGTTTGTGGATGATCTTTCGATGAGAGGTGTGAGATAACTCGATTTGGTGGATGGAGATGACGTTCATGGCCCGACTATAGCCTTCCAAGACCGTGCCTTAGCAACCGATACACCACCTCCAAAGGCCGTCACGATCTTGTGGAGCGCGACAACCAGCCACTAGGGCTCCCGTCCTGCAAGCAATCGAAGAACTAGCAAGAACAAGGAAACAAGCACTGAATTTGTAAGATGAAATTGAAAACCTCAAACTGAATCTTATTATGAGTGGGGTTCCGAAGACAAGGAGACGGGCGGCTAGATCAGCACGCGCGCCTACAAGCAAGTAGCAAAGGCTAAACTTGATCTAAACAAAACCCGAGTGTCTTGGCGGCGGCCAAAGGGTATATAACATGAGGTGGACGACCAACAAGGTGTTTGGGTCATACTCCAACCCTAAGACACGTCCCTAATGGACCCTAAGACGATACACAGCCCATTGGACTAAAATAAGGTGACGCAGCACCCTGGACATAAAGACCTCTCGACAGTAATTGAATAATTGCTGATGCTGCCGAACAGATATGGATGTGGAACTGGTTCCATATGAAAGTAGACTTGATAAGCTTTCCAACAAGTCCTAAAGCGCCCGAATCCGACTCCGTATGCAACCGTGGTGATGGTCACAAGTTGGTGCCTTTCTGCAGTCCGAATCCAACCATCGCGAATCCTTCTCCCTTTCGGTCTTCTCCTTGGTTCCTAATCAAAACAAGAGTGCACGCATTTCCAAGATCTAAACAAGATGGACAGGAGCTGAAGAGGCAACTCACTTGATGATTAATTTTATGAGCACGAGCACGAGTAAGAGGACCAACGATAGGTACTAGTGTCGGCGCGGATGCGTTGTCGGTGTTGATGTCCTCATCATCCTCCCCTTCTTGCATTTGAGTCATCCTCGACTCAAGCTCATCTTCCTCACCCAAATATGGCTTTAAATCTGCAATGCTAAATGTGGGACTAACCCCAAAATCTACTGAAAGATCAAGTTTATATGCATTCTCATTAATCCGTTGTAATACCCTAAATGGTCCATCGGCTCTAGGCATCAATTTAGACTTTCTCAATGCAGGAAACCTCTCCTTTCTCAAATGCAACCAAACCAAATCTCCAGGTTCAAAATTTATTGCTTTTCGACCTTTATCACCCGCAAACTTATATTTAGCATTCATACGCTCTATGTTTTGTTTAGTTGTTTCATGTAGTTTCAACATTAATTCAGCTCGTTGTTTAGCATCAAAATTTAATTTTTCTAAAGTTGGCAAAGGCATTAAATCAATAGGAGCACGTGGTAACAAGCCATAAACAATCTCAAATGGACACATCTTTGTTGTAGAATGCATTGAACGATTATAAGCAAACTCAATATGAGGCAAACAATCTTCCCACATCTTAATATTTTTCTTTAAAACAGCCCTTAACATAGTTGGTAAAGTTCTATTCACAACTTCAGTTTGGCCATCAGTTTGGGGATGACAAGTGGTAGAAAATAAAAGTTTAGTCCCCAATTTAGCCCATAAAGTTCTCCAAAATGGCTAAGAAATTTAACATCTCGATCGAAACAATTACATTTGGCACACCATGCAAACGAACAACTTCATGAAAGAACAAATCAGCAATATGTGTGGCATCATCGGTTTTATGACAAGGTATAAAGTGTGCCATTTTCGAAAATCTATCCACAACCACAAAAACACTATCACGGCCCTTCCTAGTCCTTGGTAATCCCAACACAAAATCCATAGAAATATCTTCCCGGGAGCATTAGGAGCAGTGTAGAGGCATATACAAACCATGTGCATTTAAGCGTGACTTAGCCTTTTGACATGTCGTGCAAAGCGAGAGACAAATCTCTCCACATCTCTCCGCATCTTTGGCCAAAAGAAATGATCAGCAAGGATGTCCTCCGTCTTCTTTGCTCCAAAATGTCCCATCAAAAACCACCGCGCGCGCTTCTGTAACAACAACAAACGAACGGAGCTAGCTGGAATGCATAGCTTGTTAGCTCTAAACACAAAGCCATCATTCACAACAAATTTATTCCATGCTTTTCCATCTTTACATTGCAATAAGACATCCTTAAAATCATCATCATGCACATATTGTTCTTTAATTGTTTCCAAACCAAAGATCTTATAGTCAAGTTGTGTCAACAAAGTATATCTCCTAGACAAAGCATCAGCAATGACATTCTCTTTTCCTTTCTTGTGTTTAATTACATAAGGGAAAGATTCAATAAATTCAACCCACTTAGCATGTCTACGATTCAGTTTTCCTTGACTACGAATATGCTTCAACGATTCATGATCAGAATGTATAACAAATTCTTTAGGCCACAAATAATGCTGCCATGTTTCCAACGTTCGCACAAGTGCATACAATTCTTTGTCATAAGTAGAATAATTCAGCATAGGTCCACTTAGTTTCTCACTAAAATATGCAACGGGTTTTCCTTCTTGCAATAAAACACCACCCATTCCAATTTCACTAGCATCACATTCAAGTTCAAAAGTCTTATTAAAATCAGGAAGTTGGAGCAGAGGTGCATGTGTTAACTTATCTTTTAGCATGTGGAAAGAATGCTCTTGCGCTTTGCCCCAAGAAAAGGACACTCCCTTCTTTGTAAGTTCATGTAACGGTGCAGCAATGGTGCTGAAATCTTTCACAAATTGGCGATAGAAACCAGCAAGTCCTAGGAAACTCCGCACTTGTGTGATCGTCGTGGGTACAGGCCATCCTTGTATAGCTTCAATCTTGGATTTATCAACCTCAATTCCCTGTGGAGTAACAACATAGCCAAGAAATGCTACTTGATCGGTGCAAAAAGTGGACTTCTCAAGGTTACCAAATAAACGTGCATCACGTAGAGCATTAAAAACAGCACACAAGTGATCAAGGTGTTCATCCATGGATTTGCTGTAAATCAGTATATCATCAAAGTAGACGACAACAAATTTCCCAATGAAAGCTCACAAAACCTCATTCATTAATCTCATGAAAGTACTAGGTGCATTAGTTAACCCAAAAGGCATTACTAACCACTCATACAAACAGAACTTAGTTTTGAAAGCCATTTTCCATTCATCTCCCAATTTCATACGAATTTGGTGGTACCCACTACGCAAATCAACTTTTAAAAACAGAACAGCACCACTCAATTCATCAAGCATATCATCTAATCGTGGAATAGTGTGTCAATATCGAATGGTGATATTATTAATAGCCCTACAATCAACACACATACGCCAGGTTCCATCTTTCTTAGGCACTAAAATTACTAGAATAGCACAAGGACTAAGAGATTCACGCACATAACCTTTGTCTAGTAGTTCTTGCACTTGTCGCTGAATTTCCTTTGTTTCTTCCGGATTTGTCCTGTATGGCGCACGGTTTGGCAAAGATGCACCAGGAATAAGATCAATTTGGTGCGCAATCCCGCGTATTGGTGGCAGCCCCGCTGGTATCTCACTTGGGAACACATCAGAATACTCCTGCAAAACGTTAGCAACAGCAGGAGGCAAAGAACGTTGCATATCTTCATTTGAAATCAAAGCATCCTTGCATACCAAAGCATAAGCAACAGAGGTGGATGCATTGAACTCATTAATATCAGATTTTGTGGCAAGCATACATCGTCCTTTCAGTTTTATCTCATCTTTGTCTTCAATTACATATTTGTCATTTTTATTGCTCTCGCTCTTGGATCTAGCAACATCAGTTTGCATAATAGCTTCAGGAGACATAGGATGCAACACAAATTTTCGATCATGGTATAGAAAAGAATATTGATTTGAGCTACTGTGATGCATAGAATCCCTATCAAATTGCCAAGGTCTACCTAGCAGAATATTGCAAGCTTGCATAGGCACAACATCACATTCAACAATATCTTTATATGTCCCGATGGAAAATTGATTCGCACAAGTCTAGTTACCTTGACCTTACCACTGTTGTTCAGCCATTGGATGTAGTAGGGATGCGGGTGTGGTTTGGTGGTGAGTGCAAGCTTCTGTACCATGTCGCTGCTTGCCAAGTTGTTGCAGCTACCCCCATCAATGATCATGTGGCACGAACGGTCTTTGATTACACACTTTGTTTGAAATAAGGTGTGTCGCTAATTTTGCTCTGCCTTCTCCATTTGTGCACTAAGCACTCGCTGTATGATCAAGCTCTCATAGTGGTCCGCGTCATCTGCATTAACATGTTCTTCTATTTGTTCTTCACTACTTGCATGGTCAGCCGCAAGCAATGCAAGTGTATCTTCATCAAAATCACTAGCAGATAAACACTCACCATCATCTTTGACAATCATGACACGCTTGTTTGGACAGTCACGCATCACATGCCCATATCCCTGGCACCGGTGATATTGTATGTTGCTTGTTCTACCCATCGATGCCACGGATGAAGTACTTGCAGCAGGCTTTTGTATTGTCTTCGCAACTGAATTTATGGGAGCAACTCGAGTCTTGTCACTGGATGATGGCGTAGGAGTACATGGAGATGGAGTTGTAGCCATGCGTTGCTACCAAGAACTAGCTTTCCCTGCAGAAGCATTAGTCCTTGGGCTAGCACGTCGTCCCTGCACTTCCCTTTCAGCTTTACAAGCAAGATGAAACAAACGGTTTACGCTATTGTATTCTTTGTAAGCGAGGATGTCCTGAATTTCCCGATTTAACCCGCCCAAAAATCTAGCCATAGAAGGTTCCTCATCCTCCTCTAAATTACAACGCAACATACCTATTTGTAATTCTTGATAATATTCTTCTACACTTTTAGCACCTTGTCTCAATTGCTGCAACTTATTTACCATATCACGAGCATAATAAGATGGAACAAATCTAGCTCTCATGGCTCGTTTCAGCACATCCCAAGTTTTAGGTAGTTTATTAGGATTTTTCTTGCCATATTCTATCCACCAAACTGAAGCAAAATCAGTAAACTCACTAGTAGCGACCCTAACACGTGTAGTCTCGGAAAGTCATGGCATGCAAACTTTTGATCAACAAGCAATCTCCCAAGTAATATATGCATCGGGGTCATATTTACCATCAAAAGGAGGTATCTTAAATTTAATCTTCATGAAGGCTTCATCATTATTGTGTACCTCGCATCGGCGGTTGCCACCCATACCTCTACGGTTGTGGACGTGAGCGACGACGGCGTTCACGAGTGTCTCGATCATCATGTTCAAGATCACCGGTGTAGTCAACGCGTCATCACCCCCATCCTCGTGACTCCGCCTCCTTTTTTCTTCTTTATACTTCTCTTTATCATCATTGTGCAAGGTATCAAAACGCCTTAGAAGAGCGACAAGGCTTTTCTCCACACTAGCAACAGATTCCTCCAAACTTGTGAGCTTGTTATTGGTGGCAATCTGCGTTGCCTCAACCGCCCAAGCTTTTCATTTGTCACCGCAAGTCGCTATCAAGGCCCTCTTGTGCAGACTTCACTTTCCTTTCAAAATGTTGGATGATGCCCTTAGTGCGAGGTGAATGTGGAATAGTTTTATCATCACCGACCTGTCATGGTTCAAAGGCAAAAGACAACACGAAAACAAGTGAAGAGATAAAAGCCCTACAACTACTAGGAAGTAGCTACAAAGAAGTCGCTCGCTCTCAACTTGTTACACAAGTTCTTACCAATTCTTACTTTGCTCGACAAGAGGGGTCGCCTACCAACAAGTCTGCAAACAATGGATGAAGTGTATCGATGTCGCAAAGACAAGACACATCAAAGTCTGTAAAATATATGGAGCTATAGGTGGGCTGAAAACAAAGGAACAACTAGCACCACGTTAGTTATAAAAAGCAAGCTGAATAATCATTCAACCGGGTGGTCATTGTCTTTGGTCCTAGCCTAGACCATGCTAGAGACGTGAGCTGGACACAAACGAAGGCACAACGCACCACCCAAGCGAAACGAACAATCACAAAATAGCCCCTTTTTTTCTTTCTCTTTCTTTTTCTTTTGGTTTTTTTTTTTTTTTCCTTTTTTTTCTTTCTTTTTTTTGCAGGTGACACTCAAAACTGATTATATGAATAGAGAGATGACAAATGAGCAACTCACCACTCTCTCTCTCTCTCTCTAGAGTAAGATCACTCGAAGTACGGTATGACTTGAGTCGTTCGGTCAGCAACTCAAACTTGGACTTGCACACAGCAAACAACTTAGATTCGGAAATAACTAGATCACCGAAACCTACTCAGATTCAGAAACAATGAATCACCGAAATCTACTTAGATTCAGAAACAATGGATCACCAAACCTGCTCAGATTCGGAATATGGTACGACTTAAGTGGTTCGGACAGCCACTCACTAGAACGTGACAAGAACTCAAAACTCTAAAGGACTAAAACTAAGACCAGCAACTTGACACAACCGATGCAACCGACAACTCAACAAGCCCTAACTAGGTAGCACTAGCCACGGCCCAAAGGTTTATAGGATTGTAGGAAACTAATCTACTAATTTTTTTGGCTTTTCTGGACTGTAGGAAAAATAAAAACAGCGAAGAATTGCAAGTCTCTCACTGATAAACCTTGCTCTGATTACCAATTGATAAGAACCCGCTAGGGTTTGTGGACGATCTTTCGATGAGAGGCGTGAGATAACTCGATTTGGTGGATGGAGATGACGTTCATGGCCCGACTACAGCCTTCCAAGACTGCGCCTCAGCAACCGATACACCACCTCCAAAGGCCGTCATGATCTTGTGGAGCGCGACAATCAGCCACTAGGGCTCCCGTCCTACAAGCAATCGAAGAACTAGCAAGAACAAGGAAACAAGCACTGAATTTGCAAGATGAAATTGAAAACCTCAAACTGAATCTTATTATGAGTGGGGTTCCGAAGACAAGGAGGCGGGCGGCTGGATCAGCACGAGCGCCTACAAGCATGTAGCAAAGGCTAAACTTGATCTAAACAAAACCCGAGTGTCTTGGCGGTGGCCAAAGGGTATATAACATGGGGTGGACGACCAACAAGGTGTTTGGGTCGTACTCTAACCCTAAGACATGTCCCTAATGGACCCTAAGACGATACACAGCCCATTGGACTAAAATAAGGTGACGCAGCACCCTGGACATAAAGACCTCTCGACGGTAATTGAATAATTTCTGATGCTGCCGAACAGATATGGACGTGGAACTGGTTCCATATGAAAGTAGACTTGATAAGCTTTCCAACAAGTCCTAAAACGCCCGAATCCGACTCCGTATGCAACCGTGGTGATGGTCACAAGTTGGTGCCTTTCTGCAGTCCGAATCCAACCATCGCGAATCCTTCTCCCTTTCGGTCTTCTCCTTGGTTCCTAATCAAAACAAGAGTGCACGCGTTTCCAAGATCTAAACAAGATGGACAGGAGCTCAAGAGGCAACTCACTTGATGATTAATTTTATGAGCACGAGCACAAGTAAGAGGACCAGCGATAGGTACTGGTGTCGGCGCGGATGCGTTGTCGGTGTTGATGTCCTCATTAGGCTCTCTGAAAGACATGCTATACATGAAGGCTCAGATGAATCGGCTAAAATAGCCGATTCGGGTGAAAAGGGGCTATAGCGTGTGAACAATCAACTATTTCACACGGACAAACCTACGAAGTCATCAGACTTAACCTGCTATCTCTAACAGTGGGGTTTGATAGGATCGATGGCAGCCATGATAAAGACAACAAACCAAACCTTTAAAGTACACAGATCTATTCATGTTTAACAGAATCATATAAACACACTGTAGGCATTAACGCATAGGCGATCGGCTATTTAGCCGATGCAGGCATAGCAAACAGTTAAGGTCATGCCTGATTGAGAACAAATCTACCAACTAGCATCCTCCAATCTAAAGTGCTATCAGTGGGGATCGACCGGATCGTTACAGCCATAATAGTGGACCATAGACCAGATTTAACTAGCCAGCAAACCTCTTCAAGACCATACAAGCCTTAACCGCATACTATGTACGATCAAGATCAAAATAAAAATAGCCAATGAAACATAACCCGTCGCTCAGAGTAAGAAACATCATGTTGTAACAAAGCAAACGACGGACTAAAAGGATATGAGGCCGATCTAAATTGATCTCGATCGGGCAGATTGATGTTGCTACAATCTAATAACAATAAGAACATCAGTAAGATCGGTAACTTAATGAATCTACCCGACGGACGCCACCCTTAGGTAGAGCTGATAACTTGACCTTAATCTAGTTCGAGCAGTGGAGGCCGATCGGATCAATGCAGCCATACTTGAACTAGATAAGAGTCGGTAACAAGCTCATACTAGAGTTCATAGTGGAGGTCAACCAGATCAATGCTACCATATAAACCAAAGTATAAGCCATGACGGTACTTACAGACAAGCTGGAGGTCAGCCGGACCGATGTAGCCCTGCTTGCTGAAGAACTCATCGAGATCTACTCTACTCCTACTCCTAAGGGTTGACACGGAGCCAAAAAAGTAAATTGTATTTGATTGAATGGATGTTCCTTTTACAATGGCTGGGGTCCAATATTTATACCCAGAGCCTCAGCACAAATCCTACTCAAGTACAACTCATTACAATCTTTGGTATAAAGAAAATATTCCTAACTTTAACACAACTTGGACCATAATCTTTCCCTTTTTGTAGAGTCCGATATATATTTCTCGACACCAATCGTAGCTCATTGTCGTTATCTACTGACATCATTCGAAGAGAGCCGATTCCAGTGCCGTATCTGAATCAGCTGATATTGATTCTTATGCAATCGATTCCCTAATTGACACAATCTTGGAGCTTCGAGTTCCCGCATTTTTCTTCCCACATTTTGGTGTAAACACATCCTAACAGATCATATGCATCACAAGCACCACAGAAAACATCATGGTTAAGCCCAACTAATTTATTTATATTCATTTATTAATTTCCTTATATAATAAGGTGATTTAAAGGATAAATATTTCCACTACTCAATAAATTCTGAGAAAATTAAAGTAGCCTACATATGACCCTAGTAGTCCACTATTCAAATTTCATGCCATTTGGATATGCATAGCCACTTCTACAAAAATGACAAATTGGCTAGGCTTATTTTAACAAAAATTAGTTTAACCTAGTGAAAAGTGCCAAACAACAGATTTCATATTTTTTGTACTGTCATCCTAGCATAAGAACACTGTGTCAAAATTTGCATGATCATATATTATGTATTTTTTTACCCCATTTATTTTCACTAGAAACTTGCAATTAATTAAGATTAAATTGAAAAAACATATTCCAATTATGCCTACTATAAGTTTAGCATTTTTCCTAGCTAGAGCATGTCAATACCCGGAAAAATTGGAATCACAATTTTTGCACTTCCCTAGTTCAAGATATGCATTTTACAAATGGAAACAAGTTTAAAAGCACTTATCTAGCTCAATTTAATTCCCCCAGAAAAATACCCCAAACAGTAGATTTCATATTTTTATCAAATACTATACTACAAGATGAATCCAACAAAATCTGGTTCACCCAAATTGGACAATCCTAGCTCAAGATATCAATTTTTGAAGTTTGTATTCAAATATGTGAAAATAAATCAAGAAAATCATTTCAACTCTAACTGACAGTTGGGCCCCGTGGTCAACAGGTCCCACCCGTCAGCGAGACCAGCAGAGAGCGTGGCCTTTGACCGACAAGAACTCGCCATCGGTGAGGTCACCAGCGATGAGGTCTTCACCGTTGTGCTCCCCACGACACCCCGCGTCAAATGGTACCCATGATTTGCTTGGTGGTTCATCAGAGCGACCTCGCCGAAGAGCATGGCGACTCGGCGGCGATGCACGGCAGTGGACTCGCCATCTCCAGTGATGGCATGGTCAGGTAAGTGCAGCTATAGCTTCTACTAACCTTAGCAGAGCTCTACGGTGCAGATTGAGCTACTGTGGCGCGGGGTGAGCTCCAGCCACGTGCCTGGGCGTTCGGCGGCGCACAGCGGACGCGGCGGCGCTTACCATTCCCATGTGACGGTGGTGGGTGATGGGCCTCCATCATAGGAAATGGTGCTAGGGTTCATGCCGGCTCAAAAATGAACACAGGAGGGGAGGACGGGATCTAGCGATGGTCGGCCATGGCAAGCTTGAGCTCGCAGCCATGGTAGGCGCACGCGGTGCGGTCGCGTGTTCCCGCACGGCAGCGGCGGTAGCGGTTAAATCGGCTATGGCGTCAGCAACTACAAACTATGGTGACAACAAACCAACAGAGAAAAAGGTAGGAGGAGCGGTGTATAATGCTAGCCATGGTGAGCTCGGAGCTCGACAGCGCTCCATGGCCAAGGCGGCGATGGCGATGCACAATGTGGCTTTACCTCAGCTCGGATGGTGGCACTGGCGGGTCGGGGAGGTAGAGGAGATGGTGGCAGAGCTGTGGGCGTGATTGATTTGACGGTGGTGTTGTAGCTGTGGTGTGCGAGTGCGGCAGAGGTGTGTGGCGATGATGGCGAGCACGGCTCCGCTCGGCGA
Organism: Miscanthus lutarioriparius; assembly: GCA_904845875.1. NCBI lineage: Eukaryota > Viridiplantae > Streptophyta > Magnoliopsida > Poales > Poaceae > Miscanthus > Miscanthus lutarioriparius. The sequence goes on from CAJGYO010000016.1 coordinate 38,689,320, forward strand.
GCTAGCGAGTGGGAGAGAGCAGAGCGAGATAGTGAGAATGAGCGAGCGCAGCAGCTTCGCCTCCCTTTTGTCCCCCTGCTGGCCTGACCGGCTGGGCCGACGCCGGCATACGGCCAGCACTTGGCATGCATGGCCTGGCGCCGATCAGCCACTGCTGCGCTACTGCTGCTCGGTTTCAGGCCGACGATGGTAGACTGATGGAGCAACTTCAAGCACACATAACTCCCAAACGAGCTCGAGTTGGTGAAAACCCCCATAATAGGAAATGTAGAGCTACATGTACTCTCCAACTTTGCTTTAGAAAGCTTCCTCTAATTCGCCATGGTTTTCAAGTTACAATGCCCCAAAGTTGGTCACTTGAAACTGTAAATAGCTTTTTGGACTTAGCAAAAATTTCTTAGTCTAGAAACAACATTACATTGCTACTTTGGAGCTATTTTTGACTATGTTAGGCACTGAATTAGCTCATGGCCCTAAAACTAAGTTTATTACCCATGTTAAGAACTACAACTTTTATTAAGGGTGCACTACCATGAAAACAATCTACGCTATAGTTCAACTTTGGTCAAAGTAGTAACATGAAAATGGAAGTTTAGAGTAAACTAGGACTTAGAAGCACAATTTGGCCCATGTCATGAATACAAACATTGTCCCATTTACCATCCTAGATGTGTCTAAGGTGTTTTGTGACCTCACAACTATTTATCACATTGGTCACACATGATCACAAGCATATACATGTATATTATTCACATCATATGTGATAAAGAGAAGGTGAATGAAATGAAACTTCATATGCTCATGCTCATGAATACTTGGATGATGCTTGTGCTCATGAAATGCAAGTGCCCAATGTATGCTTAATACTAGGGTGTTACAACCTGAAACTAAAATTCAAGGTTCAGACATTCAGTCCAATCAGGGACAAAACAGTGCGAGGTCCTGTTTTTGAAATTCAATTTGAACATCCAAACAAGCTCCACAAGTGATGAGACTTGTTTAGTTGTTTCCTGCACAAAGTGTACTCCAGCTCATATTAAGGAATCCAGTTGAGTTACCTATGAATTTGGAAGATAAAAATGTCACAACATGTCAACTCATTGTTGCTGATCAAGGGCAGATTTCTGAGAGCCCAAAAGAGCACTGCATTCAAAGATTTCTGAGCCCAAAAGAGCGCTGCATTCAAATTTGAGGCCATTGTTTGGGCCACTTAGGAGTTGAATCAGGGCTTGGTACAAAAATAACGTTTGTTGTACTCCACTCAAACTTCAACTTTTATTAAAGGTGAAACTTCATATCTGGTCCCAAAATCATAGTTTCATCTTGGTCAAAGCAGCATCATGAAAAACACTAAATTAGAGTTTTAGACCGATTGAGGCATTTTCTTGGCACTTGATCAACATGAACCCTTCATAACTTTTGTTGTAGAGTTCAATTAGAGTCATGTAGGCAAGGTAGAAAGGTTTGGTCGACATCCCATGTTCCCATTCACCTAATGAAGCAATTCAAGAAAGGTTATAACTTATCATTTCATGTGACTTCTTGGCTCCAAACTCCATGAAACTTTTCCAATTGTCAATGTAGGTGTAAATAGATGTGAGGCACATGAAAGATGCAGGTTTAGCATGACTCATGCATATCCTTGAAAAAGGGTTCAACCATTTAGAAAAGTTTTACTCCAATTCTACATCAACACTTGTAAGATCATGAACCAAAGCTCATTATCACTACTTGACATAACTTACTTGAGTCCAACTCACTGCTTAACTAGTGACTAACACCTGGGGTGTTACAACAACAAACAAAGACCACTTCCCACTACCTTTCATTGATGAAATGTTAGAGCGGTTGGCGAAGCATCCTTTCTTTTGTTTTATCGATGGGCATTCAGGGTACCATCAGATTCCCATCCACCTCAATGATCAAAGCAAGACAACTTTCACATGCCCGTACAGAATGTATGCTTATAGACAAATGCCATTTTGGGTTGTGCAATGCACCGGCTTCGTTCCAATGGTGTATGATATCTATTTTCTCAGACATGATAGAAGAAATCATGGAAGTTTTCATGGATGATTTTTCGGTCTATTGGAACACTTTTGACCACTGCCTTGAGAATTTAGACAAAGTCTTGCAACGATGTCAAGAAAAGAACCTAGTACTTAATAGGAAAATGTGACATTTCATGGTCCAAGAGGGCATCATCCGTAGACACCTAGTGTCCAATAGGGGGATTGAGGTAGACAAGGCTAAAATTGAGGTTATAGAACAACTACCACCCGCTATGAACATAAAAGGAATCCACAGCTTTCAAGGTCATACAGGGTTTTATAGATGCTTTATTAAAGATTTGTCACAAATCTATAGACCCCTAACGAATCTGTTAGCTAAGGATGCGCCTTTTGAGTTCACTGATGAGTGCCTAGATGCTTTCCACACTTTAAAGAAAAGCACTCATCTCAGCGCCAATCATCCAACCACCTGATTGGTCACTGCGATTTGAGATTATGTGTGATGCTAGTGACTATGTTGTTGGTGCGGTCCTTGGCCAAACCAAAGATAAAAAGCATCATGCAATCGCTTATGCTAGCAAAACGCTGACAGGAGCCCAACTTAATTATGCTACTATAGAAAAGAGCTCTTAGCAGTTGTTTTTGCTCTTGATAAGTTTAGGTCTTACTTAGTGGGTGCAAAAGTAATTGTTTACAATGATCATGTTGCACTTAAATATTTGCTCACCAGGAAAGACGCTAAACCACGATTAATAAGATGGATTGTCTTACTCCAAGAATTTGATCTTGAAATAAAAGATAAAAAGGGGATAGAGAATACTATTGTCGATCATCTATCATGTATGCACATCACTAACATGTAGCAATTGCTAATAAATGACTTCCTACGTGATGACATGCTATTAAAGATGATAGACTCAAACCCATGTGTCGCGGCGTCGAAACTGTGGCAAGCATAGTTGTTCGAGTTGGTGTTAGAGTATGGGTCTCCGGTGGCTCGGGTGGACTCAAGAACACAAGAAACACATAGAGAAGATGCAATGGTTTATCTTGGTTCAGGCCAATTCGGTCCCTACATCCAGCAGCTGATGATCCTTATACTCAAGAGCACACAAAATCGGTAGGTTACAAAAGAGTGTACGGAGAGATTTGGTAGGGGGTTAGCTCGGTGCTAATCCTAAGGTTGCCTTGCCACTGGTGGAATCTTCCCCCTCGTCAGAGAGGCGGAAGATGACAGGATGCAGAGGAGGAGCTCTCAGTGCCCCTCTCTGGATTGCCTTGCTCCCTATGTGGAGTGAAGGTGGATGGAATGGACTGTCTAGCGATCGATCTGGGATCCTCCCCCCTCCTAGGTCTGACCTTATCCCTTCTATAACGAGATAGGTCAGGTACATGGTAGTTTGGGGGAACTAGTCTACGTGCGCTGGAGTCCAGAAGGGTCTTGCAGTAGTGTACCGTGGACCGTGGTGATGTCTTGGCATCGAAGACGCCTTGGGCGTCATACGGCCGCTCTATTCTGACACTCTGCATGTCAGGTTTGTTGGCTTGGACCGACCTTCTCTAGGTGGACCTTCTAAAGTCTTCTTGGTGGTGAAGGAGGTCGGCTCTAGGGGCTAACATGCGGGCCCAAAGCGCCCGAGCCCCCGAAAGGCCAAGGGAAAGCTTTGTCTTCTTGTGTCACGCCCTAGATGTGACCCTATCGTGGGAGCAATTGGCAGGGCCACACCTAGGGAGCGGTGCTAGGGAGCCCCTGAGCATCGGTAGCCTAGAGCTTGTCTTCTTGTGCCTAGGCCATGGCTGGCGTTGTTAGCTGGATAGGAGCCAAGGGCTAGGCCTGGATGCGCCATGGATCGGGTGCCTAAGGCTCGAGCGAGCCCCCAAGACCCAAGCGGCAGTCATGGCCAAGTTAGGCTTGGCTGGGTCTCTTTGCCAGACGGTGCGCGTGAGCATGCCCGATGGGCATAGCCCCCGTGCCCCCAAGTGATTCTGAAGGGGTTGGTTGAGGGGTGTTCTTCGGTTAGGAACTATTGGACCTGAGTTTTAATAGACCCATATGTTAGGATCTCCTCAGGAGCCCCTGGGCCCTTCATGGCCTCACTTGGCATGATGGTGATGAAGGGCTCAATTCGATCTTATGGTGACCAAACCCTCCTTGGTGGGGACAGCTCCTACTGACAAGAGTGCCGTGCCCTGCTTAGGGCCTTCTTCTTCATTGTGATGGGTGTTGCCCGGTTGTGTAACGATCCTGATTTTCAACAAAGGGAAAATCCACAGATACGAATTATAATGTGATAGTCCAACAGATCAAGCCATCACATTATCAAATAACAGTTGATACCATAGTTCATACATAGCAGAAGTACAAGTTTACAAGGTATTACAACGCTTGGTTACACACCTAAATACATCATTATACTAGCAGAAATGAGCATAGGGCTTTGTCAAAGTAGACATTGTGCATCGATGGGTGAAGGTTCCTCCTTCATGGACTATCATCAGAGTGGACGTGGAGCGTCGACAGGTGAAGGCACCTCCTTCCTGAGCAATCATTAGACTTCATCTTCATCTCCTCAACCAAACTTGAGCGCAGGCATGAGACCATCTAATCCTTCTAATCTCTATTGTCATCATCATAGATGACATCCAAAACCTACCAAATATCTTTTAGTATGATTTGTACTGGCCACTGGCTCCCACCGTATGCTTTGTGGTAAGTGGAATGCAAGGGTAGAGCAAAAGTCCTATATAAGGCTGTAGGTTTCCTATGCAAGTTCATCCATATTTTATGATAGTTCATCAAGTTTTAACCCATCTCATCCACACATTCACCCATCCCATCACACACATCTTACCACACTCTCACTCTCTAGGCAGCAAGGATGACTCCCGCTCATAACTTGCCTCAATGGCCCAAGCCGGAAACCAACACCAAACCCAGGGGGAGAAGCAGAAAGGACACCAATCACTAATCAAGGGAAGAGTAGGTCATAGGAATGTCCATATCCGAGGACACAGCTATACGTATAGATCGATCAACTCTGTAGAGCGTGTACATCTGGAACCTCAAGATCACCATCATCGATGGTGGTCACCATAGAGACTGATACCAACTGCCTCCCTACCGGTATGGTGCCATCCTACCACTCTGCCTAGGGCCACCCTAGAGTCCACCAGCATGCTGAGACAATGAGACATAGTACCAGGCCCCCAGAGGTCACTACGCTGTCTAAAGAGGGTGTGGGCCATATGCCCATACCTCCCTACACTATCCACTTCCAACCTAGCAGTAATGGCACCATCCTAGTTGGTCAGGTAACCGTCCCCCGCCCATTCAGGAGCAAGTGGTGTGTACGTAGGGTCCTATGATCTGGTTCTCTCAACATACCGGTCCTTAGGGGGACCGGATAGGATATCTTCTCAAAGGGGATAACCAACACCCCATGCCTCAATGACACCTTCATCTCGAGGCTTCATCCCACAATGACACTCCACCCTAGGATCTCCTCATCTCACATGCACCCACCATAGGTAGCTCTCATAGGGGATGCCCAGGTCACACCCCCTAGCAAGACTCGTCCAATGACTCGTTGTACGATCCTACCCGATTGACTCAACCCTCACCACGCACCCAACACGCACGCCAAGATCTCCCCTTTTCTTACCACATTATCAGCACCATGTGCCTTAACAACTCATAAACAATCCTCCACCAAGCATCACATCACAGATATAATGCATAGTAGAAGCAGTAGCAAGTAAGTAGTAAGGGAGCATCTAGCCTAACAGCGGGTGTGCAAGGGTATAGGTTGTGACAAGGTAATGGCTTTCAAGCAAATCTACCATGCAACCTATCACAAATCATTTGCATAAAAGTAAAGCACTAGCATCTACATTATAGCATGTCTACTAGGATTCTATGAGGTTATGTGGGACATGGCACCTATTGACTGGTCATCTCCAAGATCCTCAGTGTACTCATAGTTGTTCTCCTCCAAGTCCTGCTGCCATCCATGTTTCCTTTCTCCAACGGGTTTTGGTCCAATCAACGCTATCCTTGAAGCAACTACCTCGATAGAGCGACAAGCAAAACAGAAAGCAATCAAACTCGAAAAAGGCAACAAGACATGGAAGAACAACTACACCAACAGAACACCAAAGGGAAAACAACTTAGCCCTCTCCGCAGATGTCCGATCCCAAGCTTAATTGATGGGAACCAAGAGAGGGTGGAAGGGGGGAGTGAAGACATGGGAGGTGGTCTACTTCTTCCAATCCGCATGCCATGGCAAGAGATGGGGCATCAAAAGGAGCGGCACACAAGAGAACACGAGCGCCCAACTACTTGTAGGGTACCATGACCTAGGTGCACTAAATGCACTAAGACATCTCTAGGGTTCTTAGCGGTGCAGTTGTCACCACGAGAACCAAAGAAATGCTATGGTCTAAATAGGTATAAGCATACAAGGGCTTAAGCATGATAGAACCAAAAGAGAGGGACACGGGATTCACCTTCCTTTGATCCACTCACCATAGCAAACGACGAGAATCGAAGGAATGGAATCAAGAGAGCAATAAACACCAAATAACGAAGGGATCAATCCACATCTTACTGGGTCGATGAGGATTGAGAACAAGAGAGGAGAGAAGAATGGAATCCACACTCTTTCGACCAACTCATCATGGAATGGACAAAGTTCAGAAGAAAGGAGTTACGATCCCCATGATCTAAACCCACTCGTAGGGCACCATGACCGTGCAACTAAATCGGCACAAGGCTATCCCTAAGGTTCATAGCGATGCGGTTATCACCGCTAGATCTGAATGAATGCTATGGTCAAAGTGGTACAAGCATATGAGGTGGTTAGGATAAATAAGCGAGCAAAAGAGGTAAAAGCCAATGGTCATGGCGAGGCAACTCGTGGCCATGAGCTTTACCTAAACTAGTTGGCTTTCGATGGTTCTACGAAGGTGGTCCCCTTATTTGTATCCACTAGACTAGGTCACATAGGCCTTGAATTATGAGGGTAAGAACCGTGTCGATATCAACATCAAGTCCACAATGGTCATGTCCTAGGGACGTGTATAGGAGCTAGCGATCATAGTACTACACGGACAACTAAGAAGCGAGGGAACAAGTTAAGCTCAGCGTTATGGCCACGGTGGGACAAACCCATGACCGAAACGATCGAACGAAGTACGATCCCTCGGCCGGCTCAAAGGCATGGTCCACAGACGACAACAACAAACACATAAGGAACCACAACACTACAACTGATGGAGTGGCACAAACATCCATAGCATCAAGATAGATCGGCATGAAGGCATGGCATAGGCATAGATATAGATATCATGTAGATGATCATGAATCAAGTATGAAACGCAAAGAAATGAAAAACATGGGTCATGTCGACGTCGAGGATGGCATCGATGGAGTTCAAAAGTTCGACCTTAACAGTGAAGGACAGTTGCGGTGCGCTCCGGTAGGCTACAAATAGCTGTCGGCCACCCTTAGCTGGCTATGGCTCACTGCTGGCCAGCTACGGCCTGATGGAGGTGGCTGGACATGGCTCCGTCAGTGAGGAAGGTGGCCGGTGAGGTGATGTCGACGTCCAGCCTCCAAGTAGCGGTGCCACGAGGGCACAACTTCCATGTGATGGTGAAAGACGATGGCACGAAGGCCGGTCTTTGCAAGATTGGTGACAATATCATTGGCAAGGAGAAGAAGGGCAAGCTTTGGTTACGGTGGCTCACTCGCGAAGGTTGTACTACTCCGGTGAGGTTGAGGCAGAACAGAGGATGCTGAGGTTGGTGTTGGGGCATGAATAGAGGGCGAGGAGGAGCTCCTTGGTGTCGATGTCCAGCAGTTGTTGCTCCTGTTGGGCCCCTGAGGTGGAGGGGCATTGTAGGTTTAGCTCCTGGCGGCAGCTGCTGTCCCGGCAAGGTGGAGGAGGGTGGTGCTTGGTGAGGCAATCGCCAGGGAGCAGGGCAGCATAGGGAGGAAGATGGTCAGTAGTAGCGATGGAAACAAGGAATGCAAAAGCTTGGGCCTTGAGGCTCACTGGTGATGGAGCAGCTCTAATGAGGTGGTCGTGGCTCAACGTCGTGGAGAAGAGGGAGAGGCTCGGCTTGATGAGGGTGAAGCAGAGACATGATGGAAATGTGGGTCAATGTCTGCCGATATCGTGGTCTAGTGCAGTGAGGACGAAAGGGCGCAGCGTGGTCGTGGTGAAGCAGAGGAGGTCGATGTTCTGACAGGATGCTGCGGCGTGGAAGAAGCAGCTCGGGCGGGTGCTCTACTGCTCGGCGAGGAAGAGGTCGTTGGTGATGTCGTGGTCTAGAGAAGGGGATGATGGCATCGCGGTCATGGTCATGGTGGTGGATGAGCTCGGTGCTTGAACTACGAGCAGGAGGGCTCAATGAGGATGGAGGCGGCGCGCATTGTTGCTGGCTCAGAAAAGAAGACGGTGATGTTGCGGCTTAAAGGAGGGGCTCGAGGTGGTGCAGGCATACGGCTACGACGGCGAGTTGCTGGTGGTGCTATGGCATGGCTCCGATGAAGGACCGAGCGTCCTTGCGATTTAGGGTGAGGGTGAGGTGGTAGTGAGCAGCAGGAGGGAGACAAGGAGATAGTGGCGACGGCGGATGCAGAATGGGGCGGAGGAGTGGCATCCGTGGCTTTTATAGCCGCGTGAGCTAGGGTTTCGAGGGACGCGTAGCACTGTTGGACGGCGGCGATCCTCAGAAGGCATGCCAGGGATGTGTGGTGAGCATCGAGCGGAGGGGTACGGATGCCTAGGGCGTGGGGCGTGGGGTTCACCTAAGCGACGGCGGTGGCTCCTGGAGCATCTCTACTCCCAGCTAAGGTTAGGCGCAGGGGGGTGCATCAGGCCTACGGGTGCCAAGCGCGCGGGCCTGTAGGGGCCAGCACTAGGCTAGCGGGTCACGCACAGGATGGCTGGGCGAGCGTTGCTAGGCTGCCTGCACATGCTGGCCGCGTGGGCTGAGCGAGGTGGAGAGGAGGCTGTGCCTCATGGGAAAGGTGGAGAAGGGGAGTGGGCTGGCTGGATAAGGTGGGCAATAGCCCAAGAAGAGGGGAGGTGGGCTGAATGAGAAAGGAGAAGAAAAAGGATTTTCCTTTTTATGACTTTAGGAATTTAGAAATGGAATCAAAAGAGATTGAGATGAAAATTCAAGGAGAATTGAGGGGGATTCAAAAGAGATTGAAAGGAACTTTGCTACAGATTTGTGCACTCCAAACTCCAAACACGAAAAACCACTCAAGAGCATGGCACACTTCTACAATAAATCTAAATGGATGCAATGATTTGTTAGTGGGTTGACTTAGGTTTGACCTATAAGCTACATGCTTCACACATTGTAGGAAAAATTCAAAAAAGCTCACATTTTTGGTTGCATGAGAACCTAGGTTGTTACAGTCCTCCCCCTTATAGGAATCTCATCCCTGAGATTAAGGTGTTGCTTGGTCGGTGAAGAGACGGGGGAGTTGCTTCCGAAGTCCTTTCTCTCAAGTTGCTTCTCTTTCCGCGTGGTTGCTCCATAGGGCTTTGCAACAAGGAACGATCGTCCTTCTAGTTTCTTTGATAGCTTGATCCAAATCCTTTAGGGGGTGCTCAAGGTACTCACGTGGATCTTGCAGGTCTATGGCTTCAGTATGAACATGTCATTTAGAATCCTTCAGGTACATCCTTAGTCGTGAAACACGGAACACAGGGTGTACTTTGGCTAGGCTAGTTGGCGACTCCAACTTGTAGATGATCTTCTCAATTTTTGCTCAAGATCTGGTAGGGGTCCATGAAGCGAGATGCTAGCTTGCTTTTAACATGAAGACGGATGGTGTAACACCCCAGGTGTTTGGCTTCCACATTTGCACTTGCATTTCATAAACATGAGCATCATGCATCCATTCATGAGCTTATATTGCATGAAACATGTTTTAGAAACATTGCAACATATTGTTATATTTCATGTGTGTTTGTTTATGAAAAGAATAGTGTGCAACACTCAAGTGCAACATGTGCAACTCACTTTAGTGAAACATGGTTAGTAGTACTATGCAACACACTCATGAAACATATGAAACATGGCCTTGAAACAAAAGTAACACTTCACTTGTTCTTCCTTGTTTTAATGCCTGTGATGCTTGATTTTGGTGTGACCAATGTGTGGTGTGGCTAATAATGCTCTTAAGCAACTTAGTTATACTTAGAATGTCATTAGAAACAAGGTTCATGTTGATCATTTTGCCTAATTAGGTTTCCAAGTCATGGTTTGACCAATTTGGACCCCTAGAGCTCCTGAGTTTGACTGTTTAAAAAGTGTAGCTTAGAGTGTTTGCATGTCTGAGCAACCTAAAGCAAAGTTGTAGCAAATTTTATAAGGAACAAAAGTTATTTTATGACCATTCCATGAAAATGTGTTGAACATGCTCAAAAAGGGCCCACAAGTCAGAAGTGAAAGCTGATTCAACATTGAAAATTTTTCTAAGTCTGTGAACCGATTTTTAGTTTCATGTACCCAACTTATTCACCTTGTAGCTCCCAAACAAAGCCGAATTAGCTTGAGCTCCAATTGGCAAAGTGGAAGATCACACTTAGTACTACAACTTTGTCAACTATGCCATGAGTTGAATCCTCACAGTTTTGGAAATATGGAGCGTTAAACTTGCTCTATCAGTCGGGACCATTGAGCACTCAAACGAAAAATTCAGACAGCTATAGTACCGATCGTTTTCAGAAAATGCCCGACGCGTGTGCGCCGCTCGTCGCCGGTCGCCTGAGCGTGTTGCCACGAGCCACGGACGCCTTGGCGCGGCCGGCCACGACATGAACCCGCCCACGCTGCCGCCCGACCAGCTCTCCAGTCCATTTTCACTTCCTTCGCCTTCCCCGCGCACAGCAACAGAGCACCGCTGGCTCCGCCATTGCCGAGCAAGCCGCACCGTCGCCTAGCTCATTCGCCGCTGCAAAAACGCATCGGCCAGCTCGTCCGTAGCTCCGCCGTGTTCTCCTCTACCTTCTCCACCCCTTAGCCGAGCTGTTTGAGCGTTGGTAAGGGCGCATTCGCCATTCCAGTCACCGCCGCCATGAGCGTGCCCTCGCCGGAATTGAGGCCGCCGTGGTCGGGGTATCTAGGAACCCTCCCCGCCTTTTCTCTTTGCTGGGATAGCACCGTGGCGACCTCCTGTAGCTCACGCCATGCTCGGTTGAGCCAGCCGTGGCTTGCCATCGCCGGCAGCTCGCGCCGGAGCTTTGCCGTGCTGCCATCACCGGCGACAAGCTCCCTCGGCTAGGTCGTAGCTCTAGCTAGTAGCACCAATCGAACCACCTCATCATGTAGATCATGTAGGTAGCCTTGGTGTCGCCGGAGTCCTCGCCGTCGACGAGCTAGACCACCGCCGCGCCATCGAACGCCGCCTCCTCTGTTTCGTCTCACTGACAGTCGGGTACGGCTGACAACCGGGTCCCACACGTCAGTGACTGCCTGTTCCATAGGATAGTTTAAATTTCTAGTTTTGGATGCTGTTTTGTAAATTTCGTAACTCCATTTGTGTAGATCCAAATACTATCATTCAAATTTTGTTAGACTCTCAGTAAGGTCTAGTATTTAAGAAAAATATGTCTTGAGCACATTATGTAGAAATTTTGGATGAATTAAATAGGAACTTGAAAAGTGTTTTTGAATGCATGCAAATTGTTTAAATCATATCTTGAGTTTCTGTGATCCAAATATTGTGAAATTTTGTGGGTAAGCTAGTATTGATTAGTAGAAGCTCTGGTTAAAATTTAAGAGTCATTGCATGTGTAGTTTTTGAGTTATAGATTTTCCTTTTATCATTGGGGGATATTTGTGTGAATTTTTGTAAATTATCTAGGAATCCTATGGCCATGAAACTTGGTAGGTAGTATCTTAGTACCTTAAGGATGCTAGGAAAAATATGAAATATGTTTCTTGACACTTTTCACTAAGGTTTCCTAATTATGCCATTTTAAGCCATTCTGCCTTACCATTTTTGTGTAGGTTGTTATACTTAGTCAAATGGTGTGAAATTTATATGATAGTCTACTTAGGGCATGTAGTGTCTACTGTAATTTTTATAGATTTAATGGTGTAGTTTTCGTATATGTTTACTATTTCCTCTAATTAATTTAATAAATCAAGAAAGGTATTAAAAGAAATGTTTTGGGGATGAACACCCTACTTTCTGGTGTTCTTGTGATATGAGTGATATGTGAGTAGAGTTAGTTTTGTCCAATTATGTGTTTACATCATAAGTTATTAATTATTTGGTTTGCATTATGTCCCTCTGGACAGATCTGGGGACTTTGGAAAGTTCCCCATGATATTTTGATTTGCTGTGAATGTGATGAATACAAGAGTTGTAGATAATTTATGTATCTAGCTCCTGTCAAAATTTGAGGGCATTTGGCCCAGTAGTCTAGAAACTACAGCTGTTTAAAGTTAGGTTCCAGTTTTGCTTACTCTCTGCCTTGTGAGGACAGAGTTCTGTTGATTTATGAATTCGACTTGGTAAAGTGTTGAATCATGCTTTGACGTCTAAAAATGAATTGTAGACAATTTCATAAGATTTCCATATTGTCTTGTTCGATGTCATTTGGATTTATAAATATCCAGTTATGGCTAGTTTACTGCACCTCTACATAGTCTTCATTTTGCTGAAATACAAAGGCTTGAGTGTATGCTTGATGCAATGTTTCCGTTGATTGTTAGGGGTTAGCCTAACTTGAGAATATGCTTAGGTGCAGGTGCTCGGTCATTAACTGATGATGAGCAATTATACATTAGGTTGTATAAACTTGGTAAGTAAAGTGATTTGAATTGGGCTTAAGTTGGAATATGCAAACTACAGTGAACATGCGCATGCCCCGAGCATCCCTGACATTCGTTCATGTGCATCCATGATATTTATCTTGCGCATTCATGCAATAGGTGTGCTGGAGGGAGTGAAGTTGTTGGAGTTCGAGGGAGCCAACTAGGAGGAGGAACCCGAGGTGCAGGAAGCCGACGAAGCAGTCGCCGCGGAGGAATTGCCCGAGTGCCCTGACAACCAGCCTTCCTCGTTTCTGAAAGGCAAGCCCCAGAGCATATTAAGCCTCCCATGTTTTTACAAATACATTGAGTATCTTTTATTGTTGATGATGCATTAAGTATAGGAATTGGTTGGAACCAATTGCTGCATTATATATCCTTCCTTGTCCAGATATCGCACTGGAATCCTAATTAAGTTCAGGAACGGGTTAAATGCTTAGCCATGCTTAGTGCGGTAGAAGTCAGGTGATTTCCTGTCACCTGCGAGCTTTAGGATGAGGTGGATCATGGTTGGCTATATTTGCTATCATGGAAAAGAACCATGTGAATAATGAATTAAGACCGGGCGGGGTCTTGTGTAGGTTTGAACATAGTGACTCCGTCTGAGTCGTTTAAGGACCGATACGCTATACGTCCTCATGTCATGTTGAACGTAGCCTAACACTTAGCTGGTCGGATAAGTCGTTCCGACCGCGAAGCCTAGTAGCTCGACTCAGGCTAGGGACACGAGCAGTGGCGTGCATTCTGGAGGTAGTAAGGATGTGCGGAGAGCCATTGGCATAAGTCCAAGGCGGGTTAGAGTCCTGAACAACCTTGGCAGAGTGGTTCTCTAAGAATGTCGATCTGTTCGGACTCGCGACTCCTGAATCATACCAAAGGTGACTTGTTTGCGACCCTGACAAGGGAAGCAGGGTTTGTGTTTAGGAATACCCCTCCAGCTGGATAGGAATCGATTCGAATCGCCGTCTCTCCCGGATAGTGAGAACTTGACTTGAGCAGCGGCAACGTAGATTCAATTAATTTAACGATATGGTTAAATGGATGATGATGATAAGGTTGCCACAATGAATACATGATATGGTTATTAATGTTTGCACCCTAATAAAATGATTGCTTAGTATAGGTGCTAATATAGATGACAGGTTAATGGCTAAAAAGTCACTGCTAGTCAGGCTAAGAGTTGATCATTATTACCTATGCTTTTCTGCAAAAAGAAAGTGTCAGCCAGATCCACTACATTAAGCTGTGCATAATCCTTGGTGTCATTTATTTTGGTTTTCGATGGGTAAGTCTAACTGAGTACATTCTCGTACTCAGGTTTTATTCCCTCTTGTTGCAGATGACCTTCTATATCAGGGATTCTGTAAGTATTGTCTCCACCCGGCGGGTGATGAAGACTAGATCATGGGCATGATCTCTGTTCTCTTATCTGAATGCTTTTGCGGGCTGTGATCAGTGAACTAGTATTTGTATTTGAACTCGGGTGTGTAAGTTAAACTATTTGCTTCCGCATGTTTTACAAGACTGGTTTTGTAATAACGATGAATCTGTGATGATGTAATCTATTTGTGAACGTCTGCGAAATGTTGTAATGTACGATATGTTATGTTGAATTACTGTGATCTTGGTTGTATGCAAGTTGGTTTGAAATCCTTCGAGATTTTAGTTGACTACCGGGTTTATATGGGCTCAAGTTCAAGAATTTGATCATTTCGGCGATTGTTTTTGTACTTGTGCTCTTATAAATTGGTCGGTTCTGTGACAACTAGCATCAGAGCTAGATTCAACATTAAACATGTCATTCATATTGCATTACTCCCTCCCTTATAATTGCTTATCCCATGTGTAAAGTGCAATCTCTCAGCAAAATAATCCTCTCACGTGAATTGCATCCCTTTTTGATATAGATGGCCGCGCCCGTGTTTCCTACTGGTAGCAGCACCTTTTTGGACCAGTTTGGTACTCCCACTTTGCTCTGGAGGGTGCTCAGTTTAGTTGGGTACCCGGAGGCACCCAGCTACACGTGGAGGCAGGCGGTGCCATTGGGAGATGTACCATGGTACGTCATGACCTTCATCGTGCCACAAAACCCCACAAGACCATTGTGGCATGGGTGGAGCATTGAGACTGATGGGCAAAGCCCATGGGAAGCCACTCAAGTTGCTGCCCTGGATGTGCTATTAGATATAGCACAGAGCTTCGGGGATGAGTTAGTGGGTGGACCTGCTTCATCCATTCCCCGAGTGTCTCCTACTGAGGCTGAGTGGACTCAGGACGTTGGTCAGGCCTTCATTCGAGGCCATGGCGAACATGTGCAGAGCGACAACGCTGGAATGAGTGCTATGATGGCAGTCTTGAAGCTTTGTCGAGTCAGGCAAAACACCCTTTCTAGTGCGCTAGATGAAGCTGGCAAGGCAATGGAAGCCCAGCACAGGTTTAGGTTGCGTGCCCGCAAGTATCGCCGTAAGGCGAATGCATGTGGGAGAGCTCAACAAGAAGTTGATGAGATTCATGGTATTGCAAATTATCGCTTGCAACAGTGGGGTCAAACCGCACATGAGAGAGACGAGCTTCATAACCAGCTAATGAACCTCACTATTGAGAGAGATGAGGCTGCACAAGAGTTGGATCGTGTGACCCATCACAGGGATGCAGCTTTAGAGTTAGCAGAAGAAAGACGTTAGGGTTGGATTTTGGCCAACCACAACGCCTTTCAAAGGGAGCAAGCACTCCAAGAATAGCTTGGAGAGCTTCAGGTTGAGCACCATCAACTGCACAACCGTCTGTTTCCTATTCCTCGCCCCATACCAAGGTATCCAAATGTGGGTGGACCTCAAGTGATTGAGGCCGATGAGGGAACGTGCAGATGGTTGACAATGCAGCTGAGCCGGCAGATGAAGAAGAAGAGGAAGACCCAGAAGAAGTCCAAGGTGTCTCCGATGTGGACAGCGATCACTTTGACGAGTAGTTCGTTAACAAGTCTCACTAGTTTAGCTTTTGCAGTCATTGATGTAATGAACTTAAGTACGAAGACTGATGTTGGATGTACCTTTTTAAATTCGAACTCGGCATGTAATGTACTTTAATTCGCTCCCTTCGGGATGCGTATCGTAATGGTTAAGTTAAAAACTTGTCATGTTGGAATGCACTGCGTATGGCGCTAGTAATCTACTTGATGATGTGGTGATTGGAGAATGAATTATTGCTTCTGTTTATTGTATGAAGTTTTCATTCTCGTCAGTAAATTCAGTTTGGCACAATTACATTGTTCCTCTCCAATGTGCTAACATCATCAATAATTACTGGTTGCGCATTGTGCAGATGCCTCGTACTCGTTCCGCCGGTGCGGGTGATGATGATGATGATCTTCCACCACCACCACCACCCACACCAACGGAATTGATAGCAATGCTTGCGGAAGGACAGCGCACTATGGCCGAGGCCCTCCGTACGATTGCGAATCGGGATGGTCGTGGTCCGCGCCAAGGACCGGAACCAAATCAATACAGTGATTTCAAGGATTTCCTTGACATGAAACCCCCGATCTTCAAGGAGGCTGAGGAGCCTCTACAAGCTGATGAGTGGTTGAATACTCTCGAGCAGAAGTTCCGTCTGCTCCGCTTGACTGAGGTGCTGAAGACTGAGTACGCATCTCACCAACTGCATGGGCCAGGTGGCATTTGGTGGAGTCATCATAAGTCCACTATGCCCGTTAATGCCCAAATCACTTGGGATCAGTTCAAGTCTGCTTTCAGGGGAAATTACATTCCTCCTGGTCTCATGGCGATCAAGCATATAGAGTTTATGAAGCTAACCTAGGGGAACAAGAGCCTAAATGAATACCTGCAAGCTTTCAACAACCTTGCAAGGTATGCTACCGAGTTTGTGGACACCGATGCCAAGAAGATTGCTAGCTTCAAGCGGGGACTTAGCCCCAAACTTATGAAGACCATGGGAAATTGCAAGTGTGCTCATTTTAATGAGTTTGTGAGTGATGCTTTATCGCAAGAGAACAACAATGCTGTGTATGCTGCTTCAAAAAGTCGTAAGAGGGCCTATGAGGCAGGTGCCTCACAATCCAAGGCTCCTGTCACACAGAGGGCTCCATTCCGTCCTCCAGCGTCAGCCGCTAAGTTTCGCCCACCACTGAAGAAGAATCCCGCCAAGACTAGGTTTCGCAAGGCATTTACAGTTGCTCTTCCCAAGGGCACTACCAGTCAGGGCAGTTCCAGGGCTCCTCCAAGCAACATGCCGTGCTGGAACTGCAACAAGACAGGCCACTGGGCAAGGGAATGCCCTTACCCTAAGAAGAATAACTACCAAGGTGGTCGTCAGGGGTAGGTGAACCACACTAATATTACTGAGATTCCTTCAGGAGAGGTAGTGACTGCTGGTAAGTTTCTGATTGGTCAACACCCCGCAGTTGTACTATTTGATTCAGGTGCTTCGCATTCCTTTATTAGTCTAGCATTTGCATCTAAGTTTATGCAGAAAACATATACTGTTGAGGGTGAGGGTTATTGTATTAGGGTTGCCAGTGGTATTATCCCAACGAAGCTGGTAGTTGGGGACGTACAATTTGAGATAGAGGGGTGAAGTTATCAGGTTGATCTGGTAGTTTTACTGGGGCTAGGTATCGATGTGATATTGGGAATGAACTGGATGAGCCGTCATGGAGTGCTTATTGATACATCGACTAGGGTAGTCATGCTCAGAGATCCTAGTAATCAAGAAGGTTTTCTGGTGCAACTACCCAGGGACATCAATCTTTCTTGTGCGGCTAATGCGGTACAAGCAAAGGCTATTGCAGATATCCCTATAGTGTGTGACTTTCCGATGTTTTTCCCGATGAATTGCCTAGATTGCCCCCGAATCGGGAAGTGGAGTTCAAGATAGAGTTGCTTCCTGGCACAGCTCCTATCTCTAGAAGGCCATATAGAATGCCTCCCAATGAACTAGCTAAACTTAAGACCCAGTTGAATGAACTTCTAAAGAAAGGCCTTATCCGTCCTAGTTCATCTCCGTGGGGGTGCACAGCTATCTTTGTGAAGAAGAAGGATCAATCTCTACGTGTGTGTGTAGATTATAGACCCTTGAATGCAGTTACAATCAAGAATAAATACCCTCTACCACGCATAGATATCTTGTTTGATCAGTTGTCTAAAGCAAAAGTCTTTTCCAAGATTGATTTGAGATCTAGGTATCATCAAATCAAAATTCGGCCTGAGGATGTCCCAAAAACCATATTCTCTACAAGATATGGTCTATATGAGTACCTGGTTATGTCTTTTGGATTGACCAATGCCCCCGCACATTTTATGTATCTGATGAATTTAGTGTTTATGCCTGAGTTGGACAAATTTGTGGTGGTATTTATAGATGATATCCTGGTCTATTCTGAGAATGAAGAAGATCATGTTGAACATTTACGGGTGGTTCTCACTAGATTGCGAGAACACCAGTTGTATGCAAAGTTCAGCAAATGTGAATTCTGGCTTCGTGAGGTACCTTTCCTTGGACACGTGTTGTCCAATGGTGGAATTATGGTTGATCCCACCAAGGTGCAAGAAGTATTGAACTGGAAGGCTCCCATCTCGGTACACGAGGTTCGGAGTTTTCTGGGGTTGGCTGGCTATTATCGTCGCTTCATCCCGGATTTCTCTAAAATAGCCAAGCCTATGACTCGGTTGCTGCAAAAAGACATGAAGTTTGTCTGGACTCCTGAGTGTGATGCGGCTTTCCATACCCTGCAAACTCTTCTAACTTCGGCTCCAGTTTTGGCACAACCGGATATCGAGAAACCTTTTGATGTGTTCTGCGATGCATCAGGTATTGGGCTCGGAGGTGTTCTTATGCAGGAAGGTAGAGTCATTGCTTATACCTCTCGCCAACTTCGAAAGCATGAAGTGAATTATCCAACGCATGACTTGGAACTCGCTGATGTTGTTCATGCTTTGAAGGCCTGGAGACATTATTTACTTGGCAATGTGTGCAACATCTACACTGATCATAAAAGTCTCAAGTACATCTTCACTCAACCTGAGTTGAATATGCGTCAGAGAAGATGGCTTGAGTTGATCAAGGATTATAACCTCCAAGTGCACTATCACCCTGGCAAGGCAAACGTCGTAGTGGATGCCTTAAGCAGGAAGTCTCATTGCCACTCATTGATTGAGAGTGATGTCCATTTGTCAAAGCTCCTTCATCCTGCAGTCCTTCACAACATCACTGTCAGTTGTACTCTATAGAGTCGAATTATCGAGCTACAGAAGACAGATGCGGTTGTGTTTCACATAAAGCGCAAGATGAAAGAGCAAGAAACCAAACATTTTTGAGTTGATGAGGAAGGCGTGTTATGGTTCAAGGATAGATTGGTGGTTCCGAAGAATAGAGAGCTTAGAAATCAAATCATATCCGAAGCCCATTCCTCTAAATTATCTATTCATCTTGGTAGTAGCAAAATGTATCATGATTTGAAGCCTCGTTTTTGGTGGACAAAAATGAAGAAAGAGATAGCCGCTTATGTGGCTAGGTGTGATACTTGTTGTCGAGTCAAGGCTGTGCACATGAAAGCTGGATTACTTCAGCCACTATCTATCCCAGGTTGGAAATGGGAGGAGATCAGTATGGATTTTATTGTTGGACTCCCTACTACTCAGAGCAACTTTAACTCTATTTGGGTGATTGTAGACCGTTTGACCAAGTCAGCACAATTCATTCCTATCCGCATAGATTTCCGTCCAACCAACTATGCGGAGTTGTATTTCAACCAGATAGTCCAACTTCATGGGATCCCTCGTACTATTGTCTCGGATAGAGGACCACAGTTCACTGCTCGCTTTTGGGAGCACTTACACGGATTATTAGGAACTAAGCTAGTAAGAAGTTCTGCTTATCATCTGCAAACCAATGGGCAAACTGAATGAGTGAATCAAATCTTAGAAGATATGTTGAGAGCATGTGTCATCTCGACTAAGGGCTCGTGGGAAAAATGGTTGCCCCTAGCTGAATTCTTGTACAATAATAGTTATCAAGAGAGTGTCAAGATGGCACCGTTTGAAGCTTTGTATGGCCGGAAGTGTAGAACCCCGTTGAACTGGGTAGAAGCCGGTGAAAGGAGATATTATGGAATTGATTTTGTTCAAGAAGCCGAAGAACAAGTGTGTACTATCCAAACTCACATGGCCGCAGCTCAAGCTAGGTAGAAAAGTTATGCTGATCGGCGTAGAAAACCTATTGAGTTCGAAGTTGGAGACTTCGTTTATCTGAAAGTCTCACCAATGAAGAGTGTCCAACGCTTTGGTGTGAAGCGAAAGCTTGCACCGAGATATGTTGGTCCGTTTGAAATCATTGGACAAAGTGGTAAGGTGGCGTACAAGATTCAATTACCCCTAGAGATGAGTGCTATCTTCAATGTCTTTCATGTATCCCAATTGAAGAAATGTCTTCGCGTCCCTAAAGAGAGAGTTCCATTGGGGGATATCGAGTTAAAATCTGATTTGACCTTTGAAGAAAAGTCGGTCCGAGTGATTAACACTCGTGAGCGAGTGACTCGGAGTCGTGTGGTCAAGTTTTACAAACTCATGTGGAGTAATCAGGGTAGTGAACGCGATGCAACATGGGAAAGAGAAGATTATTTGAGGGATGGTTATAAGGAATTCTATCAACAATGGTACGCTTTTCAAATCTCGGGACGAGATTTTTATAAGGGGGGAGGGCTGTAACACCCCAGGTGTTTGTCTTCCACATTTGCACTTGCATTTCATAAACATGAGCATCATGCATCCATTCATGAGCTTATATTGCATGAAACATGTTTTAGAAACATTGCAACATATTGTTATATTTCATGTGTGTTTGTTTATGAAAAGAATAGTGTGCAACACTCAAGTGCAACATGTGCAACTCACTTTAGTGAAACATGGTTAGTAGTACTATGCAACACACTCATGAAACATATGAAACATGGCCTTGAAACAAAAGTAACACTTCACTTGTTCTTCCTTGTTTCAATGCCTGTGATGCTTGATTTTGGTGTGACCAATGTGTGGTGTGGCTAATAATGCTCTTAAGCAACTTAGTTATACTTAGAATGTCATTAGGAACAAGGTTCATGTTGATCATTTTGCCTAATTAGGTTTCCAAGTCATGGTTTGACCAATTTGGACCCCTAGAGCTCCTGAGTTTGACTGTTTATAAAGTGTATCTTAGAGTGTTTGCATGTCTAAGCAACCTAAAGCAAAGTTGTAGCAAATTTTATAAGGAACAAAAGTTATTTTATGACCATTCCATGAAAATGTGCTGAACATGCTCAAAAAGGGCCCACAAGTCAGAAGTGAACGCTGATTCAACATTGAAAAATTTTCTAAGTCTGTGAACCGATTTTCAGTTTCATGTACCCAACTTATTCACCTTGTAGCTCCCAAACAAAGCCGAATTAGCTTGAGCTCCAATTGGCAAAGTGGAAGATCACACTTAGTACTACAACTTTGTCAACTATGCCATGAGCTGAATCCTCACGGTTTTGGAAATATGGAGCGTTAAACTTGCTTTGTCAGTCGGCACCATTGAGCACTGAAACAAAAAATTCAGATAGCTATAGTACCGACCGTTTTCAGAAAACGCCCGATGTATGTGCGCCGCGCGTCGCCGGTCGCCTGAGCGCGCTGCCACGCGCCGCAGACGCCCTGGCGCGGCCGGCCACGACATGAACCCGCCCACGCGCCTGCCCGACCAGCTCTCCAGTCCATTTTTCACTTCCTTCGCCTTCCCCGCGCACAGCAACAGAGCACTGCCGGCTCCACCATTGCCGAGCAAGCCACGCCGTCGCCTAGCTCATTCGCCGCTGCAAAAACGCGTCGGCCAGCTCATCCGTAGCTCCGCCGTGTTCTCCTCTACCTTCTCCACCCCTTAGCCGAGCTGTTTGAGCGTTGGTAAGGGCGCATTCGCCATTCCAGTCACCGCCGCCATGAGCGTGCCCTCGCCGGAATTGAGGCCACCGTGGTCGGGGTAGCTAGGAACCCTCCCCGCCTTTTCTCTTTGCTGGGATAGCACCGTGGCAACCTCCTGTAGCTCATGCCGTGCTCGGTTGAGCCAGCCATGGCTTGCCGTCGCCGGCAGCTCGTGCCGGAGCTTTGCTGTGCCGCCATCACCGGCGACAAGCTCCCTCCGCTAGGTCGTAGCTCTAGCTGGTAGCACCAATCGAACCACCTCATCACGTAGATCATGTAGGTAGCCTTGGTGTCGCCGGAGTCCTCGCCGTCGGCGAGCTAGACCACTGCCGCGCCATCGAACGCCGCCTCCTCTGTTTCGTCTCACTGACAGTCGGGTCCGGCTGACAACCGGGTCCCACACGTCAGTGACTGCCTGTTCCATAGGATAGTTCAAATTTCTAGTTTTGGATGCTGTTTTGTAAATTTCGTAACTCCATTTGTGTAGATCCAAATACTGTCATTCAAATTTTGTTAGACTCTCAGTAAGGTCTAGTATTTAAGAAAAATATGTCTTGAGCACATTATGTAGAAATTTTGGATGAATTAAATAGGAACTTGAAAAGTGTTTTTGAATGCATGCAAACTTGTTTAAATCATATCTTGAGTTTCTGTGATCCAAAAATTGTGAAATTTTGTGGGTAAGCTAGTATTGCTTAGTAGAAGCTCATGTTAAAATTTGAGAGTCATTTCATGTGTAGTTTTTGAGTTATAGATTTTCCTTTTATCATTGGGGGATACTTATGTGAATTTTTGTAAATTATCTAGGAATCCTATGGCCATGAAACTTGGTAGGTAGTATCTTAGTACCTTAAGGATGCTAGGAAAAATATGAAATATGTTGCTTGACACTTTTCACTAAGGTTTCCTAATTATGCCATTTTAAGCCATTCTGCCTTACCATTTTTGTGTAGGTTGTTATACTTACTCAAATGGTGTGAAATTTCTATGGTAGTCTACTTAGGTCATATAGTGTCTACTATAATTTTTGTAGATTTAATGGTGTAGTTTTCGTATATGTTTACTATTTCCTCTAATTAATTTAATAAATTAAGAAAGGTATTAAAAGAAATGTTTTGGGGATGAACACCCTACTTTCTGGTATTCTTGAGAAAGAGTGATATGTGAGTAGAGTTAGTTTTGTCCAATTATGTGTTTAAATCATAAGTTATTAATTATTTCGTTTGCATTATGTCCCTCTGGACAGATCTGGGGACTTTGGAAAGATCCCCATGATATTTTGATTTGCTGTGAATGTGATGCATACAAGAGTTGTAGATAATTTATGTATCTAGCTCCTGTCAAAATTTGAAGGCATTTGGCCCAGTAGTTCAGAAACTACAGCTGTTTAAAGTTAGGTTCCAGTTTTGCTTACTCTGTGCCTTGTGAGGACAGAGTTCTGTTGATTTATGAATTCGACTTGGTAAAGTGTTGAATCATGCTTTGAGGTCTAAAAATGAATTGTAGACAATTTCATAAGCTTTCCATATTGTCTTGTTCAATGTCATTTGGATTTATAAATCTCCAGTTATGGCTAGTTTACTGCACCGCTACATAGTCTTCATTTTGCTGAAATACAAATGCTTGAGTGTATGCTTGATGCAATGTTTCCGTTGATTGTTAGGGGTTAGCCTAACTTGAGAATATGCTTAGGTGCAGGTGCTAGGTCATTAACTGAAGATGAGCAATTATACATTAGGTTGTTTAAACTTGGTAAGTAAAGTGATTTGAATAGGGCTTAAGTTGGAATATGCAAACTACAACGAACATGCGCATTCCCGAGCATCCCTGACATTCGTTAATGTGCATCCATGATATTTATCTTGCGCATTCATGCAATAGGTGTGCCGGAGGGAGTGACGTTGCTGGAGTTCAAGGGAGCCAACCAGGAGGAGGAACCCGAGGTGCAGGAAGCCGACGAAGCAGTCGCCGCGGAGGAATTGCCCGAGTGCCCTGACCACCAGCCTTCCTCATTTCTGAAAGGCAAGCCTCAGAGCATATTAAGGCTCCCATGTTTTTACAAATACATTGAGTATCTTTTATTGTTGATGATGCATTAAGTATAGGAATTGGTTGGAACCAATTGCTGCATTATATATCCTTCCTTGTCCAGATATCGCACTGGAATCCTAATTAAGTTCAGGAACGGGTTAAATGCTTATCCATGCTTAGTGCGGTAGAAGTCAGGTGATTTCCTGTCACCTGCGAGCTTTAGGATGAGGTGGATCACGGTTGGCTATATTTGCTATCGTGGAAAAGAACCATGTGAATAATGAATTAAGACCGGGCAGGGTCTTGTGTAGGTTTGAACATAGTGACTCCGTCTGAGTCGTTTAAGGACCAATATGATGTACGTCCTCATGTCATGTTGAACGCAGCCTAACACTTAGCTGGCCGGATAAGTCGTTCCGACCGTGAAGCCTAGTAGCTCGACTCAGGCCGAGGACAGGAGCGGTGGCGTGCATTCTAGAGGTAGTAAGGATGTGCGGAGAGCCATTGGCATAAGTCCAAGGCGGGTTAGAGTCCCGAACAACCTTGGCAGAGTGGTTCTCTAAGAATGTCGATCTATTCAGACTCACGACTCCTGAATCATACCAAAGGTGACTTGTTTGCGACCCTGATGGGGGAAGCAGGGTTTGTGTTTAGGAATACCCCTCCAGCTGGATAGGAATCGATTCGAATCGCTGTCTCTCCCGGATAGTGAGAACTTGACTTGAGCAGCGGCAACGTAGATTCAATTAATTTAACGATATGGTTAAATGGATGATGATGATAAGGTTGCCACAATGAATACATGATATGGTTATTAATGTTTGCACCCTAATAAAATGATTGCTTAGTATAGGTGCTAATATAGATGACATGTTAATGGCTAAAAAGTCACTGCTAGTCAGGCTAAGAGTTGATCATTATTACTTATGCTTTTCTGTAAAAAGAAAGTGTCAGCCATATCCACTACATTAAGTTGTGCATAATCCTTGGTGTCATTTATTTTGGTTTTCGACGGGTAAGTCTAGCTGAGTACATTCTCGTACTCAGGGTTTATTCCCTCTTGTTGCAGATGACCTTCTATATCAGGGATTCTGTAAGTATTGTCTCCACCCGACGGGTGATGAAGACTAGATCATGGGCATGATCTCTGTTCTCTTATCTAAATGCTTTTGCGGGCTGTGATCAGCGAACCAGTATGTGTATTTGAACTCGGGTGTGTAAGTTAAACTATTTGCTTCCGCATGTTTTACAAGACTGGTTTTGTAATAACGATGACTCTGTGATGATGTAATCTATTTGCGAACATCTGTGAAATGTTGTAACGTACGATATGTTATGTTGAATTACTATGATCTTGGTTGTATGCAAGTTGGTTTGAAATCCTTCGAGATTTCAGTTGACTACCAGGTTTATATGGGCTCAAGTTCGAGAATTTGATCGTTTCGGCGATTGTTTTTGTACTTGTGCTCTTATAAATTGGTCGGTTCTGTGATAGATGGTGCCTCTGAAAGGTGATACCAACTGTAGCTAACTTCAAGCTTGAGATACACATAGTCATCAACCTTGAAACTGAGATCTCGTCTTGTTTCTGCCACTATAGCTCTTTAGACGGATCTAGGTTATCTTCAAGTTCTCTATAACCTTAGTCACTTGCTCTTTGGCTTCTTTTATCATTGCTGGTCCAAGAACTACCTCTCTCTGGCTTTTGATCTCATAAGTGGGGTCGTGCCTGATAGCTGTTGTTGTAGGAGAACTCTACGAAGGATGGCTTTTCTCCTAATTTGATCCATAAGTCAAGGCACAAGCTCTAAACAAGTCTTCTAAAATCTGATTTACTCATCTAGTCTAATTATCAGTCTGGGATGGGAAGAGTTCTGTCGTAATCCAAAGTAGTACCCATGGCTTTGTGAAAGTTGTGTCATAATCTAGGACCTTCCAAGAATGTAATAAGCCACTTGGTCCCAATGATCACGTCATTTCCTTTCTAAGAGCGAGGTAATCCAACCGTAATGTCCATACGAACTATAATGTTCATAAAGGTTGCCATTGTAATGTTCATGCTGATATTTGCCTGTTTCTTTAGAGGAAAGTCCAAGGGTTGGAGGTAATCCGACGGTTCTCTGGTGTTCAGTCTTTATTTCTTGGGCAAATGTCGCATCTAGCCACATAGGTTGGAGTAACATGTTTTCTGACAAGATGGCTTCTCGGATTTGCTGATCTTGTGGAGTACATAATTGATTCTTCAATCACAAGGTGTCTCGTGCATCGATCCGGTAATTCTAGAGCTTTTCCCCTAGCATAAGTATCTTGATTCCTCGGGTCTCCTTGCACGAATTCTGTGCTTCCCCGGACTTTTCTTCTAGGGTGTAGGTGACCACTATTTCTAGCTTCTCAAACTCTTTAGGTAACTTAGGGTAATTGCTCTGTGGTAACCAAGGTGTTGCAATAGTCCTCCTACTCAAGACACCTGCTACAATATTGGCTTTTCCTGGATGGTAATGAATCTCCATATCATAGTTCTTGATCAATTCTAACCATCTGTGTTGTCTCATATTTAGCTCATTCCACGAGATTGAATACTTGAGGCTCTTATAATCGGTGTGGATGTCGCACTTGTTGATGATTAGGTAGTGTCTCCACATCTTAAGGGCATGAACAACAGCAGCTAACTCAGGGTCATGTGTGGGGTAGTTCTTCTCAGGATTTCTCAACTATTGTGAAGCTTAAGCAATCACTCGATCATTCTGCATACTTGCACAACCTAATCCTTGCTTGGAAGCGTCATGATATACCATAAAATTCTGATGAGGGTAAGGTCGACAACAAAATCTAGCTAATCCAAGAAAATTTCTGATATTGGTACCATTCTATGGCTGCTCCCATCTTATGGACTACTTCAATATTGGATGGTTCCATTGAAAATTCCATCTGTGGCCATAACATACGAGCTTTTTTTAAACTAGAATTCCCACTTCTCGAACTCGGCATACAACTAATTATGTCTCACCTTTTCTAGCACAACATTGGAATATTTCTCAGTATCTTCTTCTGTTTCTGAGTAGATCATGATGTTGTTAATGATAACCATGGTAGACTTGTCTAATTCGTATACGAAGCTCTCGTCCATCAACTATGTAGGCTCACTAGTGAACCTAAAGGATCAAATACGAACTCAATGTTCCGATCAGAGGGCTTTCTTGGTGTCTCCCATGGGAAGATGTCCGGTCACTTAAACAACTAGCACGTCTTGCAATGTCTTCTGTCAAGGCATGAGGTTCAACTCTCTCTGCATTATCTGAATGATATGTAGCATCAATTATACTTGAAACTCCAGGGTGCTTTTGCTAACAAATCAAGAGGATAAGGGTTTAATCCTTGTGCTTGGTCCATCAACTTATTCCAAGAATCAGGTCAATTTCACCATTAGATGCGAGGACCATCAGATCTACTAGTATTATATTGCATGCTCTAGAGTCTTGCTGATTTTTATACCAAGGTGCAACTAACTGCTCTCAAGTCAATTTAGAATATCACGGTGTTCCTTCTACTTCCATCTTTCTAGACTCAACTTTAGGAAAGTCTTCCATTGCATTCTTGACCATGGCCTGGTTGAGTATTCTATGATATTAGGAGGATATGACTAGCATGCTTTGAGCTGATGTCGATTGGTTCTTAGGTAGTTCTAACTGAATAGATGTTTTGATGTTGAGAGCAAACTTTGTCCTTATGTCTAATCTAGTGACGTGCGTAACAACTTCAATCACCTTCTTCTTCAGCATCAACAATTTTGCTAACTCCTCTTACTCTTGGTTCACTTGGCATGCTTATTCTATGTGCTAAGAAACCTGTTGTGTGCTTAGGTTGTTCTTAGCCCCATTGCGGAAGGGGGTCCAGATAGCTTCTATTTCCACTCTGATCCTTTGAGGGCTTGAATTCCCAAGATTCAGCTGATATCTCTATCTCTTCTTGATGTCGAAGGCTTCTTTCTCTAGTGCACTCCGCTTAAGATCTATCTCCATGAGAGCAGTTGTGTTGATCAAATTCTTCAGAGTCAGGCAATCGCGAGCGACAACAATGCTTTGCAAGGCTAGGGGAGATTCTCTATGAAGTAGGGATTCCTTCGCTTCTCAGCTTCTGTGTACTTGGGCTCATCTCTCATCTGTTGTATGGACTTGGGGTGTATTCTCGATCTGACATGGTTCCCATCTGCAATTTCCAGCTTTCTTCTGTCTTTGCTCCCATCTTTGTTTCCATGGGGTGGTACTTGCGGAATGCTTGTGCAAACTCAGTCCAACCAATGTTGACGGTGTCAGGGTGGTTAGCACCAAAAGCAATACCATCATGAGTTAGCATTGCCTCTGAGCTGAGGGGTGGTAAAGTTCAAGCCTTCCTTGTCGGTGCATTTCACCAGTTCAGGCCTCTTCATTTGATTCCATGTAACTAATCATTTGCCTTGATTGGGTTGTCAGCATAGTCAAAGGTAGGAGGGTTTAGCTTGTAGAACTTCTTGAGCTTCTTGCTGAAAGGCGATTTAGGTGCTACTGCATCGCCAATCCCTCTGCAAGATATAGGTCTATTGTGATATAGCTATTGTCAAGCTAGGTGCTTCTCGGTCTCGATCTAGGCAGCACGCGTTGCGTTGCAAGTAGGAGGGATCGATGAGGACGGAGGCAGCATGCGTTGTCACTGGCTTAGAAAAGAAGACAGCGATGTTGCGGCTTAAATGAGGGACTCAAGGTGGTGCAGGCATACGGCTACAACGACGAGTTGCTGGTGGTGCTATGGTGTGGCTCCAATGAAGGACCGGGCGGCGTTGCGGCTCAGGGCGAGGGTGAGGCGGTGGTGAGTAGTAGGAGTGAGAGCTAGGGTTCGGAGGGGTGCGCAACACTGTTGAATGGTGGTGATCCTCGGTAGGCATGCTAGGGACGTGTGGTGAGCATCGAGTGGAGGGGTCCAGACACCTAGGTCGTGGGGCATGGGGTTTGCTCTAGCAGCGGTGGTGGCTCCTAGAGCGTCTCTACTCCTAGCTAGGGTTAGGCGCAGGGGGCGCATCGGTCCTACGGGTGCCAAGCATGTGGGCCTACGGGGGCCGGGCGAGATGGGCCTGCGGGGGCCAGTGCTAAGCTAGCGGGTTGCGCACGGGATGGCCCGGCGAGCGTTGCTGGGCTGCACGCACATGCTGGCCGCATGGGCTGAGCGAGGTGGAGAGGATGTTGTGCCTCGCGGGAAAGGGTGAGAAGGGGAGTGGGCTAGCTAGGTGAGGTGGGCAATGGCCCAAGAAGAGGAGAGGTGGGCTGAATGAGATGGAGAAGAAAAAGAATTTTCCTTTTTATGACTTTAGGAATTTAGAGATGAAAACAAAAGAGATTGAGATGAAAATTCAAGGAGAATTGAGGGGGATTCAATAGAGATTGAAAGGAACTCTGCTATGGATTTGTTCACTCAAGATCATTCAAGAGCATGGCACACTTCTACCATCAATCTAAATGGATGCAATGATTTGTTAGTGGGTTGACTTAAGTTTGACCTATAGGCTACATGCTTCACACATTATAGGAAAATTTCGAAAAAGCTCGCATTTTTGGTTGCACGAGAACCCGAGTTGTTACAGGCTGTCAGGGCTGAGTGGAGATGGTGTCGATCCCTTCACGAGTCTATGTTGTATGGGTCTTCGACTTGAGCGAGGGCTTGGTGAACTCATCCAGGTGTTGCCGACTTCAGGCCTAGGGGTGCCCTCCTTTTTGATCGGAGCCTGCCGTGGGTTGGGTAATCGAGAGCAATAGGCTCTAGCTTGGGGCCATCTGATCATCCAAAGCAACACGCCCTTCTAAGGGCTGCGGTAGCAGGCCTCGATCCTCTCGAGTTAGCCTTCTAGGGCCAACCACCTACCACCATAGAGCGGGGAGCGTGATGAGCATTGGACGGGGTCCCTCGTTGGTCCCACTACTCAGTTTTTCCCAACCCAACTCTGGGGAGTTGGTTGGTTTTTGTGGGATGCGCCACCTGAGTGCCTGTTGATCGGGGGGTCGGGTTGCTCCGTCTAGGGTGCCGGCGTAGCCCCCGAGGCCATTGTGGGTCCCCCTTGCCAGTGGGAGGGGCAGCATCTAGGCACGTCCCGTCCGCTAATGCCTTGCACACATGGTTGATGGCGTTTGGGGCATCATGCCTGGTGGAGGAGTTATGGCATGCTCCTCCATGCCAACCCTTATTGTCTAGGAGATGGGACGTTGGAGCCACATGGAGAAGATCTAGTGGAGGAGGAGCCGCTGTGCTTGGTGCAGTTGGATCTGGGCCGTCGATGGTAGCTGATGGGCACGGGAGGAGCTAGATCCCCCAAGTCCTACGAGGAGGCATGCGTGGAGTGGGCAGTTCACGTGGTGGAAAGTGGAACAGAGACTTAACTCATAGTCAGTGGTTCCCTGACTCCTCCTTTACTGCAGCCATCATCACGCAACCGCCTAGAGGCGTGCTCTAGGGATTGAAGGGGCGCATAGCCGGTTCCCCGAGGCCCCTTCTAGCCGCTGATGGCCGATCAGAGGGCCTGAAGCCACTCATGGCACATCGTCTAGGATATAAAGGGGGCCCCTAGGGGACATGGCGCCCTCAATCCCTTCCTCTGGCCCCTTCTCTTCTTTTTCTTCAGATCTGTCTTCTCGACGATCGAATGCAACGCTTCCCACCAGGTGAGCTTGATCTTGTTCGCTGGGCGATTGCTTCTTTGAGGGTGGAAGGACTCCAGCAAGGCGGCCACCACAACTACATGAGCTGGCGGGAGATACTTCGTGGCACTGTGCGGATCCCGCTTCATGTAGCACGAGTGGCCGCTGATCTTCTCTAGCCTTTGTAGGCTTCCTCACGCTCGCACCTAAAGTAGATCTAGGGAGGTCGGCCCTCCCCAGCCTGGTTGGCTGACCTCCACCAAAGGGTCTCTCCTCCTCCTTTGAGAAGTAGAGGAGATCATCATGGGGTCAGGGTGCCGACCTCATGCTAGACCGAAGCAGGTTTCGCCGCCGTATATTGTAATTGGGTCGTTCCCAATTAATGGAATGAAATTAGTTTTGTTTGTAATTATATTTGCTCTTGAGTCATGCTTACAGATTTAGTCCCTCATTGGGATGGGCTATTACGATGATGGCCTCGTTGGCCAAGATCTCTATGCTCGTGCTGCTAACGGGTAAGTTCATGAGAACCCTAGGTTTACGGTCATTCCGTGCCCCGGTCATGTCCCCCAGAGGGGAGATCCTTGGCTTCCTGACCGAGCCACTCATATAGTTCCTGAGCCTATCTATCAGTGCTCGGGGTCTCACTACCTCCCTTGTTGGGTCACCACGAGTAGCTCTAAGTCAGTTTTTGGACACTGTTCATCCAAACGGTTAGGACGTGTCTAGGCGCCTCAGCTACAGCCATGTGGGCTCATCTCCCGAACATCCCTCACACTTTTAGTTTCTTCGAGCAGCCTTGGAGCGCAAAGGGCTGACCTTAGAACCCTCGATGATGCCCCTTCTAGGGGCTTTGGGACTATTGTGCGGTGGGGTGGCATGATCCATTGAAGGATCAGGACATAGGCCGATGCCTACAAACAAAACAGAATGGACACAAGAGAAGGGAAAGATAACATAGCTGGTAACACGGCGGTCGAGGCCATTCCGTTAGCACCTTGCCAATCCCTCACCCGATTCTCCTCCCTCGTCCATCCTAAGGGTGCTACGGACGTGGCTGATGAAGAGAGAGCGGAGATCGACCCAGCAGCGAATGCTATAGGGCTTGAGCTGCTTGAGCCAAGCTTTGGTCGAGCTTAATAGGAGTAGGGGAAGGTACTGGATGGTGAAGTCATCATCTGACCCCCTTGGCCTTCATGGCTAGGCGGTAGTCCTCTAGCTAATGGTCAGGGTTGGTCTCGCCGCCATACTTGGAGATGTGCGTGGGTGGGGAGCCGCCCGGATTGCTACCCCGAATGCCAAGGGGCCAAAGTGATCTAGGGCGATTCATCCACCTTGTGGCTCAGGGGTGCGGGACTGCGCCTGAGCATGGCATCTGGCCTCCGTGGTGTTGTGGACATCACGGTCGTCACTAGTCCGATGGCGCATAGGGAGGCATCGAGGAGAAAGGTCATGCCTTCACTCCTACTGAGGCTTGGCGCCCTAGGTCCATGGCTGGTCAAAGCTGTTGCTAGAGTTGTCATGGCTTCTTCCTCCCATCAGTGGGGCAAGAGCATCGAAGTGGTCCCTGTTTGCCGTGGCTGTCATTTGGGATGACCGAGAGAGCACGACGCGGTGCCAGGAGGCTAAACTGTTGGCCTACTGCTCGAGGGCGACGCAGAGGAGCCACTTTGCCTTGTTCAGCCACTCGTTGGTCTTCGGGTCTGGCATGTCGAAGATGTCTTCCAGGTGGCAGGCGGTGGCCACCATGTCGTATGCCACGCGAGGGAAGGAGAGGCTGCTGGGAGCCCACATGCGAGTAACGTCGTCATCACCAAGAGGATGCGTGGCTTGTTGCCATGCAAAGTCCTGCCTTTGGTGCTCGAGCTCTGCCTCGGCAGCCTCTATGTCCACCTATCGAGCTTGCAAGTGGTCCGCCTTCTCCTGAAGATAGGCCGTGTGGTTGTGGGGACTCTGGTCTAGTGGCATGAGCCTAGGTGCCTCCTTGATAGGATCCTCACAATCAATGTGGTAGCAAATGCACGACAGGGCATTATAGTCGATGCTGTTGGAGTCATATTCTGGGCCATTCCGTGAGAGGATCTCGAGGAAGGTGTAGAGCAACAGGACATCGGTCCCTACTACACCGAAGAGGATGACACTCTGTGGCTCCTCATGGCTGATGATGTGGTCTAGCTCTAGTTGGAAGGACGCCACCGTGTTCTGTATCCCGAAAGGCAGATCCGAGAGGTAGTACAAGAAGTGGTCAGGTGGTGGGAGCACTTCACCAGTGGTGATCTGGTGGTGAATGTTGGCCAGCATTTAGAACATCTAGCAATGGTCCGACACGTTGGGGTTTGGGCCCAAACCCCATTGGATCTGGTGGGCCAAAACCTCGAGATCTGCTCCTAGAAGTCCTAGTGGAGGGGGCGACATCGGGGGCTCATTGCCCATCGGCGCAGCCTCGTGGGGTGGACGAAGCTCGCCATAGCAGTTGGTGACGTAGGCCAGGCTCCTAAAATTAAGGACCTGGTCTAGAGCAAAGGCTCTGGCCATGATGGAGAACTTTCTAGGGGAGTAGACACCACCATCTAGGGTGGTGCAGCTTGCTTCGACAATGAGGCGGGTGGCTCCGGCCACCGTAGAGCCAGAATCACACTTGATGCTGCCCCCTACCAGGCGTGCAGGCTGTCATGGGGTCGAAACCATGGCAAGCATAGTTGTTCGAGTTAGTGCCAGAGTATGGGTCTTTGGTGGCTCAGGTGGACTCATTAACACAAGAATCATGCAAAGAAGATGCAACAATTTATCCTGGTTTGGGCCAATTCGGTCCCTACATCTAGTAGTTGATCATCCTTATACTCAAGAGCACCAAAAATCAGGGGGTTACAATAGAGTGTAGGGAGAGATTTGGTAGCGGGTTAGCCTGGTGCTAATCCTGAGGTTGCCTCACCACTGGTGGAGCCTTCCCCCTCGTCAGAGAGATGGAACACGACGGGATGCGGAGGAGGCGCTCTCGGTGCCCCTCTCTGGGTTGCCTTGCTCCCTGTGCGGAGCGGAGGTAGATGGAATGGAGTGTCTAGTGATCGATCTGGGATCCTCCCCCCTCTTAGATCTGACCTTATCCTTTATATAACAAGATAGGTCGGGTACAGAGTGATTTGGGGAACTACTCTATGGTCTATGTGCGCCAAAGTTCGAGAGGGTCTTATAGCGGTGCACCGTAGACCGTGGTGATGTCTTGGTGCCAAAGAAGCCTTGGGCGTCATTCGGCTGCTTTGTTCTAACACTCTGCGTGTCAGGCTATGTCGACATGGACCAGCCTTCCCCGGGTGGACCTTCTGGAGCCTTCTTTGTGGTGAAGGAGGTCGGCTCTAGGGCTTGACGTGCCGGCCGAAAGCACCTAAGCCACTAGAAGGCCGAGGGAAAGCTTTGTCTTCTTGTGTCATGCCCCAGACATGACCTAGTCAGGGAAGCACTTGGTAGGGCCACGCCTAGGGAGCTGTGCTAGGGAGCTCGGAGCATCAGTAGCTCGGAGCTTGTCTTCTTGTGCCCGGGCCTTGGCTGGCATCGTTAGCTAGGCACCAGCCAAGGGCCGAGCCTAGATGAGTCATAGATTGAGTGCCTAGGGCTCGGGTGAGCCCCCAAGCCCCAAGTGGTGGTCATGGCCAAGTCAGGCTTGGCTATGTCTCTTTTCTAGAGGGTGCGCGCGAGCGTGCCCGATTGTTGACTGTAGTTAAGAACCATTATAAACCATTAATATAACATGCATAAGGACATAAATATAATCACCAACGAAGCTCTTGGGGTTTAAACTAATAAATTCAATAAGTTTTGGTGAATCTGTATTTCCTGCAGGGTTTATCCAGAAAATCGTCAAGGTCGACCAAGATGTCAGATTTAATTGCATTTATCCACAGCGAAAACAACCCCAGAAGGTTCCAGAAGACTTGAGAGGACTCCACACCGAAGCGGAGGGTGAGGCACCTCCATATGGGGCAAGCCGGCACCACCTGTCAGCCCCCGTTGGTATGTTGGTTCTCCACCGCCTCCTAGATTGCATCTACGTCGTCTATTCAAGTCAGTTTGATCCGAGTGCTCAGGATTGATGCTCCGGACTATATATACTAGCCCCTACCACCCTCCCTTAGGCATTGAAGTCAATTGAGAAGACAAAAACCCTAATCATCCTCAGAGCTCCATTATATTCTAGGGCATAGCTAGTGAGGCTAGGTCTAGAGGGAGGCAAACAGTCTTCGCTTGGATTCCTAATCGTGTCAACAACGTGGTTTGGTATAATCTTTGTACTCCTCTCTCTTTTGTATCTCTCATTACTTTTATATGTTCGCTACAATTGTTATGACAATATCATTCATATTGTTTATATTCCTAATTATCATGTTCATCGTCTACTTTGATTATATGCTTAGTATAGTTGGATTATCAACATATTCATGCATAGGTTCGTATAGCGCTCGCTCTGGTGTACACGGCGTGAGTGGTCGACATTGTGTAAGCGTGGTGCTTATACGTTGTTTACTTGTGGATATACCCTATATTCCAGTTCATGTGGTAGATCGCGGATGTGACACTCCCATTGAGTCCTTTGTAGTCCACTCCCCAAATATAGGACAAGTAGGATCTAGTTACGAAGGAAGACAAGCTCTGTTCTTAATCTTCCTTAGTAATATCCCTTATGAGTAGATATGAAGTTGGTCTTAGCCATGATTACTAAGTGTAATTGCACTAATCAATGTATGATTTGACTTGTAATTAAGAATGACTTAGGAATGATTCTTCTAATATTCTACTAGACCATGCTAATGCCATAGAAAAGAGTACTCTGAGTGATCAATGATTAGTTATTATGCACTATTCATATATACATTTACCTCTTGATTTACCCCTGTTGTGAGTAGAATATTGGTTATGGTTTACTTCTCCATCAATAGTATAAGTTATCAATACATGTCCATGCTAGACCTTCTCTGTGGTAAAAATATAAATAACGATACCTGAAATACTCCCGGGTGAAGTGCTATAATGGTATATTATCTATGCACTTTTAGATTCCTTTGATTCATATCTATTTATTCTTCCTAGTCACATAAATTAATAAAGAACTACTCTAGCAGTCATACTAGGTAGTACCAACAAACATCTCTAGCATCATCACTAGGGATGACAACCTAGTAAAGTAATGTTAAGAGATGTAGACATATATTAGGTGACTACTAAACAAGTGACAAGTTAATAAATACCAACAAGCATTTCTGGTGCCATTACCAGGGATGGTAGCTAGGCAAAAGAAGTATTGATAAACTTATACTTATTGATGTGATTGAGATAACCATTGACCTCTACTCAAGCAAGCTTACCCTTGTTTTGTCTAGTTTTATATCTTATGCAGGGTAATATATGACCGGTTTTGACCTTCTGACAAAATACGTTGACGATCCAAAAGCATTACTTAGGAGAACTAAGGCTAAACTCAAGAAAGTTTTAGCTTTAGAGTCAGAAGACAACCAGATAAGTCAAAGCTTAACACCTGAATTTGAAGCTATGGCTAACAAGACTCTCCGTGAATTCTCTGCTCCAACTACAGCCAACATCCGAACCGGACCAACAATCAATGTTGGAGACAATGGATTCGAGCTCAAGCCAGCTCTCATCAACATGGTGCAAGCTAGCTAGTTTTGTGGAAAGGCACATGAAGATGCAAATGCTCATCTCCAACACTTCCTGGAGGTCTGTAGCACTTTCACCATCAAGGGGGTTACCAGAGATGCCATACTACTTCGCCTATTCCCATTCTCGCTTTTGGGGAAGGCAAAGCAATGGTTCTACGCCAACAAAGAGAGAAACACTACATGGGATAACTGCTCCACTACCTTCCTAGCAAAGTTCTTTCCCATAGGCAAGACCAATGCTCTACGTGGGAGAATCTCAAGTTTCCAACAACAACATGATGAATGTGTCCCTAAGGCATGGGAACACTTCCAAGACTACATAGCAGAATGTCCTCATCAAGGGATTGAGAATTGGCTACTCATGCAGACTTTCTACCCTAGGTTGACCAACAGTACCCATGAGACTACAGATGCTGCTGCTGAAGGTGCATTTCTGTCACTCAACATACCAGCTGCAACAGCTCTTGTGGAGAAGATGGCCTCCAATCAAGATTGGAATGAAGAACATCTTCAAACCCATAAGAGAGGTGAAGGTATGCATTAACTGAAGGAGGTAGACATGTTGTCTGTTAAGATGGGTCTGCTAATGAAGAAGCTTGAAGATCGAGCCAATGAGAAGCAAGAAGTCATGCATATTCATGATTCCCACATGATGTGTGAAGAGTGTGGAAACACTAGGCATTCAGGGAACAACTTCCCTAAAATTCATGAGGATGTGAACTTTGTCAACAACAACTACTTTCATCCTCAATAGAATCAAGGATGGAATCAACAATAGAGGCCAAACTACCAAGGTAATTACCAAGGTACCCCTTAAGGTAATAATTTCAATCAGCCACCCTTGAGAGAGTTAATTTCTAGCCAAGCTAAAATTATGGAGGGTTTATCTAGGAAATTAGCTTCCAATGATGGAATATTAGAAAATATGAGTAATAAAATGGATAACCTCTCCTCTGCCATTAAGAGCCAGCATAGCTTTAATAAAATGATAGAATCACAAATAGCTCAGCTGGCTACTGCTATTCCTCCAACCGACAAAGGAAAGATTCTAGGGCAACCGGAAGATCTAGAAACTGCAAATCTTGTCAATATTCACAATGCAGCATATTACTGTATACAACCAGCGATGGGAAGGTGGATAGATTATACCTTGCCGGAAAAGAAGAGCTATCCAAGGAGACTTGTCATCCCCATCGCCATTGCACCTCACATTTTCCATGAAGCTATTTGTGACTTCAGAGCAAGTGTCAACATCATGCCTAAGGTAATCTATGATAAAATTAATGGAGATACTTTGTTGTACAGAAATATGCATTTGCAACTTGCAGATTAGTCACTCTGGTACCCCAAGGGAGTTCTAGAAGATGCCGTTGTTCGAGTGGGACAATCCTATGTTCCCATAGATTTTATGGTTTTGGAAACCGGTGGAGATGTAAGGGCACCCATTATCTTGGGTCGACCTTTCCTAAGCACTGCAAAAGCCATCATCTATGCAGATAGTGCCAAGATTTGCTTCACAATCAAGGACAAAAAGGAGAAGTTTTCTTTCAAGAACCGCATCTTGCAATCTTCTGGACATCCACAAACATCATACCTGCCTAAAGAGACAACAGTGACCAAGAAGAAGAAGAACAGGAGAAGAAGGAAGAACAAGGTCAGGCAGCCACAAGAAGAATTAGTCAACATGATCAACACAATCAGATCAGAGTACGACCACCTTCTCGCTTCACCATTCCTTGCTAAGAAGTATGATCCAGGCGTACCCACAATCGAGTGAACCATTGGACAAAGAATATTCCACAAGACCTTTTGCGACATTGGGTCGGGTGTCAACATAATATCCAAGGTAACGTGTGAATATTTATTTGGTGATGAACCTTTGTTCCCTACATATATGTAATTGCAGATGGTGGATCAATCAATCCGATTTTTGGAGGGAATAACGAAAGATGTCATGGTAATTGTAGAAGTACTACAATGATATATTATCTGTGTGCTTGCAGATTCCTTTCATTCATATCTATATATTCTTCCTAGTCACATAAATTAATAAAGAACTACTCTAGTAGTAATACTAGGTAGTACCAACAAGCATCTCTGGCATCATCACTAGGGATGACAACCTAGTAAAGTAATGTTAAGAGATGTAGACATATATTAGGTGACTACTAAACAAGTGACAAGTTAATAAATACGAACACCGATGGGCATAGCCCTCGAGCCCCCGGGCGATCCTAAAGGGGTCGGTTGGGGGGTCTTCTTCGGTCAAGAACCAATGGACCTGAGGCTTAACATACCCATATGTTAGGATCTCGTCACCGTGGTATGCAAACATTGTGAATTTCATGGTTGCAGGTTATGTACCATCGGGGGAGAACAGGAGAAAACTTCAAGCCGAAAGTAGACGTCACCTTTGGGATGACCCATACCTTTGTAGGATATGCTCTGATGGCATGTTGAGGAGATGAGTACCGACGGTGGAAGGCGTGCAAATCATTGAGAAGTGCCATGCAGCACCGTACGAAGGCCATTATGGAGCATTGTGCACACAAGCCAAAATCTGGTAGTGCAGATTCTTTTGGTCGATGATGTACGAAGACACCAAAGAATCGAATTCATCCAAAGGTGTCGAAAATGCCTATTGCAAGGTGGCATCACTGCTCATAATGCAATGCCCCTCCACTACAACCTACAAGTGGAGATATTTGATGTCTAGGGCATTGACTTCATGGGGCCATTCCAAAAGTCTCATGATTGCGAGTACATCCTCGTGACATCAACTACGTATCCATGTGGGTCAAAGCTCTACCATGCAAAACTATTGACACCAAGCATGCAAGGAAGATGTTTCATGAAGGGATTTTCCCTCGCTTTGGAACACCAAGAATGGTGATAAGTGATGGAGGATCCCACTTCATTGACAAAACATTTCATGCCTTCCTAAAGGAGCTTGGAGCAAAGCACAACATTGCTACACCTTACCATCCTCAAATAAGCGGCCAAGCAGAGACCTCAAATAAACAAATCAAAAATATCCTACAGAAAACGGTCAACAAAATGGGTAAAGGATGGAAGAACAAGCTTCCTAATGCACTCTGGGCATACAGGACAACTTACAAAAATCCCATTGGCATGTCCCATTCTAGGTCATCTATGGAAAAAGCTTCCATTTGCCAGTTGAGCTTGAACACCTAGCTTATTAGGCCATAAAGAGCTAGAACGTGGATGTGAAGCTAGCTGGCAAGAACAGACAAAAACAAATTGTCGAGATAGAAGAATGGTGTTAGAAGGTGTATCATAGTGCCAGGCTTTACAAAGAAAGAACCAAAAGATGGAACGATCATTGAATCCAACAAAATGAATTTAAGGTGGGAGACAAAGTGTTATTCTTCAACTCTCGAGTCAAGCTCTTCGGTGAAGGAAAACTGCATAGCAAATGAATGGGACCATATACCGTCATCAACACATCATCACAAGGCGCGATCACCATCCAGGATAATGACGGTAACATATTTAAAGCTAATGATCAACGTTTAAAAGTTTTTCTAGAGCCTTCTCATAACACTAACATAGAAATAGACAAAATAGAATTAATTTCTTTTGATAAATTTACTGCAAACTTATGAAAAAATAAAAAGTAGTTTTAATACATTTTAAATGACTTTATTACCCACACTCAATAAAATTGATTCTTGATTGATCACATATACCTCCACTCATAATAAAGAAACATGTGAAAATGGTAACTTAAATATCCTTTTGGATTATTCTGATGCCATGCATGATGCTCAATCATTTTCTGATCCAAAAAGATAAAAATGAAAAACCATGATTTCTCGCAATCTTGAGCATGCATGAGTATCTAGACAAAAGCACGTCCATGGAGGAGCCCCTAGGGTATGGGAGCACCTAGGGTGTGGCCGTACCTCCCTTGGCTCCTATGATTTCCTGCTTTCAAGATTATGAGATCTCTGAATCAATTGCAATCAAAATCCTTGGGTATCGCGGTGAGATGATCTTGTTTCCTTCACGGTAGAGGCCAAAGTACCTATAAAAGTCACCCCATGCCTCTCCTTCTCTTCATGTCATTCTCAACTAAAGCAAAGCATTCCTCTCCTGAGCTCCCATGGCCAGTCGCGTTCTCGCTCTCTACACTGGTTCAAGCTCCACATATAACTTAGAGGGAGTGTCGCGCCCTATTGACTTAGTTCCTGAGAGCTCCTTCGTGAGGAAGTAGCGATGTCGATCACCATAACGCCATTAGCCATCATGCCTCCGCCAAGTAGCAGAACGATTGGTGGCATGAGCCTGAAGTCCATGGCATGAACCAAGGTGCCTCAAGCTAGGACCAAACCCAGGAAGGCTTCTCCATCTTGGACATCCACGGGTGTTGTTGGCCTTAAGAGGAAGGCCCCTAAAAGCGCTGAACCATCAAAGAAAATTCATGTAACTCCTTTGGGCAATACCATTTTTAGTCATAGTTATACAGTGTTAGGCATAAAGAAGCCTAATGGTGGGTATGGGAAGGCCCTCATGCGCAATTCGGTGCCCAAGGGAAAAGTGCCAAAAAAAACTATCGCACACAAGTCAGTTTCCAAAGAGCTGGCTGACTCTTAGTCCCAGCCCTTTAGAGTTAGGAGGTTCAGGGAACCTCCAGTCATTAAGGGACCGCCTGGCATTTTTTAGAGCAGTGACGAGTGTTGGCTGCCCTTAATGACAATATTTGACCGCCAATTTATATCTGAAACGGGAGAAATAAACAAACTTTTAACACATATGCATTTACTTTTGACATTGTTCCACTTGTATTGAAAGAAACATGTTTTGTGGGGCACACATTTGAATACAAGTGCAAAACAAAGCAAAAGGCGCAATCCAGAAAGCAAAGGCTAAAAATGTGCGCCCGCACCTTGAGCACCGCCTATCGGGCCCATGTTGCTTTAGTGGATGCATGGCGGCATGCATAAGCGGTTTCTGGTGGTTTCCTAATTTATCAGCACCGAAGCCGACCTAACTCTAGTATAAATAGGGGTAGTGCTCACCCTCAAAACACACACCATTTGGGGGTACACACCTCACTACCACCTCTTGTATATTTAGTATTAGTAGTATTTTGTGAGCTTGCAAAGCTATCAAGGAGTGCTTGTCTCCTTGGAAGAAGAGAGTCATCTTGGTATGAATA
Organism: Miscanthus lutarioriparius; assembly: GCA_904845875.1. NCBI lineage: Eukaryota > Viridiplantae > Streptophyta > Magnoliopsida > Poales > Poaceae > Miscanthus > Miscanthus lutarioriparius. The sequence goes on from CAJGYO010000016.1 coordinate 38,730,670, forward strand.
CTATGAAGAGTTCTTCCATAGCCTTGTTCTCATTCTATCAATATAGTTATGCATATGAACTAGACTATAGTTCTCATGTTATAATCTTGACATATGAACTAGCATATAGTTTGTGTGTGATGATCTTAACATGTGCAAATTTATGATTAACCATTCATATGACTTATATGAGTAGAAGTAGAGATATGAGTGAGGTGGCAGTTCGTCGTTCCATCGGGTTTGCCCAAATTCTTACTTGTCAATCCGTAGGGTCGGAGGCCTGGGGGATATGGGTAGTTTCCTTGTACATGAGCGTGGTGCTCGGGTGCACAGAAACCTTCGGATATGATGGTACCCCCCCAGTTGAGGGGTAGGCAGCAGGTGGCAATAGCCTTGTCCATCCCATGTAATCCCCCATGTTTGGGTATCATGTAGGAGTTCATAAAGTCTCCATGGCTTGCTGGTGGACCAGTGTCCGGGGATCTCCCCATCCATCTTACACTTAGTTCTAGCTCTAATCATGTAATTTGTATGATTATAAACTATTCTTTGCATGGCTATATTAGAACATGCCTGCTCCGCTTAGGAACATTCTTTTATTCTTTGTTTTCCTTTTATCCTTGAGGTTGGCCCAAGTGTGTGTCCACTATTCGAAATATACTATTTTTACCCCTGTTATAGACTATTGGTTTACTATGCAAGTATGTAATCTTGTTCATATCCATGCTACACTCTTTACACCTTTCCCTCCTTTAGGGAAATATAAATAATGATACCCTGAATACTTTCAGATGAAATGCTACAACGATAGATTCGTGCGCTTCTGGATATTATTTCTATAATCATTAAGAACTATCGTGGTTGGTGTTTTTTGGCAGCGTCGCTAAGGTTTACTCAATCTTAGTGATGGTGTTAAGAAATGCCAACAAGCATTTCTGGTGCCATTGCTGGGGATGGATTCTATCTCCAAACATGGTAGTGACGATAAGAAATGCCAACAAGCATTTCTAGTGCCGTTGCCGGGGATAGATTCTATCTCCAAACATGGTAGTGACGCTAAGAAATGCCAACAAGCATTTCTGGTGCCGTTGCCAGGGAGGGCATAGGTTAAAAGAATCTAGTAGGACATGATAATGATCACTTGCATGTAATGGTAGCCATAGTTTATGCTGGCTAACTCTGCTTATTTTCTTCTAGTTGTGGACAAAAACAAGATAGTGTATGAGTGGTTTTGACCTGCCGAATAACTACATAGATAACCCGGAGGCACTCCTAAGGAAGAGTCGGTCTCGTGCCGCTTCATCTTTTGTCACTCCACCGGCAAGTGAACCAGTCACCCCCACACCATCCGCTACTACCGCTATGGCCAAGACACTCCGTGACTACTCCACCCCTACTGTTGCCAACATGCCCGTTAGGCCCGCTGTCAACACGGGCAATGGAAACTTCGGGCTTCGCACTAGCAAGATCACGGATGGTGCAGGCAGACCAATTCTATGGTTTGACCAGTGAGGACGCAAGTGCACACTTGCAACACTTCCTGGAGCTGTGCGACACTATTATCATAAAAGACGTCGCACCAGCAAGCATCAGGCTCCGTATGTTTCCCTTCTCCCTCACGAGGAAGGCAAGATAATACCTACAAGGATAAGAAGCTGTCAACACGTGGGACAAATGTTCCGCGATGTTCCTCATGAAGTTTTTCCCCATGGGCAAAACCAATGCCCTAAGGGGGAAAATTTCAAATTTCTAGTAGAATTCCATGGAATCCATCCCCGAGGCATGGGGGAGGCTATAGGATTACATCTAGGCATGCCTACACCATGGGATGGAGAATTGGCTCATGCTCTAGAACTTCTATAAGGGGCTTATGCCCATGTCAAAGGGGCATGTAGATGCTGCTGCTAAAGGAGCATTTCTTTCCCTCACCATTGATGGAGCCACGACTCTCATCGAAAAGATGGTGACCAATCAAAGCTGGAGGGAAGAATGAACACAACAAAAAGGCATGCATATCGTGAACGAGGAGGATACGTTTGCCACAGAAATGGACTTGTTGTTAAAGAGACTTGACGAGCGTCTCAATGAAAAAGAAGCCATGAAGGGCACCGTCAAGGCCATGGACTCACATATGACATGTGAGGTCTGTGGTGAGGTCAGACACTCGGGGAATGACTGCTCCAAGACCTGTGAAGACGCTGCATATCTCAACAATGGGTTTCGCCAATGAAACAATAATGGGTGGAACAACCAGTGCCGCACACAAGAAGGTAATAATAATTACAATTCAAATTTCAATTCAAATCAACCCTCCTTGAAGGACCTAGTTTTAGGTCAAGCAAAAATAAATGAAAATATCACTAAAAAGCTTATGTATAATGATAAATTGATTGAAAATATAAAGTCTAAAATTGAAAGTTTATCCTTCTCTGTTAAAAACCAACTAAGTTTTAATAAAATGATTGAAACTCAAATTGCTTAAATAGCTGCCGCTATTCCTATCAACCATTCGGGGAAAATCCCAGAGCAACCCGAGAATACCCCCGAGTTTGTTCATGCAGCTGTAGAGCAATAGAGGAGTAGAAGTCTTGCTAATAGACTATAAATGTCGAGCCCTTCCCGAAGGTAAATCTGTAGTTATCTTTAAAAATTCAAAATTTCAAAATTTTAAATATTTTTAAAATTCAAAATTTGCAATTTTACTTCAAAATAAACTTTTTAGAAAAACAAAATAAAAATCATTTTCTAATAGTATATATTTTTCTCTTATCATTTCTCATTTTTTAAATATTTATTAAAATTCAAAATATAATAAAAGCTTTGTTGGAAAATCAATTTCGTGAGCAAAATTTTGAAACCAGGGGAAGCACCAACGGCTATATCTTCAAAATGGTCGTTGGGAGCTACTGGCCAAAGGGGGGCATCAGCGAGACCACCTCTAGTGCAGCTGCACCTGCCCGGCACCGCTGCGGCTGCTGCTGCTCCAAGGGCTCCTAGCCGTTGCCTCCTCCCCTGTCGCCCGGTGCTTTGCGCTATAAGTAGGAGAAGCTGGGTGTGAGCCTCTCACTCTCACTCCACTCTCCATTTTTCACTCCCTCTCACTCTCTTTTCTTCACCACTTTCAAAATATTTTTCCACAAAGCTTGAGAGCAAGGAAACTCTGCAGAAAAATCCTATGATCAAGACCACCAAGCCAAGCTCGCAAGTTGTTCGATTTGTTTTCGCTAACGTAACCCCGTTTTTGAGCTTGTTGTGTTGTTTTTGCCATGGGAAACTTTGATAGGAAGCTCGCCGGTGCTTTCAAGAAGGTCGTGGGAGCAAGATCAAGTCTCTCATGTGGAAGCTCAAGCGCGTGCTACACTAAGCCCGAAGAGAGCTCGATGCATGAAGATGAAGAAACCGAGACGACGAAAGAGCAAGAGCAACCGATGGAGGAAGGTGACGATGATCCCCACCTTGATTTAGAGGGAGAATGGGAGATGCAAGTGTACAACCTCATCAAGAACCATGAGTTTGTCCACACGCCTGCGTATGACCCTGACCTTCTCCAAAAGATAGGTATGGACACCAAATTTGCCACCATCTAGAAAGCCGTTGGATGGGAGAACGTTGCTCCCGTTGACGAGCAAGGTTCTCGCCTCCTAACAATTCAATTTTTATGCTCTTTGCAAGAAGTTGAGGGTGGGATTACTTTCTATCTTTTTGAGAAAGAATATTATCTTACATGGAGGAATCTCAGTTCTCACTTAGGCTTTAGTACAAAATGCTCAATTGACTTAGATCATGCTCTCAAAGGTTTTAATCACCATGACTTTTGGAGAGTAATTTCAGGTCAAAACGTAGTTGGCAAGTTTCAACCTCGAAATATGAATATTCATCATCCTACTTTGAGGTTCATGCATCGATGGATTGCCATGACTTTGTTCGCTAGACAGGACATTCGATTTGTTTACCATGCGGAAGTGCAAATCCTCTATGCCATGCTTAAAAAGATTAAAATTGCTCCTGTGAAAGAAATTTTTAAACATTAGTTAGAAACATTCAATGCTCTACATCTATCTCGTGCACATCCCTTGTGACTCGTATTGCCACTAGTATTGGTGCATTGGATGGACAAGATGTGACATACATCTCTACTCCACGCATCAATATTAATGAGCACTACTTGATGCAAGGGCTTCATTTGAAATATGATGATGCAGGGAACCTTGTGTTTTTCTTCCTGAGGTATACAAATGAGATTCCGTTACCTAACCCGAAACTCTCTTTGTATAAGTCCTCGAAGCTAACCTTCACTCTTGTCGAGTAACAAGAAGCACGTAGGAGTTCTATTTCTCATAGGTCAACACGGAGCAGGACTAGGAATGAAGCAAGTGGCTCTCAACAGCCACTGCCAACATCGACACCACTTGTGCCCTAGGCATACCATGTGGAGTGGTTCCCGACTATGTAGACGCCCGGGTACCAGCCTGGCTGGGGTCACACCCTGCAACCACACGAGGCCGATGGATCGGGATGGCATAAGGCTCACGATGCAGCATGGAGACATGCTCACTCCTCCGACTTCGAGGAACTACCACCACCCGTCTAGCCATGACAGTCTGCTTCGGATCATCGCAAGCTAGACGGCTTCAACACTTACCTCGGAGGACTGGAGATCCGCGCAGGTGAAATTCAAAATATACTTAGCACTCGTGTGCAGGATACGACCTAGTGGCAACTTCAGCAGCAGCAATAGATGGCACAAATGAATGCGCTGCTAAAGCAACAGCAGAACGCGTAGGTGGCCGATTGGTGGTCCATGGGATACAATCCCGGACCATAGGCCACGAGGTAGCTTGGGGGAGGACCCCACAGAGGTACCTTGTATCTTTTTCATTTTTGCATTTATTTGGGCCTTTATTTATTTATTAGCATTTAAAAAAATCAAAAACAAATACCAAAAAAATTAAATATGATAAAAATACCAAAAATATGAATTCCACTCTCATATGTGGTTTAAGAATGTTTAGTTTCTCCTAAGTTGTAATGATGAATAGTTGTTCTATCTATAATTCATCTGTGCCTAGGTTGTAACTTATTATTTCTCAAGATTTAAGTTTGTTGGCTAAAAATATCTCATCCTAAAAACTTGAAAACTTGTGGGTTGCAAATACATGCTCCTTTTCTAAGTTGTTGTGAGTTATGATATGGTACAAATAGAATTTGCTATGACTTTGTTCTAAGAGAAACTTGACATCCGAAGATTTCATTTTTAAAAATGCTAAAATCAAAAGTTCCTCAATGATTATGAAATACATTCAAAACCTTAGTCATATGCTACTTGTTTGAGCATTGAGCTTTCTTAAATTGTTGTGACCCTTGTTGAGATCCTCGTCATGCACCCATAATCAAGACACACGTATACCCACAAATAAAATGCTAACTCTTACATTGAGAGTTACACAAAACATGCTTTTTCCCATCCACCAAATAAAACTCCATTCATTTTATCATGAGTCTCTGAAAACTTTCATATGCCAAAAAGAATAGTATGGACTATGCCAAAAAAAAGAAAAATATCCATGCCAAAAGGCATGAGAGAAAAAAAATGCATGCCAAAGAGCATGAAGAAAAGAAAAGGAAAAGAAAGAAAGAAATAAAGATAGCCCATACTTTCAAATAAAAGGCATTCATCCAAAAAAAGAGAGATTTATGATCAAAGGAGTACAAAAATATTTTAGAATTAGGACATTATAAAAATTCCACACACTTGCATGTCTAGATCAAAGTGTATGACTTGCATCTCCTTGAGGTCTGGTTTTGACTTAGCAAAATATGTGATGCAAGTATGACCCACTTCATGCCTACCCAAAACTCCACCAAAATGCCTTTAGTGGTAGGATGAAAAGAAGGCAAAATAATTAAAATGCCTTGGTGAGGTTCTCATACACATTGAGCGATCGAGAGAATCATTTGAAGAACTTACATTTATTTTACAAAGTTCATAAAACCTCTGGATAGATAGTTGATAAAGGAATGAATGATTGGTGATTTTGTTATAACCGTTCTATCATGCAACCGCCCAAGAACTTGGAAAAGCTATATGCCCCACAGGGGTCAAGGTAAAGGGTGGATAAAATTCCGACTTATTTGAATTATGGAACAATACTTTGTTATAGGCGTGGCACTTATGAAATATATTCGGCATAGTAGCAACTCCTGATCAACAACCAAGTACTTAGCTATTTGCTCGGGGCGTGCAAAGGTTAAGCTTGGGGATTTGTTGGTGGTCCTTAACGACCGTATCCGACCGCCAATTTATATCCAAAATGGGAGAAATAAACAAACCTTTAACACATATGCATTTACTTTTGACATAGTTCAACTTGTATTGTAAGAAACATGTTTTGCAGGGCACACATTTGAATACAAATGGAAAACAAAGCAAAAGGCACAATCCAGAAATCGTAATGCAAATCCTACATCAAGAACCAAGGAAAGGCCCATCCAATCATCAAATATGGGGCGAGCACCACCGTGGAAGCAACACAGGCCCAGCCAGCAGCCCACTAGAGCAAGGCAGTGGCCAGCAGGGCTAGCCAGGGTGCGCCCACACCTTGGGTGCACCCCCACCCTCGGCACCACATCTCAGGCCCATGTTGCTCTAGTGGTTGCATGGCGGCATGCATAGGCCGTTTCCTGTGGTTTCCTAATTTATCAGCGTCGAAGCCGACCTCACTCTAGTATAAATAGGGGGTAGTGCTCACCTTCAAAACATTTACCATTTGGGGCTACACACCTCACTACCACCTCTTGTATTTTTACTATTAGTAGTATTTTGTGAGCTAGCAAAGCTATCAAGGAGCGCTTGCCTCCTTGGAAGAAGAGAGTCATCTTGGTATGAATACTATGAAGAGTTCTTCCATAGCCTTGTTCTCATTCTATCAATATAGTTATGCATATGAACTAGACTATAGTTCTCATGTTATAATCTTGACATATGAACTAGCATATAGTTTGTGTGTTATGATCTTAACATGTGCAACTTTATGCTTAACCATTCATATGACTTATATGAGTAGAAGTAGAGCTAGGAGTGAGGTGGCGGTTTATTATTCTTTCAGGTTTGCCCATATTCTTGCTTGTCTATCCATAGGGTCAGAGTCCTGGGGGATATGGGTAGTTTCCTTGTACACGGGAGTGGTGCTCGGGTGCACGGAAACCTTTGGATATGAAGGTACCACCAGTTGAGGGCTAGGCAACAGGTGGTGACTGTAATACCCCAGGTGTTTGTCACCAGTTAAGCAATGGGTTTGAACTCAAACATGACATGTTAAGTGGTGATGAAGGTGTCAAGATCAAATCTATAAGAGTGAGCTCCAACTTAAACTTGGTCAATGCACACTTACTTACATGTGGACCCTTGTTAATATTATGCTAGAGTAAGGTTAAACATGCTTATTTCATGTACATTACCTCAACATGCATCCATCTTGACCAGTGGAAAAGTTTCATGAAGTTTGAAATCAAGAGGTCACATGAAATGATAAATTAAAATCTTTCTAAGATTGCTTTATTAAGTGAATGGAATTATAGGTCATCAATCAAACCTTGCTACCTTGCCCAAATAACTCTAATTGAACTCTACAACGAAAGTCATGAAGGGTTCATGTTGAACAAGTGGCCAGAAAATGCTCCAATAGATCAAAAAGTGGAATTTAAGCTTTATCGTGATGCTACTTTGACTTGGTTTGAACTGTGGCTTAGAAGATTTGCATGGCAGTGGAACCTAAACAAAAGTTGAAGTCTGAGTGGAGTAGAACAAACTTTGTTTTTGGATCAAGAGCTAGTTTAGCTTCTAAATTAGTCTATCATGGACACCAAAAATGAATGTATTGCTGTTTCTAGAGCTAAAAATTTGGCTAAGTCCCTAATGGACTGAAACTGAGATTTCAGTTTTCGTGTACCCCGCTTTGGAGCCTTGTATCTCTCCAACCAGGCAAAATCAGACTTTGACGCTAAAAAGCAAAGTTCGAGATGTCGCATAGGTCTACAACTTTGATTACTACAGCTTGTGCCAAAACTAACTAATTTAGGAGATATGAAGGGACGAAGATTTAGATTTCAGGCATAGTTTTGAGGTAGTATTGCTGCTCCTTCATGCTTTTGAATTGAATTTCTGTGGCCGACCATGCAGACTGCTCGCGCCACGTGGCTCCTCTGTGCTGCCCTCGCTTGCCACCTCACTCACTCTTGTGCATGAATACTGAGACCGGCACCCTTCTCCCGCTCACTCTCTTTCATGCTCTATCTCTCTCGGTCTCTCTCCCTTTGAGCTCGCTCGGAGCTGCTGCTATGGCCATGGCCACCGGTGGTGCTCCCATGACCGCGGTGCGCTCGCCCTCTCCCATTCGCCTGACGCGGCTTCCACTGCACTGCCCTCATTCGCTTCTTCCTAGTAGATGGCCTAAAGAGATCTCCAAGTCCAAGATGTTTCTGTTCTCCTATCACTTGTTCAACTCCCACACTGTTGTGGTGATATCCTTCCCCTATTGTTGCCGATGCTCTGCTCTGGAGGAGCGCGCTTCTCACGACTGTTCGGCCGCGGCCAAGGCCCCGGTGCGGCCACGACCCTTCTTCACAGCCACCCGCTGCATGTCACCGGTGTGCGTGGCCAGACCACTGCAGGCCACCGCGGGCCGTGCTGAAGCCATGCACCGGTGCACATGTGCCCATGCATGCTCCGCCACCACCCCATTGCTGCCGACGAGCTTCCTCCGCCCAGCAATAGCAAGCCCGGCGTGCTCCTCTATTTTGACCGCGTGAAGGACCTCGCGCGCAAATTTGAAGAAAGGGAGGGATCTTTCTGCGAAACCGTAGACTCATTTAAATAGTGCCTGAAGGACCTATTCACTGACGTTGGTTTATGTTTTCTGTAGGGTCCCTGATGCAAGATTTACATTTCCTTTTTCTCTAATTTTTGCAGATCTGGATGATCAACTTTGAAACTTCATAGTAAATAGTATAAAATATTAAAATAGTAAATGAGGACTTTTTGGAATCCATGTGAAATTATGTATGCAGTAGATCTATAATATGGCATATTTTAGTTTAAATACTTTGCTGTAAAAATAGATTTATGCAGTTAGGTTTTTAATACTAATTGTGTCTTGTCTTTTTTATAACTGCAGTTTTTGTGCTCCAATAAATATGAAATGTTTATGGAGTGCTAATCAGGTGATGATTGATGCCTAGTAAAAATTATAGGAGTTTTGAATTGAGAGTTTAAGATCTATAAAAATAACAAATGCCCTGTGTTGCTTTGCTCCTATTCTAAATAGGCCTGCATGTTTAAATTAATTGGCTTAGTTAAGTTATGAATCAAGACTTTATGATAATACATGAGCTGTAGTACTTTTCTAAAGCTTTCCAAAAAGTTAAATATCATGATTTTTGGTTAAGTAGATCTTTAGTTATAGTTGCTTAAATCTCTGTGGCGGTTTCTGCCCAAACCCAGATAGGGTTGCCGTTTTGGTACTGTGGGGCCTTTTAATTAGTGGAATTAGCTCTAGGTATTTATAAAAAAGTTGTTTATAATTTGCTAAGCTTTCTAAAAAGTTTAGAACCATATTTATTGGACTTGTAGAACTCTATTATAGCTGTTCAAAGTAGCATGTCAGATTCTATCCATGTTTTGGACAGAGATGCATTTATTGGATTAATTGATCTTGTTAACTATAAAATCATCTTAAGATGATAATAAGAAAGTTGTAGGTAACTTCATAATATTTTCAAAAAGCTATGATTCATGATTGTTGGAGGTCTAGAACACTGGTTATGCTTCTCTGAAGTTCCTATCAGTTTTCTGTACCACTGCTGTTTGAGCTGCATGTGCAGTCTTGCTTGTACAATTATTTTCGTGGTGTAAATGATGTTTGCTGTGGTTATAATAAATACCAAAGTTGTAGCTAATTTCATAATATACCAAAGTAGGAGCTATAGATTTTGTAAGTTCATTGTCAGATTTTGCATGCTCTCTGTATAGATCTGAATGATTGTGTTGTTTGACTTAGCTATGCTTTGAATAATGTCTTGGACATAATAGAAGAAGTGTAGTTCCTTTCATGAGCTTTCCAAATTGTTAAAGATCACCCCTTTTGGTGTTGTAGAGCTCCAGTTATAAGCTTGCGAAGTTGCATGGCAGAGTCTATCCAAGTCTAGACAGAGGTGTTCAATTGTGCTTGATTGACCTTGTTAATTGTGGAATCACCTTGTGACGATAATAACAATGTTGTAGACAATTTCATTAGCTTTACATAAAGTCTAGGGTCACCATTTTTCGATGCTTATATCTCCAATTATGGTTAAAATAAGTGACTACTGTGCTGCTGTCCAGATTTCTATACATGTGCTAGGTGATTGCTTTAGCTTGCTCTTACTTTGGCTAAACATGTTGGATAGTTCTTGATCGATGCATGTGTGCAATATCTGAACTTAGGTCCACTTGTGTGCCATGCCTAATATGCTTGTTATCCCTCTATAATAGGTTGCGTGATGTTTAGTTAAATAACTCTAGGTGTCTATGTCTTGCATGATTTTATGTTTACCTTGCATGCTTTTATGTGATGCATCTCATATTATCATTCTTCATATTCATACACTTGCATCTTGCATCACATCTAGGTACGCTAGATGAACCATGTGAAGGACGTGATGTTGAAGCCGAACCCGAAGATGGTGTATGGTGGACCTATCCCGAAGGTGGAAGGACTAGACAAGTGCTAGGACAGGAGATGCTCGCCACGTGAGTGTCGTCTAACAAACACTGACCTAGTGTTGGATTCCAGGCAAGCCCCGGAGCATTCTAAGCCTCCTATGTTTTTACAAATATTACTCGAGTCCTTTATGATTGATGCATTATGTTATAAGAGTTGATTGAAACCACTTGATGCATATAATTTCCTTGTCTAGAAATATACCTTTAACCCTGTGTAGGTCCCGAATCGAATATATGCTTAGCCATGCTTAGACCGGTAGAAGTCGGGTGATTTCCTATCACCTGTGAGATATAGGTGAATACCGAAGCACGGTTGGCTATATTTGCTATCGTGGAAAAGAACCATAGGGTAAAGTAAATGAAGACCGGGCGGGATGTCGATAGAGAAGCAACGAGACATGGAGGTCTTGGGTGTGGATCTATCCCCGTCTGTGTTGATTAAGGACCGTACCGTTGTTGGCCCTTTTGACAAGATTGAACGCATGCCTATCACTTAGCTGGCCGGATAACTCGTTCCGACCACGAAGCCGAGTAACTCAACTTAGGCCGGGCCTCGTTCTATTGTGTGCCCTCTGCGGGGAGCAGATCAATACACCATGGGCAAGCATGACCTGAGTGACCTGGTCTAGGACCGTGGGCAGGCATGGCTTGAGCGACCTGGCTACCATTAGTCCCTGATTGTGCAGCGTTGTACGAACCCGCGAAATGTGTACCTGAGTTGTACCAAAGGTGACCTAAGGCTACCTTCATGCGGTATGCCTGGGTTTGCATTAGGAATAAATTCCCAGTTGGTTGAAATCGATTCGAATCATCGTCTTTCCTGGATAGTGAGAAACTTGGCTAGCACCAACATCGTAGTAATTGTATTATGAAGGTTGATGGTTCGAATAAACATGGAATTACTACACCGGCTATGGTTACTATTGTATGCTATCAAATGATATACCACATGTTTGGCACAGGTTAGTTGCTAATCTAGAGATGAATAGCTATAATTAACTTGATGACCAAAGTATAATCATACAACTGAATTAGTCACTTTTTATGCAAAATGATGTCAAGCTACCTCCACCTATAAAGCCTTGCATACTCCTTGGTGTCACTTTATTTCTGGTTTATGACGGGTAAGTCTAGCTGAGTACATTCGAGTACTTATGGTTTATCCCACCATGTTGCAGGTGAAGTTCTTGGCCTGCTGAAGATGGTGGCTAACCGTTAGTGGGCTCAGTGACTCTATATTTATTTCTCATCTATATGCTTTTATCTGAGGATGTCACTTATGCTAGCAATGTATTTGGAACTTATATTAATGTAATCATTTGAAGGCTTTGTTGTTTTCACTAATCGGTTTTAAAAGCCAAACTGGTACTATTATTTGTGAACCCATTTGTAATATAATATTCCGCTGCAACTCTGCATATGTGATGTGTATTTGCTTAATCACGTGATCTTGGTTGTGATGTTGATTTACCGAGTTCCTTCGTGACACTCGGCGGACTACCGGATTTATATAAGTGAAAGTATACGCGTGTCAACGTGTTAGCGGGGATAGCCGTACTTGATCTTCTATAAATTGGGTGGTTCTGTCACAGCTGGTATCAGAGCAAGATTAAGCATAATAATGTCATGTACATACTTTTAAAAAGAAAGTTTTGGTTTTAAAAAGCCTATTTTGACTAAAACTTTAGCTATAGGCAAATTTGTCAAAACTTATTTGCAAAACTATGCTAGCGACATCCTCCTTTATGCCCAGTTAAGGACTATTAGGTGGCTATCTAAGTACTAACATGGGGGTTTTTACTTTCATCGTCCATACGGCATGCTATTGTATGGATGCCATTCACTTGAATGGTAATGTATGGATCAATTGCCTCTATGCCCAGGTAAGTGTGAGTTGTGAGAGCATGACCGTCCAACTATCGGTCTAGGGGAGAGTTAGCTGTGGTTACTGGAATATTTACATGTTACACACATGTATATATGAAGGTACTTAATTGTGGGTATATCTGTCGGGTAGCTATGGATACCGAAGTATATATATATGGGGATGTATATATGGAGAGTATCTTAGTTTACTGCTTTCATTGTGTGCTTATTTATCTCTTGTGGGGATGAGCTGCAATGAATTTGCCTGCAAGTACGCTAACCATGAAGGCATAGATTGAATGTAGCTAACGACTAGCTATATATCGAGAGAGTACGTGTTATGCCACTGACATAGAACGTGATTGCCGCCTTAGGCTGGCAATTTTGTGAGGACGAATAGGACAAGCATGCATCATGATTGTGCATGTGCATAAATATGCTTCCCTCACTTTGTTCTAATACTAAGTAACTTGTGATCAATGTGATGTTACTATCTTCCCTGTGTGAAGCTAGACAAAATGCCTTGTCCCATGCTGCTTGAATAGCTATGCTCGAAGGTAGTGTGTGATTAGTTTTGCCTTGTATGTTTGCTTCCAAAGGAAATAGATGACAAGTTAATAGTTAGCAAAAAATTCACCCCTTTGAAAACTAAATTGCTTAATGTAAGTAAAACTTGTTTTGTAGAGATATTCACCTACTCAGTAAAAAGGAAATAAAAGATAACAGTACCTTACCACCATGTCTCGCATGTATATGTGTAGTGGTGTTGCTGTAGGTGACTATTTGTTATGTGCGATCTTTGTGCTTAGTAATAGTCGCTTAAGCTAATTGGATCGAGTGTTTCAAAATGCTTGCTTAAGACCATGAAGTATGTGTGGATGCTCATTATCTAGTTAGTGTCGTAGCTGTCACTTTTTTGTCCTCGGTAAGCATACGAGTGTTGAAGAGTGCTATCCTGGAATAGCGTCCAAGTTTTGATAATCTCATGGTTGTTGTCTCTAATTAAGTTCTCTCTTAGGAGCCTAAGCCTGTACACATGGTTGATAGCCCTTGAACGTTGTGCTACGAAGACCTTTATCCATGCCTTTGCTTGACCTTAGGCCCAAGTTTAGTTCCCTTGAATGCTTGCATGTTTCGTGGTTGTCCCGCTCTGGTGTGGGAGGACCCTGCTCAAAAATCCTTGTTGGACCTTATTGCTCCTTCTCCTCCTGATGATCTGGTGCAACGCTAATCGCTATCTACCCTGGCTTAGAACCTTTTCTTCGCAGATCATGTCATTGCTTTATCAGTTGAATCTCTAGTCAGTGCATTGGCTCTATCCCTCGAATCTCATTTGTTTTGTCTCCAACTCTTTCAAGTCTTTGGATGTTTAACAGTCTTGATCTCATGTTGCTGCTCGGCAAGACCCAATCTCATGTTAATATTTATCTAGTAATCACCTTGGTGGACATAAGGCGTATATGGAAGTTAGGCAAGAGTCCCCTGCTCAGTTGTCTTCGACAATTAGGCTATGTTCTCTTGCGCTATGTTTTGATCTTCGGATCGCCTCCTTATTGATTCCTAACCTTGTGACTACCTTTGTTTGCTATCCCTCCTTCATATGGTGCTTGCTCCTATGCAACCAAATTTGTACCATGTGAAAATTCTTGTGGGTTGTATGTTCAGTAATGGTGTTATAAGTAGCAACCACGGTGCCGCGACGGAACCTAGGGCCCCCTTGTGGCCGGCCGGCACATGGTTGTGCTGCTGGGTGCGCGCTGGTATCGAGGTTTCTAGTTATGACCCCTTGCAGAACTACACCGATGTGTTATTTTCATGTGAGCTCTTCCTTGGTTATCTCTCCTTATCTTGTCAGAAGATCTGTACATCAAACCATATATAATAGGACTCCCTTCTGAAGTCGTCCAAAGGATAATCTTTGAAGAACAGGTCACCGACATGAACTTAACAGACTGTAAGAGGTGGTAGACAAGTGACTCTACTTGACTGTCCCTATAATGACATCGACCATCTAATGAGCAACTTATGTCATTTCCGTTGGATCAAAAGGCTACACAATATTTAAAGTTGGACAAGTTATCAGTCGGATGATAAATGGACCAGGATATTATGTCCTATGATAGGTCACCTGGTGCTTATGAGATTTCTATCTTAGCCCTAATCTTTAGGTGCTAAATGATCAACCGACCTTCTTTGGTGTGACCTCTTTCTGTTGACTTCAATAGCGACATCTATTTATGCTTCAACCACAATTCTTATTGTCAAGAGTGAAGATTTGGAACCTTTTTATTGTTTAGAGACAACTGATTAGTTACCAGTAGGAAGGTTAATCTCTAGCTAGGTAATGACTCTTTGGTAACTACGAAGGCTAGATCTCATAGAACAATGTTAAGCAAAGAAACAACAAAGCCGGTCAGAGATACCAGTACTATTTTCTTCTCCAAGACCTATGTCGTCAAGTCAACTCCATCTTGGATAATCACATGGGTAGTGCAAGATACTGTATCAACTAAGTAAAGAGCCAGAGAAAGCACATCCCTAGTCTTAGTCAGCATCATTAGGTATAGGGTGCTATCAAAGGATTGTTCTGGATTATATTGGATGAGGCACAGAAGGATAATTAGAGATGTTCCCCTACCTTGTAGGACTGTCACTCCACATAAAGTATGCATTGTGCCCTGCAAGAACATCCCACCAGTTCCCTGTTGGTGCATCGTGGAGTTGGTGCCTAAATCAATAGGTTGAAGTTGTTCCCTGAGAAGCATATAAGGAAAACCCTAGCCTCCATCCTCAGTGAGAAAGCTACCGCTGACATAAAGAGAATTAGAGAGTGCAGAACACACTCCACAACACGTGAAGCAAAGAAAAAGAAGAGTGGGAAACCTATCAAGGTTTTATGGCACTCCACTAATTATTTTTAAGCCAGTGATTAGTGGCTCAAACATGGTTAAATTCCCACCAAACTTGGTAATCTCATTCCTCGCTTAAGGTACTTCAGTGTCTTAAGTTGGTTTGAGGATTGGTTGAGTAAAGCATTGGATTTGAGAGATGTTTTGACAGTTTGGTCCCAAAATTGCAGAACAGATCAGTTTTGGTAAATGATTTGTTTGGATAGTCAAATGGTGTCCGTTTGAGCTGAATTTTGGTCAGTAGTTAAAGGACTCTTGGATTAAAATGTCTACCAAAATTTATACACAATGGAGCAGTCGTTGGCAGGATATGGACTGATTTCCGAGAGGTACAAAATCTATGATTTCTCTGCTGACTACTATCGTCTCTCATATTAGAAGGTTGTGTTTGTAGTTCAGGTCATGTTGGCAATGTGATGATTGTAATATTTTAGATGCCCCAGAGAAGACTCCTAGCACCTCTTGTGCCTTGCTTTTGCCCTCTCACATCATCAATGCTTGAGCAGTCAAGGTGTTCTACAAGTCAATTTGTGCCTTTACGAGTCGAGAACAATTTGAAAAGTGTCAAACAATAGATTTTAGACTTTGACTTTGAGTTGTTGATTGACAGTAGAAATGAAGCCTCAATGTCAAAAGTAGTCCAACCAGGCTAATTTTGTGACAGTGCAAGTCAACCCAACTTACTGCACCACTACACCATGAAGGCAAATTATACTCAACCTGCTAAGTAGTGTACTATTTTTCCAGTCAGTGTATACTTGCAACTTTCGTTGACCTCCAGGCCTCGCTATCCTCCTTCTTCAGCAAGGATTTCCAAAGCGGACTTGTCCTAGGGTACCTTTAATGTGTTTTTCCCAAGAGGTTGCCTCAGATTCAATCCAGATAACTGTTGCCGCTTGGATACAAGGATTACCCCAGATAATGATCGTCAAAAATGCTGAGTTAACAGAGTCAGCTATCGCATTCACCGCTCACTCAACGGACTCAGATAATATAGTATTATCATTAGAGAAAGAGAACTGCACACATGGAACATTATGTAGTTTTCTATTGGTTGGCATCTGAGAGATTGAACAGTTACGACCGGCACAGACATTGTCTGTTGGTTGCTTAGTTTCTCATAGCCACAAAGGATGCTTACCCCGTCTATATTCTCATTCCTTATGAAAGGTTGTACTCAAGCTACTTTGGTAGAGGACTGCTTTTCGAACTTTGTGAATGAACATGGAACCATTGTAATGAGTAGTTTTCAGAAGCTTACCGTCAAATGAAAGGTTCTCATGGTCCATGCTATATTCACTAGGGAAAATAGAGATTATGGGTAATTAGTTTATGCTCCATAGTACTCTCTGTATCCCGAGAACAAAGTATTTGTGCTGTCTTGGATTCCTCCCAAAGTAACAATGCTTCATGGAAGCCAACGAAGGAAATTCTACAGACAAAACATACTGCGAAGAGCAAGTATCAGAAAGTGTCTTGACCCAAATTAGCTTCTCTGATACTCCGAAGTTAAGTAGCCTAATGCGATCACTGATGTTAGAAAATGGATGACATGCTTCTCTTCCCTTAAAAGTCTTTCTCACCAAATCTCGGGGCGAGATTCTCGTAAGGGGGGATGGCTGTAACACCCCAGGTGTTTGTCACCAGTTAAGCAATGGGTTTGAACTCAAACATGACATGTTAAGTGGTGATGAAGATGTCAAGATCAAATCTACAAGAGTGAGCTCCAACTTAAACTTGGACAACGCACCCTTACTTACATGTGGACCCTTGTTAAGATTATGCAAGAGTAAAGTTAAACATGCTTATTTCATGTACATTACATCAACATACATCTGTCTTGACCAGTGGAAAAGTTTCATGAAGTTTGGAATCAAGAGGTCACACGAAATGATAAGTTAAAATCTTTCTGGGATTGCTTTATTAAGTGAATGGAATTATAGGTCATCAAACAAACCTTGCTACCATTCCCAAATGACTCTAATTGAACTCTACAACAAAAGTCATGAAGGGTTCATGTTGAGCAAGTGGCCAGAAAATGCTCCAATAGATCAAAAAGGGAAATTTAAGCTTTATCGTGATGGTACTTTGACCTGGATTGAACTGTGGCTTAGAAGATTTGCATGGCAGTGGAACCTAAACAAAAGTTGAAGTTTGAGTGGAGTAGAACAAACTTTGTTTATGGATCAAGAGCTATTTTAGCCTCTAAATTAGTCTATCATGGACTCCAAAAATGAATGTATTGCTGTTTCTGGAGCTAAAATTTTAGCCAAGTCCCTAATGGACTGAAACTGTGATTTCAGTTTTCGTGTACCCCGCTTTGGAGCCTTGTATCTCTCCAATCAGGCCAAATCAGACTTTGACGCTTTAAGTAAAGTTGGAGATGTCGCGTAGGTCTACAACTTTCATTACTACAGCTTGTGCGAAAACTAACTGATTTAGGAGATATGAAGGGACGAAGATTGAGATTTCAGGCGTAGTTTTGAGGTAGTATTGCTGCTCCTTCATGCTTTTGAATTGGATTTCTGTGGCCGACCGTGCAGACTGCTCGCGCCGCGTGGCTCCTCTGTGCTGCCCTCGCTTGCCACCTCGCCCACTCTTGTGCATGAATACTAAGACCAGCACCCTTCTCTCGCTCACTCTCTTTCATGCTCTATCTCTCTCGGTCTCTCTCGCTTTGAGCTCGCTCGGACCTGCTCAGATGGCCATGGCCGCCGGTGGTGCTCCCATGACCACAGTGCGCTCGCCCTCTCCCATTCGCCTGACGTGGCTTCCACTGCACTGCCCTCATTCGCTTCTTCCTAGTAGATGGCCTAAAGGGATCTCCAAGTCCAAGATGTTTCTGTTCTCCTGTCACTTGTTCAACTCCGACACTATAGTGGTGATATCCTTCCCCTGCTGTTGCCGATGCTCTGCTCTGGAGGAGCGTGCTTCTCACGACGGTTCGGCCGCAGCCAAGGCCCCGGCGCGGCCATCCGGCCGAGCCCCTAAGCTCACCCCTACCTGCTCAGTTCGCCGCCGCCGCTGCATGTCACCGGCGTGCGTGGCCGGACCACTGTAGGCCCCCGCGAGCCGTGCTGAAGCCATGCACCGGTGCGCACGTGCCAATGTGTGCTCCGACGCCACCCCATCGCCGCCGACGAGCTTCCTCCGGCCGGCAACAACAAGCCTGGCGTGCTCCTCTGTTTTGACCGTGTGAAGGACCTCGCGCACAAATTTGAAGAAAGGGAGAGATCTTTCTGCGAAACCGTAGACTCATTTAAATAGTGCCTGAAGGACCTGTTCACTGACGTTGATTTATGTTTTCTACAGGGTCCCCGATACAAGATTTACATTTCCTTTTCTCTGATTTTTGCAGATTTGGATGATCAACTTTAAAAATTCATAGTAAATAGTATACAAATCGTAAAATAGTAAATGAGGACTTTTTGGAATCCTTGTGAAATTATATATGCAGTAGTTCTATAATATGACATATTTTAGTTTAAATATTTTGCTTTAAAAATAGATTTATGCAGTTAGATTTTTAATACTAGTTGTGTCTTGTCTTTTTTATAACTACAGTTTTGTTGATAAAATAAATATGAAATTTTTATGGAGTGCTAATCCGGTGATGATTGATGCCTAGTAAAAATTTCAGGAGTTTAGAATTGATAGTTTAAGATCTATAAAAATAACAAATGCCCTATGTTGCTTTGCTCCTATTCTAAATATGCCTGCATGTTTGAATTAATTGGCTTAGTTAAGTTATGAATCATGACTTTATGATAATACATGAGTTGTAGTACTTTTCTGAAGCTTTTCGAAAAGTTAAATATCATGATTTTTGGTTAAATAGATCTTTAGTTATAGTTGCTTAAATCTCTGTGGCGGTTTCTACCCAAACCCAGACAGGGTTGCTTTGTTGGTACTGTGGAGCCTTTTTGTTAGTGGAATTAGCTCTAGGTATTTATAACAAAGTTGTTTAGAATTTGCTAACATTTCTAAAAAGTTTAGAACCACATTTATTGGACTTGTATAACTCTATTTATAGCTGTTCCAAGTGGCATGTCAGATTCTGTCCATGTTTTGGATAGAGATGCATTTATTGGATTAATTGACCTTGTTAACTATAAAATCATCTTATGATGATAATAAGAAAGTTGTAGGTAACTTCATAATATTTTCAAAAAGCTATGATTCATGATTGTTGGAGGTCTAGAACACTGGTTATGCTTCTCTGAAGTTCCTATCAGTTTTCTGTACCACTGCTGTTTGGGCTGCATGTGCAGTCTTGCTTGTACAATTATTTTCGTGGTGTAAATGATGTTTGCTGTGGTTATAATGAATACCAAAGTTGTAGCTAATTTCAAAATATACCAAAGTAGGAGCTATAGATTTTGTAAGTTCATGGTCAGATTGTGTATGCTCTCTGTACAGATCTGAATGATTGTGTTGTTTGACTTAGCTATGCTTTGAATAATGTCTTGGACATAATAGAAGAAGTGTAGTTCCTTTCATGAGGTTTCCAAATTGTTAAAGATCACCCCTTTTGGTGTTGTAGAGCTCCAGTTATAAGCTTGCGAAGTTGCATGGTAGAGTCTGCCAAGTCTAGACAGAGGTGTTCAATTGTGCTTGATTGACCTTGTTAATTGTGGAATCACCTTGTGACGATAATAACAATGTTGTAGACAATTTCATTAGCTTTACATAAAGTCTAGGGTCACCATTTTTCGATGCTTATATCTCTAATTATGGTTAAAATAAGTGACTGCTGTGTTGCTATCCAGATTTCTATACATGTGCTAGGTGATTGCTTTAGCTTGCTGTTACTTTGGCTAAACATGTTAGATAGTTCTTGATTGATGCATGTGTGCAATATCTGAACTTAGGTCCACTTGTGTGCAATGCCTAATATGCTTGCTATCCCTCTATAATAGGTTGGGTGATGTTTAGTTAAATAACTCTAGGTGTCTATGTCTTGCATGATTTTATGTTTACCTTGCATGCTTTTATGTGATGCATCTCATATTACCATTCTTCATATTTATACACTTGCATCTTGCATCTCATCTAGGTACGCTAGATGAACCACGTGAAGGACGTGATGTTGGAGCCAAACCTGAAGACGGTGTATGGTGGACCTATCCCGAAGGTGGAAGGACTGGACAAGTGCTGGGACAGGAGATGCTCACCACGCGAGTGTCATCTAACAAACACTGACCTAGTGTTGGATTCCAGGCAAGCCCCGGAGCATTCTAAGCCTCCTATGTTTTTACAAATATTACTCGAGTCCTTTATGATTGATGCATTAGGTTATAAGAATTGATTGAAACCACTTGATGCATATAATTTTCTTGTTTAGAAATATACCTTTAACCCTGTGTAGGTCTAGGATCGAATATATGCTTTGCCATGCTTAGACCGGTAGAAGTCGGGTGATTTCCTGTCACCTGCGTGATATAGGTTGATACCGAAGCACTGTTGGCTATATTTGCTGTCGTGGAAAAGAACCATGGGGTAATGTAAATGGAGACTGGGCGGGATGTCGATAGAGAAGCAACAAGACATGGAGGTCTTGGGTGTGGATGTATCCCCGTTTGTGTCGATTAAGGACCGTACCGTTGTTGGCCCTTCTGACAAGATTGAAGGCATGCCTATCACTTAGCTGGCCGGATAACTCGTTCCGACCGCGAAGCCGAGTAGCTCAACTCGGGCCGGGCCTTGTTCTATTGTGTGCCCTCTGCGGGGAGCGGATCAATAGACCGTGGGCAAGCATGACCTGAGCGACCTGGTCCGGGACCGTCGGCAGGCATGGCTTGAGCGACCTGGCTACCGTTAGTCCCTAATTGTGCAGCACTGTACGAACCCACGAAATGTGTACCTGAGTTGTACCAAAGGTGACCTAAGGCTACCTTCACGCGGTATGCCTGGGTTTGCGTTAGGAATAAATTCCCAGCTGGTTGAAATCGATTCGAATCGCCATCTCTCTCGGATAGTGAGAAACTTGGCTAGCACCAACATCATAGTAATTGTATTATGAAAGTTGATGGTTGGAATAAACATGGAATTACTACACCGGCTATAGTTACTATTGTATACTATCAAATGATATACCACATGTTTGGCACAGGTTAGTTGCTAATCCAGAGATGAATAGCTATAATTAACTTGATGACCAAAGTATAATCGTACAACTAAATTAGTCGCTTCTTATGCAAAATGATGTCAAGCTACCTCCACCTATAAAACCTTGCATACTCCTTGGTGTCACTTTATTTCTGGTTTATGACGGGTAAGTCTAGCTGAGTACATTCGAGTACTTATGGTTTATCCCACCATGTTGCAGGTGAAGTTCTTGGTCTGCTGAAGATGGTGGCTAACCATCGGTGGGCTCAGTGACTCTATATTTATTTCTCATCTATATGCTTTTATCTGAGGATGTCACTTATGCTAGAAATGTATTTGGAACTTATATTAATGTAATCATTTGAAGGCTATGTTGTTTTCACTAATCGATTTTTAAAGCCAAACTGGTACTATTATTTGTGAACCCATTTGTAATATAATATTCTGTTACAACTCTACGTTTGTATGTGTATTTGCTTAATCACGTGATCTTGGTTGTGATGTTGATTTACCGAGTTCCTTCGTGACACTCAGCGGACTACCGGATTTATATAAGTGAAAGTATGCGCGTGTCAACGTATTAGCGGGGACAGCCGTACTTGATCTTGTATAAATTGGGCGATTCTATCACAGTGACAGCCCTGTCCGTCCCATGTAATCCCCCATGTTCAGGTATCGTGTAGGAGTTCATAAAGTCTCCATGGCTTATAGGGAGACCAATGCCCGGGGATCCGCCATCCATCTTACACTTAGTTCTAGCTCTAATCATGTAATTTGTATGATTATCAATTGTTCTTTTCATGGCTATATTAGAACAAGCCTGCTCCGCTTAGGAACATTCTTTTATTCTTTGTTTTCCTTTTATCCTTGAGGTTGGCCCAAGTGTGTGTCCACTATTCTGAATATACTATTTTTACCCCTGTTATAGGCTATTGGTTACTATGCAAGTATGTAATCTTGTTCATATCGATGCTGCACTCTTTACACCTTGCCCTCCTTTAGGGAAATATAAATAACGATACCCTAAATACTTTCAGATGAAATGCTACAATGATAGATCCGTGCGCTTGTGGATATTATTTCTGTAATCATTAAGAACTATCGTGGTTGGTGTTTTTTGGTGGCGGCGCTAAGGTTTACTCAATCTTAGTGATGGTGTTAAGAAATGCCAACAAGCATTTTTTGCGGCATTGCCGGGGATGGATTATATCTCCATACTTGGTGGTGACGTTAAGAAATGCCAACAAGCATTTCTAGCGCCGTTGTCGGGGATGGATTCTATCTCCAAACTTGGTAGTGACGCTAAGAAATACCAACAACGATGAACCCATAGTGAAACCCAGAGTTCCTACTATCACCTCGCTTAGCAATAAAATCAAGAATATGCAAGAGGAGATTAGGAAGCTCCATAACCGCCTAGCCGAAAGCCTAGTTGGGAAAATAAACCTCCATGATGATATCCACGATCTTCATCGTGGGTTCTCCATCCAAATTTTTAGGCTGGTAAGGGTAGCAGAACTAGTTGACTTCATGAATCAGCAAATTTGAACCACACGTGCTAAATAATTAGACGCAGTTTATTTGTTAGTTTGGCATTTTTAATCATTTGCTTTCATCAATGTAATGCGCCTTTACCAAATTTACAATTCAATAAAGATTTCTTTTAGAATTATTTATCTACACTTGTCTTTTGTACTTTCTTTTTGTTGGCAAATTTAAAATAAAGACAGGTACAGAAACAAGTGTGGGGGGAGGCGTCACATTCACCTCCAACAAATTGCACAGATGAACAACATAGTCAAAAACTTTGGTTTGTGCAATTCTTTCTCTCTCTCTATATGTAATAAAAATTTAAAACTGAATAAGCTTAAAAAGATAAAATAAAAATTGATGCTCCATCTCCATATCTTCCTATGATTAAAAAGTTTATATACTTTTTATTCCTCGCTAAAATTCCTATGATTTTGAACACTCATAATAGGAACCCCATTTTGTCTAGGTACTTGGGAGTTGAGATATAGTGGGATGATATGAAACATGCTGACTCTAGTGAAGTGCTTGGGATTTATCTTTGAAAAACAAAATACAAATAGCAAGTTCCTTGAGTGATATTTAAATTTCCTACCAAAGGCATACATGATTACATTTGACATAAACCTTCTACATATGCAACTTATCTTGTGTTGAGTTTTGTCAAGTTCTTTGATCGCTATTGATAGATTTTTCATGCTCCCAAGATCAAAACTCACGTACACACCACATATATTAAGCTATTCCTACGCTAGGAATACGCTAAAACATGTTTCCATCACCTTTAAATAAATACTCCATGTTCTAAAAATATGATCTCTTTAGCATAGTAAAAAGAGACAAAAGGCTATGCAAAAGTATTTAAAAAAATGAGACACATGAAGGTGTCAAAATAGTAAAAGAAAAAGAATGGAACACATGAAGGTTCCAAAGTGCTTAAAAAAGAGAGAATTGAGCACAATGAAGGCTCAAAAGAAAATAATGCTAGCCATATCTCAAAATTATAAGCTAGAAGAAAAGATCATATTAAAAAGAGGAGTATAGTTCCACCATATTTCCACACACTTGCACTGTTTTGATCTAAGGGTATGACGCTTCTCTCTAGAGGAACCAAAATTTGACTTTACAAAATATGCAAGGTAAGTATGTCTCAAACTTTCATTCCAACTCGAGCTCCAAATAAGCCTTTAAAAGCAGGATGATGAAAAAGAAGGCAAATATTCAAAATCTACCTTGGTCAGGAACCACTTACATATTTGAGTGACTTCAGTCAATTATTCAAGGAACATAAGCTAGCTTTACTTTCAAAACTATGTAAAACCCCAAGTTTCTAAACCTGAGTTGAGTAAGAAACATTTGAATCTAGCTGTTCCACTTTCCAATTACTCAAGATATTTTGGTTGACACTCAAAAGTTCATAGGTTTATGGTGAAGTTTGGAATAACTTGTATACAGATATCAAATCAAGGAGATGAACCTGCTTAGTCCTTAGAACTTTACTCAAGGATGAGCAAATGACTAAGTGTGGGGAAGCTTGTTGGCGGTGCTTAACTCATATTTATTACCACCAATTTATTAATAAAAAGAACAAATGTGGTTACCAAAACTTAGAGATAAGAGTTTTAACTAGTCCACAAGTTTTGGTGTTTACATGTTTTGCAGGACACATACATGAAAATACATCAAAATGTGCAAAACATGAAGGTGTATTCAAGCAAACCAAGAGAAAGGTCACATTCTTATGGATTCTAGGGGAAATACGCATGAAGATGAGGCCTAGGCCCATCTAACAACCGCCATGTCGAAGGCGGTGTAGGGAGGTGCCACAAAGGGTGCGGCTGCACTCCCCTACCACCTTACGGCTCCACCTTCCTCTAGTCAGTTCATTAATTGCTCCCAAAGATAGTTGCATGTAGATCCTAGAGAACATCCCTCCACAACCGTCCTAAGAAGAGCTATATAAACAAGGGAGAAGCCCCTTCATCCATCATTAAGCATACATGAGAGAAGAAGAATAAGAGCCTCATTCATATCCTTAGCTTCTAGCTAAAGTATGTAGGAAGTGAGAGAGATAAGAGTTGGAGAAGTACTAGAGTTGTCGGCTACCTCCACTAGTGTGCTCGATGCACTTGAACACTTTGCGGAAGGATCGCTGGAGCTGTCAGCTTCCTCTACACTTGTACCTCTACATTCGTCTTACTAATTGTAGTAAGAAGTTCGTGTTTATCTTTTAGTGTTAATTTCTTAAGCGAGTTATCATTGTTCATTAATCACTTGCGAGTTCATCGTTCATCCTTGTGGCGGATACTCTAGTAGATGACTCTTGATAAAGATAGAAGTTCCTAGCCAACACTAGATTAGTAATGAATAGCATAGACATGGTGTTTGAGCTAGAAGTTACCTTTGTTTGTCTCACTCCCCACGACTAAGGGGTAGGCGGCAGGTGGTGACAACCCTATCCATCCTTTGTAATCTGCTATATTTGGGTTCAACGTAGAGCTACAGGCCGGCCTCGTTTGGTAGACCAAGTGTGATCCGGTGCCCGAAGTAAGTCTTTATTGGCAAAGTTATCTTCACTTAGGATCTTTACCCTTAGGAGAACCTCACTATCCAAGTTATCTTTCTTCTTTTCATTAGGTGAACTAGTAAAAGAGACTTTTACACCTTTGTTCCTCATGGAAATACGATACCCTTAATACAACAGGGTGAAGTGCTACAATAGTGTATTTGTGCGCTTATGGATTCCTTCTGCTCATGCTAAGAAACAGCAACACTCATTACAACACCCCACCGCTCCTACTCACGAGTGTCGTATTGTATAGAGCCATCGTAGAAACAGGACCGATGGTGATTGGCAACAGTCAAACATAGGGGTATGTTATGTCCCCAGGAGAAAGGCTCCCGACCGACTGACCTCTGATCGATCCCTCTAGGAATGCTCAGGGGCTATACCCATTGGGTACACTCATGTGTATTGGTATTTCTTAACATTTATAGAAAGAATCCGTGATCGTATAGAATTACCGTTGTAGCTTTCACCAGAAAGTATTCAGGGTATCGTATTTCCATAGGGAATGGAGGTATTTCTTCTAGCTAATTCATCCAAGGACAACACAAGGATAGCTGATAAGGGTAGAGAAGGATTCCTCTGGCTTAGGGTCTAAGGATAGATAAATTCTACTTCTACTTGCTTACTTCAGGCACCGGATCGCACCTAGTCTGCCAGGTGATGCTAGCCTCCAGCTCTATGTCATACCCGAACATGGGGGATTATAAGGGATGGACAGGATTGTCACCACCTGCCGCCTACCCATCAATAAGAGAATACGAGGCAAACAAAGGTAGCCTCTAGCCTAGACACCACGTCTATGCTATTGACTACTACTCTAGTACGCTAGCAACGGTTATTCATCTTTATCAGGGCCCTTCTACTAGAGCATCCGCCATAAGAACGGACAATGAACCCATAAGCAAATAAAAGTATAGCTTAACTAATCAAAAGACTTTTATAACCAAAGGAATCATGAACACTTACTAAATACCCGTTGAGGTACAAAGTCGGTGTTCACCGAGGTACAAGCGGGAGAAGGTTATCGACAAGCCTGGCACTTCTTCCCTGAACTCTCCCTCACATCTCTCCCTACTACTTTGCTAGAGCTAACTAGGGCCTAAGCCAATGAAATGAAGATGCTCTTGCTCTTGCTTTGCACTTTCTTATCTTGTGTGTTCTTCAAATGAGAAGGAGGGAGCCTCCTTTTATAGGTGGAGAGGAGGGGGTTCTTTGGAAAAGTGCTTAATCCCCATATGGAAGGAGCAAAACGGACCTTAAACCATCATTTAGGTACATTGAACCTGGCAAGCACCTTGACAGCCAAACAGGCCAGATTGGGCACCCTGGTCTGCTCTGAATCAGCCCATCTTTGTTGGGCTACCTCTTATGACCTTCTGGACTTGGCCCATGGTGGTGTTCTATGAAGATAAGATGGTTTGATTGGAATTTGGCCTTGTTCTCCATTCCTTCAGGCCCTGATTCTGCTGGTAAGTGGGGCTATCTCCCCTTAGGTTCATGTTGGATGTCTACAATGTTGTATTTTTTTGTATACTTTAGGCTCTTTTCCTTTCTAATCTTGACATGTCCTGCAAATGAATACTCACCAAAACTTATGGAATTAATTAGTTATTAGTCCTAATTCTAAGTTTGGTGACCAGTTGTGCAAATTTTATGTGAGAATTGGCGGTTAGAAATAGGAGTTAAGGACCGCCAACAACTCCCCCACACTTAGCCCTTTGCTCGTCCTTGAGTAAAGTTCAGGACTAAGATGGGTCATCTCCTTGATATGACATCTGCATACAAGTTATTCCAAGCTTTACCTGCACTTAGGAACTTTGAAATGTCTACCACATTATCTTGGGTAATTGAATAATGGAATAGCATGGATTCAAATCCCCTTGCATCAAGTAGCTCAGAAACTTGGGTTTTCATTTGATTTTGAAAATGTAAACATAGCTCAGCTCCTCAAATGATTCTCTCAAATCGCTCATATATGTGTTTGGTTCCTCACCAAGGCATATCATAGTGTTTCCTTCTTTCTTTCCTACTTCTAAAAAGCTTATATGGATCTTTGGCTAGGGAAAGATATGAAGGCATACTTACTCTGCATATTTTGTTGAGTCAAAGCTCGAATCCAAGGAGAAAGATGTCATACCCTTAGATCAAGAAGTGCACGTGTGTGGGTAAAATATTTCTAAATCTATACTATACTCCTTTTGTGTGAATAATCTCTCTCTAGCTTTTTATTCTGAGACGTGGCTATCATTTTATTTCTTTTTATGAGCCTTCATGTGCTCATCTTTTCTTTTTTCAATACCTTAGGACCTTCATGTGTCCCTGTATTTTTTTTCTTCTTGGATCTTCATGTGTTCCAATTTTTTTTCTTTTTCATATTTTTGCATAGCCCATGTCTCTTAACCACATATTGAGAGAGATCACTATCTTGTAAAACATGGAGTATTTTCCTAATAATTTTTTTGTCTATTTCTTGTGTAGGAGCAGAATTTTGGGTGGATGGAGGCATATTTTAGTGTATTCCCAGTGTAGAATAGCTTTTGTATGTGGGTGTACGTGATCTTGATCTTGGGGGCATGATAACTTTCTCAACAAGGGTCAACAAGACTTAACAAAACTCAATGTAGGAGTAAGTAGCATAATGTAGAAGGACAGAACAGATAGCTTTAGAGAGGATTGACTGAACATCTGGTTCAGCCAAATCACCTCTAATCCCAAAAACTCTTTCCTCTTCAAACGATGTTTTGTGCAAACTCTACCCTCAACTCTTCCTAACTTTTGAAGTTTAAAACTGAACAAATTAAAAAGGCAAAACTTTTGACGCTCCATCTCCATGCTATCCTTTGATGAAAATTTGCATACTCTTTATTCCTTGCAAAAATTCCTATACTTATGAACAAACTATGATAGGGACCCTATGTTATCTAAGTAATTGGAATATGTAATATAGTAGGATGAAAATGAACCTTGCAAACTTTTGACGCTCCATCTCCATGCTATCCTTTGATAAAAATTTGCATACTCTTTATTCCTTGCAAAAATTCCTATACTTATGAACAAACTATGATAGGGACCCTATGTTATCTAAGTAATTGGAATATGTAATATAGTAGGATGAAAATGAACCTTGCTCTCTCATGTGAAGAACTTGCTATCTATGAATTTTAATTTTGTAAAATAAATCCCAAGTTCTTCACATGAGAGAGCAAGGTTCATTTTCATCCTACTATATTACATATTCCAATTACTTAGATAACATAGGGTCCCTATCATAGTTTGTTCATAAGTATAGGAATTTTTGCAAGGAATAAAGAGTATGCAAATTTTCATCAAAGGATAGCATGGAGATGGAGCGTCAAAAGTTTTGCCTTTTTAATTTGTTCAGTTTTAAACTTCAAAACTTAGGAAGAGTTGAGGGTAGAGTTTGCACAAACCATCGTTTGAAGAGGAAGGAATTTTTAGGGATTAGAGGTGATTTGGCTGAACCAGATGTTCAGTCAATCCTCTCTAAAACTCAATGTGGGAGATCTCGGATGTGTGTTCATAATGCAAGAGATCTCCCCAACACTTATTCTTGTACCTGTTTATTTAACAAAGAAAAACAAAAAGGAACAAACACGGGCTCTATCAGTTGAAATACTGGGAGCCTTAATTTTATTATAATTATTATTACTTTTTTATTTTTATTATTTATTATTACTATAAATATATATTTTTATTTTATGTGTTCACCCAACTTTTTATCATTTATCATAAATAAGGCTAAGTTAAAGTTTGCAAAAATAAACATAGCCTTGATTTATCTCCATAGTAGATTACTTCTATTGTTTATAAAAGTAATACTCAAAATTCATTAATCAACTTTGAACAACATGTCAAATTTTGATTAAAGAAGGATATTTTAAGCTAAGCACCATGCTTAATTTAAAAAGCCTATAGTTGTACCCCACGGGAGTACACCTAACCCAGAGCATTATAACATAAACAAAAGAAGCATGAATTTTATGTGTAAGTTATTTTCTCGTGGAGATAAAAATGGGCTGGTGAACATTTTATTTACCTTTGCATACCTGAGTTTTACTTACCGGCAGCATGTGGATGGAGCTTTGAAGTTGCTACAGCGGTTGCTTGGTTGCACATGGTCCAACTCAGGTGATCAACAAGGCTTAAGCCATACACACAAATGGTGTGTATAGATCATAAACCTTGATGATAGCAAAGGTCTAGAAGAGGAGAATCCTCCTTGTCTCTCTTCTTTTATTTCTCTCTCTTTTGTCTTCTATATATAATTTTTTTTCTTTCTCTTTTTTTCATCATACTTTCTCTTTTATATATATATATATATATATATATATATATATAATTTTTTTCTTTTATAGCAAATTAGAGCTAACATCGCCATCATCATTTTTGTGCATAAAATTTTTGGGATTCTCACCATCCTCCCCCACACTTAGGACTTTCGTGAAAGTCAAGTGTGCAATGTCGGGGTCTCCTTTTGAGTGTGTTCCATTTCCAAAGATCATCAACATAGGTAGTTGATGTAGCTCCCGTGATTTCATGCATCATCTGTCCCCCGTTCTTCTTGATCTCGACCTGAAATGGTTAGTGACCAATAATACCCGATGGTGCATACTAACATGAAAACACGTTCTTGCTTTTATTGAAAAGAATTTTTTTATGATAATCCGGGTTATCTCCCGGTACTGCTTAATTTATGGTCTTAAGTTTGACCACGGAAGCTTTACCGCGGACCGACCTGTTCCTGATGATCGTGACTCCTTCCCCTATCCCGATCTAGATGCCGGCCGGCCATCTCCGGTAGGATCTCGCCGCCGTCGTGGACGCCACATCGACGGCTCCCAGTCGCCGCCGGCCACCAGCACACCATCGGTTAGCCTGTTCCGCGCCGACGTCCACAAAACCCTAGTTTTTTCCACTAGGGCCTAGAGCACGCTGCTTAGGACCTTCCTGGGATCACGTCTTTGGCCAATCGTCTAAGATCAGTGCCACCCTTTTTCCCCCACCTAATGTGATTGCTATGGCAGCAACTGGTGGTAGTGGATCTCGCTCCGGGGCATCGGAGGATCGGCGCCGAGCATAATGATCTCTTGTGTCTGAACTACCGGGGCTGCGGGCGGTCCGAGGCAGTTCGAGAAATCCGCGAGATAGCAGATAATGTTAAGCCCATGGTGCTCTCCCTCTCAGAGACGAAGATGAGCGCCCAACGATCACAGGAGTTGCGCTGGAGGTTGGGCTTGCCAAATGCCTTCGGTGTTAACTGTTCTGGCCTTAGTGGTGGTTTATGTTTGATGTGGAAAAATGAAGTTTCTCTGGATATCAAATCGTACTCAAAATACCACATCGATAGTTGGATTAACGACAACTCTTCGGCAGAGGGTACTTGGCGCTTCACGGGATTCTATGGGGACCCTGTTCGCTCTTGCCGCGGAGAGTCTTAGAGAATGCTATGCTTCTTGCGCAATGAAACTGACCTCGCGTGGCTTTGCGCTGGCGATTTCAATGAAATCCTCTGTGATCATGAACAATTTGGTGGCAATGATCGAGGGGAATGGCTGATGGAAGGCTTTCGGGATGTAATGTCTTATGGGGGGCCTCACTGATTTGGGATTTAGTGGCCTCCCGTACACCTGGGACAACCGCAGGGAGGGGCGGCACAATGTAAAAGTCCGCCTCGACAGGGCGCTTGCTGATGATGCGCTGCTTGATCAATTTGGCGATACAGCGGTGACACACATCCAGACGACAGAAAGCGATCACTGCACACAGTGTTGATCCGTTTACAGCACAGCGGATGGCTTCAAGGTCAGAGATGTGAAAAACCTTTTCGGTACGAGAACATGTTTTTTTAACAGGGAACAGGAGGGGCACGCCCCTACTGTGATTTTATTGAAAAATAGGAGTACAAAATACGAGAACATGTGGAGGTGCCATGAGACCAGTGCCGGCCCTAAGGTGGGCCAGGAGGTGCGACGGCCGAGGGCCATCGCGGGATGGGGGCCCAAGCCAAAGTATATAATACTTCATACCCTTTAGCTATAGTCCATTAGAATTAATGAGAAGATGCAGCGGCCCATTAGTAAAAGGAGTCGTCGGCCTTTTTCTTTCCAGGAGACAAGGAGCTGAGTCGCCAACACCCACACACGCGCACATAGCGATCTTGAGTCGCGACTTCCGGACTTTTGGCGAGACGCGAGACTGCGAGAGACGCAGCGTCGATCACTAGTTCACCATGCGATCACCAACACAGATCACCGAGACACCGATGCCCGAGTTCCAGTCTTCCAGAAGCCAGATGACGACGGCGACCAGGCAGCTGAGGCAGGGCTCGACGAAGACGACGACATATGATCTTGATTATTGCCTTCTGCCCTTTTTGTGATTTGTGAATCTTGGTTCTGAATAAGTTCATGTCCAAATTATCTAAGCCCTAGGTTTTTTTTCCTTGTTCAATTTTTGTCTAGTACTTTGTACTCATATAGTCATGTTTTTTTTGTAATTTAGGTCAGGTGTTAGAATTTTAGAATATTACCTAAGAAACATTTATCGAGAGGAGCCGTCGTGACGAGTTCGTTAGAGGGCCCTCAAAATCTAGGACCGGCACTGCATGAGACCTATGATCTGACAGTCTCCACAGCGTGGGCGACCGGCTGCATGTCCCTGGAGGCGATACACTCTAACCTGAAGAGTATGCAGGACACACTCAAATCCTGGGAACGTGAGCAGTTTGGTTCAGTCAAGGAAGAGCTCAGCAGGCTTCAACGAGAGCTGTAGATGATCAGATCAGACACCTTGCGCTCTGGGCCGACCAGCAGAGAGCGAGGTGTGATGAGCCGTTTGTCGGAGCTGCTAGCAAGAGAAGAAGTCATGGAAAAACAACACTCTCATGTGGAGTGGCTGTAGGCTGGAGATCGTAACACAAGGTTCTTTCATGCCAAAGCGAGGCAGCGTGCACATACAAATAAAATCACTGCTTTGCACCGACATGATGGTTCGATATGTACTGATCAAACTGAACTAGATATCCTTGCTGCTGTTTTTTATCACCACCTATTCTCGGCTCAGGAAAATTCCGACCCTGAGGAGGTGGTTGGTTTTGTCCCGGAAAAGGTAACTGATCTTCATAATGAGTTACTTTGCTCTCCTTTTACAGAGGCAAAGATTAGAGTAGCTCTTTTTATGATGAAACCAAATAAAGCTCCGAGGCCTGATGGTTTCACCGTTGGTTTCTACCAGCGGCATTGGAATTTGCTTGGGATGACATTTGCAGGTGAAACGTCGAGATGGCGGACTAGAGGGGGGTGAATAGTCATTTCTAAATTTAATCGCGTTGGCTAACCGAAACAAATGCGGAATTATAACAATCGGTCTAGCCAAGACTACACCCCTCTATCGAAGTTCACAAACACTTTATAAAGATCCTAATTAGGCAACAAAGTTGCTGGACTAGCTAGAGCTCACTTATTCTATTCTAGGAGCAAGGTCACATAAACCTATGCCACTAGTATTTTGCACATCGAGGAGCTCCTACACAATTCTAGTAAGCAAAAGCACAAAGCTCCTAAGCTCACTAGCAACGCTCAATAACATGGCAACCAATGTCAATTTAGAGAGCGTAAATACTTAGCTACACAAACTAAGCAATGTTACTAACAAGGTTACACAAACCAAATTAGCCACGCAAGAGAGCTACTTCTATACTACAAAAGCAAGAAGGTAACTAGTGAGCTACACAAGCAAACTAATTACAAAAGCAACTACACAAGCACAATGTATATAAAAGTAATTACAAGCTTGTGTAAGGGGATTGCAAACCAATGGGAAGAACAATGTTGACATGGTGATTTTTCTCCCGAGGTTCACGTGTTTGACAACACGCTACGTCCCCGTTGTGTCGACCGCTCCCTTGGTGGTTCGGCGGCGAATTGGCATCACCCGCCAAGCCCGCACGTCGGACACAGCAAGAACCTACCCCGAAAGTGAGGGTAGCTCAATGACACACTCAACTAGAGTTACTCTTCATGGCTCCCACAGGGCGAGCACAATGCCCCTCACAAAGCTCTTCTCCGGAGCACCACACAAGCTTCTTGCGGGCTTCGACAGATACCACCACCAAGCCGTCTAGGAGGTGGCAACCTCCAAGAGTAACAAGCACCACCGGCTTGTAACTCGATCACCTAGTGCCACTCGATGCAACCTCATGATGCAATCACACTAGAATTGCTCACTCACTCGATCGGATGAACACTATCAAGCTCAAGTGAGTTAGAGGGCTCCCAAGCACTACCACTTAAGCCACCAAGGATCTAGTGTGCTCAGCTCTACTAAGTTGTCGGCCAAAGGCCGACCAATGCTTCTATTTATAGCCCCACAGACTAAAATAGCCGTTACCCCTTCACAGGGCGTTTTTCGGGATGACCGGACACGTCGGTCAGATCGACCGGACGCACCTGGTCCAGCATTGTGTCGCCTCTGTTCAACCTCAGTCACCTGATTTCAACTGTCGGCTACCGCGCGCCAACGGTCAAGCGATGACCGAACGCAGTACAATGAGGATGACCGGACGCTGCGATGCTTGAGTCTGGTCATTTTCAGAGAGCTCCCCAAGCCTCTATTTTGCGACCGCACGCATCTGCTCCTATACAACCGGACGCAGACTAGCCAGAGTCCGGTCATTCCTAGAGAGGTCCCCGAGCCTCTAAATTGTGACCGGACATGTCAGGTTGGTCGTGATCGGACGCAGCACCTGAGTCCTGTCCTTCACCACCTACCACGTGTCATAGCTGCTCCTCGCGCCACGACATCAGCGTACGTCAGAGATGACCGGACGCGGCCCCTGCGCGTCAGGTCACTTTCAACACCAGCGTCTAGTAGAAGACCAAAGCCTGCGCCTTCATTGCTGCCACTTGACCGTACGTGTCGGTCTAGCCAAGGCCAGCGTCCGGTCACTCACAATGACCTCCTTCTGCCTCCTTTTCTTCACCAAGTTGATCTGCATATGCTCCAACTTCTTCTCCTTTGTAAATGTGCCAACACCACCCAGTGTACACCACCTTGTGTATGTGTGTTAGCTTTTCACAAACATTTTCTAAAGGAGTAGCCACTCAACTTGCCACGCCACTCTTTCCTAGCGACGATGCAAAGTTAGATCACTCGAGTGCCACTAGATGACTGATATGCAAACAAGTTTGCCCATCTTGATAGTACGACCATCTATCCTAAACCCTATCATCAACTTCTCTACACACCTATGACCGGTGAAATGAAATGCCCTAGGTTATACCTTTGCCTTGCGCATTCCATTCCATCTCCTCCAATGTCGATGCAACACAAGCACCAACACGATCAATAATGATATGATCCACTTTATATCATCATGTGATCATATTGGTTCATCGATCCTGACTTCACTTGCTTTTCACCGTTGCCTTCATCTATCGGTGCCAAGTTTTGCTCAAGCTTCGCCGCCACGCGGTCTATCGCTCCAAAGCCTTCAACTTGCCCTTCACGCTTGCAACCGATCCATCAAGCCAAGTCATGGATTGATCTTCTCCATCTTGATCACATGACTCAATGTCATGTCTCATGTGCAATGAGCTCCTCCATCATCACATGTGTGAGCTTTGCAACATCTCTGAGCCATTTCCACCTTCATGGCATATGTTGCTCACACACATGTATCTATGGACTAATCACTTGTGTATCTCACATAAACATAATTTGTCCACCTAGGATTGTCACTCAATTACCAAAACTACACAAGGACCTTTCAGCAGGGCAGTGTTGGCTTTCCTCAATGGTGACATCATGCCTAATGTGGTTAATGACACAATTCTAGTGCTAATAACGAAAGTAAAGAATCTTTAGGAACTAACACAATTTAGGCCAATTGTTCTATGTAACGTTTTGTATAAGATTTGCTCCAAGGTGATTGCTAACCGCCTTCGCATGGTGTTAAATGACATCATAACCGAAGAGCAATCAGCTTTCGTATCTAGGCGTCTTATTACTGATAACATCCTGGTGGCTTATGAAAGTATTCATTATCTTAAAAGGAAAAAAGGAAAAACTGGGGCTTGTGCTGTAAAGCTTGATATGGCAAAAGCTTATGATAGAGTTCAATGGGATTACCTCCGTTGCATCATGATCAAGCTAGGCTTTCATGTGAGTCTGGTGAACTTGATTATGAATTACGTGGAAACCGTTAAATTCTCGGTGAGGGTGAATGGCCATTTATCAAATGCTTTCTCACCCACACGGGGAATCAGGCAAGGTGACCCTATGTCCCCGTACTTGTTTTTGTTGTGTGCTGAAGGCTTGTCTTCCATGTTGAAACATGTAGGGTCTCAGTTTCTCTCAAAAGGAATTCGAGTGGGGATCCATGCTTCGTGGGTGTCACACTTGCTATTTGCCGAC
Source organism: Miscanthus lutarioriparius (assembly GCA_904845875.1). NCBI lineage: Eukaryota > Viridiplantae > Streptophyta > Magnoliopsida > Poales > Poaceae > Miscanthus > Miscanthus lutarioriparius. The sequence goes on from CAJGYO010000016.1 coordinate 38,766,824, forward strand.
AACTGTGTGGTCTTCACACAAGCAAGCGAGTGAGGTGGGACTTGCCTGGCAGAAATACTATGCTCCTACCAAGACGGGTCCGGCCAAATGGTGAATGTGGCAAAGTCAGTCATATTTTTTAGTGCTAATCATGACTCAGACATGAAAGAAGCAATAACTCCATGGGCATAGCCACGGAAGCCCTAGGGGAGAAATATCTTAGGTTGTCGATAGCTCTGGGGCAAAGTTCAACTGAGGCCTTTGAGCCGATCCCAATGAAGATCCAGGGTTTGATAGGAGGCTGGAGTGAGAAACGTCTAAGTGGAGCAGCTAAGGAGGTGTTGATCAAATCGGTAGCGCAGGCAATTACCACATACCCGATGAACTTTTCTAATGTGAGATCCATTCACTGGAAAAGATGGATGGATCTCACACTACCAAAGTGCCATGGCGGCATGGGGTTTCGAGATATCAAACATTTTAACATTGCTATGCTGGGGAAACAAGGATGGCGGCTTATGAACTCCCTTGATACGTTGTGTTCCTGTGTCTTGAAAGGAACATATTTTCCCAATGATGACTTTCACGTGGCTAAGAACAAGAGAAACTCCTCCCATACTTGGCGTGTAATTCTTGTAGACAGGAAGGCCCTCCATTGTGGTCTAATTCGGTGAATTGGAGACAGGGAAAATACAAATATTTGGCATGACCGATGGATACCGGGAGCAATAGATGGCAGACCGGTTTTCCCTAAGCTAGGGGCCTCGGTGTCTTGTGTCAGCGAGCTCTTGGCTGAGGGGGGCGGCCGATGGGATGAAGCAGCGCTTGATCAAAACTTGCTGGCTATGGATGCCCAATCCATGAAGATAATTTGTCTGGGATGATGCCAGGAGGATATCTGGACTTGGTCAGGTGAGTGCCATGGCCTATATACTATGCGCTCAGCATATCGCTCGCTGGTGGAGAAGGAGCTGTATGAAAGGGAACATGGTGAGGGTCAGACCTCACACTCGGCGGCAAACGATGACACGCATTGGCAAAAATTGTGCAAGTGCAAGGTCCCTCCAAAAGTCAGAGTATTCTGGTGGAAAGTTTCTCATGACTTCATGCCTTGTGGGTCCAATCTCCATCGCAAACATATAGAACCAATGGCGACCTGCGGCTTCTATGGAATGGAAGAAGAGACAACCTTTCACTCTCTCATAAAATGTGATTTTGCGGTCAGCTTCTAGGATAGGTTAAGAGCACCAACGGGTATCAAATTACCCAAACTCTGTCCTAGGACTTGGACTCATGATCTGCTGGAGAACTCATTCTGCAGTGAAGAAGACAGAGGTGTCATGTTGTGCGAAAAGTGGTCTCTATGGCAAAGTAGAAATGGCCGCCGACACGGGAGAAGACCCATAGAACCAGGTGCAGCTCTGGATTAGGCACTTGATGTCTACTGTCAGTTGGCTATGCCTAAGAAGGCGGTATTCAGCACGCACAACGGGTGGGTTGGTGTTCACCAGTGGTGGGATCTATGAAGATCAACAACGACGGTGCCTTTCTCTAGGTCTCGTATATAGGTGCAACTGGAGCGGTGATGCGTGGCTGCAATGAACTGTTTTGGGCAGCGTCAACTCGCTGGCTTGACTCGATGGGATCGGCGCTGCTGGCTGAAGCAGAAGCTTTGCAAGAAGGAGTACGTTTGATCCTGGAGGGTACTAGGGAGAATGTCATTTTAGAGACCGACTCTCAAGAATTGGTCTCGCTTTGGAATAACAAGTGCAAACATTGTTCAGAAGTCATGACAATCCTTGGAGATATTGAGGAGATGACCAAAACCCTACCCTCCACTAGAGTTGTCCACACACAAAGAACAACGAACTATGCAGCTCACCTTTGCGTGCAACATGCCTTAGCTTGTACTCAGTCTTTCCTTTGGTTGAATCCACCTAGCTTCTTGCTGCAATGTTTGCAGTTCGATTGTAACAACTCTATTTAAGTTAATGAAGCATTGATTCCAAAAAAAAGTTCCTAGCTTTATGGCCAAACATTTAGCAATAATGTTCAAGCTGCAAGGTTAGTGCCATGAAGTAACTATGGGATTTGCAATATTTCCGATAAACATATGCATCCACAACCATTCTCCTATAAAGTTTGGTGACAAGGATTAAGAGATGGTTGCGATCCTCGTAGAAGCATGTGGCCCTAAGCAACATGAACTCTAGAGACTCCAAAAGTGAGCATGAATCAAAAGAGGTTTTGAAAGCGAAACTTTCATGCTTGTAAGTGGAATCTTTCCTCTTGGATTCCAGAGTTGGTGCTACAGGGATGTCCATGTCAATGTTTTCTTTCTTACAAGATATATTGTGTAGGGCAACATTGAATCTCAACCACTATCGAGAACAATGTTCTGGTGGCCAGAGGGACACGGCTCAAGTTCGAGCGAGGGTGACGATGATAGTTTAGTTTCATAAGCAAGCTTAGGTGAAACGAACAAAGATGTAAACTTCACCTCCTCGAACGGGTTACGGATGGGTTGCTGCTTTGCCTTTGGACTTTCGGGACAAGGGATAGGAGTGGCAGAAGCGGTTGTTCCCAAATTTTCATCAAGGCCCCCATGGAAAGGTTTTTCTTGGATAAGATTTTCCAAAGTGTAGCCTACAAGAATATCAAACTCAAGGATGGCAAAGATATGGATGTCTATGAAAACCTCAATTTTGTCAATTTCAATGGGCACGCCCCTGGCAATCCCATAATACTCCAAAAATAGTCCCAAAAGACTTTTGAAGAGTTTATTGGCCGGGACTAGAGCCATGTTACCCAAAAGGTTTTTCGCTAGAAATTCTGACATGATACTAGTCCTGATTGTGGGGTTGTGTATGGCTTCTATGTTTGTTCCCCTTAACAAACAAGGCATGACTGTGGAAGGTGAAAGAATCTGAATTGTTTTGGAAGAACGTTTCACTTCCATTAACCATTCCTTTAACGGTTCGATCTTGGGGGAAGCTACCTCATGAGGATTGTGCTAAAAGTGTTTTGAGGTATTGCCATAATCCTCAAATTTGATAGGGAACTCCGAAGGATGAATTACTCGTTCCTTCGGTGTTCGTGGTTCGGGTGAGGGCTCATTAGTCAAACCTAGCGATGGTATGTGTTTGGTCTCGACTGATGAGGACTCCTCAACACTTGACATGACTTTTGCCTGGAGGGGTTTGGTTCCTATGATGGAAGGAGTGTGTCTATGTATGAAATTTTCAAGGAATTCTACTTGTTCTGTCATAGGTTTGTGTGTGAAATGGCCTCTGGCAGTCACGCCTATGAATAGGTCAGCATCTATGTCAAGACCCGAACAAAAGAGACATAAAGTCATGCCATCGGGTAAAGACAAATCTAAGCCAACTTGTATTAACATTGAAAACCAGGCCTAGGCTGCACCTATAGATTCCTTCTCGAGTTGCTCAAAGTCGAGGATTGCCCTTGGTAGAGAGCCGATACGGGACGTGGGAAAAAATGCAAGACAAAACTTGTCTTTAAGTTCATCCTAGTCCCCATTCGTACATTCTACGGCAAATGTGTACCATTGTTTCGCCTTCCCTATGATGGAGAAAGGAAATAATTTCCACCTTAGTGTTTCCTGTGTCATGCTTGAAATGCTCAGGCACAAACACATCTCCTCAAACTCTAGCAGGTGATTGCAAGGGTTTTCACTATCAAGCCCAGAGAAGGGTTGTGCTCGAACCATGGTGATCAAGCTAGGGTGGAGTTCACCGCCAGATGAAAGGTTTGGTTTTAGTGGTGGCTCAGTGAACTCGCCCTTTGAAGCGGATGGATAAGGATTTGAAGTTGGCTTCATGATAGAAAAGATAAAAGAAAATATTTTTGTTTTTATAAAAAGAAAGGATACATATATGAGGACGAACTAGGTTCAAAGAAAATAATAACCGTTCCCCGTCAATGGTGCTAGAAAACTTGTTGGTATTTCTTAACGTTTACAGAAAGAATCCGCAAGCATACAGAATTGCTGTTGTAGCTTTCACCCAGAAGTATTCAGGGTATCGTATTTCCACAGGGAATGGAGGCATTTCTTCTAGCTAATTTGTCCAAGGACAACACAAGGATAGCTGATAAGGGTAGAGAAGGATTCCTCTAGCTTAGGGTCTAAGGATAGATAAATTCTACTTCTACTTATTTACTTCGGTCATCGGATCACACCTGATCAGCTAGGTGATGCCAGCCTCTAGCTCTATGCCATACCCGAATGTGGGGGATTACAAGAGACGGATATGGCTATCACCACCTACCGCCTAGCCCTCAACCGGAGAGTACGAGGCAAACGAAGGTAGCCTCTTGCCGAGACACCACATCTGTGTTATTGACTACAACTCTAGTACGCTAGCAAGGGTTATCCATCTTTATTAGGGCCCTTCTATTAGAGCATCCACCACGGGGATGGACGGCGAACCCGCAAGCAAATAAAAGTATAGCTTAACTTATCAAAAGACTTTCATAACCAAAGGAATCACCAACACTTACTAAATACCTGTTGAGGTACTGTTTACTCCAAAATTTGGGAGAAGAACGTAGGAATTCAAAGCCTTCCAAGATCATGCCAAACAAGGAATCGATTGCATAAGGATGGATATCAGCTGTAGCACCCGGTTTTAAAGACAAAACCAGATACACACTATATGTGAGCTCAGGAAGTTAAATCTCACATATAGCCACAAATATGGGTAATATCAAGAGACAATACTTATTACATAACGTATTAGTAAAAGGAAAATAACCTTAGAGTATAGACAGCGGAAGTCGACTCCGATCTTCAGACGAAGACTCCAAATCCACAGGGACGACTGACTGGTTGACCACAAGCCTAACTCCTCCAAACCAGTAATCTGGTACCCATCCAGGATTTTTATCCAAAGTATAGAAAAGTAAAGCAAGCATAAGTACATGTTGTACTTAACAATTATATCATGGGGTTCATGAGGCTCAAAAGGCTGACACTGGTTTAACAGCGATTAGCTTTAATAGGTCATCTTTTTAAGCAATTGAGTGGCAAAGAATTTATCATTCCCATAAACACATGATCAGGTAAACATGATTAATGAATAGAATAAACAATTGATCATTAGCTTAATTATCCATTAGTGGTCATCTCTATTCCATAAGGGTCCGAGGCCGCTCGTGACCGTGAGCACAGCTGTTATAATAGTTTTACACTCTGCAGAGGTTGTACACTTTCACTGTGAGTCGTGATTTATCCTTTCACCCGAGGTAGCTAATCTCTTGACCCACTTCCAAGAAAGGTCGGCAGGGTTCACTATGAAGCCTTTCAAAGGTTCATCTAACAAGTTAGGGCCACTAGGCGTATGTGGCCCTTCTCTAGGAGTGGCACGCGTGGGCATCGCAGCACGGTACACACATCCTAGCAGTAAAGGAAACATACCCTCATGCGCCATAAAGGTAACCAGTAACAAGCTAGAAAAGGTCCTTATACTGAGCTAAAGCTAGAGCCATATAGCCCTCACAGCTGTACTATAAGTCCCAGATGATCGCTTACAGATAAATCCTTATGGAGAGGAATCTGAAGCATTTAGAAAGTAGCTAAATACTCCAGCCCCCTTTTTCCATGTTGCTAAAAAGTCATGTTTTAATGTTTATTGCATATACCATTAGTCAAGTTACAAGATCATGGTTTAGTTAAGCACTAGCAAAAACTATCCCAATGCAATATCCCAAAGGTATCAAGGTACAAGATATCAAATATCTAGGATATCCTTATTGGCAACAAGGTAGACATATGCAATATGAATTAAATGATTAAATGTAAATAGGTAACAAGGATGGTCCCATGGTATACTTGCCTTACACACCAATCCTTTGGTAGCTTTAATCTTCAACGTCCTTCTTCTGGATCACCTCGTATATCTCACCGACTAGACGTAATCGTAGAACACCACACAAACATCCAAACACATACATGCATAGCATATAATTGCATCTATATCAAAACAGTACACCAATCATAGAAAAATAAGTAAAAGAGTTTGAAACAAGATTCTACATATGAATACGAACACACAGTCGCGAGAGGCACGCTAATCGAAGCTACAGTTGAAAAGTTGCAACTACCGAGAGATTTGCTTAGTACGTGGAAAAGAAGACTATAGGCTTCATTTATGTTAACTATATGAATTCATATATAAAAGATATTTATAAATAATATAGATTAAATTAAGTCAATTTTAGAGTTGAATTGTAAACTTAAAGTAAAACAAATCATATTTTATTTATAAAATCCCGTTGCATAATCATTAATCAAGATATGATTTAAACTATGATTTTTATGAAATAGTAATATAGTAAACATCATTACTAATGCGTAGATCTCGTCATTATAAAACAAACGCAACTTGAACGGACTATTTTGGAGTTAAAATGAATAAGTTATGATTTAAACAAGTTTTACTTTAGTTAAATAATAGATTAAATCTACCCATGAATTTTAAATATTGAAAACATGTCTAACAGTTGTATAAACATGTACAAAATGTAAATACGATCCTAACGCAATTCGAACAGGTCAAATCGGACTTAAAACGCAAAAGTTACGCATGAAATAAGGTTCAATGACATTTTTGTAATTAATTGAACTCAAATTTGAATCTAAACTAATTAATTATGAATTTTAAATGCTAACTGGACTGTGGGCACTAATACTCAAAACTACAGGGGCTAAAACAGAAGAAAACAGGACCTAAAAGAAATCATTTTGAACTGATTTGGAATGCGGGTTGATTCTACGAAAACAGGAGGACTTAACTGCAAAACGTGCGGCTTGACTACTGGTTGACTGTGGCTGCTGACTAGGCAGCCACATGGCAGCACGCTGTTGGCATGGTGTGCCACGCGTGCGGTGGATGCGGTGCACTGGCGTCGTGGACCACGTCCACGAGTCCACGGTGGACCAGTTACTTAACCAACCGGTGGATCTAATCTTGGCCGTTCGTGCTAGATCCGACGGTGAGAGACACACGGGAGAACTCCGGCAGCGGCACGGCATCACTAGCGAGCCCGCCATGGCCGGCGGCGAGCCGCACGCTACGGTGAACATCAGGGGGGGGGCGATTCCGGCCATCCCGTGACAAACTGAGCGCACCTAATCGATCTTCAAGCTCTCACGAACATGCTGGACTGCAAACCGAGGCGGGGGACACGTCAGGGTGCCATCCCACGGCGGCGCCATTGCCGGCGGCATCGGGTGCTCTCTATTACGGCGTTCTAGGGCGCAATACGATGAACGGAGGGCATAGGGAGACGGAGAAGCTCACTGTGAAGTCAACAGGGACGGTCGCGGCATCCGAGAAGGCTCCGACGGCTTGGGTTGACGGTGGCGGTGACTGGAGAGAGGAACACGGCGTGGGTGAGTGAAATTTGAGCGAATCAGGGCCAAAACGAGGAATCGACGGTACCTACGGGCGCGGCGGAGTACGGCAGAGCTTCTAGGCATGTCGACGACGTGGATTCGGCGCCGGAGCGGTGGATTACAGAGCGGCGGTGGCGAGCTCGAGCGGCGAACAGAGAAGGGGCAGAGGGGAGGGCTTGGCTCGGTCTTTATAGGCAGGCGGGGCTGTGGCGTAGAAGGAAGGGGAGTGGGATACGGCAATTTCAAATACTTGCCATGTGGGTGCGGCGGGCCATCAGCTTGCCGAGCATGGCAGCGCCATCAACGGAAGCAAGAAAGGAAAGGAGACAGGGGAAAGAAGGAAGGGGAAGAAGGGAGCGGGGCCGGCTGACGGGTGGGCCAGTGGGGCAGTGAGGGAGAAGGGGGCGGCGCTTGCAGGCGAGCGTAGGCGCGCGGGGCAGGCCGAGCAGAGCGGGCCACCAGCTGGGTCGCGGTGCTGCGGTGCGCGCGGAAGAGAGGCCGAGGGGCGCGGGACTGGGCCAGGCGAGCAGCGGGCCACATGCGGGGAAGAGGAGCGGAGCAGGCCAAGGGGAAACTGGGCCTTCGAGCCAAAATTGAGAGAGGGGAGGTTTTATTTTTTTCCAAAACCTTTTTCTTTTCTTAATTCAAAACAATTTCAAATACGAACCAAATCGACTATAAATACGATTCAAAATACACTTTTTAGTTCAAACATAAATGAACAAATTTTGGGTAAGTTTTCCGAGAATAACTTTTTAAATTCTTTTATTTTTCTAATTTTTTTTCTTTCTTTTCTTTTATTTGAAAGCAATTTTTAATTTCATTTCAAGAGTATTTTAACCATTTGACTTTTCAATTAAAACCACTCAACCAATAAAATCCAATGCAATGGCATGTATGCTCAAACATGTTACTACCTTATGATGAATTTTAATTTAATGATTTTTTTTCCTAAATTTTATGAGCACAAAAATTTCAACTTAAATCATTTAAACTCTATTTCAAAAGAGGCAATTTTTAGGGTGTTATATTAGCAGATTCAGATACGACTCTAGAATCGGCTCTCTTTGAATAACGTCAGCAGATAACGATGATGAGCTACGGTTGGCGCCAGGGAACTACATATCGGACTCTACAAAAAGGAAAAGATTAGGGTCCAAGTTATCTTAAGATAGGAATGTTTTCTTCTATACCGAAGATTGTAATGAGTCGTACTCGCGTAGGATTCATGTTTAGGCTCTGGGTATAAATATTGGACCCCAGCTATTGTAAAACACACAATCAATCAAATACAAGTTACTTACTTTTTTAGGCTCTGGCCACTCCTTAGAAGTAGGAGTAGAGTAGATCTCGACGAGTTCTTCAGTGAGCAGGGCTGCATCGGTCCTACCGACCTCTGGCTTATCTATAAGTACCGTCATGGCTTATATTTTTGTTCGTACGGCTGCATCGATCCGGTCGACCTCCACTATGACTCTGGTATAAGCTAGTTATCGACTCTTGTCTAGTTCAAGTACGTCTGCATCGATCCGGTCGACCTCCACTGCTCGAACTAGATTAAGGTCAAGTTATTGGCTCTATCTAAGGGTGGCGTCCTTCAGGTAGATTCATTAAGTTACCGATCTTGCTGATATTTTCATTGTCATTAGCTTACAGCAACATCAATTCGCCCGGTCGAGATTGAACTAGATCGGCATCATATCCTTTAGATCCATCATTCGTTTGTTACAACACGATATTATCTACCTTGAACGACGGTTTATGTTTCATTGGCTGTTTTACTTCGATATTGATCGCGCATAGTTCGAGGTTAAGGCACGTATAATCTTAAAGAGGTCTGCTGGCTAGTTGAGTCTAGTTTATGGTTCACCATTATGGCTGTAATGATCCGGTCGATCCCCACTGATGGCACTTGTAGATTAGAGGATGTTAGTAGATCTGTTCCTGGTTAGGCTTGACCTTAGTTGTTTGCTATGTCTGCATCGGCTAAATAGCCGATCGCCTGTGCGTTAACGCCTACGACATGTTTACATGATTCCATTAAGCGTGAGTAGATCTGTGTGCTTTAAGGGTTTGATTCGTTGTCTTTTTCACGGCTGCATCGATCCGGTCGAACCCCACTATTAGGGATAGCGGGTTGAGTCTGAGGAGTTCACAGGTTTGTTCATGTGAAATAGTTGATTGTTCACACGCTGTAGTCCTTTTCACCTGAACGGTTATTTTAGCCGATTCATCTAAGCCTTCACGTATAGCATATCTTTCGTAAAGCCTATCGAAGTACGGTTGTGTTTGTGGATTCTTTGGTTTTGGTTTGTTACTATCATCATAGCTGCCATCGATCCGGTCGAACCTCATAGTTGGTGATAACAGGTTAGATTTAGAGCGTTTATAGATCCGTTCGTATCAGATAGTCGATTCGCTCGTGTGCTATATCTTTTTCTGATTAGATTCATCGGCTCAATGGTGTACACTAGCAATATCTGTCTAGCTAATGATCTTATTTACCTATATGTGTACTGTACCTATCAATATGAAATTAATCTCTACTCATAAGCTTTATAGTCCGTAACAACCGATTTCTATGTGGATCGGCTATTCAGTCGCTCTTACCGTATGGCTGCACCCGAAGCGGCACACTTGGAACTATCTGGGCATAGACCGGCATGTTCCACCTTAAATTACTGATAAACTTTCTCTCCTTGTCAATTGTAGGGTCAAATTGACTGGCACGTCTTGGGAGGAGTACGCAGGATCGACCATCCCTGCGTTGAAGCCAGGCGAATCTCCAGCTCCATCGAGTAGACCCTTCTGGCTTGCTCATGTGCCTCGACACGATTGACATGTTTTAGCGCCGACACATGTTCTGGCACGCTCGGTGGGACCCCAGAATTATCATGGCGGCTCACAACAACAACGACATCCTTATGGTACCTTATGAATACCTACCTGACGGAGATAAAGATGTCATCAGCAAAGCTATGGAAGAATTTTAGAACAAGTGTTTGTTGTCCTACACCAAAATACGTGACAATACAATTGTTCAGAAATATCCACTACCAATAGTTCTGTTGCATGGGCAGACAGATGCAGATGAGACTAAAGACAGGTGTTTCTTCACAGAAGCTATAAACAAATATGTTCATGATGCCATATCGAACCATAATGAAATTTTCTTGAATACATTCCATAACACCATGAAAGAGGTGTTTCATGGGTTTCTAGTTGATCAGGTTGGACCGGCTTATTGCAACATTCCACATCCATCGACTCAAGGGACTAATCAAGCTGGTACTAGCCATCAAGAAGCAGCACTAGCTGGTAATGATGATGTCTAGGTAGTTCAGAGCTCATCTGAGCAAATTCAAGGTGCTACTATAAATTAGATATAGTATAATTCTAGATCGTCAGTGCAGCATGTGCAACAGCCGGCGGGGCAAGGTCAAAACCAGATGATTAATTTTGGCACATCAGATCACATACTGTCATCGGCTCAAAAAATAGCACCATCAATTCAAAGGATCCATAGAGATATAGATCCTAATGTCTATAACCAGAGACTTCAAGCAGCAAACCAATAGAGGACCCAGCAGATAGAGATTCCATAAGGGTATCATTATGACATAGATTACAATACTCTTCACATGATTCCAAATCCAGGGTACCAAGGTACCCGAAATTTTAATCCACAAATGGGTCAGCAGGTGTAGAGAAATCCAAATTCAAATACTAATGAGTTATTATTGAGAGTGACCAAGATGATGAAGAATCAGTCTGGTCTGAAGCCAAAAGGGCTGACCTTCTCGTACAAATGCCCATATTTAGAATGGTACGATTTGGTCGCTCTTCCTACAAATTATAGGCTCCCAGAGTTTGCCAAGTTCAATAGCCAAGACAGCACAAGCACAATAGAACATGTCAGTCGATATCTTACACAATTGGGCGAGGCATCCGTTGAAGAGGCCCATCAAGTTTGTTTCTTCTCCCTGTCACTGTCAGAGCTAGCCTTCACTTGGTTTTCATCACTGCCAGTTAACTCCATTGCCATCTGGGCTGACCTAGAGAAGAAGTTTCATACATATTTTTACACTAGGACAGGAGAAAAGAAGATTACCGATTTGACAACTATAAGGAAGAGAACTAATGAATCAGGCACTGAGTTTCTTCAGAGGTTCCGAGAGACTAGAAATTTGTGCTTCTCATTAAACTTGGCTGATGATCAGCTAGCTGCTTTGGCCGTTCAAGGAATGTTGCCAACATGGAGAGAGAAGCTGCTGGGACAAGAGTTTGATAACTTGGGTCAATTGGCTCAACGAGTGGTAGCGCTCAATAGCTAGTTCCAGAATATGCGCAGAGATACCTGATTCCAAAAAAACACCACAATGGCTGAAGCTTATAATCCATATTTAGTCGATGACAGCTATGAGGATGATGAAGAAGAAGAGGTTGCCGTGGCTGAATGGAATTGGGGCATAAAGATAGTAATGGTGCCAAATCCTTGGGGAAGGGGAGTCGAGGAGAGCTATGACTTTGATGTCACCAAATTAGACAAGCTCTTCGATTTCTTGCTTGAGCAGGGACAGATCAAGTTGCCCGATAATCATGTTATGTTGCCCCCTGATCAGTTGAAGAATAAGAAGTTCTACAAGTTTCATAACGCTACTTCTCATTCCACTAATAAATGCAGAGTTTTCTGGCAGCATATATAGAGGGCTATTCAGCAAGGGAGGCTCAAATTTGATACGCCTTGGAAGATGAAAGTTGATGATAATCCTTTCCTAGGAGATCAAAACATGGTCGATGCTAGGCTACTCAAAGGAAAGACTAAGGTCCTGACATCAACCAAATCAAGAGAAACTAGAACAGTCGATCCTGAGATGCAAATATCGGCTGACAAATACAGAGAAATTAAAAGACGCCGCGATAAGCAAAAGAGCCGATATGAGTAGGGAGGAATGTCAAAAGATAGGGTGACAAAGCCGCGGGTTACATCTCGAATTCTGTTGAATAAATGGTAGTGGCAGAAGGAAAAGTATTATCAACATTGGTTAGAAGAGCAAGAATACCAGCGTCAACAGGAAAAAGATAGGTATGAAAGAAGGCAAGCTGAATCACATTGAAATTGTCCTTTCTTCAGACATTGCTGGAATGAAGGTTTGAAATTGCCTACCAGAAATAACTATCCAGAGTGCAGCGAACAATATTGGGAGTTTAGGCAATCTCAAGCCAACCGCTGGTCTATCCATGCTCAAGATACGTATCATCATAATAACATGGATCGGCGCTTAAAAAATAAAAGTGTTCATGATCGGCTTAGAAAACGAGTTGTTGACCAAGACTGGGCTGATTATGAAGAAGAAAGCAACGAGAGACAATATGTTTGGCAGGAAGGGCAATGGTGTCCAAGAGGTCTGATAAGGAGTTAGAAATGAAGAGTGCAACGCCTAAGGAACAGAGAACTGGAACAGGCTCAAGCATCCGGTAAACCTCAAATATGGCATGCTAAGCAAACAGCTGATAGAAGGCAACCATCGGCTAATATTCAAATGGCTTTTCTGTTGCCATCAGAGTTCAGAGCTCTAGTAGATCAAGAAATTTACTCAGATTTTGATGGATTGGAGTATGAAGAGATAGTTGCCAAGTTGATAGTTATATAGCAAGCTATATTTGATAAATCAGTCAAGCATCGACACTTAAAGGCTTTATATGTAAAAGGTTTTGTTAATGGCAAGTCGATGAACAAGATGTTGGTGGACAGAGGTGCTTTTGTCAATCTCATGCCTTACACCACTTTTTGTAAACTTGGCAAGGGACCAGGAGATTTGATTGAAACCGACATGATGCTTAAGTACTTTGGGGGGGAATGCGTCTAAGACCCGAGGGCAATGAATGTTGAACTAATAATCGGGAGTAAGACTCTGCTCACCACGTTCTTCATCATCAATGGAAAAGGGTCATATAGTTTAGTCCTTGGTCGTGATTGGATTCATGCAAACTATTATGTGCCATCGACCATACATCAGTGTTTGATTAATGGCATGGAGATGATGTCGAGTTGGTTCACGCCGATGAGTCCGTGATAATCGCAACAGCCGATCTAGTGTACTGGGAGCTAGAAGACTTCGAGTGTTTTTCTAGCAAACTATGGGAAGGATGCTTCATCAAGATCAGTAATGAAGGCCAATAGCCGATCCAAGCAATCGGCTTTGAGAGTTTGTTTTAGTGGATAATCATAGCTTCGCGTCAGCCGTTGGATTAAGGAAAACAAGCATTGGTCCTGGAGATAGGCTTAGGGCGACGTATGTGAGCGCTAAGTCAAATCCTAAAGTGCAAATCAGAGTTGATAGATCTATTAAAGGAAGTTTTGTTTCCCTTAATGAGATGCTTGGCCTGGATCAATCGGTCATTCAACCATTGGTCTAAAAATTTATAGTGCAATCTATCAATAACGATCGATGAAAAATAATTGGATGTTACCCTAGCGTTTGATCAACACCTGACAGCCGATTCGTTTAGTCATCGGCTCTAATGACCGATACCAGAAGGGTATCGCCTCTAGTTCAAAATATAAGCCTGAAGATGTGAAAGCTGATACGATATGTATCGCCTATAGAGTAAAAAAACAAAGATAGGCATGACATATACAAGGCATTGCACTGAGACACGTTCATGGAAGAGCAAGAAACTTTGTTCATTAATTCGCCCTGTGTACAAACTAATCAAAGACCTTGTTCACCACATCCTGAGCAAATGTGATGTCCACAATGGCCTCAGCCGCGTCGATGAACTCTTCGATCAGATCTTCATGCTCCTCGGCACCATCACCCATCGGGAAGCCAGTCTCCATGGCGTGGAGTTCGTACCCAGTTTGGACTTGCTCCATGGCTAGCGCCACCGATGCACCGTGATGGACAACATGGAGAGCAATCTCCTAGACGCAGACTGGGACGTCATGAAGACGGGCGTTGATGAGGGAGCCCCAGGCATTGACGGCATCCACGGCTCCGTTCGCCGCCAGTTGAAGGGACTCCAACTGCACCGTCAAGGCTAACGATCATAGAAGTAGGAGACCTATCAATATAAGGGCAACGGAGATCAGAATAAAGGCATTCCTGGAATTCATCTTATCCACCATCGTGGCATCGGACTCGGCCAGCCATGCCCGAACGGCACTGGCCTCCTCTTCGGTGGCGTGAAGGGCAGCCTAAGAGACCCCAAGGCGGATCTCAAGTTGACCATTTTCCTGAGTTGCCTCAGAATAATGGTTATAAGCCGCCCTCCACTCTCGGAGGAAACGCTGAGCATTGTCGCCGTTGTTCGAGTCAGAGGAATTCGACGATGAGGCCGACACAGAAGATGCAGCATTAGAGGGCGCGCTGGCCCTAGGAAGAGGATGAAGACTGTCATTCAAAACAAATCTATAGACAAATCAGAATAGTTCATCATCACAAACAGAACATATCAATCTCACCTCATGCGTCGCAGGCGCTGGTTCATCGGCATGGCTTCATCTGGAGTTTCCTCCGCTGCACGTTTGCCGCGGTTGTCCTCGCCGACCATGGAGTTTGTTTGGGTCTACAAGAAGAGGGGAGAAAAATGCTACAGAGTCTATGAGGGCAGAGAAATGCAAAGGAACAGGAGCGGTTGTGGATGTAGATGTGTTCGAGGCCAGAGCCCTCGGCTGGTATTTGAAGCCACGGAGCAAAGAGGTGGATGCCTCAGGACGTGCTAAAGGCAACCGTAATTAATAGAAGGCGAAGCGCCACCTCACTAAAACCAAAGAGAATATGGTGCTAGGAGACTAAGGACAGAAGATCAAGGGGTTCTCTTAATAAAGGCCATTTTTTAGGCTTAATTGGATTAAGATCAGAAGTCTAGAATCGGCTATTTTCAAATCGGTTCTTTAGCCGAAACAAGAAGTACAATTAGGCGATAGAGAGTATGATTACCATCGATTCTACACAAGATATATGATACATGAATTACAAGTCTAGAACATCCTGGATTGCTTTCAATACTTCTAGCTGGATAGCATCAACTTTGGTGATTTGTTGCTTATCTTCTTTGGCTGATCTAGGAATGTTCTCGAGGCTACTTCGGATAGCTCTGCCTCCTTTGACTTTGGCCAGCAGTTCCTATTTCTTTTGTTTGATGGCATCGGGTATTTGAGCTAGGGTGGATTTATGACGATCGATGGTAGCCTTCATGATTTCTAACTCCTTGAGTTCTGCACGCTTGATTTCCAGTTGAGACAACTCTGGGTCGATCCTGAGGGAAGAATTCTTCAAATGATCAATCGGCTGTGTCAGCCCTTTGGCCTCTTGCCTGTTGGAGTTCCTCTTGGCCAGTAAAGTTTCACGATCGGACAGATTCCTCTGAGCCTTTTTCACCTTCAGGACCTGATCTTCAAAGATAGATAAAGGTGACAAGACTCTAGAGAGAGATAGAGATGGATTACCCTTAATGGCCAAAAAGACTCTCTGTATTGAATCAATGTCTTGGACCAAATCGGTTATATTCTTCTCAAACATTAGCAAGATATCTCTTAGCTGATTTTTGGTTTCTTCTGACAAAGCTTCCTTGGAGGATGTGGCTGATGATCTGATTTCATCCTAATCAAGATACTCCTCAAGATTGAAAGAGTAGCTCAGGGCTAGAAGATTGAGGGCCTATGTAAAGAAAGTCATGATTAGGAGGTTTGAATCACTTTATAGCAAAATAGATGGTGAAAAAGGACTACAGTACCTTCTCTGTAGTAGCCTCTATCTGAAGAGGAGGAACAACCAATGATGCACCAGTAGTATCTGGTTGAATCAGCTCTGGGCTTTTAGCGCTGGTATCTACAATATCAAGGAAAATTTTTAGTTCATAATTATTGTAGAAGGATAAAAGGAACATATAACTTCCTTACCATCAGTTGTATGCCAAACTAGGGAATCGACAGTCTGAGTATCGACAGCAACAAGATCACCCTCAACGATGATAGGATCATTAAGTGGACTATCAGGCTCCTGCTCTCGCATAGGTGTTTCCTCAGGAAGTATCTGGCATGATAAGAAGTCAGATTAATGATAAAGAATAAAACTCACATTGTCTGCTGTTGTGGAAGCATCGGTTATTTCAACCGAAATCGGCTCCTTTTTAGGATCGGCCAATGAGGGTTCATTTGGTGCTGAATCAAACGCCTGAGATAGCAGCTCCGCACCCAAAGCAGATTGGGACGCAATGCTCGATAACTGTAAAGGAATAGGATTAGAAGTTGAATATCAGTTCGAGAAGAATATGGATTGTTTACCTGAGCAGCTGATGGTCTCGTCCTACGGAGTCTTTTTCCAGTAACGACTTTCTTGGTCGTCCCTTGGACCACCTTGCGCTTTGAAGATTGATAAGTCACAATCATGGGGACAGCATGAGTTTTCATTAATTTCTTCAATGAAGGTGCGGCTGATCCTATTCTTGAGACTGGGCATGGTGGCTTATAATCTATAGGGTACCCCTTCCTATCCAAGCCTAGAGGATTGAATTCAGCATCCTAAAAAGATCGGCTAGAATAGTTAGCAAGAAAGTTCATCGAATAATTTCCTGAGAAAGAGATGGTAAGTTACCTCTTTGTTAGAGGCAAATTCCCCATCCAGAGCTATGCACAAAGGGTGGACCAATCCACATAAAAGATGGGAGCGCCATTCTTGCCACCAGGAGTTAAAGAGAGTGGAAGAGAGGCTAACTCTGATCCAGTCATGCACGCAAAGGGAAGGGAGATCTGATCCCAATTGAAAGACTTTAGAGGCTTCCATCACCTCATTGATATCTTCTCTTGGCTTCAGTGTGTTTTTGAAGAACAATTGAGGAGGGAGTTGACCAAAACTGAACTGGCGGGCTATGAAGGATGGATTGTAGAACTCATAAGTTGGAAGGTTGCCTGGAAGGAAGGAGCCTGTAGCCATTTCGCCACGACCATGATGAAATTTGGCTAGAAGAACGCAGGGCTTGATGGAGTTAAAGATTGCAGCCACCGTCTCATCCAAACAGCCTGATTCAAATCAAAATTTGAATGGGAAGATCAGCTCATTGTTCTCATCTTCATCATATGGTAGCCAACTCAGGATGTCTGCATCAAACCCTCTGTAAAACTTTTTGAAGAGATGGCCAATGTCGATATCGATTATTATGGTCGATGCAGCCTCACCATAGCTCATGCACTGATGGGTTCTTCCTTCCTCGCCTCTATATTCCTCATCAAAGTTGGAAGAAGGGAAACTCAGGCTTCTAAGATTAGGCCTTACAATCTTATGCATATACAGGTTGAGCCACAGTTGTATCGACCACCAAGGGCCATTGATAGTATGCACTGGTTCGTTCTTCAGTAATTGGGCAGTTACCTGGTACATCAGATGATAAGCAGCTCCTAGCAGATACTTTCCAAGGGGGATACCCTTGCCTACTGTCAGATTCTCTACCATAAGCTTATGATTGTAAGTTGGACCACAAGATAACCCATAGAAGATGAATCTCTCCAACCACATATTCAGAAAGGCCACATATTCCCCCTCACTAATAATTGATTCATCTCTAATATGGTTCAAAATATTACTTGCCCATCCCATGTAGTCTGATATTTTGGCTAATTTCTTGGAACCAGCACTCAAGTATTCATAAGGCTGCATTGATCCAGTTATTCTAAGGCCGGTCAACATATAAACATCGGTAAGGGTAATGGTCATCGGGCCGTGACCAAAAACAAAAGCGTTTAGGGCATTGGACCAGAAATAAGATGCGGAAATTAAGAGTGAATCATTCCTCTCCATCCCAGACAATGAGAGTGTCAAACATTGATTCAAATCATACACCTCCCAATCTCCGACCTTTTTCTCGGATACCCTACGAAACCAATCTCTCCACCCCTTGGGCATTTTAGGCCAGTTTCTGAAGGGAGTTTTGATATTCCAGGAGGACGAATCCACTACATACTGTTTGAAGAGGATTTGGTTGGTTTCTTGATGGATTAAATCAGATGGATCAGGGTCACCCATAGGCCCAAGAAAATAGACATTGGAAGCAATAGCTGATGGAATCAAGATTTTGTTCCTCATTTCCTAGAAATCGAATGAAATAAATTTAAGGAGAAAAGAAATACAGGGTAGTGGCCGGTACTTGGAGAATGGGAACTTGGAAGGCATACCTCAAGGACATGGTCGCTGGTCGCCATTAAAGCCGAAGTAGATTTGAGTCTGATGAAGAATGCTTGAATAATGGCTTGATAGAACAGAGGATTTGCAAGGGTTTGAGGCCTTGGCGATGACGGCATCGGATATTGAGATTTGCTCAAGGAACAGGGGAAAAGCAACTAGGCCGAGTGAGTTGGAAGAGATACTGTTGGGATATTATATAAAACTCAGGCCGGGAAGTCAGGAATCATGTGTATATCTCAGAATAGAACGGTTGCGGCGTGGTAAATGGATAAATAGGAATTTTGGAATAAAATCACTTTTATCCCAAAATTGGGGGGCATGTGTTTACACCAAAATTTGGGAGAAGAACGTGGGAATTCGAAGGCTTCCAAGATTGTGCCAATCAAGGAATCGATTGCATAAGGATCGATATTAGCTGATTCAGATACGACTCTAGAATTGGCTCTCTTTCAATGACGTCAGCAGATAACGATGATGAGCTACGGTTGGCGCCAGGGAACTACATACCGGACTCTACAAAAAGGGAAAGATTAGGGGTCCAAGTTATGTTAAGATAGGAATGTTTTCTTCTATACCGAAGATTGTAATGAGTCGTACTCGAGTAGGATTCATGTTTAGGCTCCGGGTATAAATATTGGACCCTGGCTATTGTAAAACACACAATCAATCAAATACAAGTTACTTACTTTTCAGCTCCAGCCACCCCTTAGGAGTAGAAGTAGAGTAGAACTCGGCGAGTTCTTCAGCGAGCAGGGCTGCATCGGTCTGGCCGACCTCCGACTTGTCTGTAAGTACCGTCATGTCTTATACTTCTGTTTGTACGGCTGCATCGATCCGGTCGACCTCCACTGTGACTCTAGTATAAGCTAGTTATCGACTCTTGTCTAGTTCAAGTATGGCTGCATCGATCCGGTCGATGTCCACTACTCGAACTAGATTAAGGTCAAGTTATCGGCTCTATCTAAGGGTGACGTCCTTCAGGTAGATTCATTAAGTTACCGATCTTGCTGATGTTTTCATTGTCATTAGTTTACAGCAACATCAATTCGCCCAATCGAGATCAAACTAGATCGGCATCATATCCTTTAGATCTATCGTTTGTTTGTTACAACACGATATTATCTACCTTGAATGACAGTTTATGTTTCATTAGCTATTTTACTTCAATCTTGATCATGCATAGTATAAGGTTAAGGCACGTATAATCTTGAAGAGGTCTACTGGCTAGTTGAGTCTAGTTTATGGTTCACCATTATGGTTGTAATGATCCGGTTGATCCCCACTGATGGCACTATAGATCAGAGGATGTTAGTAGATCTGTTCCTGGTTAGGCGTGACCTTAGCTGTTTGCTATGCCTGCATCGGCTAAATAGCCGATCGCCTGTGCGTTAACGCCTATGGCATGTTTACATGATTCCGTTAAGCATGAGTAGATCTGTGTGCTTTAAGGGTTTGATTCATTGTCTTTTTCACAGCTGCATCGATCTGGTCGAACCCCACTGTTAGGGATAGCGGGTTGAGTCTGAGAAGTCCACAGGTTTGTTCGTGTGAAATAGTCAATTGTTCACACGCTGTAGTCCTTTTCACCTGAATCGGCTATTTTAGCCGATTCATCTGAGCATTCAAGTAATAGCATGTCTTTCAGAAAGCCTATCGAAGTACGGATGTGTTTGCGAATTCTTTGGTTTTTGTTTGTTACTATCATCATAGCTGCCATCGATCCGGTCAAACCTCACTGTTGGTGGTAACAGGTTAGATTGAGGGCGTTTGTAGATCCGTTTGTATTAGATAGTCGATTCGCTCATGTGCTATATCTTTTCCTGATTAGATTCATCGGCTTAATGGTTTACACTAGCAATATCTATCTAGCTGATAATCTTGTTTACATATACGTGTACTGTACCTATCAATATGAAATTAATCGCTACTCATAAGCTTTACAGTCCATAACAACCGATTTCTGTGCGGATCGGCTATTCAGTCACTCTTACCGTATGGCTGCTCCCGAAGCGGCACACTTGGAACTATCTAGGCACAGACCCGCATGTTCCACCTTAAATTACTGATAAACTTTCTCTCCTTGTCAATTTTAGGGTCAAATTGACTGGCACATCTCGGGAGGAGTACGCAGGATTGACCATCCCTACGTTGAAGCCAGGCGGATCTCCAGCTCCATTGAGCAGACCCTTCCAGCTTGCTCGTGTGCCTCAGCACGATTGACATGTTTTCGTACCGATAGGTACAAAGCTAGTGTTCGCTGAGGTACAAGCGGGGGAAGGTTGCTATCGCAGAACCGACCAATTTATAAGAGTACAAGTACAAAGGCAGCCCACAAGGAGTCGCACTGTCATACTTGAGCCCATATAAACCCGGTAGTCCATTGAGTACCATGATGGGTCTCGATAAACGATTCATATACAACCAAGATCATGTATGATTCAACATACATGTCACATATTACATAAAGTTCACAATTACAATCCGTTCATCAGAGTACGGAATAAGGTTATTACAAACCAAGTTCGATCGATAGTAGCGGAAGCAAATTAAAGTTCAAAACTAGAATTTGCCAACTTAGTTCAAATACAGTGCCAACTCATGATCACAATCCACAAAAGCATATAAGAGGGATTATTAAAGATGCCTACCCAAGGCTCACTCCTCATCCACGGCGGGATAGAAGCAATTCTTGCAATAGCCATGATAAACTGTACCATCTGCAACAATGGGAATAAAACTCTAGCACGAGAAGGTACTCAGCTAGACTTACCCATCATAAACCAGAAATAAATTAACTCCAAGGATTATGCAAGGCTTTATAAGTGGAGATAGCTTGACAACATTTTGCATGAAAAGTGATTAACTCAGATATACAGTTGTACTTTCGTCATCAAGTTAATTATAGCTATTCATCTCTAGATTACCAACTCTCCTGTGCCAAACATGTGGTATATCATTTAAGAGCATACAGTAGTAACCATAGCCGGTGTAGTAATTCCATGTTTATTCGAACCATAACATTCCATAATACAATTATTACGATGTTGGAGCTAGCCAAGTTTCTCACAATCCGAAAGAGACGACGATTCGAATCGATTTCAACTAGCTGAGAATTTATTCCTAACATAAACCCAGGTAGACCAGATCAATGGTCACCTTAGGTCACCTTTGGTACAACTCAAGTCCATATTTCGTGGGTTTACCCAGCGCCGCACAATCAGGGACAACTAGCTGCCAGGACATTCAGGCCTAGCCTACCCTTGGGCTCATGTCTGGCTCCGCGCACATCCTTACTACCATCTAGAGTGCGCACATAACAGAGCGGGGTCCAGCTTGAGTTGAGCTACTCGGCTTCACGGTTGGAACGAGATATCCGGCTAGCTAAGTGATAGGCATGCGTTCAATCTTGTCAGAAGTGCCAACAATGGTACGGT
This sequence comes from Miscanthus lutarioriparius, assembly GCA_904845875.1. Classification (NCBI taxonomy): domain Eukaryota; kingdom Viridiplantae; phylum Streptophyta; class Magnoliopsida; order Poales; family Poaceae; genus Miscanthus; species Miscanthus lutarioriparius. Next base: position 38,788,840 of record CAJGYO010000016.1, read on the forward strand.
CCTTAATCGGCACAGACGGAATCACATGAGTCAACCTACACATAGACTCCGCCTGGCCTACATTTACATTACCCCATAGTTCTTTTCCACGATTACAAATATAGCCAACCGTGCTTCAGTATCCACCTATATCTCGCAGGTGACAGAAAATCACTCGACTTCTACCGGTCAAAGCATAGCTAAGCATATATTCGATCCTAGACCTACACAGGGTTAAAAGTATATATAACTGGACAAGGTAGTTCTATGCATCAAGTGTTTCCAATCAACTCTTACAACCTAATGCATCAAACATAAAGGACTCAAGTAGTATTTTGTAAAACATGGGAGACTTATAATGCCCCGGGGCTTGCCTTTGAGGAAAGAGGTGGGTCGGAGATCTAGGCACTCAGGGAGCTCTTCGGGAGTTTGCTCCTCTTCTCTTGGAGCTGTGGCTTGAGGAGTCTCCTGCTGATCCCCTTCCTCTTCTTGTTTGAATTCCAGCAACGTTATCTCCTCGGTCGATCCGAATAAGATATCGCGAATGCATGTATTATGACACGTGTAATATGATAAAACGTGATGAATGCATCTTCGTAAGTATTTTCAACAGCATGGTGTTAAAGTAATAACAAGTGCATCATATTCTACTGAGTAGGTGTATATCTCTTCTCTATTACTTAAGCAAACACTTCTACAATTTGTTTTAACCATAAGTGGAGTTATATATATCAAAATAATATGGTTATAGACATTCTAGAAAGCTTATGAAATTGTCTACAACTTTATTTTAATACCCTTATTGTGATTGAATAGTTATCTTGGTCAAACAATTCAGTTATTCAAATATGTCCAGGAAGTAAACATTTCGGACAGCAAACTTCTAACAACCAAAACTCTTAAACCCTAAGGTCTATGACTATGAAAATTTAACACAAAGTAGATCAATAAGTTATATACAACTTTGTTATTAACAAGTTTTACAGAAAAGTCCATTATCAACATGAAATCATCCACACAACCGAAACTATACATGCAGCCATTTATTTAAATTATAAAGCAATGATTAATTAGTTGCATACAACCAATTGCTTATAAGACTTACTATGAATATCAATAGTTACTATGCCTCACAAGCACCATAGAAAACATCATGGTCAATCACAATTTATTTATTTAAAAGCCTTTATTAATTTAATTAGATGATTAGGGGAAATAACAAACATATACCAAATATGCACAATAAATTCTCATAAAATTACAGTAGCTTCAAAGTGCTCACAATAGACTACTGTAAAAATTTCGTACCATTTGGACATGTAGAACATCCTCTACAAAAATGACAAGCTAGCAAGGTTTATTTTAGTAAAAATAGTTAACCCTACAGAAAAGTGTCAAACAATAGATTATCTATTTTTCTTAGCTTTCTACTAGTGCCATAATACTGTACAAAAATTTGCATGGTAATATGTTACTTATTTTTATCCCTATAATTTTCTTCAGAAAACACCATTTATTAATAGATAAATAGAAATATCATATTTTAATCAAGTTTACTACAAGTTTATTAGTTTTCCAAGCTAGAGCATGTCGACACAAGACCAGCAAAATTGGAATCACAATTTTATCATATCCCTAGCTCAAGTTACACATTTTACAAAATTGTAAACATTCAAAAAGCACTTATCTAGCTATATTTTATTCACCAATAAAAATACTAGAAACTGCACATCTCATATTTTATGAAATACTTCACTTCATAAGGAACACAACAAAATTTGGTTCACCAAAATTTGATATCTACAACTCAACTTATGATTTTTAAAGTTAGTACAAAAATCTATAAAAAATAACAAAAAACCTAACTGAACTCGCTGACAGAGGGGACCCATGGGTCAGGGGACCACACATTTCAGTGACCCGAAGACAGAGCATGGTGGTCGGCCAGTGCTATCTAGCCGACGGTGAGCACACCGTCGTGATCTACTCACTAACCCGCATCGGCTGACATAGGTGGCGGAGGCGCGGACGCACAAGGCTCGGCGAGAAGTGCACGAGCTCCGTGGTGACGACAAGACCCTATTGCTACTACCTAGGCTAAGCGAGATGCTTCGATGAGATCTGGCCACGTGCGTGGTGGCGCGGCGACCAGAGCATGGCGGCGCGGACCAATGTGTTCCACACCGGTGAGGCAATGGCTCGCCATAACATCATGCTACAAGCTAGTATGCATCCTAACCAAGCTCTAACGTGAAGAAGGCGAAGGAATGCGCAACAGAGCCGAGCAGCGACGAGCTCGCCGTGAAGGCGGCCATGGAAGCCGAGCTTTTCGGCGAGGACGAGAATGGTGATTTCACCCTCACCGTAGCTCGTCTGGCGCTGAAGCACGTCGAGGAGGTAGAGGGGAACACGGCAAAGCTAACTGCAAGATGGAGGCGGCAATGGCACGGTGGAGTGGGCGCTAGGCGATGACGGAGCGGCGTTGTGGCTCGGTGGTGCTTGGTTCTCCACGGCGAGAGTGAGAGAGAGAGCAGTGGAGAGGGAGAGAGTGAGCACGTGAGTACGGAATGAGCAGCGCGGCCTCTCAGATATCATGTGCCAGTAGGCTGCGGCGAGGTCCCAACACCGGCCAGCGGCAGCCACATGGCGGCTAGGTGCTACGCTCGGTCGGCCATGACACGACGCTACGTGGTGTCCATCAGAGCTCCGATCGAGCGACTGACAGAGCGATTTCAATGCCTCCAATCTCCTAAACCAAAACTAATTTGTGCATAATGCCAAAACAAAACTTGTAGATCTACATACTAGCTACAAAATTGCTTTAGAACTCATATCCTAATTCACAACAGTTATGGAGTTAATTCATCCCAAAGTCCGCCACAACGAAACTGTCAGCTCAATATGACTTAGAAAATTTCCTAAGTGCCAAAACTAGTGTTTTGCTGATTTTTGTGAGCTCAAAATAACCAAGCTAGGCATTGAATTAGCTCAAGACCAAAAATAAAAGTTGCTGCTCTAATCAAGTACTACAACTTTGCTTAAGGGTAGTTTGCCATGCAAACATTCTATGACATAGTTCAACCCAGGTCAAACATACCACTTTCAAATGATGACTTACACTATAACTATGACTTAGAGACCTAACTAGCCCTAGTTATGAATACCAAAGTTGTTCATAGTGACATGCTAAACATGTTTAAGGTATTCCTAAGGTCACACAAGCATTTCATACATTGGTTACATATAATACTTCCTAGGTCAACAAGCATAGATATAGTGATTTACATGAACATTGTTCCATAAGTCATCCTAAGTGTAGCTAAGGTGTTTTAGTGACCAACATCAACCACTTACACTTATTCACACATGATCATAAGCATACACATATGGAAACATAAAATAACAAGGCATGTTTCACATGTTTCAATTATACATTTCACATGTAGAAGGTTATATATGAATGCTTGATGATCAAGCTCATGCAATGCAAGTTAAATTATGCAAGCCTAACACCTAGGGTGTTATAGTTACCGACAAGCCTGGCACTTCTTTCCCAAACTCTCCCTCACATCTCTCCCTACTACTTTGCTAGAGCTAACTAGGGCCTAAGCCCATGGAATGAAGATGCTGTGGCTCTTGCTTTGCTCTTTCTTATCTTGTGTGTTCTTCAAATGAGAAGGAGGGAGCCTCCTTTTATAGGTGGAGAGGAGGGGGTTCTTTGGAAAAATGCTTAATCCCCATATGGAAGGAGCAAAACCGACCTCAAAATGTCATTTAGGTTCATTAAAGCTGGTGAGAAACTTGACACCGACGTTGAGCAAGGAGGTATCTTTCAACCGACCAAAGCTAGGACAAATGGGCCAGATTGGTGCGGCCACACCCTAGTCTGCTCTGAATCAGCCCATCTTTGTTGAGCTGTCTCTTATGACCTTCTGGACATGGCCCCCATGGTGGTGTTCTACGAAGATAAGGCGGTTTGATTAGAATTTGGGCTTGTTCTCCATTCCTTCGGGCCTTGATTCTGCTGGTAAGTGGGCTATCTCCCCTTAGGTTCATGTCAGATGTCTACAATGTTGCATTTTTATACTTTAGGCTCTTTTCATATGTAATCTCGACATGTCCTTCTACAAATGAATACTCACCAAAACTTGTGGAATTGATTAGTTATAAGTCCTAATTCTAAGTTTGGTGATCATTTGTGCAAATTTTATGTGAGAATTGTTGGTTAGAAATACGAGTCAACGACCACCAACAGTGTGTACCCTCTGGTCAAAGACAGGGCAGAGCCTGAGCTCGCCCGCCGCCTCATCTCTAGGCTCAGGGGTTGGGCAAGGCCCCGAGCTCCTGAATGATGGGAGGCCAAGCCCGATCTCAGCCGAGCTAGTGGTCAGATGAGAGCTCTGGCTAGCTCACTAAGCATCTAAGGCTTGGGGGCTCCTCGGCGCCAGTCTTACTGACGGGCGGGCAGCACTGTCGCTCACTCCTCCAACAAAGTCATGCAAGCGGCATGACACAATAAGACAAACAACTCCACTGGCTCCAGGGGCACAGGGGCTCCCGGACCCACTTGTCAGCCCTCAAGCTAGTTGTAAGAACCCAAGTTTTTCCAACAACCCAAAAATCTAAACTTAAAATTGTTTCTAACAAAACCCATGCATGGTGAGTGTGCATAATAGGAAACAACACATGTAGTTGCACAAGTAGGTCCCAAGTTAGTATGGTTGAGCATTTGCATATTAAACAAACTTGTGAGTTGCTTCTTCATGATTTTATGTGATGAAATAAAATCAACTCAACCTTTATAAATAACTTGTGTGTGTTACCAACCCTTGGCTTAGACCCTAATACCCTAGTTGACCCCTAGAGGACCTCATAAGGGTGTGTACATGCTTGGCAACACATGTACACACATATAGGATCCCAAGGTGTAAATAGAGATGTGAAATAGAATAGAAAAGGAGGGAGAAAAACAAAAAGGGAAAGCAGCCCAGCTATAGTAGGCAGCCCAGCCTCGCTGGCCCACGTCGCCCGTGCTGCCCAGCCACCCACGTCGGCGCGTGCACCGGAGTCGCCAGAGCTCGTCGGAGAAGAAGACGGTGCCCCGATCGTCTTTGTCACCATCACGGTTCTGCCGACACTACTTCACCTCATCACAGCCTCAACTCACCGCCACAACACTAGCCTACTACCCCAAGCCCCACGGTCAGCCACTGTTCCTCTACTTGTCGTGCATCTCACCACCATGGACAGCCATGCCACGCCGTCATGTTCTCCCCCTTGGGAGGACTGAGGGCTGTCCTTTTTGCTGTTCTGGTGCACTGCACACGTGCACACATGCACATGAGCCCAAGACTTAGCCTTGCCGAGCCACAGGGGCTCGGGAATGCTACTGCCACCGCATCACACCCACCGTGCTCACCATGGCGCAGCTATGTTCTGGCCACCTCGGGCTGGTAGAGGTAGAACGAGCACTTTGGCAAGCTTCACCAAACTGAGGGACACATCCCGTGCTAGATGGAAGAAGAAGAGAAGCCTCAGGGGACGCTGGTCGTGTCAGCCTTGCAGGACTGCCGTGTGCCCATGTCGCCACCGTGTTAGGGATGATCCGGCTAACTCCAACCGCCTCGCGTGACAAGATGTGGCTATCGAGTTTCGCCGTGACCTCACGCACCCCGCCGACCAGCCAGTTTGAGGAAAAGCCCCGTCTTGCAATTGCCTATCAAAGCCGCACGCTCGTTGGAGCTTCGCCACGCTCCCCGTTGCGGTGTGGACTCCGCCGCGCTTTTAGGTCACCATCAACAAGTCGTCTAGCCTCCCTATGGTCCCAATCGAAGGAAAAGGGCGACCTTTAGCTCCAATCATGGCTTTAGCCACCTCGCCGCAACCCGCCTCCACCGCCGAGCCACTGTCGTCGTGGCCAACCTCACCGGAGCCCTTGGAGCTTTGCCTAGTACTCTAGTCATGCTTGTTGGAGCACCCGAAAGCCATAGTAGCCCTGCTTGGGTTGTGCCAACATCTCTGGTGCCCTTGCCATTGATCCGCGCCGCCACCTCCCGCCGTGATCCCTATGTTAGGAGCCCGAGCCTCCAAGTCACCGTATTTGGCTCACCATGGACTTCCTCATGACCTCATGATGCCATAGACCCCCTTACCTACCCCACTGAGCCACCACTGTGCGAGAACGCGTGAACCCACCACCAACGAGAGTGTCGCCGTGAGGAAGAGAGGGAGCCACCACGCCCCCGCCTGAACCCGCGTGCACCCGATGCACCGTAGACCGAAGAGAGAGAGAGAGAGAGAGGGTGTGGACGTGGTCCACCATAGACCGTGCCTGTGGTCCATGGACCCACACAATGTAGTCCACTGTGCGCCGAGACCCGTGGACCTGAGCCTAATAGCGGCCTGCTTGCGCCATGAGGCCGCCTGCCTACGTGACACGTGTCCGGGCCTGGCCCAGCCCAGACCGGCCAACCTAGACCATTATCTGGCCGGCCAGGCCTAGCTCGAGCTCGGTCAACCATTGATCATTGACCCAGTGCCACCTGTCATTGACTATATTTCCCGCGGCCAATCCCGTGCTGCCACATGCCAGCCTCTAGTCAATCCAATTCTTTTTCTTTTTCAGAAAATGATTTAAACTAAGAAAATTCATAGAAAATTCAAAAAATATGAAACCAATGTCCAAATTTTTTAGTGCATTTGGATCTTTTGAATTTATGTTGCTTCTTTGTGATCATCTATAGGAATTGCTTATCGTGGCTATGTCTTGTTTGATAGACCTAGAGGAGCCACAAACTGAGGAGCATGACCCCGACTATTGTGCCACAATGGGGGACACTGGCTGAGGAGCTATTGTGCCACAATGGGGGACCGCCCAATGAATTCTAGAGGAAGTTGGAGGGTTTCCTCAAGCTAAGCCCCCAACCTTCGATAGCTCGGACGATGACCCTATTGCCGCCGAGGACTAGCTGAGTGAGATAGAGAAGAACCTGGACCTAACCACTTGCTCTGATGAGGAGTGTGTTGGAGTTGCAGCCCACTAGCTAACCGGCGCCGCACGTGCATGGTGGGATAGCTACTATGACACCCACTATGACAGAACCGCCCAATTTATACAAGATTAAGTATGGTTGTCCCTGTTTAACACGTTGACGCGCACATACTTTCACTTATATAAACCTGGTAGTCCACCGAGTGTCACGAAGGACCTTGGTAAATCAACATCACAACCAAGATAGCATGATTAAGCAAATACACATCACATACATGGAGTTGCAGCGAAAATAATATTACAAATGGGTTCACAAATAATAGTACAAGTTTGGGTTTCAAAACCGGTTTAGGGAAACAACATAGCTTTCAAATGATTACATTAATATAAGTTCCAAATACATTGCTAGCATAAGTGACATCCTCTGATAAAAAGCATATAGATAAGAAATAAATATAGAGTCACCAAGCCCATCGGTGGTTAGCCACCCTCTTCCGCAGGCCGAGAACATTACCTGCAACATGGTGGGATAAACCCTGAGTACTCGAATGTACTCAGCTAGACTTACCCGACAGAAGAGAAATAAAAAGACTCTCAAGGATATGCAAGGCTTATTTAGTGGAGCTGGTTGGATAGCATAACTTTGCAAAAAGAGCATTATTATCAAGAGTCCTTACTTTCAATCTTTTATTCAAGTTTTAGCATCAAGTTCAATGAAGCTTATCATGACTAACTTTCCACCTATTCTAGAGCAATCACTTAATTAATAAGCATCACAATAGTAACCATATTCGGTTTATCATATCATCATCATAACCATCATGTTCCATCCATTACTACGAGGAAAGAAGCTCTGCCAAGTTCTCACTATCTGGGAGAGAAGGCGATTCGAATCGATTTCAACTAGTTGGCAATTTATTCCTAACATAAACTCAGACATACCTATGCCAAGGTAGTCTTAGGTCACCTTTGTTACAACTCAGGCCCAATTTGCGGGTTCGATCAGCGTCGCACAATTAGGGACACTACCGGATGCCAGGTCGATCAGGACTCTAACATGCCCTTGGCTTCACACCGGCTCCCCGCACATCCTTACTACCTTCGGTGTGTGCACATTGACAGAACGATTCCCGTCCTAAGTTGAGCTACTCGGCTTCACGGTCGGAACAACTTATCCGGCCAGCTAAGTGATAGGCATGCGTTCAACATGACAAGAAGGCCTTCAACGATCTGGTCCTTAATCGACATAGACGGAATCACTATAAGTCATCACACCACCAACATATAAGATTCCGCCCGGTCTCCATTTATTCATATCACATGGTTATTTTCCACGATAGCAATTATAGCCCACTGTGCTCAAGTATCCACCTATATCTCACAGGCGACAGGAAATCACCCAACTTCTACCGGTCTAAGCATGGCTAAGCATAGATCGGCCTATTCATCTAGTAAGAGTACAAGTATTGATATATATTGGACAAGGTAGGGAATATGCACCAACGGTTTCATCCAACTCCTATCACCTAATGCAACATATAAAAGTTATACTCATGTGCATTTATAAAAGAGAGGGTAGGAGACTTAGAATGCTCTGGAGCTTGCCTGGGATCTGACATAAGTCAGTTCAGTTAGCTCGCACCGTCTTGGTGACATCTCCGGTCCTAGCACTTGCTTAGTCCTCCCATCTTCGGGATTGGTCCACCATACACCATCTTTGGGTTAGGCTCCAACATCATGTCCTTCATGTGGTGCATCTAGCATACCTAGATGAGATGCAAAATACAAGTGCATGAATGAGAAGAATGGTAATATGAATGCATCACATAAAAGTGTTCAAGACAAGCACAAGATTATGCAAGACATAGGCATCTAGAGTTATTTAACTAAACACTATTCAAGCACAACAGGTGGATATGGCAAGCATATCAAGCATGGCACCCAAATTACTTGAGTGTAGCCATGGCAAGTATTCATCAATCGATGTCAACTTAACATGTTTAACCAACCAGGGCAAGCTAAAGCAATCAACCTACACATGTAGTTCCTGGACACCAGCACAACAGTCACTTTTTTCAGTCATAAACAGAGATCCCGAGATCCAATAAAGGTGATCCTAAACTTTCTGGAAATATAATGAAATTATCTACAACTCTTTTATTTACACTCATAGTCGATTCTAAATCTAACCAAGTCCAAACACACCAAGAAGCAGGTATGCACAAACAATAGATAGAAAACTGATATAAACTTCAGAGATGCATATCCAGAGTTCTATCCACTCAACAAATGTGGTTATTAACTTTTTAGAAAGCTTATTAAGTTAGATACAACTTTGTTATTATCATATAAGGGTGATTTCACAGCTAAAAGGGTTAAACAACACAAAGAGGACATCTCTGTCCAGATTTGGACAGAATCTGCCATTCTACTTTGAACAGCAATAACTAGAGTTCTAGACCACCAAAAGCAGTGATCTTAGACATTTTAGAAATCTTATAAAAAGCACTACAACTCTCCTATCATCACAAATACATGATTCCATGTTTAAATAAGTCAACCAAAGCAATCATTCAAATCTGTACAAAGCATAAGCAAAATCTAACAATGGGCTTGCCGGGAGCATAACTCCGAAACTATCAGGCCTATGATCATGAAATTTTTAACACAAGCAGGATAAGGAGATTATCTTCAACTTTGATATTTACCATGTCTTAAGAAAACATCATTTGATTCATGAAGTTAGCATCACAACAGAAATTACACATGCAGCCATTTCAGAATATAACACTTTGAGATTTCACTTGTTTTGCTAACGAAGGGAATACCCACATGAGCCATTCAAAGAACTTCAACTACCACTAATATACTTAGCAACACTTTATTGAAACACCCAGCACTCAAGCATCACAAAATACATTTACTAGCTTTATCTATAAATACACTTCTACTAACCCTTTCTCCTAATAAACATATATATACTATTTTAGTGATATATGAGAGCAACTAGTTTGGGGCTGAGACTTTTATGAGTGATATATGTTATCAAAACATGGCTACTGCACAAATTTCACATGCTCAGGTTTTATAATTTAATTACTATGAAAAAGACAAATTGCTATTGCAATAAAATATGTAGAAGCAAGATAAATCTAAAGATCACCATTTTATATAAGAACATAGCCATGTTAGGTTTTCTTAGGCCACAATATCAACATACAAAGGCAAAGAAACCACATTTCACATTTTTGCATATATAAATTACTTATAAACCATTTAAAACCACTTATCAAGCACCAAAAAAGTTAAATCAATAACTCACTCATACTACATCCAATGAGCATGAAATTTTTACCACAGCACACACATAGCATTAGTAGCCTACCATAAAATTTTCACCTCATTTGGAGCAACACAACTTTATATATAAATTTATTCCTAGAAAACCCTAAGTAACATAGATAAATAAAACACAGCAAAAACCTTCTACTAACATGTCATAACATGACTCTACTGCATAGATCTACTCTTAAGGATTCCAAAAAGTCTTCATTTGCTATTTTACTATTTTTCTATGATTTACTAATATTTTCCAAAGTTTCAGCTGATTAAATGCAATAAACATAAAAGATAAAAGAAAAAACACATTTGCATCGGGAACCCTGTACTTTCCTCTAATTAACTAAGCCCAGATCTGAAAAATCCTTCTTTCTAGTAATCTTGCATCAGGAACCTTGCAAAGAGTTTCTATTTGCTTTTTCACCCCTCTTCTTTTTGTCGACACAGAACAGAGGACGGAGCGGAGGACATCAACGACGGCTCAACTCCAGGCCGGTCAGTGGCCCTACCAGCGGTGAGCGGCGGGGATGCAGCTTGCCTAGGCCCACACGTGTCTGTGGGAGCCCACGGCTCGGCTCGGGGCCAGCATCGGCGGCCCGACCATGCAAGCCCGTGGCTCGGCGGGGCAGGGATTACGGTGGCGAGGCGCCCCGGTGGCGGATGCAACCGGTGAAGGGGTGTAGGATGTGCGGCGCGAGCTAGAGAAGGCAATGCTGTGCTCAGTTGGGACAGAGAGAGAGAGCGCAGCAGCAGGGAGCAGGTGGCGGCCAAGGGAGCAGGGCACCGGCGGCCATGGCCAAAAGGACGGCGCAAGAGAGGGAGAGCGAGGAAGGGGATGGAGAGGGCGAGGTGAGCGAGTAGGGAGCATCTGCTAGTGCATTGATGCGAGGGGGAGGTAAGGGCACATGGTAGCAGTGCTTGGCAATGGTGGGGGCGTGGCCAGCGCATGGAGGCCACGTAACCATTTCGACGAACACCTGGCGGGCGTGATTCAGCCAGACTTTGGGTCCAAATTCGGCATATTTGGTTAAGATTCGGGTCTTGGGTGCTATAGCAAAGTTGTTCCTCTTTGGCTTATCTCCCGTCCCTATTAAGGGTGCATGGCCATTAGAGTCCTCCATTAGCAGTTAATTAAGCCCCAAAGTGACAGTGTTAGTGCGTTGACAGCGGTTAAACAGACCCAAGATTGCTGACCAAAATGGAGTCAAACTTAGTCCAACTTTTTATATGCTCTTCTCCGAAACATATAGTCCAACTTTTATTTTTGGCTCAACTTGAGGTGTTTAACAAATTTTAGAGAACGCGGAACGCTAATGTGAATGACGATGAATTCTGGACTTAGAATTATTTAGAGCCCAGAAGCAGCAGCTGATTCACTCTTGAGTCCTCTGTTTGAGCCACTTAAGAGTCGAATCAGGGCTTGGTCTAAAAATAAAGTTTGTTGTACTCCACCCAAACTTCAACTTTTATTGAAGGTCAAACTTCATAACTTGTTTCCACACTTTTATTTGACCTTGGTCAAAGCAGCATCACGATAAAACCTAAATTAGAGTTTTAGACCGATTGAGGCACTTTCTCGGCATTTGCTCAACATGAACCCTTCATGACTTTTGTTGTAGAGTTCAGTTAGAGTCATTTGGGTAAGGTAGCAAGGTTTGGTCGACATCTCATGTTCCCATTCACCTGATGAAGCAATTCAAGAAAGATTATAACTTATCATTTCATGTGACTTCTTGGCTCCAAACTTCATGTTGATGCAAGCCCCGGAGCATTTTAAGCCTCCTATGTTTTTGAACTATCAACTTGAGTCCTTTTATGTTGATGCATTAAGTACTAGGAGTTGATTGGAACCACTTGTTGCATATATCTTCCTTGTCTAGATATATAGATATCTTGAATCCTATATAGGTTCAGGATCGAATATATGCTTAGCTATGCTTAGTCGATAGAAGTCGGGTGATTACTTGTCACCTACATGATATAGGCTGATAACTAATCACGGTTGGCTATATGTGCTAGCATGGAATATAACCATGTGTCAATGAATAAAGGAGACCAGGCGGGATCGTGACAGAGAAGCAACAAGGCATGGAGGTCTTCGGTGCCTATCTATCCCCGTCTATGTCGATTAAGGACCGATTCGCTGTACGTCCTCATGTCATGTTGAAGGCATGCCTAGCACTTAGTTGGCTAGATCTAGTGATATGATCGCGAAGCTAAGTAGCTCAATTTAGGCTGGGCCCTGATAAGTGAAAGTACGCACACTGGAGGCAGTAAGGATGTGTGGAGAGCCAATGGTGTGAGTCCAAGGGCGGGACCGGGTCCCGATCTTCCTAGCATATTGGTAGAATCTCTAAGGGTGCAGCGCTGATCGGACCCGCGAGTTAGTCCTGAATTGTACCAAAGGTGACCTGAGGCTACCTTCATGGGGTGTGCCTCGGTTTGTGTTAGGAATAAATTCCCCAGCTGGGTAGGAATCGATTCGAATCACCGTCTCTCTCGAAGAGTGAGAACTTGACTGAGCAGTGGCAACGTAGAGTAACTTAATGGAAACTTGATGGTAATGATGATGCTCAAATTATTCTTATACTGGATTTGGTTACTAATGCTTGTTAGCTTAATCAAGTGATTGCTCTAGTACAGGTGCTAATCTAGAGATGCTTAATTGAATAGGTATTCAAATTGATGCTAAAGGTACTAAATCTCCAAATTATGTTACTTAAGCTTTTATGCAAAATGTTGTCAAGCTAACTCCACCTTTTAAAGCCATGCATACTCCTTGGTGTCTTATTATTTTGGTTTATGATGGGTAAGTCCAGCTGAGTACATTCTCGTACTCAGGGTTTATTCCCATTTGTTGCAGATGACCTGATGTACCATGGTTACTGCAAGCATTGCATAACTCCTGCTATGTATGGAGAGTAAGACCAAGGTCATGGTCATTCTATATCATCTCACCTATATGCTTTTGTTGGAGATGATCCTAAACTGGCTATGTATCTGAACTATCGTGATATTGTTTCAAAACTATGTTGCTTCCGCTACTTCTAAATTGAGTTGTAATAACTTCGTTGAAACTCCAATGTATGAGAACTATTTGTGAACCTGTTGTAATATGTGACTGGTTGTATTGAATCATGTAAGATCTTGGTTTGTATGTTGGTTTGTTTGAGATCCTTCACGATTTCATCGTACTACCGGGTTTATGTGGGTTCAAGTATGACGGTTCGATTGCTTCGGCGATTGCTATTGTACTTGTGCTCTTATAAATTGGGCGGTTCTATTACAGCTATCATCGAAGTAAGGTTCAACATTAAACTTGTCATATGGGTATTTAAAACAATTGTTTTAATTTTAAAATTATAAAGTATGCCAGTGGTCATCTCCTTTATGCCTAGTTAAGGACTATTAGGTGGCTATTTAAGTACTAACATGGGATGGGTTTTTACTTTCATTTTCCATACGGCGTGCTATTGTATGGATGCGATTCACTTGAGTGGTAATGTATGGATTGAATGCCTCTATGACCAGGTAAGAAGGTAAGTTGATGCGTGGCATGACCGCAAGATGTGAGCATGCGGTTGGGGAGAGCTAGCTTTGATACGACTGTATATGCATGCTTGCATGTATGTATGGTGCGTATTTAATTGTGGGTAATAAATTTTCATCAGGTAGCTTTGATACAGAAATATATATACATGGATATATATATGGAAGTATTTAGTTTACCGCTCTCATATATTCAACCTAGAGCCCAGATTACATTCTTGTACATTTAATTGTTGGGATGGGATGAAATGAATCTTCTACAGGTACACTAACAATGAAACGTGTAGCTTATTTAGTTATGATTATATTGAGAGAATTTATGTATGCCACCGCGTATATCATTAAGGATTTAATTTTTCCTAAGTTTGTGAGGACGTATGGAACATGCATGCATCATGATAAATCATTCATTCATATCATTATATGGTTACTGTCGACGAAATATGGTCGGCAGTCCATCTAGGGTTATGCCCATGATGGTAGATTGTCGATAGACGGTGCATGTAATCAGGAACCAGATGGTTATAGAGACACAAGACACAAGATTTATACAGGTTCAGGCCGCCAGTGTGGCGTAAAACCCTACGTCCAGTGCTCTGTTATTTGTATTGATCTAGGGTGAGATTTGTATGATCTAGATGGATTGTCCTCTAGGGGACCCCTGCCCCTCCTTATATACTGTGAAGGGACAAGGTTAAAAGTAAAGTATCCAATTTGGTACAATTACAATATAGCGTCGTACTCCGCACATCTTCATCTTGCGTGCTGGGCCACTTCCGGTGGTGCGGCCCATGTATACCCATGAGGGTATAGGGGGTCTATTCCCCCACAGCTAGTCCCCGAGCGCCTTGTATCCTTCGAGTAGCGCCGTCTTGAGCTTGCCAGAATGATGTAAGGGGCTCAAGATAAAATTTGAAAAATATTTCCCTCGAAGTGTGCCCACTTTGACTCTGAGTCAAAAAGAGACATCATCGTCCTTGTAGAATCAGAGGTGTTTGAACCATCAGAGCGAGCACATTCACCGTAAGGTGAAGTGTGCCCACTTAGTCCCCGAGTCTGGTAGTAGGTGACGTAGGCACGTGGTGCCAGGGTCTAAAAAGAATTCCCAGTTAAGTTGAGAATCCAATCGTCGTACAGGCGATACAAGATGCACCGACAGGTGCATCATACCGATATAGTCCCCGAGCTTGCTGGAAGGCGAGGTATGAGCCTTGTAGCAAGGTCTAAACGAGAAAGAATATCCCAACTGTATGCGAGTCGCCAGTCGCATGTAGTTGAGATGCAAAGTCCCCGAGCTGTGATCGAAGAGTGGTCGAGGCAGTCCCCGAACACAGGTCGAGGGGCGAGCGACAGAGTCCATGAGCTGTGGTCGGAGAGTTGTCGAGGCAGTCCCCGAGCACAGGTTGAGGGGCGAGCGGCGAAGTCCCTGAGCTATGGTCGGAGAGTGGTCGAGGCAGTCCCCGATCACAGGTCGAGGGGCAAGCGGTGAAATCCCTGAGCGTAGCTCGAGATCCCTGCAATATAAATATGTAGAATGGTAGTACATGATGTACAAAATAATAAATTATGGAGAAAAAATCAGCGGTGAAGAAACAACGCTCAGTAGTCATTTGCAAATGAGCATGATGTGATAAAGCAGTTGGTGCTTTGTAAACATCAGTGTTAATATGAAGTTTGTGTTTATACTTAATATAAACCGTCCGACTAGTTAGTATATAGCTGTGTCTACAGCCCTAGCTAGCCTGTTAACCATAACGCGGGGCGCGGAGCCCGTGCACATGTAGGAAGAACAAAGCGTCGCTAAGGAACCGCTGCCGACCACCCATAACGCAGAGGGCAGACGCTTGTGCACGTGTAGGGAGGAGCCGGAGACAGGGCCGTCTCTGGAGGCATCGAGCGTCAACATGACTGGTCGAGGATTTGCATTAAGTATAGTTGTATGTTATATTTAAGATGGTATACATGGACAAACGCTATTTGAAGAATAATCATGACCAGGACGTTGTGGAGAAACGTCGTAATGAAAATTATATTAAATATAAATATTAGAAGTGTACTTATCTTTGGATAGAAATCTGGTCGGCAGTGATGAAGTTGTCCAGTCCTCGAGCTTTTCGGCCTGTTGTGACGGTGGTCACGGTTGTCATAGCGTCGTTCTTCATGGCGATCATCATTGCGACGTGGTCTGGTGGTTGAGGTGGTGGGAGCTCGGCGGAGCCGCTCGGGACATGGTCTGGTGGTCTGGTGGTCGAAGGTCGGCGGAACCGCTCTGGACGTGGTCTGGTGGTCGGAGCTCGACGGAGCCGCTCTGGATGTGGTCGAGGCGGAGTTAGAAGTCCACCGAAGGATCTAGACGAGGGTCCGAGTTCTCGTAGTCATTGTTGATCTCATGGTGATGAAAGCCGTGCGTCAGCATGCATGCTTGTTCGTGACGTCAGCTTGTATGGCTCGATGCGGCTCGCTTGATGGCCTGACGTGGCTCGCTAGTCAGGTCGGTCGGCTTGCTTGATGGCTTGGATCTTGTCACAGCTTGTTTGATGTTGGTTGATACAACGGTACATAACCATGTACGTATTAATTTCCAAACAATCATGCATCCGTGCAAACTGATCCGTACAGCTGACCAGCTTGCTTTGCACGACCTCCTCGCTGGCTTGCCGTCGTTCGGCTGCTTGTTGCTAGATACGCCCAGTCAGAGTTCTAGCTCCTGCCAAAAATAGTTATGTAGATGTAGACACATCCAATATATATTTCATAGAATAGTTAATTGAAATAGGAAACACGACTTAGCTTGTTCCATATTGATATACGTGACCCACGCATGTGCATACTTGTATGCAAGCCGAAGGATCGTTACCGTCCTTAGCGAACTTGTGTGGTCTTGTAGATTGGCCTTTGCTGGTCTGAGTGGGAGTAGGATCCAGCGGGCCGGAGGTCGGTTGGAGCAGATCACGCCACATAGGCCGATGTGATCGGCTTCGTAGCAGATGAGGCAGCAACTGGGAATCGACGCCCCGCCTGCACCCGATGTCACGTTGGGGCATGACACCACGGATGATATTGATGGTCGATGATGAGGGTCAGCATGAGCGTTGATGTCATCGGAAGCCAGGTTCCATGGATGATGTTGATGAAGAAAATCGTCATCTGATTCGTTGGAAGATCAGCACACACAACCCCTAAAAGGGGTCCCCTACCTGGCGCGCCACTGTCGATGAAATATGGTCGGCAGTCCACCGAGGGGGGTGCCCGTGGTGGTAGATTGTCGGTAGACGGTGTGTGTAATTAGGAACCAGATGGTTACAGAGACACAAGACACAAGATTTATATAGGTTCAGGCCACCAGTATATGGAAGTATTTAGTTTACCGCTCTCATATATTCAACCTAGAGCCCAGATTACATTCTTGTACATTTAATTGTTGGGATGGGATGAAATGAATCTTCTACAGGTACACTAACAATGAAACGTGTAGCTTATTTAGTTATGATTATATTGAGAGAATTTATGTATGCCACCGCGTATATCATTAAGGATTTAATTTTTCCTAAGTTTGTGAGGACGTATGGAACATGCATGCATCATGATAAATCATTCATTCATATCATTATATGGTTACTGTCGATGAAATATGGTCGGCAGTCCATCTAGGGGTATGCCCATGATGGTAGATTATCGGTAGATGGTGCGTGTAATCAGGAACCAGATGGTTACAGAGACACAAGACTCAAGATTTATACAGGTTCAGGCCGCCAGTGTGGCGTAAAACCCTACATCCAGTGCTCTATTATTTGTATTGATCTTGGGTGAGATCTGTATGATATGTATGATCTAGATGGATTGTCCTCTAGGGGACCCCTGCCCCTCCTTATATACTGTGAAGGGACAAGGTTAAAAGTAAAGTATCCAATTTGGTACAATTACAATATAGCGTCGTACTCCGCACATCTTCATCTTGCGTGCTGGGCCACTTCCGGTGGTGCGGCCCATGTATACCCATGAGGGTATAGGGGGTCTATTCCCCCACAGCTAGTCCCCGAGCGCCTTGTATCCTTCGAGTAGCGTCGTCTTGAGCTTGCCAGAATGATGTAAGGGGCTCAAGATAAAATTTGAAAAATATTTCCCTCGAAGTGTGCCCACTTTGACTCTGAGTCAAAAAGAGACATCATCGTCCTTGTAGAATCAGAGGTGTTTGAACCATCAGAGCGAGCACATTCACCGTAAGGTGAAGTGTGCCCACTTAGTCCCCAAGTCTGGTAGTAGGTGACGTAGGCACGTGGTGCCAGGATCTAAAAAGAATTCCCAGTTAAGTTGAGAATCCAATCGTCGTACAGGCGATACAAGATGCACCGACAGGTGCATCATACCGATGTAGTCCCCGAGCTTGCTGGAAGGCGAGGTATGAGCCTTGTAGCAAGGTCTAAACGAGAAAGAATATCCCAACTGTATGCGAGTCGCCAGTCGCATGTAGTTGAGATGCAAAGTCCCCGAGCTGTGATCGAAGAGTGGTCGAGGCAGTCCCCGAACACAGGTCGAGGGGCGAGCGACAGAGTCCATGAGCTGTGGTCGGAGAGTTGTCGAGGCAGTCCCCGAGCACAGGTTGAGGGGCGAGCGGCGAAGTCCCTGAGCTATGGTCGGAGAGTGGTCGAGGCAGTCCCCGATCACAGGTCGAGGGGCAAGCGGTGAAATCCCTGAGCGTAGCTCGAGATCCCTGCAATATAAATATGTAGAATGGTAGTACATGATGTACAAAATAATAAATTATGGAGAAAAAATCAACGGTGAAGAAACAACGCTCAGTAGTCATTTGCAAATGAGCATGATGTGATAAAGCAGTTGGTGCTTTGTAAACATCAGTGTTAATATGAAGTTTGTGTTTATACTTAATATAAACCGTCCGACTAGTTAGTATATAGCTGTGTCTACAGCCCTAGCTAGCCTGTTAACCATAACGCGGGGCGCGGAGCCCGTGCACATGTAGGAAGAACAAAGCGTCGCTAAGGAACCGCTGCCGACCACCCATAACGCAGAGGGCAGACGCTTGTGCACGTGTAGGGAGGAGCCGGAGACAGGGCCGTCTCTGGAGGCATCGAAGCGTCAACATGACTGGTCGAGGATTTGCATTAAGTATAGTTGTATGTTATATTTAAGATGGTATACATGGACAAACGCTATTTGAAGAATAATCATGACCAGGACGTTGTGGAGAAACGTCGTAATGAAAATTATATTAAATATAAATATTAGAAGTGTACTTATCTTTGGATAGAAATCTGGTCGGCAGTGATGAAGTTGTCCAGTCCTCGAGCTTTTCGGCCTGTTGTGACGGTGGTCACGGTTGTCATAGCGTCGTTCTTCATGGCGATCATCATTGCGACGTGGTCTGGTGGTTGAGGTGGTGGGAGCTCGGCGGAGCCGCTCGGGACATGGTCTGGTGGTCTGGTGGTCGAAGGTCGGCGGAACCGCTCTGGACGTGGTCTGGTGGTCGGAGCTCGATGGAGCCGCTCTGGATGTGGTCGAGGCGGAGTCAGAAGTCCACCGAAGGATCTAGACGAGGGTCCGAGTTCTCGTAGTCATTGTTGATCTCATGGTGATGAAAGCCGTGCGTCAGCATGCATGCTTGTTCGTGACGTCAGCTTGTATGGCTCGATGCGGCTCGCTTGATGGCCTGACGTGGCTCGCTAGTCAGGTCGGTCGGCTTGCTTGATGGCTTGGATCTTGTCACAGCTTGTTTGATGTTGGTTGATACAACGGTACATAACCATGTACGTATTAATTTCCAAACAATCATGCATCCGTGCAAACTGATCCGTACAGCTGACCAGCTTGCTTTGCACGACCTCCTCGCTGGCTTGCCGTCGTTCGGCTGCTTGTTGCTAGATACGCCCAGTCAGAGTTCTAGCTCCTGCCAAAAATAGTTATGTAGATGTAGACACATCCAATATATATTTCATAGAATAGTTAATTGAAATAGGAAACACGACTTAGCTTGTTCCATATTGATATACGTGACCCACGCATGTGCATACTTGTATGCAAGCCGAAGGATCGTTACCGTCCTTAGCGAACTTGTGTGGTCTTGTAGATTGGCCTTTGCTGGTCTGAGTGGGAGTAGGATCCAGCGGGCCGGAGGTCGGTTGGAGCAGATCACGCCACATAGGCCGATGTGATCGGCTTCGTAGCAGATGAGGCAGCAACTGGGAATCGACGCCCCGCCTGCACCCGATGTCACGTTGGGGCATGACACCACGGATGATATTGATGGTCGATGATGAGGGTCAGCATGAGCGTTGATGTCATCGGAAGCCAGGTTCCATGGATGATGTTGATGAAGAAAATCGCCATCTGATTCGTTGGAAGATCAGCACACACAACCCCTAAAAGGGGTCCCCTACCTGGCGCGCCACTGTCGATGAAATATGGTCGGCAGTCCACCGAGGGGGGTGCCCGTGGTGGTAGATTGTCGGTAGACGGTGTGTGTAATTAGGAACCAGATGGTTACAGAGACACAAGACACAAGATTTATATAGGTTCAGGCCGCCAGTATATGGAAGTATTTAGTTTACCGCTCTCATATATTCAACCTAGAGCCCAGATTACATTCTTGTACATTTAATTGTTGGGATGGGCTGAAATGAATCTTCTGCAGGTACACTAACAATGAAACATGTAGCTCATTTAGTTATGATGATATTGAGAGAATTTATGTATGCCACCGCGTATATCATTAAGGATTTAATTTTTCCTAAGTTTGTGAGGACGTATGGAACATGCATGCATCATGATAAATCATTCATTCATATCATTATATGGTTACTGTCGATGAAATATGGTCGGCAGTCCATCTAGGGGTATGCCCATGATGGTAGATTATCGGTAGATGGTGCGTGTAATCAGGAACCAGATGGTTACAGAGACACAAGACTCAAGATTTATACAGGTTCAGGCCGCCAGTGTGGCGTAAAACCCTACATCCAGTGCTCTATTATTTGTATTGATCTTGGGTGAGATCTGTATGATATGTATGATCTAGATGGATTGTCCTCTAGGGGACCCCTGCCCCTCCTTATATACTGCGAAGGGACAAGGTTAAAAGTAAAGTATCCAATTTGGTACAATTACAATATAGCGTCGTACTCCGCACATCTTCATCTTGCGGGCTGGGCCACTTCCGGTGGTGCGGCCCATGTATACCCATGAGGGTATAGGGGGTCTATTCCCCCACAGCAACTCCCCTTTTTAGTTTCAGATTATGTTATGTAACCCTTTTCTATGATCGCGTTGTCCCACAGGAGTTATACAATTTTGATACTGATGGTAGCCCTAGGAGTCCATGTTGCAAGCGACACCTTTTTGGCACTATTTGGAACTCCCACCCTACTATGGAGGGTACTGCACTCTGTCGATTATGCGAAACCGCCTCGCTACTTTTGGAGCGAAGTGGTAACTAAGGGACAACAGCGGTACGATGTACGGGTGACTGTTCTAGCTCGTGCTGATCACCCACAGTGGCAAGGCTGGAGTGTGGAGTCAGATGGACAAACACCTTGGGAGGGTGCCCAAGTTGTAGCTTTCGAGGTCCTTAGTGAGATATGTCAGGAGTCTGGGGACGAGCTTGTCAACGGTCCTATCGGATCCTTTCCTCGAGTGGACCCCTCGCAAACCGCTTGGACCCAACCAGGCGGTAATGCTTTGGTAAGAGACCAGGGTGAAAGAGTAGGAAGTAGTAATGCTGCCACGACTGCCCTATATGCTATTATGAAGATGTTTTACTCTCGCTAGGATAGCTACATTAGTTGTATGCAAGAGCTCCAAAGAGCATAGGCTACATAGCGCAGGATGCAAGAATGTGTGTGTAGGCACCAAAGGGCAGTTAGACCATCTCAGAATGAGATAGGTAATTATATTACAGCCTTGGAAGCTTGTCGGGGGCAGTTTGTCCAAGCTGTTGCTGAAAGGGATGCAGCCATAGCAGAGGTTCAGGGGATCCATGTGGAGAGAGATGAGGCTATTCGTCTTGCTAAGACTAGGAGGCACCTAGAATGCGTGTTTCAATCTGCTAGGCAGAAAATGGAGTTTGATCGTAGAGAGCAGGAACTTACACGCTAGGTTGAGGAGCTTCAACTGGATGTTCATCGTCTCAACAACATGGTGAACCCAATTCTTCCTCTAGATGCTCCAGCGGTGGAAGAAGATCCCAATGTGTTGATTGCCGAGGATGATGGCATGGAGGTGGACGCCGAGGCCGGGCCTAAAGATGAGGAGTTTGACCCTTTTAGGGATGACCACGGTGATGGTGTGTCCGACAACGACAACGACCACCCCAAGGAGTAGCTTAGCTTTAGATCTAGCTAGATGCGTTAGCTCCCTATCTTTGATCATTTATGTAATGAACTCGTAATTTAGCTTTATGTCTTGGTGTACCCTTTGATGTACTCTTGAAACCTTGCATGTAATCCATGTTGTGGTTGCACTTTTAATGAATGATCGTTGTGTTGGCAAGTAATTTGGCATATACGGAATGCATTGCAAATGGCGTTAAGTAATATAATTGGTGATGTATGGTTGTGGAAATGAATTATTGTTCCTCTGCTTTATTGTATGAATTTATATTCTCCCTAGTAAATTTAGTTTGGCATAATTATTTAATTCTTCTCCAATTTTCTTACATCATCAATAATTGCTTATTGTTGAAATTCTTCAGATGCCTCGGACCTGTTCTGGAGCCGGTGGGAACAATGGGAACGATGGTGTCGGGGGTAGTGGCTTGAATGGTCATGACAATGAAGATTTGCCACCACCGCCACCACCCACTCTGACAGAGTTGATGGCTATGCTCGCTGAAGGGCAACATGCTATGGGCGAGGCTATGCGCACCATGACGCACCAAGTCGCATAGGGCAGGCATTAGCGCCAGGGTGCAGAGCCAAACCAATACAGTGATTTCAAGGAGTTCCTGGATACCAAGCCGCCTATTTTCAAGGAGGCTGAAGAGCCACTCCAAGCAGAGGAATGGCTGAACACACTTGAACAAAAGTTTCATTTGTTGAGGCTGACTGAGCCAATGAAAACTGAGTATGCATCCCACCAGTTGTAAGGGCCTACAGGCATTTGGTGGAGTCATCATTGAGCCACCCTGCCTAAGAATGCTCACATTACCTGGAACCAGTTTAAGGCTGCTTTTCGGGGACACTATATTCCTTTGGGTCTTATGAGTATCAAGCATACCGAGTTTATCAAGCTAACCCAGGGTACCAAGAGCTTGACTAAATATCTACATGCTTTCAGCAACTTGTCAAGATGTGCCACGGAATTTGTTGACACTGATGTGAAGAAAATTGCTAGTTTCAAGCGGGGGCTTGGTCCCAAGCTAATGAAGACTCTTGCTAACAACAAGTCTGCCACTTTCAATGAATTTGTCAGTGATGCCTTAACTCAAGATAATCAAAACAACATTTATGCTGCATCCAAGAATCGGAAGAGAGCCTTTGAAGCAGGCGCTTCTCAGTCAAAAGCTCCAGTTGCTGCGAGACCTTAGTTTCGCCCACCTGCTCCCAAGTTTAGGCCACCTCAGAAAAAGGTGCAAACTGTTCAGAACCAGAAGGTATTTCGCAAGGCCTATTTGGTCGCTCTACCAAAGGGCAGCATAGGATAGGGAAGTTCCAATGTTCCACCCAGCAACCTACCGTGTTGGAGCTACAACGAGCCCAGCCATTGGGCAAGAAATTGCCCATATCCCAAGAAGAACAATCAGAAGCAGGGTAATTCCAATGTGCGTCAAGGACAAGTGCACTATACCACTACTAAAGAAATTCCTGCTGGTGAAGTTGTTACTGCGGGTACGTTTCTTATGAACCAACATCCCATAGTTGTTTTGTTTGATTCTGGGGCATCGCATTCATTTATGAGTCAAACATTTGTATCCAAGCATAATCAGAGGGTAGTTACTGTAGATAAGGGTAGTTACTACATAAGTGCAGCCGGAAATCAAATCTCCACCAACCAAATAGTTAGATATGTGTGCATCTCCATAAGCAACCAGGAGTATATCGTAGATCTTGTAGTATTGCCCGGATTGAGGATAGATGTAATTCTGAGAATGAAATGGATGAGTGGCCATGGAGTTCTTATTGATACTTCCACTCAGGTGATTATGTTAAGGGAACCAGATAGTAAGAAAGCTTTCTTAGTACCACTTCCCAGAGATTTTCAGCTCCAAAATCTAGCTAATGTTATTCAGCCCGTGACTATTGCTGACATTCCGGTGGTGTGTGAATTCTCGGACGTATTTTCGAATGAGTTGCCTGGGTTACCGCCTGACAGAAAGGTAGAATTCAAGATTGAATTATTACCAGGCACAGCACCTATCTCGCAAGGCCTTATAGGATGCCACCCAATGAATTAGCTGAGCTCAAAGCGTAGTTGCAGGAGCTTCTTGAAAAAGGTCTCATTCGACCCAGCTCAACGCTGTGGGGTTGTCCGGCCATATTCGTGAAAAGGAAGGATAAATCTTTGCAGATGTGTCTAGACTACTGACCCCTTAATGCGGTAACGATCAAGAACAAGTATCCATTGCCTCGAATTGATATCTAGTTCGATCAGCTATCAAAGGCTAAAGTGTTCTCCAAGATCGATTTGAGATCGGGGTACCACCAGATTAAGATCAGGTCGGAAGACATATCTAAGACTGCTTTTTCTACTAGGTATGGTCTATATGAGTACCTTGTCTTGTCTTTTGGGCTGACCAATGCTCCTGCCCATTTCATGTATCTCATGAATTCAGTGTTTATGCCTGAACTTGATAAATTCACAGTGGTGTTTATTGATGACATCTTAGTCTATTCTAAGAATGCGGAAGATTATGAAGAACACCTAAGAGTTGTCTTAACAAGGTTGCGAGAACAGAAGATGTATGCTAAGTTTAGCAAATGTGAATTTTGGTTAAAGAAAGTACCTTTCCTTGGTCATGTGTTATCTGAAGATGGAATCTCAGTAGATCCAGGCAAAGTGCAAGAAGTTATGGATTGGAAGGCCCCAACTTCGGTTCATGAAGTTTGGAATTTCCTTGGATTAGCAGATTATTACCATGGTTTCATTATAGACTTCTCTAAGATAGTCAAGCCCATGACAATATTACTTTAGAAAGATGAGAATTTTGTGTGGACTTTGGAGTGTGAAGCTGCTTTTCACACTTTACGCACTTTGTTGACCACCACCCCGGTTTTGGCACAGGCCGACATAGAAAAACCATTTGATGTGTTTTGCGATGCATCTATTACTGGTTTAGGGTGTGTGCTCATGCAAGAGGGCTGAGTCATTACCTATGCCTCGCGTCAACTGAGGAAACATGAGGTTAATTACCCAACTCATGATTTAGAGCTAGCCACGGTTGTTCATGCTTTGAAGATTTGGAGGCACTATTTGCTTGGCGATGTGTGTCACATTTACACTAATCACAAGAGCCTCAAGTACATCTTCACACAACCTGAGTTGAACATGACACAAAGAAGATGGTTGGAACTAATCAAGGATTACAACCTAGAGGTGCATTATCATCTAGGCAAGGCAAATGTAGTTGCAGATGCTTTGAGCCGGAAGTATCATAGCAAACCATTAGTAGAAGATGGCTTCAACCTACTGCATCGTGTAGTTTTACATAATCTCACTATCAGTTGCTCTCTTGAAGCTAAGGTCATGGAACTCCAAAAGACCAACATGGGTATATTTCATATCAAGAGAAAGATGGAAGAAAAAGAGACTAAACATTTTAGATTAGATGAGAGAGGTGTACTTTGGTTTAAGGATAGACTTGTTGTACCTAAAGATAGAGAACTTAGAAACCAAATCTTAGATGAAGCACACTCTTCTAAATTGTCCATCCATCCTGGTAGTAGCAAGATGTACCAGGATTTGAAGATCCGGTTTTTGTGGACAAAGATGAAGAAAGAAATTGCTACATATGTGGCTAGATGTGATACTTGCTGTCGAGTCCAAGCCGTTCATTTGAAGCCAACAGGGCTACTCCAACCACTGCCTGTTCTCGGTTGGAAATGGGAAGAAATCAGCATGGATTTCATTATTGGTCTTCCAACCAATCAGAAGGGTAACGATTCCATCTGGGTAATTATGGACCATTTGACAAAGTCTGCACATTTCACTCCTGTTCAGATAGTTTACCACCCACATCAATATGCGAAGCTGTATATCACCCACATAGTGCGATTGCATGGGATACCAAGAACCATTGTGTCTGATAGAGGTTCATAGTTTGTAAATTGTTTTTGGGAACATTTGCATAATCAGTTGGGTACCAAATTGATCCGAAGTTCTGATTATCACCCTCAAACTGCTGGGCAAACAGAGCGAGTGAATCAGATTCTTGAAGACATGTTAAGAGCCT
The DNA here is from genome assembly GCA_904845875.1 of Miscanthus lutarioriparius. Taxonomy (NCBI): domain Eukaryota; kingdom Viridiplantae; phylum Streptophyta; class Magnoliopsida; order Poales; family Poaceae; genus Miscanthus; species Miscanthus lutarioriparius. Next base: position 38,815,098 of record CAJGYO010000016.1, read on the forward strand.
GTGTACTATCTTCAAAGGGTTCATGGGAGAAATGGCTACCTTTGGCTGAGTTCTCCTACAACAATAACTATCAAGAAAGCATCAAGATGGCCCCTTTTGAGGCTTTATATGGCCGCAAGTGTAGAACTCCTCTGAATTGGGTTGAGCCAGGCGAAAGAAGGTATTATGGTATTGACTTTGTCAAAGAAGCCAAAGAGCAAGTTTGGATCATTCAGCATCATATAGAAGCTGCTCAATCAAGACAGAAAAGTTATGCGAACAAGAGAAGGAATCCTCTTGTATTTGAAGTTGGTGATTACGTGTACTTGAAAGTATCACCGATGAAAAAGGTACAGCGATTTGGTGTGAAGCAAAAACTGGCGCACCGGTATGTGGGCCCATACAAAATTATTGAGCAATGTGGACCAGTAGCTTATAGACTTCAACTACCACCAGAGATGAGCGCCATCTTCAATGTTTTTCACGTCTCTCAATTGAAGAAATGTCTTCGTGTGCCCGAAGAAGCCATTGAACCCACTAATGTTAAGATCCAATCTGATTTGACATATAAAGAAGAACCTATCTGGGTGAGAGAAGAAATTGAGAGGGTAACTCAAAGTAAGGTGGTTAAGTTCTATAAATTGGTGTGGAACAACCATAGTGAACAAGATGCTACGTGGGAAAGGGACGATTTTCTGTGTGACGCCTACCCCATTTTCTTCAAGAATTGGTAGGTCTTTCCAATCTTGGGACAAGATTTCTATAAAGGGAGAGGGACTGTAACACCCTGGTGTTAAGCTTGCATTTGGCATTGGCATTGCATGAGCACAAGCATCATTGATCATTCATGAGCATGAGCATCTCAAATTTTATCTCTATGATTGTTTATATCACATGTGTTGTCACTAAATGCTTTACATATGCTAGGGTTTACATGTGACCAATGTATAAAATGCTTGTGTTACCTTAGGAGTACCTTAAACATGTTTATAATGTCACATGGAACAAATTTGGTATTCATGACTTGGACCAATTTGGCCTCTAAGTCATGGTTATAGTGTAAGTTACCATTTTCAAGTTGTATGTTTGACCTAAGTTGAACTTTACCCTAGAGTGCTTTCATGGCTATGCACCCTTAAGCAAATTTGTAGTACTTGACTAGAGTAACAACTTTTATTTTTGGGTCAAGAGCTAATTCCATGCATAGCATGCTCAAAAATAGCTCTCAAGTAGCAATAAAATTCTGTTTTCAAACTTTGAAAATTTTCTAAGTCTGGGACTGATTTTCAGTTTCAATGTACCATACTTTGGAGCTTTGTATTTTGAAAACTATGGTGAATAAATATGTTGCTCCTTAAAGTGAAGTTGGAGTTTACATGTAGCTCTACAACTTTGATTATTATAGTTTTCGCTAAATCACGCTGGTTTAAGAGTTTGAGAGTGCGGAAGGAGGCAGTTTCAGTCGTCTTGAAACGGCATAAGCCGAGTCAGAGTAGGCCGGTGGTGGCCGACCGTCGTCAGGCCATGCTCGCCATCTGGCGGCTGTACACCAGCGCGTGCCCCACCAGTCTAGTAGGGGAAGGCTTCAACATCGCCACGATGCGCCCGTCTGCTCTCTCTCGCTCATTTCCTCTCCCGCGCTCACTCTCGCACATGCCAGGTGACGCTGAGCTCGCCATTACTGCCGCCAGCTTCGCCGCCGCGTGGCCATGCGCGTGAGCGGAGCTCACCGCCGCCTCACTGGAACCCCAACCACCCTTGATAGCTTCGTTTGGTTCTCGCAAAGCCATAGAGTACCTCATCGGAGCACGCGATGGCCGGAGAACGCTGGCGTACCACCGCGCTACCTCTGTCGTCCGCCATTACCGCCGGCGAGCTATCTCCAGTGAACCCTAGGTCGCGTCTTCACCACCAACCGACATGGCTCTATGTGGGGAACACGTTGGTGTCACCATCGTCGCTGGTGATCTCACCGCCGGCGAGATAGGGCTGGCCGGAGCGCCTCCCCTGCCCAGTGTCACTAATCAGCGGGCCCCATCTGTCAGTCACTGTGTGTCCAGGATTTCTTATTTGTTTTCATAGATTTGAATGTATGTTTTAAAAATTCATAAGTAGAGTTATAGATGTCCAAATGGAGTGAACCAAATTTTATTGGATTCATCATGAAGTATAGTATTTGATAAAAATATGAAACCTACTGTTTGGGATGTTTTTCTTGGAGAATAAAATGGAGCTAGATAAGTGCTTTTAAATTATTTGCAATCTTGTAAAATGCATAACTTGAGCTAGGAAAGTGATAAAATTATGATTCCAATTTTGCTGATCTTATGTTGACTTTCTCTAGTTAGGAAAAATGTTGAACTTGCAGTAAACTTCATTAGAGTAGGGTCTTGCTATTTAACTTTCAATAAATGGTGTTTTTTGAGGAAATTCATAAGGACAAAAATAAGTAACATATTGCCATGAAAAGTTTTGTACAGTGTTAATGGGTTTTAGGGAAACTAAGATAAATATGAAATCTATTGTTTGACACTTTTCACTAGGCTAAACTATTTTTGCTAAAACAAGCCTATGCAACTTGTCGTTTTTGTAGAGATGGCTATATTTATCCAAATGACATGAAATTTGTACATTAAACTTTTGGGGTTATATGTAGGCTACTGTAATTTTCTCAGAATTTATTGTGCACTTTTTGATATATTTTCCTTATTTCACCTTAGTGTCCAAATGAATTAATAAAGGCATTCAAATAAATTATTTGGGCTTGACCATCATATTTTCTAGAGTGTGTATGATGCCTATGAACTGTTGGTACCTTTGGTTGTACCCAATTTTGATTTCTTGTATGCAGTAAAATATTATGGCCCTAAAATTCAATTATAGAAGTTGTTTTGAATAGATTCTGTTGCTAGGTGTTTTGCATAGGCAAAATAGAGTTTGCTGTAAAAATGGTTAATAACAAAGTTGTAGGGAATTTCTTTATCTAGCTTGTGTTAAAATTTCAGGGCAATAGGACAAATGGTTTGAGAGTTATAGCCATTAGAAGTTGGTCTTCCAAAATGCTTACTCTCTAGAAAATTTTGGATAGACCTAAGAAGTTTACCTGTTTTGGCTAGTATTGTAGTTCAATCAGCTGTTGGTGATTGAATTAAAGTTGTAGAAAATTTTATAAGATTTCCAGAAAGTCTAGGATCATAGCATTTGGTTGAGTAGAACTCCAGTTATGATCTAAACTTGTAGCTGTTGTGTTGTGGTCCAGAAATGGACTTAGTGTGGATTCTTGAAATTTCTAGAGAAGAGATATGCACCTACTCAGTAAATAAGAATTTAACCTTGTTATCATCCTAATGATCTAAAATGATAGTCATGATTTAACCATGCGCATTATCATGACATATCATCCATGACCCTTCTTATGCATTCATGATTCTCACTTTTTGCATATGCATGCAATAGGTGCAACGAAAGAAATCACCATATTGGAGTATGAGGCTGCTCCCCAGGAAGAGCATTAGGAAGTGCAGCAATAGGAGAACCCAGGAGAAGGCGAGCCCGATGGTGAATAGTTCCCTAAGTTCCTAGATCACTAGCCCTCAACCTTTGTCAAAGGCAAGCCCCGAAGCATTTTAAGCCTCCTATGTTTTCGAACTATCAACTTGAGTCCTTTTATGTTGATGCATTAAGTACTAGGAGTTGATTGGAACCACTTGCTGCATATATCTTCCTTGTCTATATATATAGATATCTTGAATCCTATATAGGTTCAGGATCGAATATATGCTTAGCTATGCATAGTCGGTAGAAGTCGGGTGATTACCTGTCACCTGCATGATATAGGTTGATAACTAATCACAGTTGGCTATATGTGCTAGCATGGAATATAACCATGTGTCAATGAATAAAGGAGACCAGGTGGGATCGTGATAGAGAAGCATCAAGGCATCGAGGTCTTGGGTGCCTATCTATCCCCATCTATGTCGATTAAGGACTGATTCGCTGTACGTCCTCAGGTCATGTTGAATGCATGCCTAGCACTTAGTTCGGCAGATCTGGTGATACGACCACGAAGCCGAGTAGCTCAATTCAGGCCAGGCCCCGTTAAGTGAAAGTGCGCACACTAGAGGTAGTAAGGATGTACGGAGAGCCAATGGTGTGACTCCAAGGGCGGGACCGGGTCCTGATCTTCCTTGTAGATTGGTAGAATCTCTGAGGGTACGGTGCTGATCGGACCCACGAGTTAGTCCTGAATTGTACCAAAGGTGACCTGAGGCTACCTTCGCGGGGTGTGCCTCGGTTTGTGTTAGGAATAAATTCCCCAGCTGGGTAGGAATCGATTCGAATCGTCATCTCTCCCAGAGAGTGAGAACTTGACTGAGCAGCGACAACTTAGAGTAACTCAATGGAAACTTGATGGTTATGATGATGCTCAAATTATTCTTATACCGGATATGGTTACTAATGCTTGTTAGCTTAATCAAGTGATTGCTCTAGTACAGGTGCTAATCTAGAGATGCTTAATTGAATAGGTATTCAAATTGATGCCAAAGGTACTAAATCTCTAAATTATGTTACTTAAGCTTTTATGCAAAATGTTATCAAGCTAACTCTACCTTTTAAAGCCATGCATACTCCTTGGTGTCTTATTATTTTGGTTTATGATGGATAAGTCTAGCTGAGTACATTCTCGTACTCAGGGTTTATTCCTATTTGTTGCAGATGACGTGATGTACCATGGTTACTGCAAGCATTGCATAACTCCTGCTGTTGATGGAGAGTAAGACCAAGGGCATGGTCATTCTATATCATCTCACCTATATGCTTTTGTTGGAGATGATCCTAAACTGACTATGTATCTGAACTATCATGATGTTGTTTCAAAACTATGTTGCTTCCGCTACTTCTAAATCGAGTTGTAATAACTTCATTAAAACTCTGATGTATGAGAACTATTTGTGAACCTATTGTAACATGTGACTGTTTGTGTTCAATCATGTACGATCTTGGTTTGTACATTGGTTTGGTTGAGATCCTTCACGATTTCATCGGACTACCGGGTTTATATGGGTTCAAGTAAGACGGTTCGATCGCTTTGGCGATTGCTATTGTACTTGTGCTCTTATAAATTAGACGGTTCTGTTACAGATATGCTCCAAGCTTGTGTTCTAAAATATGGGTCTAATTGGGAGAAGAGTTTGCCACACATAGAGTTTTCTTACAACAACAGCTACCAGGCTAGTCTGAAGATGTCACCATTTGAGGCCTTGTATGGGAGGAAGTGTAGGACCCCTCTGATGTGGTCAGAAGTTAGGGAGAGATCATTGTTTGGCCCCGCAAAGATCAAGGATGCGGAGGAAGGAGTCACCCAAGTGCGAGAGAATCTAAGAATTGCTCAAATTCGACAGAAGAGTTACGTAGATAAAAGGCGAAGAGACCTTGAGTTTAAAGTTGGGGACTACGTTTATCTCGAGTACAAGGAGCACTCTAGAGTACAAGGAGCACCCGATACAGATACTCGACAGAGCCAAGAAGGAAACTAGAAGCACGATCATACCTGTGTGCAAGGTTCAATGGAGCAACCACCCTAAACGAGAAGCCACTTGGGAGAAAGAGTTAGAACTTCGGATGCTTTATCCCTACTTCTTTGAATGGTATGTCTCACCTTAACTCTCGAGACGAGATTCCTATGAGTGGGAGGACTGTAACAACCCAGGTTTTTCCAATAACCCAAAAATCTAAACTTAAAATTTTTTCTAACAAAACCCATGCATGGTGAGTGTGCATACTAGGAAACCACCCATGTAGTTGCATAACTAGGTCCCAAGTTAGCATGGTTGAGCATTTGCATATTAAACAAACTCGTGAGTTGCTTCTTCATGATTTTATGTGATGAAATAAAATCAACTTAACCTTTATAAATAACATGTTGTGTGTGTTGCCAACCCTTGGCTTGGACCCTAATACCCTAGTTGATCCCTAGAGGACCCCATAAGGGTGTGTACATGCTTGGCAACACATGAACACACACATAGGATCCCAAGGTGTAAATAGAGATGTGAAAGAGAATAGAAAAGGAATTAGAAAAGGAGGGAGAAAAAGAAAAAGGGAAAGCAGCCTAGCCGCAACAGGTAGCCCAGCCCGTAAGCCCACATCACCCACATAGCCCAGCCATCCATGCCCATGAACGCACCAACACTACCCAGCAACATGGCCTAGCACCCCGCCCACGCCCCACGTCGCAACGAGCCGCTGCCGCTGACAGGTGGGCCCGCCTTGTCATCCCCTTCCTCATGGTCTCTGCTTTTGTACCAAAACAGAGCAGGGCACCGGGGAAGAATCTTCCCTGCCAGCCGTCCGTAGCGAGGCCATTAACCATGGATGCACGGATGAGCACCACGTCCACGATCCGTGACATCTGTGCCCGCCCTAGTCCGTGCCACGCCGTGCTGACGCACCCGCCATGGCCCCAACCAATGACGCCATCGCCGTCCTTCCCTTGACCGTCATGGTTTCAAATTGGGAGCAATAGTGGGTGTGCAACCACCCTGCATGCCCCAAAACCCTAGCCCTTGGGGCTTAATCACCCTACACATGTCCTACCCCCTCTCCTCATCGTTAACCGATCACCATGGTCGTGGCCTCCCTATAAGAGGGCACCCTCGGTGCCCTAGCGCCCTTCCTACACCCCACCGCCACTCGGTGGCAACACACGAACCACCACAACACTCTAGAGGAGGAGAAGAGGAAGGAGAAGCAGGAAGGGAAGGGGCCAAGCCCGCCAGAGTCGCCCGAGCTCGCCGGAGAAGAAGACGGCACCCCGATTGTCTTTGTTGCCATTGTGGTTCTAGCAGCACTACTTCACCTCATCACGGCCTCAACTCACTGCCACTCCGCTAGCCTGCCACCCTAAGCCCCACGGTGAGCCATTGCTCCTCTGCTCGCCATGCATCTCACCACCAAGGACATGCCATGCCACGCCGCCGTGTTCTCGGGAACGCTGCCTGAAAGCATCTAGGCCCCTTGTTGGGTTTCGGTGATTAATGATAATACAAGATTTCTATGACTAACGTGTGTTTTGCAGAGGCAATTAAGTTAGGTCATGGTAATGGTGATCGATTGAGCAATCGAGGTGGTCATGCCCCTACAATGGAAATCGTTTCGGTTTTCAAAGGATGGACGACAAGGTTAAGGATGACTAGTGTAACACCTCGGGTGTTAGCCTTGCATAACTTGACTTGCATAACATAAGCATGAGCATCAAGCATTCATAAATCATCATTTACAATTGAAACATTCGATCGAAACATATGAAACATTGCTTGTTATCTCGTATTTCTTGGAACATATGCATATGATCAAGTGCAAATAAATGCTAGTGTGTAATGTTGGTCACTATAGCACTTTAGCTACACTTAGGTTAACAAAAGGAACATTGTTCATGAAGGCCACATTTCATGATCAAGCACTTAAGTGATATTTCATGTGTTGACCTGAATAGCTATATGAGTGACTACTACATGAAATGCTTAAATGACCTTGCAAATTGTTTAAACATGCTTAGGATATCATTAGGAACAACTTTGGTATTTAGTGCTAAGGCTAGTTTGGTCATTTAGCCCTGGTTTGTGTATGTATCATGATTTCAAAGTAACATGTTTGACTAAAGTTGAACTAGGTGTTAGAGACCTTGCATGGAGGAGTTCACTAAAACAAAGTTGTAGTGTTTGACATAAGGAACAACTTTTATTTTTACGTCATGGATTGATTTAGCCTCTAACATGTTCGAATTATACTCACAAAAACCAGCTTTTCACTTTGTTTTCAACACTTCAAAAATTTTTCTAAGTGTTTGCTCACTAACTTGACTTTGTGACCGATCTTTGGGATGACATTGCTCCTTAACCGATTATGAATTAGGTCTTGATCGTTTAGGACGAATTACAGATGGTACTTAGGGCTACAACTTTTGTGTAGATTGTGAGCACTAATACTTCACGGATTAGAAGATCTAGCTCCATGAAAAACCGTCGTCCGAACCTTTGATCGGGTCCTTTGAAACGAACCCGAATCGCGACGTCGATGGCCGACACCCGCAGAGTTCGCGCGCCGCGTGTGTCCCGGCGACGGCATGGCGTCGCCGTTGTTCTGACCGCGCGAGCCACGTTTTGCGCCCGAAGGCGCTTTAACGTCGCCGGCGTCGCCGAAAGTCGCGCCAGCGCTCCATTTTAAACCGCCTCGGCCGTCCTTCCTCGCCCTTTGCAGCCGCCGAGCGCCCACCGCTCCGCCGTCGCCATAGCCGCGCACAGCTCGCGCCTGGCCACTCAAGCGCCACCGCAACAGCTCCACCGCCACCCCAGCATCCTACCGCGTCCTCCGATTGTTTCATTGTTCAAGCTCGGTGAGCTCTAACCCGCGCACCGCCGCCGGGAGCTCCTCCGCCACCCTCCGTCGCCGTGGTCCCACCTAACGAGACCACCCCATGCCACGCGTTTGAGCGCAATAGGCCAACCATAGCTCGTAGATGCTCGTCCGAGCTTGTGTTTGCGTCACCGTAGCTTTCACCGACGTCTCGCCGTCGTCCCGCCTCGCCGCTCCGCCATTTCCGCCGCCGTCGTCCTCACCGTCGACAATAGGGCCGGCCAAGTGGCTCAATAGATGCGCTAGGTCACGTAGATCACATCGTGAAGACCTCACCGCCGGCAACCTCGCCGTCGGCGAGCTCTGGCCGCGCCAACACCTGCCTTGGCTTGCCATTGCTCTGCCGAGTCAATGACGGTGGGGTCCCACACGTGTGATGTAAGTAGTGTAGGCTAACTCATTTTGAATCCAGTTTTTGAATTGTTTTGTTATTTTTGTATCTTTAGTTTGGTAGCTCCTAAAATGGTGAAATAAATATGATTGTGTTGCTTAGGAAGTGTAGTATTTTGGAAAAATATGTTCTTGGTTTCAACAGTAGAAATTTCTGGAGATTTAAATAGGGATTTGAAATGTGCTTTTGAATGCATTCAAATTTGTTTATTTTATATCTAGAGTTCCTGTGCTCCAAAAATTATGAAATTTTTGTGGTGAACTAATCTTAGCATATGTGAGCCCTGGTAAAAATTTGAGGACCAGTGCATGGGTAGATTTAAAGTTATAGATTTTTCTTTTATGACTAGTTAATCCTTGCATGAATTTTCATAAATTAAGTATGAGTCCAAAATTCATGAAATTTGTTGGAGGTGATACTAGTACCATATGGATGCTAAGAAAATATAAAATCTGTTGTTTGACACTTTTCAATAGGATTTTCCATTTATGCTAATTCAAGCCTTGCTGCCTTGTCATTTTGTATAGAATGTTCTACTTGGTAAAATGACATGAAATTTTTACAGTAGTCTCTTGATAGCATTAGTAAAGCTCTGTAAATTTTTGAGAATTTATTAAGCACATCTGATATATATTTATTATTTAACCTAGATATCTAAATAAAATAATAAAGGCAATTTAATAAATAGTTTGGGCTTTACCATTATATCATCTTAACTGTATTTGGTATGCTTAAACTATTGGTAGGTTCTAGGTTGTCAAATTTTGAATGATTACCTGAAGGAGAAGTATTCTTACTTTATGTTGCATGTTAAGTCATTTCGGACTGATTCTAGAGTGTGAGGATTTGCATGTTGAAACTGATGTGTACTGTAAAAATGGTTAATAACAAAGTTGTAGAGAATTGGATAAGCTTTCCAGAAAGTCCTAGATCACTAGATTTGGATTTGTAGAACTCCAGTTATGAGCGAAACAAGTAGATATCTTGTTTATGGCATAGTCGATGCTTTGTAGAAGTAGTTAAGTAGTAAGCGAGAAGAGATATGCACCTACTCAAACAACGTGATGCACTTGTTAACATATATGCATTCATAATACTTATACCATACTCATGCATCTAGGATCGGAGGAAGAGATCACGTTGCTGGAATTGAAGAAAGTGAGGAAGGAACCCGGGGAGGATCCAAGCCGTAGCTCCCGAAGGCGTGGAGCGAGAACCTCAAGAGCTTAGGAGTGCCCCGACCACCGTCCTACTTCCTTTTCTCTGAGGCAAGCCCCGGAGCATTATAAGTCTCCCGATAATTTACAAATGTTTACTTACGTATTTATGATTGATGCATTAGGTTATAAGAGTTGAATGAAACCACTTGATGCATGTACATTCCTTGTCCAGATATTACACCTTTAACCGGTATAGGTCCAGGATCGAATATATATATGCTTAGCCATGCTTAGACCGGTAGAAGTCGGGTGATGTCCTGTCACCTGCGAGATATAGGTGGATCCGGAGCACACGGTTGGCTATATATCTGCTATCGTGGAACAGAACCATGAGGTAAAAGTAAATTGAGACCGGACGGGAGATCGATAGGGAAGCAACAAGGCATGGAGGTCTTGGGTGTGGACTTATCCCGTCGTGTGTCGATTAAGGACCCACTGTTGTTGGCGGCGCCGACAAGATTGAACGCATGCCTCTCACTTAGCTGGCGGATAATTCGTTCCGACCATGAAGCCGAGTAATTCAACTCGGCCGGAATCGTTACATTGTGCGCCTTCCGGGAACGATCGACCGAGCCCAAGGGCAGGTTTGGCTCGAGCATCCCGGCATCTGGTGTTCCAGTTAATGCGCGTGATCTGAACCCGCGAAATGTGTACTGAAGTTGTACCAAAGGTGACCTAAGACTATCGTGGTGGTAGATCTGGGTTTGTGTTAGGAATAAATTCCCACCTGGTTGAAATCGATTGAATCGCCGTCTCTCCGGATAGTGAGAAACTTGGCTAGTCCCAACATCGTAGTATGCTATATTATGAAACATGGTGGTTCGGACGAATATGGAATTACAATACCGCTATGGTTACTATTGTATGCTTCTAAATGATATCCCACATGTTTGGCACAGGATAGTTGCTAATCTAGAAATGGATAGTTATAATTAACTTGATAAAGGAATCATAATTGTACAACGGATCAATTGCCTTTTTCGCAAAATGTTGTCAAGTTACGTCCACTTATACTGACCTTGCATACTCCTTGGAGTCATTTTATTTTCGGTTCATGACGGGTAAGTCTAGTGAGTACCTTCTCGTACTCGGGGTTTATTTTCCCAATGTTGCAGATGGCACTTGTGTATCATGGTTATTGCAAGAGTTGCTTCTATCCCATTGTGGATGAGGAGTAAGCCTTTGGGCGAGCTTCCTTAGTAATTCCTATCTTTGCTTTTGTGGATCGTGATCGGCATGGCATCGTATCAAACTATGTTGGAAACTTATCTTGAACTTATTTGCTTCCGCTTTAATTATCAAACTCGGTTTGTAATAACTTTTTATTCGTACTACGATGATGAAAAGTATCTCGTGAACTTTATGTAATATGTGGCATGTATGTTGAATCCTGTACGATCTTGGTTGTTGTAAATCGTTTATCGAGACCCGTCGTGGTACTCGACGGACTACCGGGTTTATATGGGTTCAAGTATGACAGTGCGACCGCTTGCGGATTGCCATTGTACTTGTATTCTTATAAATTGGTCGGTTCTGCGACAGCTGGCATCAGAGCAAGATTCAACGTTAATTGTCACAGGTGTATTTAAAACAAAAGTGTTTGTTTTCCGAAAACCCTTCTCTAGCAACTAATAGTTATATAATAGGTATTTGAAATCTAAAGTGTGCCAATAATCACTTTCCTTATGCCCAAATTAAGGACTATTAGGTGGCTAATTAAGTACTAACATGGGGGTTTTTACTTCGTCGTCCATACGGCGTGCTATTGTATGGATGCCATTCACTTGAATGGTAATGTATGGATCAAATGCCTCTACGCCAAGGTAAGATGAGTATATGACCGCAAGATGTGAGCGTGCGGTCGGGAAGAGTAGCTTTGGTACGGCTATGTATGCATGCTTGCATGTGTATATGGTACGTATTTAATTGTGGGCTTAAATTATTGTCGGGTAGATTGATACGGAAGTATATGTATGGGTATACATATATGGAAGTATTTACGATTACATTCTGCATATTCATTATGGGTTTGGGGCTGAAATGAAATTTTATGCAGGTACACTAACAACGAAACGTGTAGCTCGACTAGTTACGCTATTTATGAGAGAACGTATGTATGCCACCGTGTCTACCGCTAGAAACAAATTTTTCCTAAGTTTGTGAGGACGTACGGAACGAGCATGCATCATGATAATTACCATTCACATAATTACATTGTTCCTCCCTTATAAAATTCTTACTCGGTTATGTAACTCTTATCCATTATGGCATTGTCTCACCAAGGATACATGTTAATGGTACAGATGGCACGCACCAAGCGGATCGCTTCATAAGTCCACCGGAGGCGAGCTCCCCGCCGTCGCCTTGCTCCACGCACCCGTCAACGTCACACGTTCCTTGGAGAGTTTGGGATGCCCTACGCTCTTGTGGAGAGTACTCGATTATGTAGGCTATCCCGATGGAATGGAACCCCGCTACTTCGGGCGAATGAGCAGTTGGGAGAAGGTCTCTTAGTTCTTTGTGGAGGCCGTTGTTCGCCCCCGAGGTGACGATTACGAGTGGACAGCTGGTGTTATGAGTCAAGCTGGTAGGGCTCTTTGAAGAAAGCAGCTAGCGAGGGCAGCCTTTGGGATCTGAGAGACATCATGGAACGTTTTTCCTCAGAGGCTGGCAGCCGCTTTGGTTGGAGTCTTTCAAGAGGTAACCCTCCACCGACTCATGGCAGCAGACAAGAGGAAAATCTTTGGAGATTGGTGCGTGCGGAGAGGCGTAAGCAGTGATAACCCTTCCATGAGCGCTATGTTCGCAATGATGAGAGTGTTGGATGGAGTTGAAGGTAGCCTCGGGGACGCAGTGTCTCGGTGCTCTTGGTCATGCTCGCGAGGACCGACGTCGACTTCAGAGGGAGCACGACGCCGAGATTGAAAGGCTCTTGAAGAGATGACTCGGTTAACTCACCAGCGAAATGCAGCTTGGACAAGAGAAAATGTCCTAAGAGCTCGACAGTTTGAGCTAGGACAGCAGTTGGCTAATGCGGAAGAGTACAACGATAATCTACATGAAGAGGTTCATCTTCTGAACAATCAGCTCCACCCTTATGTCCCACCTGGAGCCGCAGAAATGGATCTAGAAGGGTACGAGGAAGGAGAAGAAGAAGTGGATCCTGAAGAAGAAGTAGAACCTGAGGAAGGAGATGATCCTGCGTCTGACCTTGATAGTGATCATGATGAGGATTAGATCGCTTAGCATTTAGTGGAAGGACTAATGTATCACCTGTATTCATGTAATGGACCTGTAGCTCGAATTTGGCCTTAGTAACCAGACTATCATGTAATGTCAATCGCATGTTGGGATGAACGTCAATGCAATTCCGTTCCTTGTCGGTGATCACGATTTAACTTTGCTTGCATTATGAGCGCGATAAGTGGTCAAATTGGGGATGCCATGTTGCGAGAATGAATTGTTATGCCTCTGTTTTTATTGTGAATTTGAGAATTTCTCCAGTAATTTCAGTCTGGCATGATTATGATTCATCTGCAATCTCTTGACATCAACCAATAATCGCTTATTGTTGCAACTTCGCAGATGACGCGCACTTTTGCGTCTTTGGAGCTGGTAGCGATCCACGATGGCATATGGTGATGACTTACCACCACCACCGCCGCCGCCCCGCTCGGGGAGTTCTTTGCTCAGTTCTTGGGAAGCCAAAGGACAATGGAAGAAGCTTTGCACCTAATCGCGCAAAAACACCGCCGTGGCCACCCCAAAGCAACGAGGGCCGAGCCAAATCAGCACGATTCATTCAAGGAGTTTACGGACACAAAGCCGCCGATCTTCAAGGTGGGTGAGGAACCACCGCAGCCGATGAGTGGCTAAATACAATCGAAAGCGTAAAATTTAAATACGCTAAGGGTCACAGAGCACTGAAAGCGAATATGCTTCCCATCAATTGCAAGGACCAAAGAGAATCTGGTGGGACGCACTTCTGTCGTCTCTCTCGCTGCTAATGCACGAGTGACACGGGAACAATTCAAGCTGGCTTTAGGGGACATCATATTCCCGGGCACGATGCGCATGAAAGCGGCCAATTTATGAGGCTCACTGGAACAAAGTCACTCACAGAGAGTATATGCACGCATTCAACAACTTGTCAAGATATGCTCCCGGTTTTGTGGATCTTTGAAGAGAAAAAAGATAGAGAGTTTCAAGCGAGGGTTGGGTACCAAACTGATGAAGACTATGGCAAATTCTCGATGTACCACATTACAACGAAGTTTATTAGTGATGCCTTGACCCAAGAAAACCACAACAACATGCATGCGAGTTGCTAAAGGGTCGCAAGAGGGCCTATGAGGCCGGTGCATCCGGATCTTTCGATCAAAAGCGCCTATCGCAGCTAGGCCACAATTCCGTCCCACCGCACCCAAGTTTAGGCCTCCACCACCGAAGGCTCGAATAATGAGACCACGAAACCGTTAAAAGTAAAGGCGTTCACTATTGCCTTACCAAAAGGAAATGGTAATCGGGACAGCTCCACCGGATTCGAAGTAATCAACCATGTTTCAAGCTGCAACCAACTGGGTCATTGGTCCAAGGAATGCCCCCACCCCAAGAGGAATGGCAACCCAAATCAGAACAATCGAGGCGGGTGAATACCAGGCACGTCGGGGACAAGTACATTATACATTTGTGGAGGAAGTGCCCACGGAGAAGTTGTCACGGCTGGTATGTTTCTTGTCAACAAGTGTCCTTTGTTGTTTTATTTGATTCGGGAGCTTCTCATTCATTTATGAGTCAAGCATTTGCATCTAGACATAGTCAAGAAATAATTGAAGTAAACAAAGGGGTTTTAACATAAGTTCAGTGAGGGGAATTGTTATTACCAAAAAAGATAGTCAAAATGTACTCATCGTGATACAAGGGAGGAGTACACCACGGATTTGATAATATTGCCGGATTATCAATAAGTGTAATCTTAGGCATGAATTGGATGAAGGATCATGGTGTTCTTATTGACACTAGCACCCGCACTATTATGTTGAGAGAACCCACGGGAGGGAATGCTTTTCTAGTCCCACTCTCCGCGATTTCAAACCCCAACATTTAGCTGTGCTATCCAAACCACCACCATATGTGATATCCCGGTGGTTTGTGAGTTTCGGATGTATTTCGGAGGAATTACCAGGTCTACCACCGGATAGAGATGTGGAATTTAAGATTGAACTAGTGCAGTCATCGCACCCATATCCGAAGGCCATATAGAATGCCACCCAATGAGTTAGCGAACTTAAGGTTCAATTGCAAGATCTATTGGACAAAGGTCTTATCCAACCTAGCTCATCTCCGTGGGGATGTCCGGCCTTGTTTGTGAAAAAGAAGGATAAGTCACCGAGAATGTGTGTAGATTACAGACCACTCAATGCTGTGACCCATCAAAACAAATATCCATTGCCCCGCATCGACATCTTGTTCGATCAGTTAGCGAAGGCAAAGGTATTCTCCAAAATTGATTTGAGATCAGGTTATCATCAGATAAAAATTAGACCGGAGGATATACCTAAAACTGCTTTCTCTACGAGGTACGGCTTATACGAGTATTTGGTTATGTCTTTTGGACTAACAAATGCTCCAGCCTATTTCATGTACCTGATGAACTCGGTATTCATGCCCGAACTTGACAAGTTCGTGGTCGTGTTTATTGATGATATATTGATTTATTCAGAAAATGAGACCGATCATCAGGAGCATTTGAGGATTGTCCTATCCAGACTGAGGGAGCATAAGCTATATGCCAAGTTTAGCAAATGTGAATTTTGGATGAGCAAAGTACCTTTCTTAGGTCACATTTTATCAAGAGATGGAATCTCAGTAGACCCATCCAAAGTACAAGAGGTCATGGATTGGAAAGCCCCAACTTCGGTTCATGAAGTTCGGAGTTTTCTAGGGTTAGCAGGATACTATCGTCGGTTTATTCCAGATTTTTCAAAGATAGCTAAGCCTATGACCAGACTACTTCAGAAAGATGAGAAGTACAAATGGACACCAGAATGTGAAACAGCTTTTCACACCCTCAGAACTTTGTTGACTACAGCACCTGTGTTAGCACAACCAAACATTGAAAAGCCTTTTGATGTATTTTGTGATGCATCAGGAATAGGTTTGGGATGTGTGCTTATGCAAGAAGGGAGAGTAATTGCATATGCCTCCCGGCAATTGAGAAAACATGAAGTCAACTACCCTACACATGATTTGGAACTTGCAGCCGTTGTCCATGCACTAAAGATATGGAGACATTACTTGTTGGGCAATGTATGTCATATTTTTACTGACCACAAAAGTCTCAAGTATATCTTTTTACCCACCAGAGCTGAACATGAGACAACGAAGATGGTTAGAATTGATTAAGGACTACAATTTAGAAGTGCATTACCATCCGGGTAAAGCAAATGTAGTAGCCGATGCACTTAGTCGGAAGTCCCATTGTAACACTTTGTGGAAGCATTCTTTGGAAGATGGATTCAACTTGTTACATCCTGCTATACTACACAATATCACAATCGGTTGTTCACTTGAGGCAAAATCATAGAGTTACTGAGCAGACGGATGTGGGAATAAGTCACATCAAGAGAAAATGCAAGAGCAAAAACCAAACATTTTAGATTGGACGAAAGAGGTGTATTATGGTTCGAGGACCATTTGGTGGTGCCGAAAGACCGTGAGCTAAGGAATCAAATTTTAGAAGAAGCTCACTCATCCAAATTGTCTATCCATCCGGGTAGTAGTAAAATGTATCAAGATTTGAAAACCCGTTTTTGGTGGACTAGAGATGAAGAGAGATCATGACCTATGTTGCTAGGTGTGATAACTGCGATGAGTGAAAGCCGTCCATATGAAAACCATTTGGATTACTTCAGCCCTTTGCCTATTCAGGATGGAAATGGGAAGAGATCAGTATGGACTTTATTACGTGCCTTCCAACAACACCACAAGGTCACGATTCAACTGGGTCATTGTTGATCGTCTCACCAAGTCAGCACACTTCATACCCGTGAACACGCGGTATATAGTTGGGAAATACGCTGAAATATATGTTGCCCAGATCGTGAGATTGCATGGAGTACCCAGGACTATAATCTCAGATCGAGGACCACAATTCATAGCTCGTTTCTGGGAGCACCTACACCAAGCTTTGGGAACCAAGCTAATCAGAAGCTCCGCTTATCATCCGCAAACTTCAGGACAGACCGAGCGAGTGAACCAAATCCTAGAGGATTTACTTAGAGCTTGTGTTATATCTTCAAAAGGTTCATGGGAGAAATGGTTACCTTTAGCTGAATTCTCCTATAACAACAGTTATCAAGCGAGTATCAAAATGGCTCCATTTGAAGCCTTGTATGGCAGAAAGTGCAGAACTCCATTGAATTGGATTGAGCCCGGTGAAAGGAGATACTTTGGTATTGATTTTGTAAATGAAGCCGAAGAGCAAGTACGTATCATCCAACACCACATGAAGGCAGCTCAATCAAGACAGAAAAGTTATGCCGACAGAAGAAGAAGACCACTAACTTTTGAAGCAGGTGATCATGTATACTTGAGAGTATCACCCATGAAAGGCGTGAAAAGATTTGGGATGAAAAAGAAGCTTTCACCAAGATATGTAGGGCCATACAAAATTTTGGAACGAAAAGGGAAGGTTGCATATAAGTTACAACTTCCACCAGAGATGAGTGCAATCTTTGACGTGTTCCATGTTTCTCAGCTAAAGAAATGTCTTCGAGTACCGGAAGAAGCTATTGCACCCACCAACGTGCAGCTTCAATCGGATCTGACCTATGAAGAAAAGCCAATTCGAGTGTTAGAAGTGATGGAGAGAGTAACAAGGAGTAAGATCATTAAGTTCTATAAGGTGGTGTGGAACAATCATAGTGAACAAGATGCTACATGGGAAAGAGAAGATTATCTGCAAGAAGTTTATCCCGCCTTTTTCCAAGAATGGTAGGTCTTGCAAATCTCGGGACGAGATTTTTATAAGGGGGAGGGGCTGTAACACCTCGGGTGTTAGCCTTGCATAACTTGACTTGCATAACATAAGCATGAGCATCAAGCATTCATAAATCATCATTTACAATTGAAACATTCGATCGAAACATATGAAACATTGCTTGTTATCTCGTATTTCTTGGAACATATGCATATGATCAAGTGCAAATAAATGCTAGTGTGTAATGTTGGTCACTATAGCACTTTAGCTACACTTAGGTTAACAAAAGGAACATTGTTCATGAAGGCCACATTTCATGATCAAGCACTTAAGTGATATTTCATGTGTTGACTGAATAGCTATATGAGTGACTACTACATGAAATGCTTAAATGACCTTGCAAATTGTTTAAACATGCTTAGGATATCATTAGGAACAACTTTGGTATTTAGTGCTAAGGCTAGTTTGGTCATTTAGCCCTGGTTTGTGTATGTATCATGATTTCAAAGTAACATGTTTGACTAAAGTTGAACTAGGTGTTAGAGACCTTGCATGGAGGAGTTCACTAAAACAAAGTTGTAGTGTTTGACATAAGGAACAACTTTTATTTTTACGTCATGGATTGATTTAGCCTCTAACATGTTCGAATTATACTCACAAAAACCAGCTTTTCACTGTTTTCAACACTTCAAAAATTTTTCTAAGTGTTTGCTCACTAACTGCCTGACAGCCGATCTTTGGGATGACATTGCTCCTTAACCGTTGCGAATTAGGTCTTGATCGTTTAGGACGAATTACAGATGGTACTTAGGGCTACAACTTTTGTGTAGATTGTGAGCACTAATACTTCACGGATTAGAAGATCTAGCTCCATGAAAAACCGTCGTCAGGACCTCGATCAGGTCTTCGAAACGAAGCCCGAATCGCGACGTCGTTGGCCGACACCGGCAGAGTTCAAGCGCCGCGTGTCCCAGCGACGGCGCGCGTCGCCGTTGCCTCTGACTGCATGAGCCACGTTTAGCGCTGGCCCGAAGGCGCTTTAACGCCGCCGTCCGCGTTCGCCCGAAGCTCCATTTTAGGCCCATTTTCGCCTCGGCCGTCCTTCCTCGCCCTGGCAAGCCATTGAAGCGCCACCGCTCCGCCGTCGCCATAGCCGCGCACAGCTCGCGCCTGGCCACTCAAGCGCCACCGCAACAGCTCCACCGCCACCCCAGCATCCTACCGCGTCCTCCAGTGTTCGCTGTTCAAGCTCGGTGAGCTCTAACCTCACCGCCGCCGCCCGGAGCTCCTCGCCACCCTCCGTCGCCGTGGTCCCACCTAACCAGACCACCCCATGCCACGTTTGAGCGCGCAATAGGCCAACCATAGCTCGTAGATGCTCGTCCGAGCTTGTGTTTGCGTCACCGTAGCTTTCACCGACGTCTCGCCGTCGTCCCGCCTCGCCGCTCCGCCATTTCTGCCGCCGTCGTCCTCACCGTCGACAATAGGGCCGGCCAAGTGGCTCAATAGATGCGCTAGGTCACGTAGATCACATCGTGAAGACCTCACCGCCTGGCAACCTCGCCGTCGGCGAGCTCTGGCCGCGCCAACACCGCGCAGCGCCGCTGCTCTGCTTCGAGTCAATGACAGTGGGGTCCCACCTGTCAGCGACAGAAGTAGTGTAGGCTAACTCATTTTGAATCCAGTTTTTGAATTGTTTTGTTATTTTTGTATCTTTAGTTTGGTAGCTCCTAAAATGGTGAAATAAATATGATTGTGTTGCTTAGGAAGTGTAGTATTTTGGAAAAATATGTTCTTGGTTTCAACAGTAGAAATTTCTGGAGATTTAAATAGGGATTTGAAATGTGCTTTTGAATGCATTCAAATTTGTTTATTTTATATCTAGAGTTCCTGTGCTCCAAAAATTATGAAATTTTGTGGTGAACTAATCTTAGCATATGTGAGCCCTGGTAAAAATTTGAGGACCAGTGCATGGGTAGATTTAAAGTTATAGATTTTTCTTTTATGACTAGTTAATCCTTGCATGAATTTTCATAAATTAAGTATGAGTCCAAAATTCATGAAATTTGTTGGAGGTGATACTAGTACCATATGGATGCTAAGAAAAATATAAAATCTGTTGTTTGACACTTTTC
Organism: Miscanthus lutarioriparius; assembly: GCA_904845875.1. NCBI lineage: Eukaryota > Viridiplantae > Streptophyta > Magnoliopsida > Poales > Poaceae > Miscanthus > Miscanthus lutarioriparius. The sequence goes on from CAJGYO010000016.1 coordinate 38,835,219, forward strand.
AATAGGATTTTCCATTTATGCTAATTCAAGCCTTGCTGCCTTGTCATTTTGTATAGAATGTTCTACTTGGTAAAATGACATGAAATTTTTACAGTAGTCTCTTGATAGCATTAGTAAAGCTCTGTAAATTTTTGAGAATTTATTAAGCACATCTGATATATATTTATTATTTAACCTAGATATCTAAATAAAATAATAAAGGCAATTTAATAAATAGTTTGGGCTTTACCATTATATCATCTTAACTGTATTTGGTATGCTTAAACTATTGGTAGGTTCTAGGTTGTCAAATTTTGAATGATTACTGAAGGAGAAGTATTCTTACTTTATGTTGCATGTTAAGTCATTTCCGGACTGATTCTAGAGTGTGAGGATTTGCATGTTGAAACTGATGTGTACTGTAAAATGGTTAATAACAAAGTTGTAGAGAATTGGATAAGCTTTCCAGAAAGTCCTAGATCACTAGATTTGGATTTGTAGAACTCCAGTTATGAGCGAAACAAGTAGATCTTGTTTATGGCATAGTCGATGCTTTGTAGAAGTAGTTAAGTAGTAAGCGAGAAGAGATATGCACCTACTCAAACAACGTGATGCACTTGTTAACATATATGCATTCATAATACTTATACCATACTCATGCATCTAGGATCGGAGGAAGAGATCACGTTGCTGGAATTCAAGAAGTCGAGGAAGGAACCCGCAGGAGGATCCGCAGCCGTAGCTCCCGAAGGCGTGGAGCGAGAACCTCAAGAGCTTCCGGAGTGCCACGACCACCGTCCTACTTCCTTTCTGCGAGGCAAGCCCGGAGCATTATAAGTCTCCCGATGAATTTACAAATGTTTACTTACGTATTTATGATTGATGCATTAGGTTATAAGAGTTGAATGAAACCACTTGATGCATGTACATTCCTTGTCCGAGATATTACACCTTTAACCGGTATAGGTCCAGGATCGAATATATATATGCTTAGCCATGCTTAGACCGGTAGAAGTCGGGTGATGTCCTGTCACCTGCGAGATATAGGTGGATATCGAGAACACGGTTGGCTATATCTCGCTATCGTGGAACGAACCATGAGGTAAAAGTAAATTGAGACCGGACGGAGATCGATAGGGAAGCAACAAGGCATGGAGGTCTTGGGTGTGGACTTATCCCCGTCTCGTGTCGATTAAGGACCATACCGTTGTTGGCGCTTCGACAAGATTGAACGCATGCCTCTCACTTAGCTGGGCGGATAATTCGTTCCGACCGCTGAAGCCGAGTAATTCAACTCGGCCGGGAATCGTTACATTAGCGCCTTCCGGGAAACGATCGACCGAGCCCAAAGGCAGGTTTGGGCTGAGCATCCCGGCATCTGGTGTTCCAGTTATGCGGTGCATCTGAACCCATGAAAAATGTACCTGAGTTGTACCAAAGGTGACCTAAGACTATCGTGGCTGGTAGATCTGGGTTTGTGTTAGGAATAAATTCCCAGCTGGTTGAAATCGATTCGAATCGCCGTCTCTCCCGGATAGTGAGAAACTTGGCTAGTCCCAACATCAGAAAGTGACTATATTATGAAACATGGTGGTTCGAGACGAATATGGAATTACAATACCGCTATGGTTACTATTGTATGCTTCTAAATGATATCCCACATGTTTGGCACAGGATAGTTGCTAATCTAGAAATGGATAGTTATAATTAACTTGATAAAGGAATCATAATTGTACAACGGATCAATTGCCTTTTTCGCAAAATGTTGTCAAGTTACGTCCACTTATACAAACCTTGCATACTCCTTGGAGTCATTTTATTTCGGTTCATGACGGGTAAGTCTGGTGAGTACCTTCTCGTACTCGGGGTTTATTTTCCCAATGTTGCGAGATGGCTTTGTGTATCATGGTTATTGCAAGAGTTGCTTCTATCCCATTGTGGATGAGGAGTAAGCCTTGGGCAGGCTTCCTTAGTAATTCCTATCTTTGCTTTTGTGGATCGTGATCCGGCATGGCATCGTATCAAACTATGTTGGAAACTTATCTTGAACTTATTTGCTTCCGCTTTAATTATCAAACTCGGTTTGTAATAACTTTTTATTCAGACTACGATGATGAAAAGTATCTGTGAACTTTATGTAATATGTGGCATGTATGTTGAATCCTCACACGATCTTGGTTGTTGTAAATCGTTTATCGAGACCCGTCGTGGTACTCGACGGACTACCGGGTTTATATGGGTTCAAGTATGACAGTGCGACCGCTTGCGGATTGCCATTGTACTTGTATTCTTATAAATTGGTCGGTTCTGCGACAACTAGTTCTAAGTGTTGATTGGAGTTGGAGTGACACTTGGAGTAGTTTAGGATTTTGTTTTTCCTTTGGCCGTACTATTAAGGGGGGTATGAACGGGTAGCTTGACCTAGATGAGTCTAGTGAGTTAGGTGTGGTGCACACTTATTTAAACTAGCTCTAGGTAGCTCCTACATATGCCTAAGATCCAATGGAGCAAACTTCATTTTCACATGATCGAGAGTTGAAGGTGAATGGAGGGTCAAATACTGACCGGACGCTGGCCCTAGTGCGACCGGACGCTGGCCGCAGGGTCCGGTCAGTTCATTTGATCAAGGGACTGCGTTCGGTGCGATCGGACGCTGGAGTGGTCAAGTGATCGGATGCTGAAAGGTAGCGTCCGGTCGACTCCAGTAAGGTTCCAGAGAAGAGAATCTGCGACCGGACGTGTCCAGTAAGTACTGACCGGACCCTAGGGGTTCAGCGTCCGGTCGAGTACAGTAAGGTTCCAGTAAGGTTTTAATGTGACCGGACGCGTCCGGTCAGTGGTAACCAGACTCTGTCAGTGTCCGGTGAACTCATTTTCACTGGTTCGCGGGTTGAACTGACCAGAGCGTCCGGTCAACATGATCGGAGCGTCCGGTCACCCCGCAGAGGCACATAATGGTTCATTTTTCAGGCTGCCTTATAAATAGAAGCTCCAGTCGTGTGTGGAGGGACTTTTGCTCATTCCAACATCTGAGAAACACGTTTGTGAGTGCCAAGAAGAGCAAGGTCCTAGTGAGGTGATTGAGATTTGAGAATCCAAGAGAGTAGCCTCATTAGTGAATCAAGAGTAGTCAAGTGTGCATCCATCTTCTCATTAGGCTTCGTGTGGTCAAGTGAGAGTTCGTGCTTGTTACTCTTGGTGATCGCCATCACCTAGACGGCTTGTTGGTGATTGGGAGCTTGGTGATTACCTGGTGGAGCTTGTGGGTGACCCAACTCAAGTTGTGAGCGGCTTTGGGTGATTCGCCGCGACGGAGTGTCGAAGAATCAACCCATAGAGAGCACTTGATCCTTGCGCGGATCAAGGGGGAGCTACACCCTTGTGCGGGTGCTCCAACGAGGACTAGTGGGGAGTGGCGACTCTCCGATACCTCAGCAAAACATCGCCGTGTTCCTCTCTCTCCATTTACTTTGAGCATTTACTTTGAGCATTTACTTTGAGCAATTCAATACTTGTCTTTACATTCATAGAATTGCCATGCTAGAGTAAGTTTGGAACATAGGTTGCTAGTCCGTTGTGTGTTAGTTTATTAGAAACTCTTTTCTAGGCACGATGGGTTAATTGGGCTAACCATAGGATTTAATTATTGCAAAAAATTTAGAATTAGCCCAATTCACCCCCCTCTTGGGCATCTTGATCCTTTCAATTGGTATCAGAGCCTTGTGCTCACACTTTTAAGCTTAACCGCTTAGAGCAAGATGTCTCACGGGGATGGACCTCCTCCTATCTTTGAGGGAGATGACTTTCCATATTGGAAAATCCGCATGGAGGCGTACTTAGAGGCTCTAGACGTTGGTATTCTTAGAGTCGCCCAAAACCTCGGGATGCTACTAATCTTCAAGGCGATGAGGTTAATTATGAAAAATGGAATGCAAAGGCTCGCAACACCATCTTTAGAGGCCTTTGCAAAGATGTGTTCAATCGTGTAAGGAACCACAAAGACGCCCATGCTCTATGGTCGGACGTTTGTGCGCTCCATGAGGGAACTAAGAGTGAGCGTGAAGAACGCTATCATCTTGTGATTAAAAAAGCTAAATTCATTTGAGATGCTTCCCAAAGAATGTGCTAATGAGATGTATTCACGTTTGAATGTTCTTGCAGAGGGAGTCAATGGGCTTGGACTCACTCAAATGTCACCATCCGATGTTGTGAGAAAGATCTTGAGTGTCCTCCCCATTGAAAAATATGGGCATATTATGACCGTGCTACACCAAGGTGATCTTTCCACCGCTACACCGACACAAATCTTGGGAAAGATCAATGCTCATGAGATGTACATGCACATCACCCCACAAGATGGCTCAACCTCTAACAAGAAGAAAGATAAAGATTTAGCATTCAAAGCTAGCCAAGAGAAGGGCAAGGCAAGACTTGAGTGTAACGTCCCACCTCTCTGAGGCTGGGCCCGCTTACATCTGGCAGCTTAACTAGGATATAGACTGCCCTCACAGACCAACACTTGTCTTTTCTGCGCACTTTGTCCTCACTCGTGCGCACCCGGGAAGAACTTCCTGGTCGGTCACCCATCGCTCCAGGCCAAGCACGCTTAACCTTGGAGTTCTTAAGAGATGGGCTTCCAGAAAAGAAGTTGCAACTTATTGGTACGAGTATCCTATTAATCCTATTAAGCCCTGAGCCGGGGTGTTACATCCTCACCCCCTTTAAGAGATTCACGTCCTCGTCGATCAATCCCAAGCCAGGAACATCCCCTCTTAGCCACGTCTGTGTGTCCAGTGCCAGCGCATATGCCATGCTATGTGACCACGCCGGATCCACACCAGCCATGCGCACCATGCCTACGCAACTACGACACACGCGCCCGTGAAACCGCGAGAGTCAGCTCCGATACCATTCTGTAACGTCCCACCTCTCTGAGGCTGGGCCCGCTTACATCTGGCAGCTTAACTAGGATATAGACTGCCCTCACAGACCAACACTTATCTTTTCTGCACACTTTGTCCTCACTCGTGCGCACCCGAGAAGAACTTTCCGGTCGGTCACCCATTGCTCTAGGCCAAGCACGCTTAACCTTGGAGTTCTTAAGAGATGGGCTTCCAGAAAAGAAGTTGCAACTTATTGGTACGAGTATCCTATTAATCCTATTAAGCCCTGAGCCGGGGTGTTACATTGAGTATGAAAGCTCAAGTGAAGATGAAGTTGATGAAGAAAGTCTTGCTCTCATGGTGAAGAAGACTGCCAAGATGCTAAAGAAGCTAAACAAGAGTGGCATCAAGTTTGACGGCAAGAAGAAAAAGTTCTTCACTAGCTCAAGAAGAAAGCCAATCTCCGAGATGGATTGCTATAATTGTGGCGAACTTGGCCATCTAGCTCATCAATGCACAAAGCCCAAGAAAGACAAGTTCAAGAACAAGAACAAGGGCAAGAAAGATGACTCAAGCAATGAAGATGAAGATGAGAAGAAAAAGAACAAGCCACACAAGAAGAGAGATGGCAAAAAGAGGGACTTCTACAAGAAGAAGAGTGGAAAGGCCTACATTGTCGGTGATTGGCTCACGGACATTGATTCATCAAGTGGATCATCCGATGATGATAGTGACAATGAGAAGGTGGCCGCCATTGCTATTGATCTTGCATCTTCACTGCCACCATCGCCATCATCCTCTACACACCTATGCCTTATGGACAAGGGTGAATGCAAGGTAACTAAGAATGATGATAGTAGTGATGATGAGCAAGCTAGTGATGATGATAGCGATAGCGATGATGATGATTCACCTACATATGATGATCTTGTCAAAATACTAAGAAACTACACTAAGATCATTAGAAAGAGTAGAGCTACAAATGAAAAACTTGATGCTAAAAATGATTCACTCTTAGCTAAGTGCGATACATTAGAAAAGTCTAATGATGAGCTTAGAGAAACTAATGATGCTATATCATCCAAACTCAAGGAGCTAAAATCTTCTAAGAAAGAGCTTAAAGATAAACATGATAAACTTGAGTGGGTGCACAATGAGCTCATCACTAGTCACAACAAACTAAAAGATGAGTATACAACTCTTAAGATCAATCATGATACCCTTGTCATTGCTCAAGAATTCCTACCAAATGAGCCACATGATGCTACTAACCATGTTGTTAAGATTGATACAGCTACATCATGTGATGATTTGTTTGATGAGAGCATTAAGCAAGGATCTAGTGGCAAAGGCAAGCAAGTGGTTGTGTGCAATGACTATGATGAATATGTCAAGCTCAAGAACACAAATGAGAAGCTCATGAAAGATCTTGAAGAGATAAAGAGCCACACATCATTGTGCTAGAAACCCTTGATCATGATGAAGAGTTGATCCTTGAGAATGAGAAGCTTAAAGAAGAGAACAAGAGGCTAAAGGAAGAGAAGAACAATGATGTTCTCAAGGAAGAGAACAAAAAGCTCAAGATGGAGAAAGAACATCTCAAGGTTGAATTGAGCAAGTTTGCAAGAGGCAAGCATCTTCAAAGTGAGCTTCTAATGAACACCGTCATGAAGATGGATAGAAGTGGCATTGGATATGTGGCACATGTAGAGAAGAAGAAGGCTCAAGTTCAACAACAACAATCAAAGCCAAAGCCAAAGAGATGCTTTGAGTGTGGACAAGAAGGTCACTTTGCTCATGAATGCCAAACTCCACCTCCACAACCCTTGCCCAAGCATGCTAGACCCTTTGCCTTCAATGCTCACTACATGCTTAGAAAGGATTCTAATGGAAAGATGAAAGTCATGTTCTTAGGACCCCCGAACAAGAATAGACCTAAGAAGATTTGGGTGGCTAAGTCACTTGTTGAGAAGGTGAAGGGCCCTCAACAAGTTTGGGTTCCTAAAGCTTGAATCTCTTGTGTGTAGGTGAACTACAAGACCGGTGGAAGTCATTGGGTTATTGATAGTGGTTGCACTCAACATATGACCGGTGATCCTCGTATGTTCACCTCACTAGATGAAGAGGTAGATGGACAAGAGAAAATTACATTTGGAGATAACTCAAAGGGCAAGGTTAAAGGATTGGGCAAAGTGGTAATATCAAATGATCATTCCATCTCCAATGTGCTTTATGTTGCTTCATTGAGTTTCAACTTGCTATCCGTTGGACAATTGTGTGATCTTGGCTTCCAATGCTTGTTCACCGAGAAGGAGGTTGTTGTATCCAAGGTAGATGACAATCAAGTGATATTCAATGGATTTAGATACAACAACTTATATCTAGTGGACTTCACCTCCGAAGATGCAAATTTGAAGACTTGTCTATTCACCAAAACAACACTTGGGTGGCTATGGCATAGAAGACTTGCTCATGTCGGGATGAGCTCACTCAAGAAGCTTATGAAGAATGATTTGGTGAGAGGGTTGAAGGATGTGAAGTTTGAAAAGGACAAGCTTTGTAGTGCATGTCAAGCCGGCAAGCAAGTTGCAAATACTCATCCAACCAAACCTTTCATGTCAACCACAAGAGTGCTAGAACTCCTTCACATGGATTTATTTGGACCAACAACATACAAGAGTTTGGGAGGGAATCTCTATTGTCTTGTGATTGTTGATGACTATTCAAGGTATACATGGGTATTCTTTCTTCATGACAAATCCGAAGTTGCATCTTGCTTCAAGAAGTTTGCCAAGAGAGCTCAAAATGAATTTGAAGTGAAGCTCAAGAAGATAAGAAGTGATAATGGAAAAGAATTTGACAACACAAACATTGAAGCTTATTGTGATGAAGTTGGGATCAAGCATGAAGTCTCCACAACTTATACTCAACAAAATGGTGTAGTTGAGAGGAAGAACCGGACTTTGATCACTCTTGCAAGGACAATGCTAGATGAGTACAACACACCCGAAGCTCTATGGGCGGAAGCAATCAATACCGCATGCTATGCATCCAACCGTCTATTCCTTCAAAAGTTCCTTGGCAAGACACCTTATGAGTTGCTCAATAGGAAGAAGCCGAACGTCTCTTTCTTTAGGGTGTTTGGTTGTAAATGCTACATCTACAAGAAGCGGCAACACCTAGGGAAGTTTCAAAGGCGTTGTGATATTGGTTTTCTTGTTGGTTACTCATCAAAGTCCAAAGCATATAGAGTATTTAATCATGCCACCGGCTTGGTTGAAGAAACATATAATGTGGAATTTGATGAATCTAACGGCTCCCAAGGAGCACATGAGAATCTTGATGATGTAGGTGATGAACCATTGAGGGAGGCCATGAAGAATATTCCGGTGGGAGACATCAAGCCTAAAGATGATGAAGATGATGTACAAGTCATTGATCAACCTTCTTCATCAAGTGTGCCACAAGATGGTGAAAAAGATGGGAGAGTAGAAAATGAAGATACTCATATCTCTCATGAGCAAATGGTGGTACAAGCACAAGATGTTGATGCTCCACAACCTCCTCCTCAAGTGGTCAATAGAAGAAATACACCTCTCCTACAAGATCATCCACATGATCTCATCATAGGGAGTCCATCAAAGGGAGTGATGACTAGATCTCAAAAACTTGCTTCATTTATTGCTCATCACTCTTTTGTCTCTTGCTATGAGCCTACAAAGGTAGAAGAAGCTCTTAAAGATCCGGATTGGATCAATGCCATGCATGAAGAGTTGAACAACTTTACTCGCAATGAAGTTTGGACTCTTGAAGAGCGACCAAAAGGTGCAAGAGTCATTGGAACAAAGTGGGTGTTCCGCAACAAGCAAGATGATCAAGGTGTTGTTGTAAGGAACAAGGCAAGAGTAGTGGCAAAGGGGTTCTCTCAAGTTGAAGGTTTGGATTTTGGAGAGACCTTTGCACCGGTTGCAAGATAGAAGCCATCCATATCCTACTTGCATATGCATCTCATCATGAAATAAAACTATATCAAATGGATGTGAAAAGTGCATTTTTAAATGGCTTTATTAATGAACTAGTCTATGTTGATCAACCTCCCGGGTTTGAAGACCCTAGATATCCTAATCATGTTTATAGGTTGTCCAAGGCACTATATGGGCTTAAGCAAGCCCCAAGACCTTGGTATGAGCGCCTCCGGGACTTCCTCATTGAGAAGAGCTTCACCATTGGCAAGGTCGTCACCACACTATTCACCAAGAAGCTTGATGGGCACATCTTCATTTGTCAAGTATATGTTGATGATATTATCTTTGGATCATCAAATAAAGACTCATGCAAAGAATTTGGTGAATTGATGTCGAAGGAGTTCGAGATGTCCATGATTGGTGAGCTTACATTCTTTCTTGGTTTCAAGTCAAGCAAATGAAAGAAGGCATCTTCATCTCTCAAGAGAAATACACAAAAGATCTTCTCAAGAGATTCAAAATGGATGAATGTAAGCCAATCAAGACACCAATGCCTACCAATGGACATCTCGACCTAGATGAGAGAGGTAACCCGATTGATCAAACTCTCTACCGTTCTATGATTGGTAGCTTGTTATACTTAACCGCATCTAGGCCCGACATCATGTTTAGTGTGTGTATGTGTGCTAGATTCCAAGCTAATCCTAAGGAAACACATTTAATTGCCGTAAAAAGAATCCTTAGGTATCTCAAGTACACACCAAGCATTGGCCTTTGGTATCCCAAAGGAGCTATATTTGAATTAGTGGGCTATTCCGATTCGGATTATGCCGGTTGCAAAGTTGATAGAAAAAGCACATCCGGAGGATGCCATTTGCTTGGTATATCACTTGTGTCTTGGTCCTCCAAGAAACAAAATAGTGTGGCTTTGTCCACCGCCGAAGCGGAATACATTGCCACGGGTGCTTGTTGTGCACAAATATTATACATGAAACAAACTTTGCTAGACTATGGTATAGTTCTAGAAAAATTACCTCTTTTGTGCGACAATGAAAGCGCCGTAAAACTTGCAAATAACCCAGTTCAACACTCTCGCACCAAGCACATAGATATCCGCCATCACTTTCTAAGAGATCATGTTGCCAAAAATGATATATCACTAAAAGGTGTAAGGACCGAAGATCAATTAGTGGATATCTTTACTAAACTGCTAGATGAGGCAACCTTTTGTAGATTGAGAAATGAGCTCAATATACTTGATTTTAGCAACTTCACTAAAAATTGAGCTTGTGTTGTCCCTTGCATTCATTGTTATATACAACATGTTTAACTTTTGGCAATGCATATAGGGCTTGTCTAACATGGTTAAAATAACCGCCGAAAAGCATGTGAAGAAGCTTAACCTTGGATCAAACTTGACAAGCAACTAGATTTACTTACATAGCATTGCATATACATGGATGTTGTTTTGTCGTTTTGTTCCATTTGCCCTCTTATTGTCTATTTTCTTAAAAAGAATTATAGCCTAAGGCAAAATATTTTGAAAAATATGAGGGTTTGAGAGAGGTCACTCACATCAGTCCCAATTGATGTTTATTTGGATCTTATTCTTGTTGGGACTCAATTGGGAATAGGCAGCGCGAAGGATCTTTGAAGATTTGCTGGAAAAGGTGCACCGGACGCTGCACCGGACGCTGCTGTCCAGCGTCCGGTCAGTTCACAGGAGGTGAACTGCTGCTGAAGGAGTGACCGGACGCTGTGTTTGTGCGTCCAGTCAGGAAGGGATCCAGTGTCCGGTCGATTGGAGGAAAAACAGGCTGTACTGACCGGACCCTTCCTACGTCCAGTCATGGACCACCGGATATGTCCGGTCGCAATTCCAGAGGTTTTGGACATCTCTAGAATCGACCGGACGCTGGGTGGTAGCGTCCGGTCGCTACCACCGGAGCGTCCGGTCAGTGGATTTCGCGTGGCATCAGGACTCTTTCTCTTTTTCCTTATTTGTCGCGTTGGGGGATCCTTTTCAAACCATCGGCCGTACCTATTCCGCCATAACCTAGTCCCTGCTTGAGCCGTCGTCGCCGCCGTAGCTCTCCCGCGCCCAAGTCACCGCGCCGCCGCAGTCGAGCCCACAGCCGAGCACCTTGCGCCAGCCTCGCATGCCACCGCGTCTCCCCTGCTCCACGTCACCACAGCCGCAGGCCCTAGCCCTAGCCACCACCAGCTCGTCGCACCGCCTCAGCCCCGTGCCGAGCCCCTCGCTCTACCGAATCCGCTTGCCTCGCTCGCCACTACGGCAAGTTCCACCGCCCTGCTTCACCGTGCCCTAGCTTCTCCGGTAAGGCCATTCCCTAGCATCGACTGAACTTTGCCAGCAACCTAGATCAATTTCAAAGCATTGTTTTTAATTGCTTCCAGGGCCGCCAGTTCTTCGAAGTGTTTCGCAACTCAAACCCTAGCCCCGGTTCCGTGGTTTCCCCCGCGTGATGCTTCTATCCTTCTCTCGGATCGTCGGTTTGTCAGGTAGCTTGCCCATCGTCTCTATCTCGCACCTACATTGCTTGCTTCCTAGGTCTTTCGCATCTATTAGATATATTGTATTTATGTGTATATCCAACCATTCTATCGTGCAGCGAGTAGGTGCCGTTGAGGTTCCTGTGGCAGTTGTCAGCGACTCGGAGCCAAGCTCGCGAGTACAGATCGAGGCCAAGCCTCGAAAGTGTCAGTGGCAGTTGATCTTGTCAGCGACAGTTCATCCTCTTGTCAGATCAGATGGCTCGCACCAAGAATGTTGGTGGTGGTCCAGGTGATGATGATCGGAGGCCCCCGCCTCGCCTGCCCACAGATCCAAAAGGCAAGGCAACAAAGAAGGTTGCATCCAAGAAGCGCAAGTATCTAGATGCTGAGACCGCCAGAGCAGCAGCAGTTGCAGAGGTCGTAGAACGTGCTTAGTGAGGAGGTGCTCGCAGCGGAGTTGTGTTTGCAGATCCGCCAGTTTCATCAGATGCAAGGACTGTGATAGCGAGAGTTCAGCGCCTTCTTGGTAGTCCACCAGGGACTATCACTGTTCAAGGAGGGCAGTATACTATTGGTGAGGGTCAGCCTCAAGGGACTTCACAGCAGCAGCCCCCACCAGCAGAGCCTCAGCCAGCTCAGGAGACTCAGGAGGGCCAGCAGGCCAAGGAGGCAGAGGAGACAGAGCAGGCACCACAACCCCAGCTTCGCCGCTCTGGTCATACCCATGCTACAGTACCACCGAGGCCAGCTACTCAACGCAGGGGTTCACGCCCACCGCCTAGACCATAGGGTCCGCCTCCAGTGGTACACCTTGACTTGAGGGCCGCCACAGCTAGAAATGTTCGCCAGTTGAGGTTTGTTGAGTTTGATGTGTGGTTTCCTCCGAGGAGGGATGAGAGAGTAGCAGAGGGGTTCTACACGCCACTCCAGGAGGATTTCTATAATGCCTATCTCAACAGTGGGGCAGTGTTTAGATCTCAGAGAGTCTACCGTTTAGAGTCTATTGTGGCAGCAGCTGGAGAGCACATCCGCCCCTACTTGTCATATTTGCTAGGGCTCGCAGATCTGATTGGCCGGACAGGAGTATATTTACCATCTTGGGTTCGGCAGTTTTATGCTTCACTCTATGTTGATCCGCATCACAACTTCATTCACTTTGCATTCAATGGCAAAGATTATAGGGTGATGAGTTTCAGGGCCTGGGAGATACTGAGGCTATAGGATCAGCCTGTCAAATTGCATGAGGTGTGTTATGGACAGCAAGAGCCTCCCAGGCGTCCTCATGGAGGGTTGGTGCCCCCTACTGATCTTTTGCGCCATTGCTTTAAGGAGCCCTTTGGTGAGGGGTCGAGGAGGAACCCCAGTGACCTGACACCTATAGCTCGAGTGCTAGAGGCCATTATCAGGAGGACACTACTTCCCAGGTTGGGATACAGAGAGGGTCTGACTCGCCTACAGCTCTGGCTCCTTAATGCCTTGATGTAGTAGACCATGTTCGACATTTGGGACTTCCTTCTATCAGAGATGGAGGATACAATTGCTGAGGGCTTCAAGGGTCGCAGATAGCTTCCTTATGCTCATTGGGTCACATTCTTGATGCTAAAGTCTGTGCAGGTCAGGACCCCTGAGATGATTGCAGAGTATAAGGCTGCCACCACAGAGTTTCCCGCATATAACATGGCACAGAGGATCAGGCACATCACTCCACAGGCACCTGCTCAGCCCCGTCGTCGTCCAAATGTTCCAGAGTCAGCAGCTCAGCAGGACGAGATCATTAGAGGCATAGCCGCTACAGAGGAGTAGCAGCTTGAGGCACAATAGGGGATGACCGAGTCCAGTGATAGTTCGGATGATGACTATCTGCCGATTCCTCAGATGCCTCCACGCAGACATGATGCAGAGGCCAGCAGTTCTAGCTCAGCTCCACCAGCACCGCAGACGGACCCTACATTGATTGCCATTCTTGAGCGGATGCAACAGGATCAGGCACGACAGGCACAGGAGACTGCTACAAACTTTGCACAGTTCTAGGCTCATCAGGATGAGTTCCAGAGGCAGCAGCAGCTTCTCCAGCAGCAGCAGCAGATGCATCAGCAGCAGTTACTTATGCAGCAGGAGCTCATGGGATTCATGCAGCATGTAGTGACAGCTCTTGGGGCTCCACAGCCACAGCCTTCGCCCCAGCTTGCTCAGCCTGCCACCACTACGACGACTCCAGCTGTACAGCCTAGTGGGCTTCAGAGTCAGGGACAACCTCTAGTGCAGTTTGCTTCACCTCTAGTTCAGGTGTCCCAGTGGTTGTCTTCACCTGTGGTAGCCCCGCAGTTCACTCCATTATAGATAGGTTTCACTCCATAGCAGTCACCCTCGCTTTTTGTGCCTGACACATCAGTCTCCAGGAGTCTTGGAGCATCCTTCAGCGAGTTGACAGGGATGCCTACACCGCCACATATGCATGCCCCGGGTCCTTCTACTACAGCTCCAGTCGCCGTGATGACACAGAGGCTTCCCAGCTTAGTTGCTTCCTCAGATCCTACGACAGATGTACTAGCAGCTTCACAGGCAGCACCAGCCCTAGCTCAGACCAAGACTGCTTCAGTGACACTTCCTGCTTTAGAGGGTCAATCAATTCAGAGCTCAGGGTCAGATGATGATGGCGCCCAGTTCCACATTGCTACATGTACTTCAGCGCCCAACTCATCCGTTGCAGCCCCACCGACTGACCCTTAGTTTTGGTGTTTGACGCCAAAGGGGGGGAAGGACGAGTATGTAGATTCAGGGGGAGCGTCTTTTTATGGGGAGCTTAGATTATTAGCTTTGTATTATTGCATTTGGAGTTTCTATGTGTGATACACTTTTACTATTATGCATTAGTGTGTGTTTACTTTCATGCATATTATTATATCTATGTGATAGTGATATCTATGTAATTGTGATATATGACTTATGTGTGCTCTCTACTTTACATTATTTATATGTCATATCACTTGTGCTATGCTCATTTGCCTTTGCTTCGCGTTTATACTCCGATGCAAATGAGTTTTGTTTCTTGTACTCATGCATACTTCATATCTTTTTAGTACATTGTGTTGGCTTGGGTCATATAAGCTTTTGACTAACACTTTTGTTCTTATCGACAAAAGCTTATATGAACCAAGTCCGTCAAAACCTCACTCTTTCACATGAAGTATGGTGGTATTGCCATCAATCACCATTTGCAAAGGGGAGATTGCAAAAGCATCTAGGCCCCATGTTGGGTTTTGGTGATTAATGACAATACAAGATTTCTATGACTAACGTGTGTTTTGTAGAGAGCAATTAAGTTAGGTCATGGTAATGGTGATCGATTGAGCAATCGGTGGTCATGCCCCTATGATGAAATAAACACATGAATTTTCAAAGGATAACAAGTGTATCACACATAGAAACTCCAAATGCAATAATACAAAGCTAATAATCTAAGCTCCCCATAAAAAGACGCTCCCCCTGAATCTACATACTCGTCCCTCTCGCCCTTTGGTAACATGTGTTTTGTAGAGGCAATTAAGTTAGGTCATGGTAATGGTGATCGATTGAGCAATCGAGGTGGTCATGCCCCTACGATGGAAATCGTTTCGGTTTTCAAAGGATGGACGACAAGGTTAAGGATGACTAGTTCTAAGTGTCGATTGGAGTTGGAGTGACACTTGGAGTAGTTTAGGATTTTGTTTTTCCTTTGATCGTACTATTAAGGGGGGTATGAACGGGTAGCTTGACCTAGATGAGTCTAGTGAGTTAGGTGTGGTGCACACTTGTTTAAACTAGCTCTAGGTAGCTTCTACATATGCCTAAGATCCAATGGAGCAAACTTCATTTTCACATGATAGAGAGTTGAAGGTGAATGGAGGGTCAAATACTGACCGGACGCTGGTCCCGGTGCGACCGGATGCTGGCCGCAGGGTCCGGTCAGTTCATTTGATCAAGGGACCGCGTTCGGTGTGACCGGACGCTGGAGTGGTCAAGTGACCGGACGCTGAAAGGCAACGTCCGGTCGACTCTAGTAAGGTTCTAGAGAAGAGAATCTGTGACTAGACGCGTCCGGTAAGTACTGATCGAACCCTGGGGGTTCAGCGTCCGTCGAGTACAGTAAGGTTCCAGTAAGGTTTTAATGTGACCAGACGCGTCCGGTCAGTGGTAACCGGACTCTGTCAGCGCCCGGTCAACTCATTTTCACTGGTTCGCTGGTTGAACTGACCGGAGCGTCCGGTCACCCCATAGAGGCACATAAGGGTTCGTTTTTCAGGCTGCCTTATAAATAGAAGCTCCACTCATGTGTGGAGGGACTTTTGCTCATTACAACAGCTGAGAAACACGTTTGTGAGTGCCAAGAAGAGCAAGGTCCTAGTGAGGTGATTGAGATTTGAGAATCAAAGAGAGTAGCCTCATTAGTGAATTAAGAGTAGTCAAGTGTGCATCCATCTTCTCATTAGGCTTCGCGTGGTCAAGTGAGAGTTCATGCTTGTTACTCTTGGTGATCACCATCACCTAGACGGCTTGGTGGTGATTGGGAGCTTGGTGATTACCCGGTGGAGCTTGTGGGTGACCCAACTCAAGTTGTGAGCGGCTTTGGGTGATTTGTCACGACGGAGTGTCGAAGAATCAACCCGTAGAGAGCACTTGATCCTTGCACGGATCAAGGGGGAGCTACACCCTTGTGCGGGTGCTCCAACAAGGACTAGTGGGGAGTGGCGACTCTCCGATACCTCGGCAAAACATCGTCGCGTTCCTCTCTCTCTCCATTTACTTTGAGCATTTACTTTGAGCATTTACTTTGAGCAATTCAATACTTGTCTTTACATTCATAGAATTGCCATGCTAGAGTAAGTTTGGAACATAGGTTGCTAGTCCGTTGTGCGTTAGTTTATTAGAAACTCTTTTCTAGGCACGATGGGTTAATTGGGCTAACCATAGGATTTAATTATTGCAAAAAATTTAGAATTAGCCCAATTCACCCCCCCTATTGGGCATCTTGATCCTTTCACTGCCGCCACCGCATCACGCCCGCCGTGCTTGCCATAGCCGGACCCCACCATGGCACAACTATGTTCCGGCCACTTCAGGATGGTAGAGGTAGAACGAGCACCTCGGCAAGCTTCGCCTCACCGAGGGATGTGTCCCACGCTAGATGGAAACAAGAAGAGAAGAATTGGGGGCCGCTGGTCGCGTCCTCCTTATCGGACCGCCGCGTGCCCATGTTGTCGCTGTGCTAGGGATGATTCTACCAACTCCGGCCACCTCACATGATGAGATGTGGCTATCGAGTTTTGCCGTGACCTCGCGCACCCCACGGACCAGACAGTTAGAGGAAAAGCCTCGTCTTGTCCTTGCCCATCGAAGCCGCACACTCGCTAGAGCACCGCCATGCACCCCGTCGCAGTGTGGACTCCACCGTGCTTTTAGGTCACCGATGACGAGCCGTCTAGCCTCTATGTGGTCCCAATCGAAGGAAAAGGGCCACCTTTAGCTCCAATCGTGGTTGTAGCCGCCTCGCCGCAACTCATCTCCGCCGCCGAGCCACTGTTGCCATGGCCAACCTCACCAGAGCCCTTAGAGCTTCACTTGGTACCCTAACCGTGGTTGCTAGAGCACCCGAAAGCTGTATAAGCCCTGCTTAGGCTGTGCCAACGTCTCTAGCGCCCTTGTTTTAGAAATCGGCACCGCCGCCGCCCGCCGCGACACCTATGCCGGGCGCCCGAGCCTCCAAGTCATCGTCTTTGGCCCACCATAGAGTTCCCTATGACCTCATGATGTCATAGACCCCCTTAGCTGCCCCTCCAAGCCGCCGCGCCCCTATCTAAACTCGTGTGCACCCAGTGCACCGTAGACCGAAGAGAGAGAGAGAGAGTGGACGCGATCCACCGTGGACCGTGCCTGCGATCCATGGACCCACACAGCGCTATCCACCGTGCGTCGAGCCCCATGGATGTGAGCCTAGTAGCGGCCCGCTTGCGCCACGTGGCTGCCTACCTTTGTGAAACGTGTCCGTACTCGGCCCGACCCAGACCGGCCCAACCCGGCCCATTATCGGGCCTATCGGCCTAGCCCGAGCATGGTCAACTATTGACCATTGACCTAGTCCCACCTGTCAGCGATTGTATTTCCCACGGCCAATCCTGTGCTACCACGTGTCAGTATCTGGTTAATCCAATTCTTTTTCTTTTTCAGAAAATGATTTAAACTTAGAAAATTCGTAGAAAATTCATACGACTTTTGAAAATATGAAACTAGTGTCCATTTTTTTTCTAAAAATGAGCTCTACATCATAGGCTTGTGTTTCAGTGCATTTAGATCTTTTGAATTTTTGTTGCTTCTTTGTGATCATCTATAGGAGTCGCTTATCGTGGCTATATGTCTCGTTTGACAGATCCAAAGGAGCCATAGACTAAGGAGCATGACCCCGACTACACTTAGGAGCTTGGAGATGACCTGCCAGGTGTCACGTCCCACCCAACCTCGTAGAATTCTATTAGACATGCTACAATGTAGATGGTAGTGCTTTACTTTTATGCAAATGATCTGTGATAGGCTGCATGGTAGAATTGCTTGTGAGCCATTACCTTGTTGCAACCTATACCCATGCACACCCGCAGTTAGGTTAGATGCTCGCTTACTTACTTGCTACTACTTATACTATGCATTATATCTATGATGTGATGCTTGGTGGACGATTGTATGTGAGTGGTTAAGGCACTAGTTGTCGCTAATGTGGTAACAACCAGGGAGACCTTGGCGTGTGTTTTGGGTGTGTGGTGAGGGTTGAGTCGATTGGGCAGGATCTTATGACGAGTCGTTGGATGAGTCTTGCTAGGAGGGTGTGACCTAGGCATCCCCTACAGTGGTACCTATGGCGGGTGCTTGTGAGATGAGGAGATCCTGGGGTGGACTATCTTTGTGGGATGAAGCCTCGGGATGGAGGTGCCATCAAGGCATGGGTTGTTGGTTATCCGTTGTTGAGAATATTTCCTGTCCAGTCCTCCTAAGGACTGGTATGTCGAGAGAACCGGATCATAGGACCCTACGTACACACCACTCACTCCTGAATGGTCGGGGGATGGTTACCTAACCAACTAGGACGGTGCCACTACTGCTAGGTTGGAAAAGGATAGTGTAGGGAGGTACTGGCGAATGGCCCACACCCTCCTAAAATAGCGTAGTGACCTTTGGGGGCCTAGTACTACATCTCGCAATCTCAGCATGTACGTTTACTCCAGGGTGGCCCAGGGCTGAGTGGTAGGGTGGCACCATACCTGTTGGGAGGCAGTCGATATTAGCCTAGGTGGGGCACCGCCGATGATGGTGATCTTATAGTTCTAGGCATACACGCTCTGCAGAGTTGATCGATCAATACGTATAGCCACGTCCTCGGATATGGATATTCCTATGACCTACGCTTCCCTTGATTAGTGAGTGGAGTCCTTCCTTCTCTCCCCCTAGGTTCTTGTGTTGGTTTCTGGCTTTGGCCGATGAGGCAAGGTATGAGCGGGAGTCGTCCTTATCACCTAGAGAGTGTGAGAGTGGTGAGATGTGTGTGATGGGATGGGAGAACATATGGATGAGATGGGTTAAAACTTGATGAATTATTATTAAAACTTGACATACTCGCATAGGAAACTACAGCCACAAATAGATCTTTTGCTCTACCCTTGCATTCCACCACCACAAAGCAAACGCAAAGCATAGGGTGGGAGCCAGTGGCCAGTACAAATCATATTGATAATTGTTTGACAAGTTCTGAGCCTGAGTACGACTACTAGGGAGACGGTTGGGAGGATTAGAGGTATTGTTCCTGCGCTCAAGTTTGGTTGAGAAGATGGAGTCGATGTCCACTGCCTTTCGACTTGATGTTATTCTAGATGTATGCTCTAAGTGATTTCACCAAGTGGCAATGTAAGAATAAGTAAACCTTGTTATTTATACTCTCTTTAAGATAGGTGTTCAATGTATGACTATAATATCGACTATCATTTGATAATATGATGGGATGACCACCTAGGACTATCATGTTATACTTCGAATCTGTGGATTTCCCTTCGAGGAAATCAGGATCATTTCACTAGGGCATCTTCGCCACCAAGGAAGCCTCGAGAAGGCTCACATGGTGGAGGCCGGTCCTTAGCAAACTGCCCCTGGCGGTCATGCGCTAGGCCTGCAATGACGTCAGGCGGCGCCCACAGCTCCCCTGACTCCACGACAACACTAAGGTCCATCCATGCCGCAACAGCACCTGAAACCGCGGTGCATGTAGGCTATAGACTATAGCCCCTAAACTGACTTGTACCCAACCTCCCCTAGGATATAAGGGGTAGGTCGATGCCCAGAGAGGAAGACGAGAGAACAGAGGAGGCTAAGCAATCGAACTCAGCCAAGAATAGAGCAACCAAGAGGAACAATAGAGTGTTCCTCCCCCCGACTGAGAATAGAGCAACCAAGAGGAACATGAGAGGTGGTTTCCCTTACATGCTGAGAGAGCAACGTCATCATCGATGAGCCTTCGATAGCACCTATCCATCCCCTGCAAAACTCTCTTTCTCCTTCATTATAACCCCTAGATTTGGGTGCTCTCGAATACTAAGAATACTTACTGCTAGATGTAGGGCCACGATAGCCTCAACCAGGATACATCGCCGTGTCTCTTTCTATGTTCTTGAGTACCTGAGCCACCGAAGAACCATACTACCGACATCTAACGAACAATGATGCTTGCCATGGCAACAAACATGCAGCAGCGATCCCACCATGATGCCACGTTCGGATGTATTCTTTAGGCTACCACGATGCAAGCTAGACGCAGATGTGGAGTGCATAATGTGCATACAAAGGCAGCATTAGCCTAGTATAAGAAGTGGCAAGAGGAAGAAATTAAGAGGTTGATTTCCAAGCTCCATGATATACAAGAGGTGGTTGATGCTGAGATGGAGGAGGTGGCAAAGGCCTTGAAAGAAGGTATTAGCAGGATCCATATCCAGCCATGGTGAGTTGAGCGACTAGAGCGGGAGGAAGGGGAATATGATAAGGTGACACTACAGGTGTGTTGTGGGCATGGACCTAGTCTAAAAGACAATCTAGCCTAGGTTGAGTGTGAGGTTGTATAAGCACCTAAGAATATTAATGAACTATTCACACACTCCTACATCCCCGTAAAATCAGAAGGATGGGTCCGGGTGCTAAAGACAAGGGTTCTTGAGGTGGCGCAACGAGCTATCCAGGAAAAGGGAGTTGATTTAGAGATTGCATTGAGGAAAAGCTTATTGACTCGCACTCTTTTGCTTAGGTAGCCAAAATGGGTCTCATGGGTTGGAGGGTGGAGGTGGCTAAGGAATAGGGGGTTACCAAAGGTGGTATGGGGGATATAGGATAGAAACGGCTAGGACAAGGCTAGGTGAGAGGATGATGGAAACATGCATTTCAACTCTCATTGGAATGATGATAGAGATGGAGGAGCACGTAGGTTTGAGCATGGTGGAGTGGTGTTCCACTCTGAGAGAGAAGAGGCTTTAAGAGGATGATGGAGGAGATGGATGGATCTCATCTCAAAGAGGAAGATCTCTAATATAGGCTTTTGAGGGACGATGAGAAAAAAGTGAGTGAAGAGACTAGCGAGGACAAGATGGATGGAGAGGTGCCACTAATGCAATAAAGTAGGACATCATAGGTCCAACAGCCCAAATCCTCCTCTTTGCGACAATTAAAAGAATCTAGACATATGGCACCAAACTGCCCAAGAATCAAAGGGAATAGAGGAATTGGATTGTGCGGTTATGGAATGCCAGGACAACTTTTCTACAATATTCATGTGCCGCTAAATGAGGAAGATGTGGCTAGAAGCCAAATTATAGCTATTATGAAGGTCATTGAAGGGAAGGGATCAATGGCAAAAATCACTAGTAAATTGCGGTACGTCATATGTTCCACATGGGATTGGCAAGTCAAGAAGATTTCCTCTGATGACTATAAGTTTGTGGTCCCATCAGCTAAGGATCTAGAATTCTTAACGAAGTCCAAAGAGTTCAAATGGAAAATCATAGATATATAGGTTTCAATGGAGAAATCCAATCTCATGGTTGGATGTTATGGCATGTTAACACAAGTGTGGGTTCAAGTGAGTGGTGTTCCTCTTTGGGCTAGACAGGAAAGAGTAGTGGAGGAGGTGGCTTACTTGGTGGGTGATTTTGTAGAGGTGGACAAAAATCTTTACCTAGGTTAGGACCAAATAGATTAAAAGTTTAATGCAAGGATCCAAGGGCACATCCATAGTATTATTTGATGGGAGAGGCTTTAAGATCATCTTGCTTGTTGAATATGAGTAGAGAATAAGAGAGACTAATCAAGGTCTAGAAGACTTAAGTGACAAGAAGGATGAAGATGATGACCGAGAAGATGGAGAGGAGGAAGAGTCAGATAATTTCCATCTATCTTTGATGAAGCTTACAAATAGTCTACTGGGCAGGGCTCAACCCTAGAATTAAGAAACAGGGGGAGAGGAGGATGGGGAAACCACAGGGAGATATTAAGGTTTCAGGGACAAAGGTCCCAAAATCCTAAAAAGATCTAGAGGAAGCACATATCACCAAGGAGAGATCCAAATTGATAAAGTAGTTTAAAGGATCCTCAAGTTTGAAGTCACTAGAGCAAGGACGTGTAATTCATACACACAAGGAGGAACTTAGAGCAAAGAGATGGAGGTTGAGAAATATAAAGAAAAAAGTCATTATTCTTAGAGGTGACAACAGTGAATAGAAAAGGCATAATCCTAATGGGGAAGTGGCGCAAGGGCTAGACAAAGTCAAATCTAGGAAAACAGCTAGTGTGGCTAAGAGGACTAGCTCAAGGGTGTCAGGGACAGGAACTCCTATCTAGTGTAGAGCTAAAAGGAGAGCAAGCCGATTGACAAATATGGTACAAAATCTAACCATTTCATAATTTTGCAATCTGTAGAAAAAAATTCTTTAGCTCTGCTAGCTTTAGATTGTAACATAATGCTGGGAAAATCTTAGGAAGAGATTAATGAGATCATTGATTTGATTAAGGCCAAAGAATTGTCCCAAGCTACTTTGGGTGAGGTAGAGAAAAGGAAAAAGTAGAAATAGAAGCATAAACAAAATGTAGAGCCTGAGGAACTCACTGATGAAGAGAATGTTGAAGAGCATAATAAATGGTTGCATGAAATGGTAGAAGAGGACAATGACAACAACATTGAGGAAGATGTAGAGGTGTTGCAAAGGAACAAGAGGGGTAAAAGTAAAGTCAAGAATATATGAATATGAATATCCTTTTCTAGAATGTTAGGGGTCTAGGGAGTGAAGGTAGAAGATCACAACTGAAAAGCATTATCTATGAGCATAAGCTTCACGATATCTACATCAATGAGACCATAAAGAAATAGTTTACAAGCAGAGAGTTGAATAGTTTGGCTTGAGGTTTGTCTTTCAAATGGAGTTGGATTTATGCTAAATGGCATTTTGGAGTGATGCTCATGGGGGTGGATCAAGACTTGGTGGAGGTGATTCATACAGATGAGGGGTCATTTCACCAAAGTATGACTTTAATGGAGAAGGAAGATAATGTCACATGGATTTTGATCAATGTCTATGGTCATGTGGAGAAGGCATATTAGCTTGTGGCTTCACTCTAAGGAGGAAGAGATCTTGTGGAGGTGCATGTTGCTGCTCAAATTTGGCCTCTTTGTAAAGGTTGGCATCCTTGTCGCTATCATGTGAAGAAGATTGACACTAAGTCATATAAATTTCTAGACTTTGATTTTACTAAGCCTTGTCGGTTCAAGTCTAATGATGAGTTTGTTGATGTTGTAGAGGCAAAGGCTTGTGAAACTGTTGGAAAATTCATCACTAAGGAGAGAAACCTTATACATGATATCCTTGGGGTTTATTATAAGCATTTCAATTGGATTTTTGTGATTCCTAAGATTTCCTATGGAGAGAGGCCTTCGCCTTCGTTTGTGGCTTGAAGCAAGATATAACTAAAGTGACCACAAAGAAGAGATCTAGCATGATGCAACATTCTAAAAAGTTAGCTAAGAAGAGGAAGGATGACCTTATTGATGTTCCTTCTAGCGAAGAAGAAGAGAACAAGATTTAGGATGAAGAACATGTTAAAAGCCAACAGGATGATAGTCAGCAGACTTGTGATGCAGAGCTAAGCTTAATAGCTCATGTTTTTGGCCTTGGAGGAACTCCATGTTTGCTAACTCCTCTTGGTGACTTTGTCTAGAACTTTGCGGCTTTATGAGGACCAGTTGCCACTCCTCAAATAGATGTTGATATGCCTTTCATTAGGGCTATCTAGGGGTGAAAACACTAAAGATAAAAATAGGAATCCACTTGAAGAAGGCAAAGTATTTAAGACAGCTTTGCAAGGTGTTGGGCCATCTTTACAAAAAGGTGTTGGACTAGCTTCACAGGAAGGTGACAAAATAGGCGAAGACAACACTACTATTGGTGTTTCTTTTGAGCCTCGGACTATCCGCGCCTTAGGTCCCTTGCCTAACAAAGGTGACGCACCGACCACCAAAGCTGCTTCAAAGAAGGTTCTTGCTCATAAAGGAACCATTGTCGCTAATGTCAATTTTGAAAATGATGATGATGTTTTTTATGAGGAGGCTGAGGAAGCTAGAGTCGATCATTTGATTGACTCTATTATCGATGTTATTACTAGTGACCGAGTTGTTAGTTAGCTTGATGAGGCCATTACTACTGGTTAGTTTACTTCCCATTGTTTCTCTTTGTTATGTAATTTTGTTGTTTAGTTGTTGACTTCCTTGTTTTTCTTTTAGGAAACATCTTTCGTGATTCGTCTGTTCAAAAGGAGAGCATTATTGTTGCTGGGAAGATGAAAGATGTCCTTCGAGATCCTCCTACATCGGCATGGACTCTAGTGTTGGCTCCACTAGGAGTTGATTCTGATGCTTACCAACATTGTCTTGATTTTTGTCAAAGTCAAGGTGTGCCTCTCAATGCTTTTAAGTTCGTTGGAATTGGGTTACACAAGCTTTGGGTACTTTCGAAGACTTTTGAGCCAAGACTATCCAAATGCATTGATGATGCCTTTATAGTTCTAGACATGGAGGCAGTACTTACTAGAATGTTAGTCCTCGAGTTAGCTGATGCTTATGTTTCTCTTTCATACAAGGTAGACTTCACTCACTTTGCTTTTAAATTAGTTTGATTTGACTTTGTTTGTAATTTTTAATTCTCAAAAACACTTTGTGTAGAATACATTACTTCAAATTGGAATATGAAGATCGATCAAATCTAGTAGTGAGGCTTTGGCTATTCGTGTGAAAAAAAATTGATTGAGGAGATTGCCTCGTTGAGGGCTCAGTTGGCTGCCAAGGAAAAAGAAAGGATTTCCACCGTAGATCTCTTCACAAAATGGAGATGTCAATGATTACTGTCTCCGAAACTTTGGAGACTAAATATGAGGAACTTGCTCGAGTTAAGGAGTTAGAAAATAGTGAAAAGGAAGTAAATATCTTGAAAAGAACTTAGTTGAAAAAGATGAGTTCTTTCAGTGTATGACTAATCTTCTTTGGGAGTTATGCAAAGCATGCTATGACAAGTTTGGAGCGAAGCCTGAGGTCTGAAGATGGTGCTATAGACAACAGCTGGTCTAAGTTGTATGTACTCAACAAGGGTGATCTTTCTATCACAAAAAAAACAAGGGCGATCTTTCATCTAATGAAAGAAGCTGGTCTAAGCTATTTTCGAAGCTTTTGGATGAAAGTTACAAGTTTCCTCCTATCGAGTCTTTGAGCAGGATCTCCATGAGAACTAATGAGCTTGGAAAGAAATATTTTCATCAATTTTATTGGAACAGCGAAGGCTACGAGCTTGTCTTCGCTAAGGCACAGACCAGGATGCAGAAAGTAAGTTTAGTGGTTACTGTTTGTTTTCTTTTCTTCTTCCTCTCTTTTTGTCATAATTTCTTATATCTTTACTTTTTATAGTAGCTTGAGGAGGATTTGGCTGCTTCTCAAATGCGAGAAAGGGTGGTTGATGAAGCTTCTTTTGAGAGAGTGAAGACTAATGACAATGTTGGTGATCATACTGTGGAGTTAGCTTCATAGCTGTTATTGAGGGGTGAGGCAAAGTCTTTTGACTTTTGTAATTATATAACTTTTGAAAATCCAAAACAGGTTCCATCTGTTGGGCCTGCACAGGGTGGTGCGGGAACTATGTCGCTTTTAATGTGCAAGGAAAACTTTGTAGTGGAACCATTATTGTGTTTAGAGTATGAAGCTAATGAAGCTGAGACTTCGTTTGATTTGTTCATTGAATGTAAGCATTGCATTTGGAGTTCTTATATTTTGTTTCATTGTTTGTTTTGAATATGTATTATTTGTTTTTAGATTGCTGCAAAGGCAATCGTGCTATTGGTAACGAAAACCAATATTCTCATCGTGTTGTTGATCTTAGCAAGATCACTGAGGTTAGTAAAAGGATGATACTTGTGTGGAGACATTAGTGGGGTTGTTAATCCTTGTTGATTCAATTGTTTTTCTTTGCAGTCATTGTGTTCAAGTGCTTCGCCTTTTGGTTTATCCGAAAACTTTCTTTGGGCCGAAGTAGGTCATGTTTTCACCAATGTAGTCCAAGACTTAGTGAGTGAAGCTATTGATGTTGTGATTTCGGATGATGATTAGATGCAGTGTGGTGATTGTCAAAGCACAATATATTAAATTTGAATAAGATCCCTCGTTATGTATGGGTTGTAATGAATTGTTGAGTTGTACATTAATCTTTCAGAAATGAAGCTATGTTTTGTGAGCCAAATGGTTTGGGCAGAGCGCTATCTGGATGTTTTCCTATAATTAAATGTCATCATTTCATTTCTACGGAGATGGTGCGTAGGTTTTATTTTGGATCCTGACTTGGTTTTTTTAAATGATATCCATTCACTTTTTAGCGAAGGAAATTGCATAGATTTCACTTAGAAGTCTAACTTTGTTTGTTTTGAAAATGAAAACACCATCCCCTCACTTTTTAGCAAAGGTGGCGCTTAGGCTTTGCTTAAAAGCTTGGCTTCACTTCTTTCTAAGAAATTGAAACACTGTCGGCTTCACTTAGAAGATTGGTTTTCACTTGCTATGAAAAATAAAAAATCTGTCCCCTCACTTTTTAGCGAAGGCGGCACGTAGGCTTCGCTTAGAAGTTTGGTTTCACTTGTTGTGAAAAATGAAAACACAGTCCCCTCACTTTTTAGCAAAGGCGACGCTTAGGCTTCATTTAGAAGCTTGGTTTAACTTGTTGTGGAAAATGAAAACACCATCCCCGCACTTTTTAATGAAGGCGACGTGTACGCTTTGCTTAGAAGCTTGGTTTCACATGTGAGAAATAAAAAATGTCATCCCCTCACTTTTTAGCGAAGGCAACACATAGGCTGCTAGAATCTTGGTTTAGTTGTTGTGAAAAATGAAAGCATTGTCCCCTAACTTTTTTAGCAAAGGCAACGCTTAGGCTTTGCTTAGAAGCTTGGTTTCACTTGTTGTGACAAATGAAAATGCAGTCCCTATTGATGGTCACTAACACCTAGTTAGACCATCAACATTCCACCCAAAAGCAAGGTAAAATGACATGACATGCATCAATGTATCTTTATTATTCACCTAGTTCCATTTTTACTTGGAAAATTATTTGTATGCAGGAAATTTTCACAAAAATGTACAAAACAAGTGTGAAGAAGGCAAGTGGACGTGGCTAGGGGCCTTGGGCCCACTTGGTGGGGTCACCCGATGACCTACCGGGCCCTGCCACATCACTGATCTGTGGGAGAGCCACGTGGCACACCTAGGAGTGCCTCTCCACTCTTGGTTGATTCGGTTTGATCCAAAGGCTGAGATTGAGCTCCCTAGGATCCTTGAGCCCACTATCAACTTGGAGGGTCAAACCGACTTTACCACCGACTTACTGACCAAAGAAACTGACGTACCTGCATGCAACTACCATCCAGGAGCAGTCCAAAGCCATAGGATGGAGAGACGGTGGATCCAAGGGTCAGTCGATGCCCCTTGGTGTAGCCCAATGCGCAAGGAGCTCCACCTACCTTGCTCCATTGCCCTCTACACACTATAAATAGAGGTGTTGAGCACCGGGAGAAGAAACACCACAAGAGAAGCTCTCTCTACTCTCTCAAGATGTAACATTAGTGTTAGTAATAGTGCTAGTTGGAGTTAGAGTGAGTGGAGCAATGCCTTGGTCTTAGGAAAGGTGGAGTGGAGCTAGCCTCGATCTTTGGTAAGGTAAGCTAGATCTTGTTCTTATCTTTCTTGTAAGACTTTATTTATGCAATATATTATCTTCTTTATTCACATGTCTTGCCTAGTTTGAGTATTACTATTCCTTTGTTGTATTAATACTTTTGGTTGCTTTAGTATAGTCTTAGTAGTATGTCTTTAGTATAATTAGAGTAATGTTCACACCTTTGTGTGGGTTCATTGCTCTTAGTTGAGTGCTCTAGTTTGATCTCAAGTTAGGAACTAGAGTAGTATTCATTAGTGTAAGCATGGTGCTTAGACTAAAGTTTACCTGTGTTTGTGGCTTGCACGTCGGATATGTGGTAGCTAGAGGGTGGTGACAGCCCCATCTAGTCTTTGTAGTCCACCACGTATTTGGGCAAGTTCTTAAAGTGTAGGGCACTTGTTGTCCTCTCACTTAGCTATGCTTTCACTCTACCTTTCTAGAGTAGAACTTCTTGTGTGTCACCCTATCTTATCACATATCACTTACCCCCGCTTTAGTCTAGACAGTATACTAGTTAGTAGATACATGATGGTTAACTATCACCATCTTTAACCAGTGCTTCCCTATGGATAAATACGATACCCAGGAATACTCTTGGGTGAAATGTTATAACGATATTCTATGCGCTTGCAAAAAATTCTACATGAGCATAAGAAATACAAACAGTCCCCTCACTTTTTAACGAAGGCGACGCGTAGGCTTCGCTTAGAAGCTTGGTTTCACTTTTTATTAGAAATAAAAATGTCGTCCCCTCTCTTTTTAGTGAAGGCGACGCGTACGATTCACTTAGATGCTTAGTTTCACTTGCTGTAAAAATTGAACATGCCGTCCCCTCACTTTTTAGCGAAGGCATCGTGTAGGCTTTGCTTAGAAGCTTGGATTCACTTGTTGTGAAAGACATATAGACTTTACTTGGTAGCTTTTTATTTGTTAAGTTGGATAGGTTAGTGTTAATCTTGGTTGTAACAAGGAATAATGCTACCTATTTCTGCTTTTAGCTTTGCTGATGTTTGAGTATACTCTCAGTATGCTCTTTGGCATTTATACCGACGTGTTTTGGGAATATATCTCATTTATATTTCATGAGAGTTACAATAGAGACTGCCTTGTTACAAAAACCACTCACCCTGCCAAGGGCTTCCCTGAGTGGAAAAAGAGCGCAGCTCATTCTTTTGAAATTGAAAAATACTAGGCTATACTAGTGCGTATATTGTTGTGTCTTCGCTTGTTCTTATGGGTAGTATCTTCATAATGCTTTGATGTTCCATGTGTGATCAAGTTCTTTGCCGTTCATGTCTACCAGATGAAATGATCCTGGCTTGTTTTTTATTGTTATGAGGTAGGGTCCTTCCCACTTCTGTTGGAATTTGCCAATAGTATCTTTGGTCGTTTTTCTCTTCAAGACGAAGTCTCTTGGTGATAGTTGTCTGGCTTTACTTTCTTGTTCTACCACTCCTTTGTTTTTTTTATATTTGCTTAAATTTTGAATGGCTTGTATTCTTTCTTCTTCGAGCAGATCTTTGCTTGTTACTTGCTCTTCTTCCTCAATTACTTGTATGTTTGTTCTTGGGCCTTCGAATTTGATTTGCTCTAGTGTCATTGCTTCTTCACCATAGAGTAGTTTGAATCGAGTAAACTTTGCAGATCTTCAGACGCTTGTGCTGTCTAGCCAAATTACTTTTGGTGGTTCATTGACCCACTTTCCTTTGGGTCGACCCACTAAATATTTTGAAATCCCTATGTAGATGATTCCATTTGCCCTTTCTACTGCTCCATTTGACTTCGGGTGTCTTACTGATGTGAAGCAAAGCTGAATCCCTAGTGAGTGACAAAAAGTCCTGAAGTCTTCGCTATCAAATTGTGTTTCATTATCTACTATTATTTGTATTGGCACTCCGAAGCGGCAAATGATGTTTTGCCTTAGAAATTTCTTCATTGTTGGGGATGACATGTTTGTCATTGGCTTTGCTTTGATCCGTTTAGTGAAGTATTCGACTGCTATGACAACATACTGATAATTTCCTTGGGCTGCTTGGAGTTCGCCTATGATATCAGTTCCCCATCTTGCTAATGGCCAAGTTGGTTCAATTGTTTGCAAGCTTGTTGCAGATGCTTTTACTTTACTTACAATGATTTGGCAGTTGTGACATGCTTTGACTATGTATTTGTAGTCAGTTAGTGCTCAAGGCTAGTAGAAGCCTTGTCGAAATGCTTTTCTAGCCATGCCTTTGCCCCTGGATGATTTCCACAAGTACCTTCCGTGGATTTCCAGTAACAATTGTTTTCCTTTGTCTGGTGATATGCATTTGAGCAGTGGCTCACAAATTCCTTGTTTGTATAGCTAATTGTTTATTATTTTGTAGTTCCTTGCTCTGTGTTTCATTCTAACTTCATCGACATCATTATCAGGCTCACAATGTACACAAAGGTAGGCCATTATTGAAGCTCTGCAGTCTTCGCTCTGGATTATGTTTATCTCCTTTAGTGCATCTTACTTTGTCTTAATTGATGCTTGAGTCAAGGTTTGGAAGAAGATGTCAGGTGGCTGATTGTTGGTATTTGTTAACGCAAACAGATAAATCCGCAAGCGCACGGATACCATTGTAGCATTCACCAAGGAGTATTCCAGAGTATCGTATTTATCCACAGGGAAGCAATGGTTAAAGAAGCTAATAGTTAACCATCATGTATCCACTAACTAGTTTACCGACTAGACTGATGTGGGGATAACTGATAAAAATAGGAGTGATGGATAAATGACACACATAGGAGAACTCCATGGACAGATAGAATAGTAGACAAGCTAAGTTGAGAAGACAAGAGAGTTCAAGGTTTCTATATACTTCTCTATTATTATGGTTCCAATCTAGCACACACCAAAGATGATAACTAAAGCATGGATAACACATAGCAATTACACCATAGCACTTTGGGATATTAGAACACTAGCCATGGACAGGGATGAGAAGGGGGCTAGGAAGCTCCGACTACGGTCCTGCAAACACCAACCCAAACGTGGTGGAATACATCGGCCATCAGGGCTGTCACCACCTAGGGCTACCACAGTTATCCGTGGGGTTGGGTGTCATCTCAGGTAACCTATAGACTAGACACCATGTCTAGCCTATCGATTACTACTCTTGTCACGATCTATAACTAGAGAACTCGATGCGAGCGCAGATCCCATGCTAAGGCGTAGAACCACTATACTAACCGTGGTTAGCTAAACCACTAAGGTATGACTTAGATAACCATGATAAACATTTCAGTAATTAGAAAAGATAAATTTATCGATACTCAAGACTTACAAAGGAACGATATAAAATTATACTAGACCTCCGAGGACTCTTCTGGAAGTTGAACATCTCTCTCTAACTCTCAACTAACCTATACTACTTTTACATCTTGGAGATAGAGTGAGGAGAGCCCCTTATGATGTGTGTTGAGAGTGAGGATGTGTGTCTCTATTTATAGTGGGAGGTTTCTTTGGAGAGTGGAGATATTCTCCTACTAGGAATATTCTATGGGGAACTGACTTTGGCACCGCTTCCTATGCGTCACGTAATTAAACCTCCACCGCCTGACTGTCGTGGGCCTTGGCTCGTGCGACGCTCGCTGTTGAATCCTTCATGTGTTGTGTGATGGGCTCCACCTGGACATACTCCCTCCATCCCCAGAATACATGTCGTCCAAGCATTCAAAAAAAGTATCTAAATAGAAGTCGTTTTAGCTCCTTAGCATGGGCCCCATCCTATACCTAGTACAGCACCCGTCCATCCATCACCTCCCGGTCCTCCACTACACGAATAGAAAAGTAAAAAAACAGCATCTCCTCGTCTCCATCTTCTCGGCCTCCCTATCTCCCCATCTCCATTTGCTCCGCCTCCAGATCTCCCCGTCCCCGTCTCCACCTCCCCATCTCCTATAGCATCGCATGGCTGGGGCTGGGCGGCTCTGACCTGCCTGCTCGGCGGCCACGGCGCCTCCTTCATCCCCACCCTAGGCGCGCTCGCAGCGCGCATGGCGGCCCTTGGAGGCGGCAGGCCCTTCCTTCACCAGCAGCAGCGGCCCCTTCCCCCACCACCAGCAGCGGCGAAAGACGGCCCCATCCCCACCAACAGCAGCGGCTGCGGCAGCCTCTTCCCACACCGGTGGCCGCAGCACCTTCCCCACCGCATGGTTCCCAGCATCGGCCCCTTCCCCACCGGCGGCATCTTCCACTCAGGCGGATTGCAGGTGCAGCGGTTGCCTAGCCGTGCGGTCTCCGGCGCCGGCGCAGCCAGCTGTGCCGGCATGGCGGGCACCGGCGGCGGCGCGGCCCAACCCACAGGCATGGCGTCCCCTGCAGCGGCGCGGACCCGCTCCTGCGTGCCGGCGGGGAAGAGGCCTGCTTGCCCACTCCAGCTCCTCGGCGGAGTCTAGATCTGGAAGAGGAACAGGAAAGGAGAGCAGGAGAGATAAATGTGCGGGAACAGAGGAAGTAGTGGAGTGGGGGCAGACAGGTATTTTGCCATCGTTCTTGGAAGTGGTGTCCGGTCCTAGAACGTCTTGTACTGCGGGACTGAGGGAGTACTCTCTAGGGCCGGTTATCCTAGGGCGCCTGCTGCTGGATCGACAGCAGTGGCTGCTAAGCCTGATGTGCCTCCGCCGGCAAAGATGCTAGGCTGAGCCTCTGCCTGCTGCATGCATGCACAAATGTTGACTTGGGGCTGTTGTGGATCCTGCATGTGCATGCCCCTATTGAGGCCACTGGCCAGCCTGTGCTTTGAGCGTTGAGCTGCTGCTATACGTAATTTGGGGAGTCCTCTCCTGCTGCATCAGGCCATCAGCAGTTACATGATGCAAATATGCACGTCGACTTGGTGGCTTGTCCTCATATGTCTTGCTGTTAAGTATATGCACATATACTCCCTCTGTATATATATGTATATTTATGTGCACAAATCTCATGGTGACGATTAATTAAATTGTTTTTCAAGGTATATTTGCACCACGACTGTAGCTGTAGCTGCTCCATATAATACTATTTAATATGCATTTTTGGCACGTCCTGCAAAACAACTCGAGAGCACCCAAATTCATTGAACATGTCGGATAAAGATCTATCTTACTTAGATATATGTTTATTTCTTGTCATTTTATTATCTTTTGGTGGTCGAAATATTTGAGTTAACGACCACCAACACTGACTTGCTTTCTGAGCTGCTTCCTTCGCAATTCATCGGTGTCCATGTTGTCTGTTCTTAATATGCTTTTGACTGTGAATCCTTTGAAGTGTTTTTCTTGATCTCTTAAGAATAACAAGTATTTTGCGAATTCTAGATCTTTGCTTTGTAGTATTTTTCTATATGACCAGCAACAACTTGGAAATCTGTTTTGATCAACAATCTTTGTATCCCCATGGCTTTTGCTTTGCGAAGACCGTAATAAGGCTTAGTATTCTGCTATCTTGTTGGTGCACTGGAACTCTAATCTTGCAGTGATGGAGAGGTTATTATTGCTGCTATGCCAGCCCCTGTGGAGCCCTAGATCCATTATAACATATGATCCATTATGGTTGTTGCTTCTCTTGTCCAGTCACCTACAAAGTCTGCAAGCACTTGTGATTTGATTGTTGTTCTTTTTTCAAACTTGATGTAGTATTCTGACAACTCGGCAGCCCATTTACCCAATCTGTCTGATGTTTTGAAGCCTTGTAGAACTTCTTTGAGTGCATGATTGGTTGGGACTATGATAGTGTGTGCCTAGAAGTAATGCCTTAGCTTTCTTGCGGCTGATAGCACTACATAAGCTATTTTCTCAATCTTTGAGTAATATCTTTTGATCCTGATAATGCTTCAGATACGAAGTAGACTGGTACTTGCTTCTTGGAGTGTTCTATTTCTTGAACTAAGACAATGCTTACTGCATTTTCTATTGCTGAAACATATAGAAGTAATTCAGCTCCTGGTGTTGGTGTTGCAAGTGTGGTTGTCTTCGCAAGGAACTTCTTTATTTCTTTTAAGGCTTGCTATTGTGAAGGGCTCCAGGCGGAGTCACTTCTTGATCCTTTTAGTGATTGCAAGATCGGTAGACTTTGTCCTACAGATTTTGGGATGAATCTGTTTAGTGCTACCAATCTTCCTATTAGTTTCTAAACATCTCTTATGTGTTTAGGTACACTCATGTTCAATATTGCCTTGACTTTGTCTAGATTGGGTTCAATTCCATTTGCTGATACAATGCACCCTAGGCTTTTTCATTGTTGAACTCCGAAAGTAAATTTTTTAGGATTGAGTTTTAGGTTTGCCGTGCAAAGATTGGAGGAAGTTTCTTGCAAGCCTTTGATGTGATCCCCTCTTTGCTTGCTTTTGACCACTGTTGGCGGTGCTTAACTTACATTTTCAACCGCCAACACTTATATAAAATCCATTCAAACAAGCACCAAATTTAGTAAATAGGGTTTATACTAACAAATTTCATGAGTTTCGGTGAATTGTTCATTTGCAGGGGACAGACATGGAATACATGGAAAAAGAGTCAAAGTGCGCCACCTGACAAGCGTAAACGCAAACTCTACACAAACAAATAAAGAGAAGGCCCGCTCACCTGACAAACCTGGGCCTCAAACCCATGGGGAGCAGTCTAGGTCCTCAGAGACACCCACTAAGAGAAGGCAGTGGCGAGGCGGGCCAGCCAGGGATGCGGTTGCACCCACCACTAGTGGCGCCCCTCAGGCCCACCTTTACCGAGGCAATACATTTAATGTAGGGGAACGCGGTTTGGGGAGATTCCCCCAAATATCCCCCCAAACCGACCTCAACCCACTATAAAAGGAGGAGGAAGCCCCCGTCAACATAACAGCACACAAGGAGCAAAAGCAACACAATATTTGAGAATAAGAGCTTCACTCCATGGGTTTAGGCCCTAGCTAGCTAGTAGAGTTAGTAGGGAGAGATGTGAAGGAGAGTACAGGGAAGCGCTAGACCTTTCAGCAGTCTCCCCAAGCTTATACCTCGACGAACACATGTACCTCAACTGAACTTTCCGTTAAGTAAGTGTTTGGGATTTTTATGGAATTAAGTCTTTGATTAGTTAAGCTTTGCTATTACTTGTTTGGGGTTCATTGTCTGCTCTTCTAGCGGATACTCTAGTAGAGGGCCCTGGTGAAAACGGATAACCCTGTGCGACGCTAGAGTAGTAGTCGATAATAGAGACGTGGCGTCCAGGCTAGAGGCTAACGAGATCCTAACGTATGGGTATGTTAAGCCTCATGATCTATGGTTCCTGACCGAAGAGACCTCCCGACCGATGCCTCTAGGATCGCCCGGCTGCTCGAGGGCTATAACCATCGGGTACGCTCATGCGTACCCTCAGACTACGAACTCACTCGAACCTAAGCACGCCGAGACCTCTGCTTAGGCCTCGGGGGCTAGCCTGAGCCTTAGGCTCCTGATCGGTAGGGAACCTAAGGCCGATCCTTGGCTCCTGCCTGGCCTACGACGCCAACCAAGGCCCAGGCACAAGAAGACAAGCCCTGAGCCATCAAGGCTTGGGGGCTCCTCGACGCAACACTTTGGGCACGGCCCTGCTGGCCACTCCCCCAACAAAGTCACACACGGGGCGTGGCACAAGAAGACAAGCTCTCCTTGGACTCTAGGGGCTCGGGGGCTTCTGGGCCCGCGTGTCAACCCCTCGAGCTGACATCCCTTGCCACCAAGAAGACTCCAGAAGGTGCGCCTAGGGGAGGCTAGTACAAGCTGACACAGCCTAACACTCAGTGTGTCAAAACAGGCCAGCCAGACGACACCCAAGGCTTCTTCAACTCCACGACATCGCCAACCAAGGCCCAGGCACAAGAAGACTCCACGTTGCAAGACCCTCCTGGACTCCAACGCATGTAGACCATAGGCTCAACCCCCCAACCACCATGTACCCGACCTATCTCGATATATAAGGGGTAAGGTTGGATGCAAGAGGGGGGAGGACGATCCTAGATAGGTCATTTCATTCCTCGTCGATCGGCTCCTACTCAGCACTGAGAGCAGAGCAACCTAGAGAGGGGCACCGAGAGCTCGTCCACCGCACCCGTCATCTTCCTCCTCTCCAATGAGGGGAAGGCTCCATCGGCGGTGAGACAACCTAAGGATTAGCACCAAGCTAACCCCCTACCAAATCTCTCTTCCTCGTGTACACTCTGTTGTAACCCCTCGATTTTGCGTGCTATTGAGTACAAGGATCATCAGCTGCTGGACGTAGGGCACCGATTGTGGCAGAACCACCCGAATTATATGGCCCACATGTGCCCGTCGTTGTCTCACAGAGTTCTGACTATTCCACACATAATCCACGCAATCTCGGTAGTCTGTCGGGTGTCCTCAGGAAACCCGAATCATCCACTTTTTCTTTCCGAGCAGGATACATCACAGAAAGCATTGCAGTATTACAACAGTTTATACAATTACATCAGAATAAATAGCGGAAGACTTACAAATCATAATTTTATAAACCATTAATTGAGTTATGACAATACATAAGTTTTAGCTAACTCGGTTGTAGGGTAGCATGACAGGTACCACTTTAATAACACACAAGAGAGATTCACCCTGCCCAAGGATGCACAACAAACTTCTCTACTGCTGGCTCTCCACCTGCAACAAGGGTTAACAAACCCTAAGTACAAAGGTACTCAACAAGACTTAACCGACGAAAGGAAAGACTCCAAGGATATGCGGGCTTAAGGGGAATCAAGGTAAGTCTGTAGCAAGAATCAAGATTAACTTTTGCAGAAAAGCTTACTAATGATTGATCCTTACTTTCAATGTTTTAGCTCAAGTTAAGTCATTATCAGTCTCCAGTTTGCACCTGATCTAAAGCAACCACTTCTTTAATCATCATACCTCATGATAATAAGTATCATTGTTTCATTTATTAACTATGATGTAGAGCAGAGAATCGAGTCTTCTTCTCCAAGAAGCAATGACGATTCGATCAATTCGAGGTCCTCACATGACACCGGAGTAGGACTGAGCAAACAATTGAAAAAGTCGTGTAGATGTCGGAGCCTATTATGAAGCTATTAGGCCAAGCTGAAGATAGTGTAGATGGAGCAAGATCACGAGAGGAACATGTACACTCAGGAAGAAAATCCAAAAAACAAAAAAAGTAAAATTAATGGAGCTATCAATAGAGGAACATATACAATGAAGAAGGAAATCTGAAAACAAAAAAGTGCATAAAATTAGATGGAGTAAAACCTTCTACTTACTCGACCCTGCAATTATATAAGATGATCTAGAATATGATCTTTTGCGACATAAGAAAGTTGGTTCGAGTATCACTCATTTTCATGTGACACTACAAAGAGTATGTTGATACATGACGGACACCCTAAAAATCATCATAGGTAACTATCTATGATGGTCCCAGAAATGGTCATAAAATCCCCATCATAATCCTTCCTAGCGGAAAAAAAATCGTCACAGACTCGCTAAAACTGTGACGTCTGTAATCATCATGGAATAGCTGTTCGACAGTGTACAGTAACGAAACAGAACGTCATGGACATGTGCCACGTTAGCAATGCCATCTCAGCATAGTGAGGTGGAACACTTCAGCATGGTGACGTGGCTGACCCTGACACATCAGCATAGTGATGCGGCTGACCCTGACACGTCAGCATTTTTTTCTCGAAATTTAGGATTTTTTTTTAGGGGAACGAAATTTAGGATGGGCTGGGCTTATTCGGCCACGATGGGTTGGGCTCACTCGACTCATTATTCATTACAGCCCAATCTCACAACATTGAGCCCACTCAACATCAAACCCACAATTTGGCCCAACAATATAATGCCCATTTAAGAGACAGACATACATTAATTGATATCACTGATTAATAATAATTCACAACACATACAGAAATTGACAAGAGAGTAAAATAAAATCATTACATCCAGTTTCAGATCAGGCGGTCTTAATATCATTATATCCAGTTTGATATCACCAAAATCATACAAAAAAAGCTCAAGTCAATCGCCAAAAAATCATCTAGAGCCCTCGGTCACAGATTTGTGCCCATGCCAAACTGACAGGCTCGAGAGTCAGTTCATCACAAACAGAACTTGCTGCTGGTCATTAGATGGTGCAAAATTATCACCAAGCATAGTACGAAGGAAGCCGATCTCACTGCCTTCCTCCTTGAATCCTTTTCTTCCTCTACTTGCTTCCTTCTGAAATTAGGATCCCAAAAACACCATCAAAATTTATAGTCACTAATAATTCAACATGTCATAATACATAACTATTAACACAGAAAGGCAAAAGGTAAGACATGTTGCCTCTAATAATCAACCGGACAATAGAATTTTAACTTGTCTATCGAGTGATATCACCACATGCAATGCATTATTTATTAGTAAGTCCAGCAGGCTGCATGGTTTAGATTTGGAATTTGTTAAAACAGAATTGCTCAGCAGCTGTCTTCAAATGCATGACGCTACCAGTGTTTTGTGATAAATGTTTAAGCATGTAAAAACTATTCTAACAAATATACAAGTAAAAAGGCATGTAGTACAGAAAGTAGTCAGTCCTCACATAAATAGAGATTGTAGATAAGTTCAGAGTTGAGGCAAGTAGACCAGCATGAATCTGCAAACTCCTGCAGACAGCTTGTAAACTGCAGTTCAGAATTATTTCAGTTAGAAAAAAAAACACTATGTTCAGGGCCTACTCAAAACATATATATGACTGATCATTTCATCAGATCATTTTGAAGCTCAAAGCATGGAATCAAATTGTCCGGCAAAATGACAGCTCTCAGTTCCAAACATTGTTTTGTTCATATGCAAAAAAGCTCACAATTGAAGCTAGCAACACAGAAATCTAGTTCAGTTAGAAATTCAACATGTCTCTAGTGACCAATTGGCTTCCTAAAACAAATTAAGCTGAAAATTTTCGTTTAGAATTAACAGTTGCTAGACATCAGCAGCAGTAACGAGCACTGCAGGAAAACAGAGCTACAGCATATTCCTTGCTTCTCCTTACCTCCATCTTTGTTGCTCCCCACTCTCTGATCTGGTCGATGGCAGTTCCAAGGACTAGGGAAACACAGCTCCAAAGCAACATATAAAAGTACCTGTAACCAAGGTACGCCTGCTACTGCTAACCAAAAAAAGCAGGAACAAAGAAAAAACAGATGCGACATCTAGAGACAAGAAAGCAGGATTTTGAATGGATGGAGCTCATGCTAACTGAAATTAAGATTTATTATTTATGTCACCTTGATTAGTATTAGGTAGTTCCGTAGGTGTACTGTTGTTGACTTGTTGGTCCTAAAACTGAATGGCTAGCCACTTGCTACCGTTCTTAATTTCCAGGTTTATTAGTTATAAGCAGGTAGTATCACATGATTGCTAGAGGAATATGAGAAGCAGTGTTCTGTGCAGAGCTGAACAAAATCTATCAATCCAAAGCTGCAACATATCTATACCAGCTAGATCATAGATGTTTTCTGCAGTGCTAAACTACTTCAAGGAACAGGCTTTGCTGCAAACCAGTGATAGGGACCAGCAGAAATGTACATATGCTTTGCTGCAAATGGACATGTTAGTTGATCTCCACCAATAGGCCCAACGGGCCCTTGTCTCTGCTCCCTGATCAGGGGAGCCCAACCCTAATATGGTTGGTGGGCCCCTGTCGCACAGCACATATAAAAGAGAGCTGGGGATCATGGCTCACGCTACGAGGTTCAACGGAGCCGCCGTACCCACCTACAGAGAAAACCTAAACCGATCTAAAGCAGTGCTGCCAGTGACGGGAAGCTCTACCACACCGCCGCCGCCTCTGCAGGGTCACCACCGGGCCACTGGACATCGTCTCCACCACTACGCCGGAACTGCCATGACATCGGCGTCCGTGGACCGAATGGTGGAGAAACACCTACCCCGGATCTACGGTTACACAGAGGTAATCTACGATCCTAACAATGGTACCAGAGCCAGGTTGCCAGTGTGTAACCCTAACCGGGTAAAAGCAAAGAGAAAACGGACCGGGGGTGGCGGACATCACTGGAACCCCGGTCACCACCGCCACCGCGCGGGGAAAAGATGCCGCACCGCCGTTCTCACCGGCACACGGCAAGGACAGAACAAATCTAGTTCGGATCTGAGGAAAGGAGTAAAAGGAAAGAAGAACAGTGGTTCCCCAACCCTAACCCTAACTGGGTGAAGGGGGGAAGAACAACAGTGAACCCGATTCAGATGAACTAACCCATCCTCATCCCAATCGGAATCAAAACCGTGAAAAGAAATCAAAAGAAAAGGTTCAACCGAACCCTAACCCTAACTCACATGAAGAAGGGGAAGGGAAGCGATTCGGATGAACTCCAAAAAGAAAAGAAATCAAAAGAAAAGTGCAAATCCTGAAACCCTAACCCTAGTATCCCAATCGGTTGAATCCGTAGAAAGAAGCAGATTCAAAAGAAAAGAAGGGGAAGAGGGGAAGGGGATAACCCGCGTAGATCCTCTGGGGAAGAAGAACAGTGCAAATGCTGAAACCCTAACCCTAATTTTAACCCCATCCCCAAATCGGGTTAATCCCAAAAGAAGAAGGGGAAGGGGGAAGAAGGGGAAGAGGTAGCCTACCTCGCCGCTGCGCAGCGCTATTGGCCTCACCGGCGCGCGGGGAGAAGAAGGCCGAGCCGGGGCACTGCTCGCCGGGCTCCGGCCAAAGGGGCGCCGCGGCCAGGCCGCTCGACGGCGACACGATCACCCACTGGGGAGCGCGCACGCCGGCGAGGGGGCCGGCGACGGCGCCATGGCTGCCCGCTCGGTCGCCGCTCGCCTCGCTGCTGTGTGAGGAGAGAAGAGATAGAGGTGACTCGGCGTGAGAGAGCGAAGAGAGAGAGGTAGAGAATGAGAATGAGTTAGGGTTTGGAGGGCGCGGCCACGGGTGGGGTTTTGTTCTCCCTATCCGCGCGCGCGACCGTCCGATCAGAACGAACGACGCAGATCAACCGGGCCGCCTTTCGGCCTAGGCGGGCGAGGGCATGAGGCCACTTTCCCGGCCCAGGCCCAGGTTGCGGCCTGGGCGCGGGGTAGCGCGAAGGAGAGCGCGCGCGCGGCTGTGGGCCGTGGGCAGTTTTTGCCGGTTGGGCCGAAAACAGTGAAAGAATCAAGATCAGTTTTTTCCTTTTCCAGTCATTGCTAATTCCTAGAAAATGAAAAATAGCTCAAAGAAAATGAATAGAAAAGTAAAGAAAGGTTTTATTTAATTTCAGAAGCTGATTTAAATGAATTTTGATGAATTTCAATGGTTTAAAATTTCTGGTAAAATTACACCAACGTATTATTTTTCCAGAAAGTAGATATGAACCAGAAAAGCTTGTGAAAAATAGATAATGAATTTTTTTTCATGCTTTTCCTTTTTCCAGTAAATGTTTATTTCTTGGAAATTGATTAATGGCTTAAAGAAAATGGAAAAGAGAGTTTCCCTTTGGGTAAAATTCGAGAAAAACAGAGTTTTTCCGCTGCTAAAGAAATTATTTATTCTCCAGTTATTTTGAACCAACCTGTTATTTTAATTGGAGAAAAAGAGACTTTGACATGATTATGATGTTGTTATTTTCTGACCAACGTTGTTAATAACAATATCGTAATTTTAATGATTTATGCATTAATTCTATTTCTGTCCAACGGTGATGTAGAATTAGTGTATAAGAATAGTTGTAAATTTTAATGATTTATGCATTAATTCTACTTCTGTCCAACGGTGATGTAGAATTAGTGTGTAAGAACAGTTGTGAATTTTAATGATTTTATACATTAATTCTATTTCTGCCCAACGGTGATGTAGAATTAGTGTATAAGAATAATTGTATGTTTTGATTGTGACTAACATTGGAATCAAGGCATGCAAATGGTGTTATTTTTATGTTAAAAAAAGGTTTGACCTGGTTTTCATCTTGGCTGAGGTGGACTGGATAGTCACCTCATCGTGTTCCACTGAGTGTGTGGTATCGGTGAGGGAGACAAATGAGGATGATGCCACTTGGGCAATTAAAGAGAGGGATTTTGAATCCCAAAAGATATCCTATGCCCTTGTGCATAGGAAGTGGGTCACTGCCAACAAAAAATATTTGGCTGTGATAAAGAACCGATTAAGCCTGCAATTGTGGGCTCAATCCCAGAGTGTGACATGGTCACCGAGTACCTCGATAGAATAAAGAGTCAGTTCACTGGCTCTTTAAAGACATATGCTACCTAGCTGATAAAGCAGCTGGTCACATAGTGTTAATCTAGAAGCGGTGGCATAAGAGAGCTCACGATGCGTCGTTGAAATTATGATACTGTCGTTTAGGCCATATTTTGAGAGGGAGAATAGAAAGACAAATTAAGAATGGTATTTTTCCTCCATTAGAGCTCTCAGATTTAGAACAATGCAGAGAATGCATAAAAGGAAAATATGTAAAGAAAATAAAGAAAGATATCAAATGAAGCGTAGGAATTTTATAGATTATTCACACAGACATCTGTGGTCAGTTTCCTTTAAAGAGTGTGGATGGTAATGATTCGTTCATAACATTCACAGATGATTACTCCCCTTATGTCTACATTTATCCAATCAAAGAAAGAACAGAAGCATTGGATAAATGTAGATATTTAAGACAAAAGTTGAAATCCAACACAATTTAAAGATAAAGATAGTCAGGTCTGACCATTGAGGAGTACTACGGTCGGCATACCCTATATGGCCAAGTTCCTGGGCCTTAGGCAAGGTTCTTACAGGAGAATGGCAATAGTAGCCCAGTATTCTATATCGGGCGACCCTCAGCAGAATAGAGTAGCTGAAAGACGCAATCGTACAATGAATAGATATAGTGGGCAGTATGATAAGTTACTCCACCTCATAGTTGAGCCTGTGGATGAAAACGTTAAAAACCGCCATTTATGTTCTCAAAAGAGTACTAAGTAAGTCGGTGCCCAAAACACCGTATGAGTTGTGGACAAGAAAAGTACCCTCACTAAACACTTACGTGTGTGGGGGAGCCCTGCTGAGGCTAAAGAATTTAACCCAAATATTGGGAAGCTAGATCCCAAAATAGAGAGTTGCCATTTCATTGGCTACCCAGAAAAGTCAAAAGGTTTTCGTTTCTACTGTCTAGAGAGACATACAAAGTTTGTGTAAACGAGACACGCTGTCTTCCTAGAAGATGAACTGATGAGGGGGAGCATGGTAGCTCGAGAAATTGACCTTAAAGAGAAGCGGATGTATGTGCCCACTCCAATGATTCATGGGCCAATTTTCTCACTACCTGTTGTCGCTGCACCGACAGTGCGAGATACTGTGGTGTCAGCACCTGTTGTTATTCCGCCTGTGATAACAATGAATGATCATAAGGAACCTATTCTTCAGGATCCTATAGAACCTATTGCCACACATGAGGGGGGGTAACAACAGCCTCAAATAGAAGATGTGCCAAATATGGAGGTCCCTAGATGGTCTTAAAGAGTTAGAAAATCAGCTATTCCTGCTGACAATGAAGTATACAACACTGAGGAATTTCAAATGGAGGATGATCCCACCTCATTTGAATAAGCCATGAAAAGTGATCATTCATCAAAGTGGCTTGAGGCCATGGAAGATGAAATAAAATCTATGAATGCCAATAAAGTTTGGAATTTGGAGATAATTCCTAAAGGAGCCAAAACAGTAGGCTGTAAATGGGTCTACAAAACAAAACTTGAATCTCAAGGAAATATAGAGAGATATAAAGCGCGACTTATGGCAAAAGGCTTTATGCAAAGAGAAGGGATTGATTACAATGAGACCTTTTCTCTAGTCTCATGTGAAGTTTTCTTCAGAATCATAATGGCATTAATGGCACATTACGATTTAGAATTACATCAGATGGATGTAAAGACGGCATTTCTCAATGGAAACTTGGAGAAAAATGTTTATGTGGCACAACCGAAAGGTTTTGTCATGAAAGGAAAAGCACGAATGGGATGCCGCCTAAAGAAATCCATTATGGATTAAACAAGCTTCAAGACAGTGGTACTTGAAGTTTGATCAGACAATAAAGAATTTTGGGTTTTTAAAGAGAATGTAGAGGACAATTATGTCTATGCAAAGTTTAGGAATGGGAAGTTTATCTTTCTTGTTCTGTATGTGGATGATATCTTACTTGCTAGTAGTGATGTCAGTCTACTACAGGAGACAAAGAAGTTTTGTCCTCAAAACTTGATATGAAAGATCTTGGTGAAGTCTCATTCGTTCTAGTGATCGAGATTCACCGAGATAGAAGAAAAGGGGTATTAGGACTGTCACAAAAGGCATACATAGAAAGAATCTTAAAGAAATTTAGTATGCACAAATGTAGTCCCTCACCTGCTCCTATAGTTAAGGGCAACAAATATAAGGATTTTCAATTCCCCAGGAACCAATATGAGCTCAATCAAATGAAAGTGGTTCTATATGCTTCAGCTGTCGGAAGCTTACAATATACTCAAGTATGTACGCGCCCTGATTTGGCATTTGTTACCGGATTACTTGGCAGATTCCAGAGCAATCCTGGAACAGAACACTGGAAATTGGTAAAGAAAGTCTTGCATTATTTGCAAGGAACGAAAGGCCTCATGATGACGTATAGAAGATCTGATTCACTCCACATAGTGGGATATTCAGATTCTGATTATGCGAGAGATGATAGAAAATCCACGTCTGGATATGTATTCACTCTCATAAAGGGGAGCTATTTCATGGAAAGCTCAAAGCAAACCGTCACTACATCGTCCACAATGTATGACAGTTTGTAGCGTGTTATGAGGCAACGGGGCAGGTGAACTGACTAAAGAAGTTCATACCCGGTTTGAAGGTGGTTGATGACATCTATAGACCACTTAAGTTATACTGCGATTATAATCTGGCAGTACAGTATGCTCACAACATAAGTCAAGTGGTGCTGCCAAACACATTGACATAGAGTATTATGTTGTGATAGATAAAGTCCGGGATCAAGTCATAAGTCTTGAGCATATAAATACAGAAAAGATGCTCGTAGATCCGCTAAAAAAAGGCTTACCACCCAACGTGTTCAGAGAACATGGTGTTCAGAGAACATGTAGCTAGCATGGGTTTAAGGGAAAGCCTAAAATTCCTGGACAAAAGAAGGCCCAAAGATAAGTAT
Source organism: Miscanthus lutarioriparius (assembly GCA_904845875.1). NCBI lineage: Eukaryota > Viridiplantae > Streptophyta > Magnoliopsida > Poales > Poaceae > Miscanthus > Miscanthus lutarioriparius. Next base: position 38,880,022 of record CAJGYO010000016.1, read on the forward strand.
CTAATTCAAAACAGAATAGTGTGTTGTAGCTGTTAAGTCTATCGGCAATGGACTGTGACGATGAGACATGCTCTATGCGCTAATCTGTAATAGAATGAATAAAAGTAAATGAAATTGAAAAATGGTAGTGAGATCAAGGGGGAGAATGTTAGTTGATCTCCACCAATAGGCCCAACGGCCTATTGGGCACTTGTCTCTGCTCCCTGATCGGGGGAGCCCAACCCTAATATGGTTGGTGGGCCCCTGTCGCACAGCACATATAAAAGAGAGATGGGAATCATGGCTCACGCTACGAGGTTCAACGGAGCCACCATACCCACCTACAGAGAAAACCTAAACCGATCTAAAAAAGGTCTTTGCCAAATGACGGAAGCTCTACCACCACCGCCGCCGCCTCAGAGGGTCACCACAGACCCCATTGGACATCGTCTCCACCACTACGCCGGAACTGCCATGACATCGGCGTCCGTGGACCGAATGGTGGAGAAACACCTACCCCGAATCTACGGTTACACAGAAGTAATCTACGATCCTAACCGGACATAAATGGACACTCTACTAACTAAACATGGACAGGAAGAAATAACATCACACACGTTTGCAGACAAACACGAGTCGCGGGTGGGCGGGCGGCCTCGCGCAGTAGCGGTCGCGCACTCGCGTGCTTGGAGTGCTGCCGTTGGGCTCCGGGCTCTCGACCTCTCCCTCTTGGGCCTGCCGGGGATGGCGGTGGCGATGACCTCTTCCATGTCTAACAACCTGGGTCGTTGGGGATGCATCGCCGGGCGCCATGTGATGCGCCGCAAATCACCGGCCACGGGCGGATGCTACTATGCCGAGTGAATGCCAGGGGTGGCGGCGGTGATGACCTTGCCAATTGCGAGGGGCGGCCCGTGGAGAACTTCGCGTGGACTAGGCAGATGCCGGTGGTGCCGTGAGAGTTGGATTTGGATTGAGAGAGAACATAGAAAGGATATGGACTAGGAGCGGTCAAAATTCACAAGCCAAGAGCGCGAGCGCCGAGCGGTCACAAGCCAAAACGTGCGCTTCTTAGGAAAAAAATTAAGAAGAAGTGCGGGAAAGAGATGAGAATATATTTTCTTTTCCCTTTTGCTTTTCAGGCAAAATTTGAGAGCTGTGCAAAATCTTTAGTTATATTATTTTATTATTTAAATATGAGACATATTTTACTTAATATGTAAATTCAAACATAATTAAAGTACATTTAAAGGTATTTCAAAATCATGAGAAATCCCCTAAAAATATATTACCGTCCATGATATATAATAGTTGATATAAGATTAAGTTATTTCATATAATATCTCACTATATATCTCGATATAGCTAGAAGTATCCATTACATGTATTAATTTATTATATTTCATTACTCCAAAAGAATTGATATGATATCTCACTCCTTTTTGTTTCGATAATTTTTAATCATTCAAAAGAAATAATTTAAAACTTGAAAAGAAAAAGGGTGCAATTAGGACAATTTGAGACGAATCACCGAGCTAGCTCATCAAGCTTTTTATCTATTCCTAATAGACGTAGCTGCTCACAACATATGTGCACACTCAACCTTTGGGCAACTAGTGCTGCAGCGAACCATAGGGTTCAGCAAGAACGAACAAAAGCATCGTTGGAGAGCCTCATCGTGGACATCGATTATGGGTCTTCTATACACGAATAAAATATGGGCCCTATATACACGAATAAAATATGTTTCTATCTAACTCGTCTGCCCACGCAGTTGAACCCATTTGCGGTGGCTAGAAGCAACACTACTACAAAATTAAGTTTAATTGTCAGCCCATCACGGCTGGTTTCTTACGAATTGGCAGTGATAGTGGCTGACGGCCCATCACTGTTAGTTTGTGGCTAAAATCAACAGTGATAAGACCAACTAGCAGTAATACTCGGGTCATCACTGCCTGTTCACGAGTCATCACTGTCGGTTCATGGCTTGAACTGGCAATGGTAGGCTGCACAAAAATTTCATAAATTTCTCATACAATGTCTGGTGGAGACGAACTTTATACCAAAGTTGTAATACTCTTCAAGATCTACCACTTTGTGGTTTTAACATTTTTTATTTGAGGTCATTTAGATGTCCAAATATGTATCATAAGATTTTATAGAGTTAATACCAAATGAATCCATATGCCCTAAAGTTACAAGTGAGTGTGTAGTGATAGAAAAGCATCTCTGATGGAGAAATAATCAAAATAAAAGTTGTAAATCTCAAAAAGTTATGCAATTTCATAGTTCATAACTTTTTTATTTGAAGTTATTTTGATGCTGAAATATTTATTTCACAAGATTTTATACAAGTTAATACCAAAGAAATCTATATGCTATATAGTCATAAGTGAGTGTGTAGTTGTAGTTAAAGATCTTGGATGGAGAAGAGACCAAAATAAAATTTGTAGATTTTAAAAAGTTATGCAACATTGTAGTTGACAACTTTTTCGTTTGAATTCGTGTATCCAACAAAAATTACATTTGAATTTTTCACATTTGAAACACTACAAGGAACGTGACGATTTATGACATTTGATTTAAGTCATAATATCTTAAATATATGTCACATATCAACACTTATGACATCTACATGACGAAAAAGGCTGAGTCACAAACCATGCACCTTAAATGGCTATTTTTGACGTTTATATATTCATGTCATAGATTTGTGACATTAATTTTGAAGTCACAAATATTTATGACAACTGATTTTGAAGTCACGAGTTCTTGCATCTTGCCCTATCAACAAATGCCACGTAGGAATAAATGTTGTTGTGGCACTGCGATGGCAGATTCATACACAAAAGCCCATTTTACCAGCCATACAGCCCACTTGACCACAAAGACATTAGATTACAAATCATGCACTTAATCATATTAATAAACATACCAACAATTAACATGTGTGAATCTTTTACAAAATGTCATTCAGAAAAAAATTATATATCCTAGAAAGTAAAATACAGCATCACGTAACATCTAAGTCTATCTTCATCTATTCTAAATCTCTATCAATATGAATCCTGGTAAAACCTTTCTTCCTTTCTTAACGGGAAAACAAGAGCCCAAACTCCAGCTTAGCCATCTTTGCTTCAATCTACAAGTGGCTCAAGTTAGCACTTACTCAAAAATTAATCCCACACATACATAGTGTTTCTTAAGGGGAAAATTATGAGGATAGCATAAAGAGGTCACAAATGCACACCACTCATACAGTCATAGTTCATTACAGGTCTTCATAGTGCATAAATAAAATTTTCACTTCTAAGAAAATATCTATCTAAGTTCACGGTTGAATTAGTTCTAAAAGTTCTAAAGTTCTAAAATGCTGGCTGAGTTAGAGCTTGCAGCTGCAGGAAAAGCTTGCGGCCAGCAGTGTCAGAGAGCTTGCATTATGCTTTACACATGAATTTAAATCTAGCATATTCCAGTAGCTTGAAAGCAGCACCAAGTATCCCCAAACAACACGAACAGATCTATTCAGATAAGAAATTGGAAGCAGGATCTTATGAACCTGATGGTCGGGGACCTCCCAGATGTTGCTCACGTCCTGCAGTGATCAAACACGAAGGCCCAAACGAAGCATAAGCACACAAGCACCAGAAAAAAGGAAGATTTCAGAAGGGGGGACATCGGAGAGCAGTTGAACAAAGCTGGAATAAATAGTTATTGGGCATCCAGTATTTGGATCTTGTTTCTAGTAAGATCAGGTTAAGGAATTCAACATCACTGATACAGCCAATGTCATCTGGATATAAAGACAAAAAAACATCAAAACAAAAGCACTTAACCAGAAAGAAATTAGTAGAAAACTAAATTATAGATCTGTTTTATATTGAGTATATTCAAAATAAATGGTTATTACCCAAATGGGCAAGTGTTTACTCTCAGGAAACCTAGAGAAGCAGAATTGCTGCTTTACCACCATTGCTGTCTCTAACCAAGCACCACTTCAGGGAAAAAACAAATACTCCATACAGGTTTAAGGTTCAGTAATAATTGACCAAGGATCACAACTTCTCTATTTAAGTTTGATTCCCTGGGATTACATAACTATGTGCTTCTATATTGATTATGACAGGTTCGACCTTTTTCATTGTAAATTGTACTACAAAATAAAATCAAATGACTAAAACACTATTCTGACAGCATGTATTTATTAAATAGGATACTTGAAGGCATTAGTGCCCAAATAGTTTAATCTAGAAGGCCTGCTGCAACGCCATCTTCTAATTTCAATTGCAAATTCCAGTGGCAAATTGCTAATGGCAAATAGGTAGGATTGCACTATACGAGTTTAATCTAGATTGCCAATCACTTGTACGTCTATGCACAAATCCATCAGTACTACTAACCCTAGATCCCCAACCATGCACAAATCCATCAGAAGTAAAAGCTCGCCAATGACAACAGATACCAGATCTGGGCGTTAAGTAGGCGGAGGAGCACGACAATGAGGGCACCAGGACTCCGGCGGCTGCCAGCTGTCGCCAAACCCGGTGGTGGTGGCCACGGTGGCCGACCCAGCGCGGCAGTCGCAGCACCGGCCGACCGGCCGTCGGCTCCTTGGTGGCCGCTTGCAGGCCGCACTGCCGCAGCCCCGCCCTCGCGCCGCTCGCTGCCCCGCGCCGACGGGTTCCGCGCCGCCGCCCAGCCCTAAGCGCAGTAGCAGTCGCGGTGTCGCGTGCCCACCGGCCGCTACAGCCGCAGGTCGCCTCGCCCGCCGGCCACCGGAGCCCGGAAGCCGGCCGCGGCCTCGAACCGCTAGGTGCTAGGGTTTGGGTCGGGGTCAGGTGACGCCGCGTCCGCGTCGGGGAAAAGGAGAAGTACGAAGAGGAGGGAGGGAGAGAGAGCGGACAGGAGGAGAAAGACCATGTAGGGTAGGGATGAACGGATGGTCTTGGGCTGCATTGGGCCTTCATGGGCAATGGTCTGCGTGTGCTTCTCCTTGTTTTTTTTTTCTATATTTTATTTTATGCATATATAAACTATACATATGCAAATACCTATATAACATATAAGTATATCAATTTAGAGAAAGACAAATATATTGGCAGGGGTCAAGTTTGTATACAATTTAATTTAAACAGTTTTGCAACACACGGTATACATATTTACACATGTATATATTTAGAGTTCATATATTTATATACATATTTATACATTGTTCATCTATTGTGTTAGATATTGTTTAAGCACTTTTTACTATAGTGGATTTTTAGCCGCTCCACATCTCTATGTTGTGTGCATGGCATTTTCTTTTTATTTTTTTGTTAATTAAACCTTTATTTAGGAAAAAAATTGTCATGTGTGTACAAACAATTATATTCATATAAGCAGAGAGAGATAAAAATATATATGTACATTTGGCACAAATTGAGTTTCACACTAAAAATAAGATATGTGTGTATATATAAATGTATGTTTATTTACTTATTATCTTAATACCCAACTCAGCCACATATATTATAACATTTATTTATTGTTATTCATATATACGCACTTGTGTATATTTTTATCTACTATTGCAAACAATTAACAATAAATAATATTTATATATTTTATATATATCTTGATTTCTTTAACTTGCGGGTTACTATAATGATATATGATTATGGATATGATTAACAACCTTGATCAACACCTAGGGGTGTTACTAGACCTATCTTGGTAGTTGGACCTGCATGCCACTATGGATAACAATGCTAACAAAATCAATAAAATCATTTGACACATCATCCTTGCGAATTACTCTTTTATGACGTGGAAAATATTATCACAATATACAACTGGACTAGCGTTAAGACATTTCTTGTGACATACATTCACTTAAGTCACTAAGTTGAGAGGCCTCTAGAAAAAATGTCATAAACTAGTTGATTTAATGATATTTTAACCAAATGTCATGCCATAAATGTCATAAACCCGCACATTTCTTGTAGTGAAATTTGACTTTTTTCAAATGACCTCAGTTGGAGAAATAACAAAAATAAAAGTTGTAGATCTCGACAAGTTATGCAACTTTATAGTTGATAACTTTTTCATTTGAAATCATTTATCCAAGAAAAATTATGGATGCATTTCCTCACATTTGAAATTAAAAAATTTCAAACGTCATGGGATGGGGAAATGACTAAAATAGAAGTTGTAGATCTCAAAAAGTTATAAAACTTTGTAGTTGATAACTTTTTTATTTGAATTTGTTTAGGGTCTAAATACTTATTTGAAAACCGGATAGCATGAAATCGAAATAGAATATTTTTTGGTTTTAGTAGAGCACAGTCATTATACAAATAGGGATTATGATATAATTATTTAAGAAATGTACATAAAGACAATTATTATTAATGAATATTTTAGTTCATGATTTATTTATTTATTATGATAACCATGATTTATTTATTAAGGAAGGATCAAAGTTTGAAAGGCCATAATATTATATTTATTATTTATTTTGTATGTTTATAAAGAAAAGTGGGATACTCCAGATAAGAAAAAATAAATAAAGAGTCATGGAACGGAGAGATACACTCCACAAAAGAAAAAAATGATAGAATGGGCAGGGGCAGACCACGCACACCATGACACGTATGAAGAGGCAAAAAAAAAAACGGAAAAAACTGGACGGGAAAAAAAGAAGTCAAGGAAATTAATTTTTTAGATACATACAAAAACAAAAATACGTCTTTGTATATCACCCCAAAATAGGAGATCCAATTTTCAACGCCGAGCGCGTCTCTGTTCTTCTCTCCCGCCCGACACCGCCGCACGTCCCGCACATCTCGGGTCGCGAGAGTTGCTTCCACTAGAATTATTCCCACGCATTTTTTCCACCGCCCATCACCGAATCAGAAGGGATAAACCAGATAACAGATTTTTCCCTCTCTTTTCTTTACCTTGGTTATTTTTATTCGAGATCTCTTATTATTCCTCCTCACAAGGCTCAGCCGGAAGTTTGGCTCTCGGGCTCGGCAAGGTGGAGATCGAGCATGACTCCGCCACTCCCACGTGGATCACTGCTTGAAGGTACACCGTCAACTCCCGATCTGATGATGCTATTTGATCCAATGGATTGAAGTTTGTGTTGCATGCATCCGAACCCTAGAACCAATCCCTTATCCTTCTTTAGTTTATTCTGATTTAAGTGGTGTAACAACAGTTTCTACCGAGTACCAATGAATCTACTTTCATTTGATCTAGCGCAGTCTCTTGATGACAGGATCGAGTGTTAAACTATACATCTATAACTCAGTAATCTGGCAACCCGGCAGGACCGTTGTCTATCAGGTATCACTAGACATGCACGACAACAATCTTGATTGATGCCCTGATTTGTTGTAAGTTTGATTAGTTTCTGTTGTATAAGATTTTACTTTACCGTAACGTAGACTACTATACAGCTGTACAGTATAGACAGCCTAGACTACGGCTGCAATTCTCCACATTCACGGGGGCCTGTAGTCCGCTGGGTGCCTGGGTTATGTCTGGATAGCAGACGTATCTCCAGTTTCAATACTTCTAAATTCATGTGAAATACTCCAATGGTTATTTAAGTCATGCAGGCATGCAGTTGCTTAATAAAAATCAAACATGCTGATGGATAAAGAATATTGTTGGATCATGCATATGACTACTTTGACACTAATCTTAAGTGTGTGCTTATTGTCTTACGAGTTAAATGCATGGGCAGCCTCTGAATTTATCGAGAGGTGTCAGTTAGGTTCACGAACTTTAAAAATAGATTTCTAGGTCACTAAACTTGACAAGTAGTGCATCACAGGTCCATATCAGCCACATGTACATTTTATCCAACATGGCATTGCCACTGTGGCGCTGACAGTATTTGGCACTTTGCATTTAACCCCTCAAAATTAATTCATCTATCTCACACTCACGCATCCTGCCATATTTTCTCCTCACCCCCCTCTCTCTCTCTATAGAGCTGTTTCGAGTTGCAGTGACCGTCACCCACGGCACGAGAGCAGTGGTTGTGCGAGGGCACCGCTCCTCACTCCGTCCCCAAGTAAGCCAGCAACGTGGCCACGCCTCCACAGCGGCCGACGCCGACAGCCCTGCCCTTTCCGAGTTTCCCCTCGAGCCCCTCGCGAGACAGCAGCACCATACTGGCGTACTGCTGCTCTAGCCCCATGTGAGCCGGTGACCGTGGTCACGCCGTCGCAGCACCGGACGCTGGCAGCACTGTCCCTTCCCCCCGCGCCCCAGTGAGACAGCGATCCTACGCGTGCAGCGACTTTCGTCGGTGCAGCAGTTGTGGCCCCCACGCCTTGGCGTCATGGAGCTAGGCATCGTTGAATGCAAGGGCCTCCTGTCGATGCGCATGGCCGACAGCACAAGGGTTGCACTGACGCATACGCTGTTGCCAAGTACGGACCCAAGTGGACACGTATGTGCACCATCGCTGATAGCTACTGTTGGAACCGAACAAACACACACGAGAGAGGAGGCTTGGAACACAGGACGCACAAGAAGCTAGCTGCAGGTCGATCGACACACGCACACAGCAGCAATTTGGAGTTGACACAAGAACTTTGTGGCGATGAACGCCTGTGGCAACAAACGATATTCAACTCTACTGAAAACACTACTACTACTAGCCACATGGCTTTAAAGCCCAGCGACGTACTGCCGAGCAACAACCTGCAGCCTGTTCGGGAGGCCGTAAACGATCGTGGATTATTTATTGCTGGCTGGTTTGGTGTGAGAAAAAACATTGTTCTGGCTGAAAATTTATGATCGTTTACGACCAAGCGAACAGGCTCTGATGGCCGGAACTCATGCGTGCGTGTGCACATCGACACGCATGCACACCCGGTCCTCCGAGTTGACAGCCACGTTACACACTGACACTAACATACAAATGACTGGGCAACCCGCCTTGAATGACGACCAGTAAATGTGGCAGGTGTACGACCATCGGTGTGTTCGACAACGAACGACCCACAGGCTACCGCCGTTGATTCGTCAGACGACAGCGGCAAGGACCCGCTTATCGTGATGCTGCCCACCTGCGGAAATTGAATGGGCAACATGGAGCGGGCCATCCGGTTCTCCGCCCTCAGGTCGATGCTGGACATGCTGCATCCTGCAGATGTGCGACCGACCAGCGCTTCCCGTGATGCACCACCAGCGGCCCATCCCAGCAGTGAACCGTGAGGGGCTGCGGTCTCTTGATCAGAGGGGCTCGAGGGGAAGGGACCTCCAGGGCCATCGGCGTCGGCCGCTGCGGCGGTGCGGCCAGGGTCGCCAGCTCACGTGGGGGCAAGCTGGAGCGAGGAGCTGTGTGCCTGTGCCCTCGCGCATCCTCTACTCCCATGGTGGGTGACTGGGTGAGGGTCACCGGTGCTGTAACTTGGAGGAGCTCTAGAGAGAGGAGGGAGATGAGAAAAGTAAGAGGATAGGTGAGTGTGAGATAGATGAATTAATTTTGAGGGCTTAAATGCAAAGTGCTAAATACAGTCAGCGCCCCCAGTGGCAATGCCTCGTCGGATAAAATGTCCATGTGGCTGCTACGGACCTGCGATGCACCACTTGTCAAGTTTAGTGACCTAGAAATGTATTTTCAAAATTCGTGAGCCTAACTAACACCTCTTGACAAGTTCAGGGGCCATCCATGCACAGGACTTGCTTGTTGCTATTTTCTCCCACCTTCATCTCCTGCCTTGTGTGTTGGATACAGGAGCTAGATGGTCTGGGCCAGATGCATGCGTTTCTGAAGATTGAAGAATCTAGCATGTGATTTTCCTGATTCGAAGGTGATTGACTGATTCTACCTCATCATTTACTTAATTTCCATGAACAGTCAACCTGTGTTTATATTCAAAGGTGATTGAATGATTGGTTAGTTCAAATGTTTAAATGAGAATACTTTAGACAAGAAATACCTGCTGCTAGATTTTTCGCTAGTGTCATGGTATGCCAGCTCGTTTATTTTATTCAGCCTCAGTGTCGCTTCCTTCGGCATGAGAGGTACTCCAATCTCACGTCTTTATTTTTCTATTTTTCCTCTGTTTCTCAGATTCCCCCAAAATTGACTTGGTTTCCTATTCTAGGGTTTCCTCTTTGATGCCTGCTGCTGCGTTATTCGTCTTCTTCGTTGATTCCTGGGACCAATTGGCGGTTCATAGCTGACAGGTAATTTCTCACATCTGAAATCCCTATCACCCCTTATGCTTCAGTTCATCTACCATCTCGCTGTTGTTTTTCCTTATGCTTCAGTTTATGGTGCATGCATCAATAGATTACAAGTTTCTGAATGGCTTTGTTATCCATAGCGCAGTCCCTTAGTCTATATTAAATTTAAAATTTTGATCTAAGTGTGTGCTAAATAGAATACCCCAGACTTCAATTGTGTTAATGTGTCTTTGTTTGGTATATACAGGTGGCCAGTTCTTCAGTATATTGGACTTTAGAGCATTTCAATTTGTTTAGGTTCTTTTTGCCTCAATTTGTTACCGACCTGTTCTATTACTCTTTACTGATGCTCACGATGGTACCTAGATTGATACAAATTTTTTTAGCTAAGACTAATATCAAGTGCCATTTTGCCTCAATTTGTTACCGACCTGTTCTATTACTCTTTATTGATGCTCACCATGGTACCTAGATTGATACAATTTTTTTTTAGTTAAGTATCAAGTGCCCGATCTTGCTTGGACTTATCTGATTACTCACAATCTGATTCAGTAGCGTTTGTGTATATTCAGCAATGAATAAAATAGCTTCTGTTTTCAGTCCATACCCTCTGTTTTTAGTACACAGAGATTACATTTCCAGACACGAACAATAATCCAGTTACCTCTGAATTGACGAAGTAGTCATCCCTTTGACAAATTAGATTACTATTGAACCTTGTTGCATGGTCTACAAAGCTTGTTTTGTTACTAGAACTCAAGTTTTGAGTTACATAAAAGTGCTAATATGGTCCTTAATTATCTCTAATCTAATTGTTGAAACTTGTAAACATATGGACTATGGAAATTACATGTCCTTGTGAACATGTGATTTGTAATGACAGTGTACTGAAAAAATGACGGATATGCCAAATGTCAATGTTTTTTTTCAGCAGGAAGCTAGAGTTGGAGTGGAGCGCACGAGTGATAGGATGGTCAATGTCAAGCCAAGCTTTGCTGCACTGGTAATCATTCTAGATGTGCACAAAAATACTTTTTTGACAACATTTTGTTGTTCTGAAAAATTAATGGCTTGCCAATATCGGTTGATGCTAGTAAGCAAAGCGTTGCAATATAGACTATCGGCATCATCATTTGGCAGTACCAATATATGCTATAGCAACAAACAAATAGCATGGCAATAGAACCTAAAAGCAACCAAATATTTATTGTGGCAATGTAGCACCCGGTTTTAAAGACAAAACCAGATATATACTATATGTGAGCCTAGGAAGTCAAATCTCACATATAGCCACAAATAAGGGTAATATTAAAAGATAATACTTATTACATAACGTATTAGTATAAGAAATATAACCTCAGAGTATAGACAGCGGAAAGACAACTCCGATCTTGAGGCGAAGACTCCAAATCCACAGGAACGACTGACTAGTTGATCACAAACCTAACTCCTCCAGGCTAGCAATCTGGTACCCATCCGGGATTTTTATCCAAAGTATAGAAAAGTAAAGCAAGCGTAAGTATATATCGTACTCAGCAATATAACATGGGGTTCATGAGGCTCAAAAGGTTGACACTAGTTTACTGCGATTAGCTTTTAATAGGTCATCTTTTTAAGCAATTGAGTAGCAACGGATTTATCAGAAGCCCATAAACACATGATCAGGTAAACATGAATAATGAATAGCATAAATAATTAACCATTAGTGATCATCTCTATTCCATAAGGGTTCCAAGGCCACTCGTGTCCGTGAGCACGACTGTTATAACAGTTTTACACTCTGCAGAGGTTGTACACTTTCACTGTGAGTTGTGATTTACCCTTTCGCCCAAGGTGATCAGCCTCTTAACCCACTACCAAGGAAGGTCAGTAGGGTTCACCATGAAGCCTTTCAAAGGTTCATCTAACAAGTTAGGGCCGCTAAGGTTTCCCCATCAATAAGCATAAACCCCCCTCCAAGGAGTGAATAACAAAGTGCACCCTCTTGGCAGGCCGAGATCATATCTGTCGGAGCCCCTCTTATGCTATAAAGCTAACCACTAACAAGCTAGAAAAGGTCCTCATACTGAGCTAAAGCCAGAGGCACATAGCCCTCATAGCTGTACTGTAAGTCCCGGATGATCACTTCTAGATAAGTCCTTAGGGAGAGGAATCTAGAGCATTTAGAAAGTTGCTAAACACTCTAGTCCCCTGTTTCCATGTTGCTAAAAAGTCATGTTTTAATGTTTATTGCATATACCATTAGTCAAGTTACAAGATCATGGTTTTGGTTGTGCACTAGCAAAAACTACCCAATGCAATAACCCAAAGGCATCAAGGAATCTAGGATATCAATTAACTAGGGAAATTACTATAGTTGCCAAGGTAGACACGTGCAACATGAATTAAATGATTAAAGGTGAATAGGTATCAAGGTTGGTCCCATGCTATACTTGCCTTAAACTTAGATCAGATCTTCTTCTAGTCCAAATCTTCCAAGAACTGCTTCTAGACTCACCACGTATACCTCACCGACTGGACTTAATCATAGAACACCACACAAGCATCCAAAAAGACATGCATAACATACATAGCCATATTAGAGCAATACACCAATTATTGGAAAAAGGATTTGAAATAAATCTACGTATTGCTACAAACACATAGACGTGGGAAGCATGCTAATCGGAGCTACGGTTGAAAAGATACATCTACCGAAAGATTTTGCTTATAAAACGAAAAACCATAAGCTTTATTTATTTTATTATATAAAAGCATGTATATGATATTTCAGAGAAAATACTTAAGTTGAATTAAGTCAAACTTATATTTGGTGTTAAAAATCGAAGTGGAATTTATTACATTTTATTTATAAATCTAGTGACATAATTATTATTCAAGTTGGGATTTAAACCATGAAATTCCAGAGATATTGACATAGAAAACATTGATACTAATGCGTAGGTCACGTCATTATGAAACCAACACAACTTGAACGGACTATTTCGGAGTTAAAATAAATAAGTCATGATTTAAACAAGTTTTTCTTTAGTTAAATAATAAATTAAATCTACCCATGAATTTTAAATATTGAAAATATGCCTAACAGTAGTATAAACACGTAGAAAATGTAAATATGGTCCTAACGCAATTCGAACGGGTCAAATCAGACTTAAAACGTAAAAGTTATGCATGAAATAAGGTTCAATGGCATTTCTGTAAATAACTCGAACTCATATTTGAATTTAAACTAATTAATTCTAAATTCTTAAATGCTAACTGGACTGCGGGTACTAATACTCAAAACTACAGGGGCTAAAATGAATAAAAAGAGGACTGAAAAACAATTCATTTGAATTGATTTGGACTGCGGGTTAATTCACTAGAAACCGAGGGGCTTTTCTGCAAAACTAGCACGGCTTGACTGCGGGTTGACCTCACTGTTGACTGGACCGACACATGGCGCGCACGGACTGGCTCGGTGCACCAGATGCGTGGTTGACTCATTGACGTGGGCACGGTGCGCCAAGTCCATAGCCGCGATGGACCGGTCATGTACCGAACCGGTACGTTTTAATCTCAACCGTTCACGCACAATCTAACGGCGTAGGGTGCATGGGAGTTCCTCCGCCGGCTGCATAGTACCGCTGGCGAGCCCGACATGGCCGGCGGCGAGGCAATCACGGCGGTGAACGCCGGTACGGCGTTCTGGACCTCCCCGATCAAAACCAAACCCACGGGGATGATATATAGGTGCTCATGAACTTGCTAGGGTGAAAACCGGGGGCGGGTAACACGTCGGGGTGCCAATCCCACGGCGGTGCCATGGTTGGCGGGGTGGGAGCTTGCCGATACGGTGCTCCAGGGCACAATACGACGAACGGAGGGCATGGGGAGAATGAGTAGCTCACCGCGAGTCGGGAGGAAGGGAGCACGACGTCCGAGAAGGCCTCGAAGGGGCAGGTCATTGATGGCGACGGCTGGAGAGAGAAACAACGATGCAGGTGAGGGTGAATCCGAGCAATGATTGACCAAAATGTGAAATTGGTGATAGCTACGGCTGCGGGGGAACACGACGGAGCTTCAAAAGTCGTCAGCGTCGAGGATTGAGGCGCGGAGTAGGTGAATTGCGACGGTGGTGAGAGATTTGAGTGTGAATAGAGGAAAGGGGAGAAGGAGAGGGTTGGGCTTGGGTTTTATAGGCGGGCAGCCACTACGGTAGAAGGAAGGGGAGCGGGGCACGGCGATTTCATATGCGTTCCATGTAGGCGCGGTGGCTCGGCGGCTTGCGATGCATGGCTTGCGCCATCGCCGGGGCGAAGGAAGGAAAGGAACGCCGGGGGAAGAAAGGAAAGGAAGGGGACGTGGCTGGCTGATAGGTGGGGCCAGCGGCATAGCGAGAGGGAGAAGGGAGAGGACGGGTGCATGCAGGTGCGGGCGCTGTGGGGCAGGCCGATGCGGGCCGGGGTACCGAGCTGGGCCACGCGGGTGATGCAGCAGGCGCGCGAGCAGTGGGCCGGTGCGGAGCAGGAAGGTGGGAAGGAGGGGAGGCGTGAGCTGGGCCACCAAGCAGGCTAGGCTAGGAAGGGGAGGAAGAGAAAGGGCTGGCCAGTTCCTGGGGCTAGGCTGAAAAGGAAGAATAGCAATTTTTTTCAAAATCAAATCATTTTCCAAATCTAGTTTTCAAATCCCAAGCCAAATTCAAATGAAATTTGAATTTAACTTCATCCATTCTAGCCCTACACTCAACCAAATAAATCAAATGCAATGGCATGTATGCTCAAACATGTTGCTACCTTATGATGAATTTTAATTTAATGAAAAATTTTATTTTCCTATATTTCATGTGCACCAAAAATTCCAAATTAAATCTTTTTAGGTCCATTTCTAGAAATTCAAATTTTAGGGTGTTATAGGCAATAGGGTTCCACCTATAGCAACCAAACGTTTAGTGTGGCAATAGAGGGTTCTACCTGTAGCAACCAAACCATATGCATGGCAATAGAGAGGCCACCTGTAGCAACCAAATATTTATCATGGCAATAGAGGGTTTCATCTATAGCAACCACAGAGATAGTGTGGCAATAGGGGGTCCATCTATTGCAATGTTATTGATGCATGACAATAAGGTCTATTGCAACACCCATTGTCATTGCCATTGCACCTATTAGCACTCTTTGGGTATCTGGCAATAGATATCTCTGGCAACGCTAGGTTACTATTGCAACACCCACGGTGGTTGCTTGTATTATGGCTTGTAGCACTTCATGGTGTTTTAATAACACTCCATTGTGTTGCAATAGAGGAAAATCTATTGCCACACTAAACTGAAGTGTTGCACAAGCCTATTGCTACATCATCAGTGGCAGCATCTCCCAAGCAATTTTTTGTGTTGCAATTTTGTCTATTGCAACACTTTTGGCCTATTGCAACACTTTTAGGCCGTTGCATTAGGGGGAAACCTTGTAGTGAGTGTTACTAGAACTAAAAAAATGTTACAACAGACAATCACTGTAACACTAGCCAAATATTACGAAAGATTAGTAAATGTGTTACAAACTACGTGTTGTACCATAACGTGGAGTGTTACTAGAGCAAAAAAAGTGTTATAGCAAAATTATTGTAACACTAGACAAATGTTCCTGTAGATAAGTAAATGTGTTACAATAAACCAGTCTATAGTAACATGGCCAATCGGAACACAAAAAATAAGTTACTAAGAGAGCTAGTAATACTTTTTCCAACCTATAGTATCACAAGTTGGTGTTACTATATCCCTGTGCTATAGTAGTGTGTAATTGTATAAACTGTTGTAATACTGTATTGCTTTCTGTGATGTATCCTGCTCGGAAAGAAAAAGTGGGTGATTCGGGTTTCCCAAGGACACCCGATAGACTACCGAGATTGTGTGGCTTATGTGTGCAACAGTAAGAAGTCTATGAGATAATGATGGACACATGTGGGCCATATAATTCGGGCGGTTCTGCAACAGCTAGTATCGGAGCATGTCATTACAGAAGTTATTGTAGTACTACTTTATAAAACTTCAAAACAAACAGTATAAATTAATTTCAAGCCTATTTGTTCAAAAAGATTGCTCCAAGCTCATCCCTTGCTTGCTATAGTTGTCTCTCAAAAAGTTGATTGTCTTGATAAGAACTGAAGGCTCAGAAGGTTTTCTAGCCATGCTTTAGGTGTTGATATGATGTGCCAACTTCTCCATCGCACCAGAGTACCTCGTCTATTCAATTCATATAGGCCTTAATCTTCTAGAATGCTCTACTAGAATCTTCCTGCTGTTTCCCCTTGATATTTTGCGAGTTTTCTGTATGATCATAAGGGTGGTAGATACACTAGAAGTGGTGTAAAAGTGGGATAGCATATTTAAATATCACCCTGTGTTGTAAAATTGAGTGTGTTGTCACTCGCTCGTGTAATATGTTTATTTAAATAAAGTTAAGTAAGTAGATAGGTTTGTTTAGTTGAGCGTTGGACCATTCATGCATCATGTCATTAATTCATCTTTTACTTATTTTCCCCCTTGCTAGTAGTTTGGGTTAAGTATGTTGCCAATCCTATTCATGCTATCTTTCTTTTCCCCATATGTTGTTCTACCTGTCTATGGAAATCTGGTGGTTGATGGTCATTCTTACCTTATAGTATGAGGACTCGTTCTAGAAAAACAGATACACCTAGCACCTCACGTGGTCGTGCCATGAATGATCCAGCACTAGCACCACCTTTAGCTGATGCAGTTGCTGCTCTGGATGAATGTTAGCACTGACAATGCACGTATGCTTCAAGCCTTAACACAACATGGGATTCCTGATCCTCACAGTCGACTAGATCCAGCAGCCAACAATACTTATGTTGACTTTCTAAAAACTAAACCCCTCGTATTTCTTAAAGCTAAAGAACCTTTGGAGGCAATTGATTGGATCCGAACTATAGAGCAAAAGTTTAGTCTTATCCACTGCAGTGATGTCCAGAAGACTCTGTTTGCAGCCCAGCAACTTCAGAGCCCTACTGGCGCCTAGTGGGAGAATTTCCTTATAGCACAGCCAGAGGGACATCAGGTTCCATGGGCTGAGTTTTCACACTACTTTTTGGTTACATCATATTCCTGATGGTTTGATGGAGACAAAGATAGAATAGTTCCTCATGTTGTAGCAAGGAGAACAGAGTGTGATGGAGTACTTGGGTAGATTCAATTGCTTATCTCAGTATGCTTCCGAGTATGTTAGTATAGATGTCAAGAAAAAACATTGGTTTGTGTGTGGTCTCAACACCAAGCTTCAGACTATGCTGACTGCCTGCACCACTACCAGTTATAATGAGATTGTCAGTATTGCCATTACTTCTGGAGAGAAGTACTGCCATCATAAGGAGGCAAAGAAGAGAAAAGATATATCCGTGGAATCCTCTGGTAGCAATACTCAGCGTTAGAGGATTATCTATCAGCCTATCCATCATTCTCCCTACTGTCCACAACAGCCAGATACCCCTGGTATTCGTCCCAATATTCCACCAAATAATAACTACCCATGCTACAACTGCAGCCAGATGGGACACTATGTCCATGATTGTCAGTTGCCTAAATGGGCCAATGTTTTAATACCTCTAGTGTATCCACAACAAAATATTTCGCAGAATGTTCAAAAGAGAAGAGCTATTCCAAAATTTGGTCGAGTTTATTATACTCGGACTGAAGTAATCCCAGAAGGTGAACCAGTAATGATGGGCTTGTTTTCTGTGGCCAAACAACCTACAGTCATATTGTTTGATTCTGGTGCATCGCATACTTTCATAAGTAGATCATTTGTCGTGGAGTATTAGTTACCAATTGAGATTGTGGAGGACAGTTTATGTGTACAGTCCCCTAGTGGACGATTGGTTACTAAGGAAGTGGTATATCAGATACCAATAGAGCTTGTTGGGCATACTTTTCCTACTAATCTGATTGTTCTGAAGGGTCAGGATATAGATGTGATTCTTGGCATGAATTGGTTATATCAGTGGGGAGCTATCATTGATACACTACATAGAGCTATATAGTTGAACTCACTTGATAATAGATCTAAGTTGCTTATCCGCCTACCTACTCCAAAAAGGGTAGTAGAAAGAGTATGTGAAACCATTGTTAAGGAAGTGGTAGATATTCCTATAGTACCAGAGTTTTTGGATGTGTTTCCCGATGATTTGCCTGGTTTACCTCCAGACCGAGATATAGAGTTTGTAATTGAGCTGAAACCCGGTACTGCTCCAGTGTCCAGAAGAGCATATTGGATGCCTCCAAAAGAGTTGGCAGAACTTAAGATTCAGTTGCAAGAGTTGCTCGACAAAGGTTATGTCAGGCCAAGTTCATCACCGTGGGGATGCCCTGCTATATTTGTGAGAAAGAAGGACCAAACTTTGAGGCTATGTGTTGATTGCCGCCCGCTGAATGAGATAACTATGAAGAATAAGTACCCTCTTCCTTGCATTGATCTACTCTTCGATCAACTTGCGGGAGCTAAAGTGTTCTCTAAGATCGATATCAGATCTGGCTACCACCAAATAAAGATTCGTCCGGAAGACATTCTTAAGACTGCTTTCACAACTTGATATGGTCTTTATGAATATCTAGTCATGTCCTTTAGCCTAACCAATGCTCCAGCTCACTTTATGTACCTAATGAACTCCATTTTTCATGCTGAAGCTTGACAAGTTCGTTGTTGTCTTAATTGATGATATCCTAATATACTCCAAAACCAAAGAAGAACATGCAGAACATTTACGCATCGCTCTAAGCCGTCCAAGAGAACACCAGCTATATGCCAAGTTTAGCAATGGCTTGATGAAGTGCCATTCCTTGGGCATGTTCTGTCTACCGAGGGTATTGCTGTAGAGCCTGGCAAAGTGAGAGATGTCCTTAATTGGAAACCACCTATCTCTATGCACCAAGTTGGCCGTTTTCTTAGGATGGCAGGATATTATCATCGTTTCATCCTTGACTTCTCCAAAATATCCAAGCCTATCACTGAGTTGCTAATGAACCAAGTCAAGTTTGTATGGTCACCTGAATGTAATGAAGCTTTTGAAACCCTAAAGAAGCTTCTGACCACTACTCCTATTCTAGCTTAGCCGAACATTGAAAAGCCGTTTAATGTGTACTGTGATGCTTCTGGTATTGGTATTGGGTGTTTACTGATGCAAAAAGGCTGAGTTATTGCTTATGCTTCTAGACAGCTCAAGCGCCATGAAGAGCACTATCCTACTCATGATTTGGAGTTAGCTGCTATTGTTCATGCACTCAAGATCTGGCGTCACTATATGTTGGGTAGCCATTGTCATATTTATACTGATCATAAGAGTTTGAAGTACATCTTTACCCAGTCTAAATTGAATATGCGTCAGAGAAGATGGTTAGAATTGATCAAAGATTATGATTTGGATGTTCATTATCATCCGAGCAAAGCAAATGTGGTTGCCAATGCTCTCAGTCATAAGTCTCATTGTAATTGTCTGGCAGCAAGGCCGTTTGATAGTGTCGTGGGTCGAAACCGTGACAAGCATAGTTGTTTGAGTTGGTGTCAGAGTATAGGTCTCTGGTGGCTTGGGTGGACTTAGGAACACAAGAATCATGCAGAGAAGACGCAACGGTTTATCCTGGTTCAGGCCAATTCGGTCCCTACGTCCAGCAACTGATGATCCTTATACTCAAGATCACCCAAAATTGGGGGGTTACAATAGAGTGTAGAGAGAGATTTGGTAGGGGGTTAGCTCGATGCTAATCCTAAGGTTGCCTCGCCACCGGTGGAGCCTTCCCTCTCATCAAAGAGGAGGAAGACGATGGGATGTAGAGGAGGAGCTCTCGGTCCCCTCTCTGGGTTGCCTTGCTCCCTGTGTGGAGTAGAGGTGGATGGAATAGAATGGAGTGTCTAGTGATCAATCTAGGATCCTCTTCCCTCCTAGGTATGACCTTATCCCTTATATAATGAGATAGGTCGGGTACATGGCGGTTTGGGAGAACTAGTCAAGCGTTGGAGTCTAGGAGGCTCTTGCAGTGGTGCGCCGTCGATCATGGCTGTTGGACACGTGGACGCCTAAGAGGGGGGGGTGAATTAGGCAACTTAAAAATCTAACTCTAAACTATGGCCTCTTTTTCTAACCCTAACAAAACCTATGTAATAGACAAGCTATCTGGATGTGCAACTATGGTTTTGCTAGTGTGTTGCTATCTCTACCACAAATATAGTAAAGTAATCAATGTAAATGCGGAAGCTAAAGAGCAAGGTAGAGATATGCAAACTCCCGTCGACGACTCCGGTATTTTTACCGAGGTATCGAGAAGCGCGCAAGCTTCCCCCTAGTCCTCGTTGGAGCCCCTCGCAAGGAATCCCTCGCAAGGGCCAAGCACCCGGTCGGGTAACTCCGTGGATAGCCTCGGGTCTTCCTCACGCACAAGAGGGTCTCCGATGTGCCTCTCGGCAAGCCTCTCCCGGATGCTCCCCGCCGTCTTCACTATCAAGCTTCCGGCCGAAACACCGCGGGCCTTGTTCCCTCCGGTACACGGTGGCGGCCACACCACAAACGCGGTTGGTGTGATCTCGCAAGACTTCAAGCCCCTCCGATGTACAACACTTGTGCTCACAAGCACGGGGTGGCAAGAGGTATGTAAACCTCACTTAAACACTAGGCAAACACCTAGAGCAAGCGCATAAGCGGTGGTCTAATCAACCTAAGTACTTCGCAAAGCACTTATGCTAATCACCTAATAAAACACTAAGCACTATGCATGTGGAGATCACTCAAATGGTGTATCAACACTCTTGATATGTTTTCTCAGCTCCACACTCCTCAAATGGCCGCTTGGGGGTTGTATTTATAAGCCCCACTGAGAAAGTAGCCGTTGCGGTCGAACTCCCGCAAATCTGCTACTGACTGGACGCTGAATTGTCCTGACCGGACGCGTCCAGTCGTCCCGACCGTTGTAGCCGCGAACTACCGATCGGACGCTGCCAGCGTCCGGTCGCCTGCCACCGGACACGTCCGGTCGCAGTTTCGCGTGCCTGGAACCTCTCTGTACTCGATCGGACGCTGCGTTCCTGCGTCCGGTCGGTTGCCGCCAGCGTCCGGTCCTTGCGTCCGGTCGCCTGTCTGCCGAGCCACCGGTCCAGTGTCCGGTCGCGCTTCCAGCGTCCGGTCCAGCGTCCGGTCGCCTCTGCGAGCTCGTTTCTTCGCGATCTTGCGCACGGCTTGGTTCCTATCTTCATGCTTGGACTTTGCTTGACATCTTGGGTCTTTTCTTGTGCTTCTAAGGTCTTGCTTGAGGTGTTGATCATCAGATCATCACGTCGCCTTCGTCCAAGTCACGTCTTGCACCCTATTGGACTACAAAACAAACACTTGCAAATTCATTAGTCCAATTTGGTTGTGTTGGTCATCAAACACCAAAATCCAAAGTAAATGGGCCAAGGGTCCATTTTCCTTACAATGGCGATGTCTTAATGCCGAAGAAGCCTTAGGCATCGTCCGGCTGCTCTATTCTGACACTCTACATGTTAGGTTGTGTCGGCTTGGACTGGCCTCCCCTGGTGGACCTTCTGGAGTCTTCTTGGTGATGAAGGAGGTCAGCTCTAGGGGCTGACGTGCGGGCTCGAAGCCCCCAACACCAAGGAGGCCAAGGGAAAGCTTTGTCTTCTTGTGTCATGCCCCGGACATGACCTTATCAGGGGCGTAGTTGGTAGGGCCATGCCTAGGGAGCGGTGCCATGGACCCCTCGAGCATCGGTAGCTCAGAGTTTGTCTTCTTGTGTCAGGGCCTTGGCTGGCGTCGTTAGCCAAGCTAGAGCCAAGGGCTAGGCTTGGATGCGCCTTAAATTGGGTGCCTAGGGCTTGGGCAAGCCCCTGAGCCCCAAGCAGCGGTTGTGGCCAAGTTAGGCTTGGCCAAGTCTCTTTGGCAGAGGGTGCGTGCGAGCATGCCCAATGGGCTTTCCCTCGAGCCCCTGGGGGATCCTAAAGGGGTCGGTCGGGGGTCTTCTTTTGTCAGGAACCATTAGACCCGAGGCTTAACATACCCATATGTTAGGATCTCATTAGGAGCCCCTGAGTCCTTCGTGGCCTCACCTAGCGTGATGGCGATGAAGGGCTGAATTCGATCTTATGGTGATCGAACCCTTCTTGGTGGGGACAGCTTTCACTGACAAGAGTGCCGCGCCCTGCTTGGGGCCTTCTTCTTCATTATGATGGGTGTTGCCCTGTTAGGGCTGAGCGGAGATGGTGTCAATCCTTTCATGTGTCTATGTCACATGGGTGTTTGACTCGAGTGAGGGCTCAGCAAACTCATCTGGGAGTTGCCGACTTTAGGCCCGGGGGTGCCCTCCTTTTTGATCGGAGCCTATCATGGGCCGGGTGATTGAGAGCACTAGGCTCTGGCTCAGGGCCATCTGATCATCTGAAGCGCCACACCCTTTTAAGGGCTACAATAGCAGGCCTCGATTCTCTCAAGCCAGCCTTCTGGGGCTGACCTCCTACGACCATAGATCAGGGAGTGAGGAGCACGCTGAGCCTTAGACGTGGGCCCTCGTTGGGCCCACTACTTAGTGGCTCCTGACCCAACTTCGGGGAGATGGTTGGTATTTTGGGGATGCACCACCCGAGTGCCTATCGATCAAGGCATCAGTTTGCTCTGTCTCAGGAGCCAGCGTAGCCCTCGAGGACATTGTGGCCCTCCTTGCCAGCGGGAGGGGCGGGTTCTGGGCACATCCCATCCGTTGATGCCTTGCGTAGGTGGTTGATGGCATCTAGGACATCATGCCTGGTGGAGGTGTTATGGCGTGCACCCCGACGCTGTCTTATCTCATCTGGGAGATGGGACGTTGGAGCCACGTCGAGCAGATCTAGTGAAAGAGGAGCCGCTGCGCTTGGTGCGGGGGATCTAGGCCATCGATGGTAGCTAAAGGGCCCAAGGAGAGCTAGATCCCCCAAGTCCCACAAGGAGGCGTGCACAGAGTGGGTGGCGCAAGTGTCTCGCCCCGTGTCCACTCCAACATGCTTGAGCCATAGAAAGGGCTGGACTATGGGGGAGAATGGCCGTACCTCTCACTCCTGCTTCCTTTCCGCTTCTCCATCCGAGCACCACCAAGCCTGCTCACATTTCTCCCTTGGCTTGTCTACAATGATAGAGTGGGACACCTCGAAGGTGGAGGGCGGAAGGTGGCCTAGGCATGGTCAATCCTTCCCTCCTCCGGATGGGATCTGCTAGATCTGGAGGCGTCAAAATTGCCCTTGGGGAGTCATTGGTCATCTCCTTTGTCCCTTTTCACCTCGCTAGGCTTGGGGTTCCCGCACACCCATTCATGGGGAGGTTCATCCGCTACTTCAGGCTACGGCTCCATGATTTGATGCCGCATGGGGTGGCGCACCTTGCGGTGTCTGTCACCCTCTGCGTGCTGTTTGGGGATCGAGCCCCACTTTGACTTGTGGAGGAGGATCTTCTGCCTTAATCTGAACAAGGACGGAGATGAATCCGTTTAACAGATCAGCACCATCGCCATCTAGCTGCGCAACAATCTGAAGTTGCGGTACCTAGAGCTTGCCTTCCCCACCTCAGAGAAGGGGTGGCATCAGAAATGGTTCTACCTCTCTGAGCCATCTGGATCCCTTCCATCCTACTCCCTCGACCGACTAGGGCTGGTGATGCCGCTATCTTGGAAGAGCATGCCAGAGGGGCCTACCCTTGAGACTGCTAAGGGACTGCTAGACTGGGTCACCGCTCTGAAGGAAGCCAGATTGACCAGCTAGATGGTACTTTAGCTCTTCTTGTTCTACCGCATCCTTTCACTAATGGCAAGGATGGCCCCAATGTGGGAGTTCCTCGGGTTAGGGGACCCATCCGTGGTGGCGGAAGGTCACCTCCTAGAGGAATCTATAATGGGGATCACGTGGATGGTGCTTGGGTCTTTGTCGGGGGAGCTAGCAGTTGACGAATGACTGGCCCTGTTCTCGGTGTTTGAGCCGAGGCACGACAACCTCTCATATCTGGGGGCGGTCTCCATTCGCTCAACCCCATGGGGCAAGGTGCCGAGGCCACCCCTGGGGGCTCTTCTTCACCGCTGGGAGGCACGTCCCTCAGCCTATCTTTGGGGGAGTCACCCTCTACCTGAGCTGCTAGGAAGCATCCCTATTCGAGTTCCCCTAGGGTAGGGGCACCTTTGCGGAAGAGGCACTCTGCCCTAAGGATTTCTTTGAGCAGCAGGTGAGGGCCTTCGCGGGTCGGGTTGCCCCCATGTGGGAGCCATTTTTTCATTGCTTGATGATCTGGATGTTGACTGCAGGGAGCCCTCGTCGGCGGGGGCTTCGGGTGGCACGGCGGCACCGCTCTAGCCGCGAGTGCTGAAGGTGCGTCATCGCCCATGCTGTTGCCCTGAGTGGGTGAGGTATCAAGGCTAGATGCCATCGTGGAGGGGCCAGTTGTTGCAGCCCTGACGCATCTGGTAGGATCTGAGGCCACTGGGGGAGGCCCTCCTTTCAGGGGACCTTCCTCCTGAAGCAGAGGCAGACCGGGGAGACCGCTATCACTGATCTCCCCCAGCCCTGAGGCATGAAGAGGCTGGCTTGTCAATGGTGGCTGCGCTAGTCTTCCCTGCACCACCAGTCGGGGGGGCCACACGCGCTATACAACGGCCCTGAGGCAGATGCATGGCTGGAGTTGATGAAGCGGCATGGTGCCTTTGACGAGCTGGTCGCCTTCTTCAATGATTCCTTCGCAGAGGTGATAGGCCATGTAGGGGCGTTCTTTGGTCTTCAGCAGGGGATATACGACTCCTATGGGGTAAGGATCGATTGATCGGGCGTGTTGTTGTAGATGCCGCCATGGGTTCATCTAAATTCCCTTATTATTGTTGTTGCAGGCGTTGCTCTAGTTCTCATAGAGGAAGTCGGACCTGGTCCAGGAGTGGAGAAGGCAGCACCATAGGTGTTTCCTAGCCCCTATAGAGGGGGTAGGAGGTCCTTGGCCACCTTGCTACCCAACCCTTGTCCCCCGCCTAGCACCGTGGTGGAGGCGCTGACGGCGGCGCTCGTCCGGGAGCATAACGGGGCGTGTAGCACTATGGCGAGACTGGAGTTTGAGTTGGCAACGGATTGAGAGGCCAAGCACACCGTGGAGGTGAGGGCTGAGGTGTCCCGGCAGAAGGTTGTAGAGGCAGAGGAGGTGCGCTAGACGGCCAAGGGCGTGGTCACAGAGTTGGGGGGCTCCCTAGGCCAGCTAGGGACCATGAGCGATGCTGCCCATTCCAAGATCCATGAGGCCTAGTGGCTCGTCATGGGTACGTCCTCTTCTCTTCCTTCATTCCCTCACCCCTGGGAAGGGCCTTTTGTTTTAGGCCGCCATTAACCCGGTGCTCCTTCCTTTGCACGATGTAGAGGCGGAGCTCATGGATGAGCGCGGTAAGGTTGTTTGACTAGAGGAGGAGGCAGAGAAGACACATGCGGCGGCGCTCATCCGGGAGCATAATGGGGCGTGTAGCACCGTTGCGAGACTAGAGTTTGAGTTGGCAATGGATCGAGAGGCCAAGCACACCGCGGAGGCGAGGGCTGAGGTGTCCCGGCAGAAGGTTGCAGAGACAGAGGAGGCGCGCTAGACGGCCAAGGGCGTGGTCACAGAGTTGGGGGCTCCCTAGGCCTACTGGGGACCATGAGCGATGCTGCCCATTCCAAGATCCATGAGGCCCAGTGGCTCATCATGGGTACGTCCTCTTCTCTTCCTTCTTTCCCTCGCCCTCGGGCGGGGCCTTTTGTTTCAGGCCACCATTAACCCGGTGCTCCTTCCTTCGCATGATGTAGAGGCGGAGCTCATGGATGAGCGTGGCAAGGTTGTTTGACTAAAGGAGGAGGTGGAGAAGACATGTGCGGAGCGTGACTATGGAAGGAGCTATAGGCGGAGGTGAAGGTGTCGAAGGATGGCCAGACTGCCCTGGCGGAGCATGGGTAGGAGCTTGAGGAGCACAAGTGGAGCTACAGGGCTCACTACCAGCGCGCTAGTGGCGTGCGATGCCTTGCTCCCCCCACCGCCCTAGGAGGGGGAGCTCGACCTCATTGGCCGGGTGTCCTCCCTTGCGGTGCATGTCCCATGAGTCATCAGGTGTGTGGTTCGCCAGGGTCCTCCGTGGCCCTAACCCTAGCGAAGTTTCAGCTCCTAGAGGTTGATTTGAGCATAGTGGCCCTAGGCTTGCCCAAGGAGACCTCTGACAAGGAGCTAGAGGAGGCCGAGGGCATGGTGGCACTCTTGGTTGCTGCTGCAGCAGGCATCGGTGACGACATGCTGCTGCTAGTTGATGACTACCTAGAAGAGGATGACGCACTCATTGGCTCCCCGGCGTCCCCGTGACCTGCACAGAGATTTGGTTGTAAAACTTGCTACTTGTAATTGCAGGGGTTCTTGTCCCCCTTCGAACAATTGTGACACTAAGGGCATGCCCGCCCATCCAATCTTCGCTCTTTTCGTCGCCGCTTCTGCTCCACAGTCTGTTCGTCTCGGTGGGGAGCATCCCCGGCGCCTGCTTCCCGCTTTCTAGGCCTGGTAGTCATTAGCTATTAGCTCCATTAGACTAGGTCATGCTTGTGTGGCGTTAGGGCATTAGCTTATCCTACTCGGTGGCCAAGGGAGGGAGAACAGGGTGGCTTGCTCCCTGATTGTGAGATTGGGGCCAGGAGGATCATGGCCCGAAAGCGGGTTGATTTGAGTAGGGTGGGTGCATCCCCCAATGGCAACTTGAAAGAAGAAGAACATATGGAAGAGAGCTTAACAGCAGGGGGACATAGTTATTTGCGGAGTTAGCGCATAGCTCCCTTCGTCATGCGGGCCCGTTTTCGTGCGGGGTTTCTTCATCGAGGAATGCCTCACCCACGATGGAGAACTCACTGGGAAAGTGGACACTGCCATCTAGGGTGGTGCCGCTTGCTCCGACGACAAGGCAGGTGGCTCCAGCCACCTTAAAGAAAGAATCGCACTTGACGCTGCCCTCTACCTGGCGCACCAACTGTCGTGGGGTTAAAACCATAGCAAGCATTGT
Source organism: Miscanthus lutarioriparius (assembly GCA_904845875.1). Taxonomy (NCBI): domain Eukaryota; kingdom Viridiplantae; phylum Streptophyta; class Magnoliopsida; order Poales; family Poaceae; genus Miscanthus; species Miscanthus lutarioriparius. Next base: position 38,907,233 of record CAJGYO010000016.1, read on the forward strand.
TGTTCGAGTTGGTGTCAGAGTACAGGTCTCTGGTGGCTCGGGTGGACTTAGGAACACAAGAATCACGTAGAGAAGATACAATGGTTTATCCTAGATCGGGCCAATTTGGTCCCTATGTCTAGCAGCTGATGATCCTTATACTCAAGAGCACCCAAAATGGGGGGTTACAACAAAGTGTAGAGAGAGATGTGGTAGGGGGTTAGCTCGGTGCTAATCCTAAGGTCCCCTCTTTGGGTTGCCATGCTCCTTATGCAGAGCGGAGGCGGATGGAATGGAATGGAGTGTGTGGTGATCAATCTGGGATCCTCTTCCCTCCTAGGTTGTACCTTATCCTTTATAAAATGAGATAGGTCGGGTACATGGCGGTTTGGGGGAACTAGTCTACAGTCTATGTGCGTCAGAGTCTAGGAGGGTCTTGTAGCTGTGCGCCATGGACCGTGGTGATGTCTTGGTGCCAAAGAAGCCTTGGGCGTCATCTGGCTACTCTGTTCTGACACTCTCCGTGTTAGGCTATGTCGGCTTGGACCGGCCTCGCCCGGGTGGACCTTTTGCAGTCTTGTTGGTGGTGAATGAGGTCAGCTCTAGGGGCTGATGTGCGGGCTTGTGTCTTGCCCTAGACATGACCCTATTGAGTGAGTAGTTGGTAGGGCCATGCCTAGGAAGCAGTGCTAGGGAGCCCCCGAGCATCTGTAGCCCGTAGCTTGTCTTCTTGTGCTCAGGCCTTTGCTAGCATTGTTAGCTAGGAAGGAGCCAATAGCTAGGCCTAGATGCGCTATAGATCGGGTGCCTAGGGTTCGGGCGAGCCCCTGAGCCCCAAGCGGCGGTTGTGGCCAAGTCAGGCTTGGCGGGTCTCTTTGCCAGAGGGTTTTTGGATTGATGATTTAGGAGTTCTTTGGTTCAAGAATCATCTAGTAGTACCAAAAGTTCTTGAGTTACATCAACAAATCCTCGATGAAGCTCACCCGTCTAGGTTCTCTATTCATCTAGGAAGTAATAAGATGTATCAGGATCTAAAACAAAGATTCTGGTGGACAAAAATGAAAATAGAGATTGCTCAGTATGTTGCTAAGTGTGATACTTGTCAGCGAGTGAAAGCTGTCCATCTGAAATCTATAGGACCACTACACCCTTTGCCAGTTCCATCTTGGAAATGGGATTACATCAGTATGGAAAGGGTTTGATTCCATTTGGGTCATTGTTGATCGTCTCACAAAACTAGCTCACTTCTTTCCAATCAAGTTGAAATATCTAGCTATGCGTTACACCAAGTTGTATATTAATCGTATTATGAGCCTTCACGGGGTACCTAAGACCATCATTTCTGATAGAGGTATGCAGTTTGTCTCCAACTTCTAGGAACAGTTGCATAGATCACTCGGCATGAAACTCATCCACAGTTCAGCTTATCACCCTTAGACCGGAGGATAGACTAAAAGAGTCAACCAGATTGTGGAGGATATGTTGATATCATGTGTTCTCACTTATTCAGCTAAGTGGGATGAATGTTTACCTTTGGCAGAGTTCTCGTACAATAACAATTATCAGGAAAGTATTAAGATGGCACCTTTCGAAGCTCTTTATGATCAAAGGTGTAGAACTCCACTGAATTAGTTAGAACCTAGAGAAAGATGGTTCTTTGGAGTAGACATGGTGAAATAAGCTGAAGAAAAGGTTTGACTTATCCAAGCAAATATGAAAGCGGCACAATCGCATCAGAAGAGTTATGCTGATAGGAGACGCCGACCATTAGCATTCAAAGTAGGAGATCATGTCTATCTAAAGGTATCACCTATGAAGGGAGTCAAGCATTTTGGAGTTAGAGGGAAATTAGCACCTCGCTACATTGGTCCTTTTCCAATTATAGAACGATGTGGGTCTATGGCATATCGCCTTAAGTTGCCGGAACATTTGTCAGCTGTGCATAATGAGTTTCTTTTATCTCAGTTGAATAAGTGTCTTTGAGTCCTAGAATAGGCCAATGAGATGGAGGGAGTTGAGTTAGATCTAGATCTGACCTATGTAGAATATCCTGTTAGAATATTGGACCAGAAAGATCGAGTTACTCGAAAGGGAACGATCAAGTTCTATAAGGTTAAGTGGAACAAGCATTCGGAAGAAGAAGCTACATGGGAATCAGAGGATTATCTGATGGAGAATCATCCAGATTTCCTTGCATCTACTTAGGTTACTAACTCCTCTACAGTTGTAACCTTTCTTTTGAAAGTTGATGTAAATGTTGTAAACCTCCGTTGTTGTTTTATGGAAATCTTGCTTGTAATATGTGTTTGACACATTTCCTTTTCAATTACTTAACCCTAGGCTTTAGGTGTTTCATAATCTCGAGGCGAGATTTCTGTAAGGGGGAAGAGCTATAACACCCCTGGTGTTAAGCATCACTAAAACTTGATCATGTCATAATCATGCATAATGAGCATCCTTAGTATCTAATCATGTATTGCATTCACTAAAAACAATGTTACTTTGTTGGTTATGCAATGCATTTGTGTGAGCTAGAACCAAAAATCCTTCCAAGGTACTTTGTGGCCTTCTATTTTTAAAATTCACTCAAATACTTGGATTTGTGCCCTAATGAACCTTGTAGTGTAAAGAGTGTACTTTACACTAGTATCAAGTGTAGGGTATGAATTCAAGTTCAAATCATTAAAATTTGGACCTCAAAAGTAAACTCAGTATTGAAATTCATCACTTAGACAAATCTGTCTGTCTTGGAAATCAGTTTTTGAATTCATTTTTGGGGAATTTAGTAAATTGAATTTCGTAAATAAACTTGCACAAACTTTAGTTTCATTTATTAGTGCCAAGTATGTACTATGAAATGGTGTTATTGGTTATTTTCTTGATTGTTAATTAGTCATTAATTCCTTGTCTAAAGTAGCTAATCAGCTCTGCTTTGCAAAACCCTAATCTGAAACTCTGTTTCAGTTTTAACAGTTTCAAAGTACCTTTCCTTTTTACTAAAGATCTTTCAAACCATTGAGTTTTGGGTGATGTTTCTATAAGCAAAGTTGAAGCCTGTATGTAGATGACCAACTTTTGTTCGTGGAGTTCCTTGAGTTTATGTTTGGAATCAGGAGAAAGGAGGAGGAGAAGATGAGGATGCAGTCGGTCATCAGCGGATCAACGTGCAGTGCCACGCAGCAGCTTGCCGCCGCCGACCATCGCCCTCCTACACCGCATCCATGCGTTGTGGCACATAGCTGCTTGCACATCTAGGTCAAGCAGGAGGGGGGGCACAACACGACATTTCTTTCATGGCCATTATAGCGTGATGCTAGCGTCATCCCACTTCTTTCTTTCCCTCTCACCACCATCGAGCTTTTACCGTCCATCATTGCAATCGCTGCACCAACATCCAATTGCTTGCGGCTGTGGCTCTACCTCGCCATTGCCCATCTCTTGGACTCGCTCGTGCCTACCCTTCTTGCCAAAGCTAGCCATGCACTGTCTTCTTCCTCGCAGCCGCGCCGCCATCGCCACTGTGACCACCCCATCATGGCTAGGCCACTCTGGTAAGCATCTTGTCGAGCCGTCTAGCATTCTAGCTTTGCTGAGATGCCCTGTTGCTCAAAGTCTTCTCCGTTTTAGTTGTAGAAGCTTAGCTGCATGGGAATGTCATCGTCTTCGTCAGTGCATGCCACCAGAGTTGCCGTCGCCGTCGACAGCCACGCCCGAGTCATCTCCACTTCATCTCTCGCGCGTAGCAAGTCGAGGTGAGCATCACCAATGTGTAGCCATTCTTAGTTAAGACTTTTAGGGACCATAGCGATTGGAACGCTATCATGCCACTGTGCCACGTGCTGCCGAGACAGCATGGCCACGGCCAAGCATGCTGCGAAACCCCGCTCGATCAACCTAGACCCCTGAGCGATGTGTGAGGTCTTCCCGAGTGCGTAGACGACCTCCTAGTGGGCAGTGATCTCTTCGTCGGCCGTCTTCACCTCACCAGAGCTCCACCACCCACCATATGCATTGTCGTGTGTTTTGTTGTGCACTAGAAGATCAACCAGTTTGACCTAGAGGTGCGCGTGGTGACAGGCAGTACGTAGGTGCCGACCGCATTGCCGGAGATCTCGTCGATGACGAGAACCCACCGGTCGAAGTCGGGGTCACCGTGGTCAGCGCGGTGGCACTGTGCCGAGAACCTAGGGCCGCACTGTTAGTCACTGTGGCAGGCGGGGGCTGGGTGAAAAATGTTTTGCTTTGATTTTATCTTTCTAGAAAATATTTAATCTTGTTGATTCTTGATAAATTCATAAATAAATATTTATAGCTGATAAATTTATGAAAAATTTTGTGTATGCTTGTTATCCTGTACTATACCTAGGAAAAATATGATATGGGCATTTTTAGTATTTTTAGGATTCTTGAAAATTACATCATTTAATTAATAAATGCAGCTTCCATGATTTTTATAGGCCAAGATAGTTATCTTTTAATCATGAAAATTTTTCTATATGCTTTACATGATTAGGTCTACCTTCACAAATTTTTTGATACTGTTTTGATAATTTTTAATTATCCACTTAATTACATGTCTTAATTAATTAATAAATGCTTAATTGATTAGAATTAATCATAAGATGACTTGAGTGTACTTTTGGATTGACTGTAGACCTTGGGACACAAAACACCTTTGATGTTCCTTGGCAAGTTAATTACTTGTTTGTTGAGCTCATAATCAACTTGTTAATAATAATAAACAAATGTTGCTTTGTGAATAATTAACCTAACTTAACCATGAACGAAAGTTGTACTCAAGTTAGTTAATCTTGTTTAATCATCATAAAGCATGTTAAGTATAACATCATTCTAAAGCATGCATATTTACTTAGGTTTAGTGATCGAGAGTGGAATCCAGTTGTTGAGCAAGTCCCGAAGTGGATTTTCTGTCAGTGGGTGTTGGTTATCTTTTCTGTGGTTTTATGAAGTGACTGACAGTTCCGACACATCAGGCAAGCCTCGGAGTATAAACCCCTTTCCTTGTGTTTTTATAAACGTTATTCACATAAGTCTTATGATTGATGCATTTAAGTAAAATAGGAGTTGTTTAAATACCAACTGCTGCATGCCTGCCTTGATATTTCAATATCCATCCTTGTCACCCTGTTAGTAATAGTAGTTTATGATCTTAGTCATCCTTAGTAGCTAAGAGTTGAGCAATAAGGTTTGTTTCACTTGTTCTTACCAGGGAATGCCCTGTGGTTTGATAATAATCATGAATTTAATTTGAGACCGGGCGGACTCTTTGCTTGCGTCAAGAATTGAGTCTTGATGTAGTGCCCTGCCTGTGTCGATTGAGGACCTTACCATTGTAGACCTATTATGAGTCAAGAGTTTGTAGTATTGGCCACATACTCTGGTAAGCCTAACACCCCAGCTGTTCTGTTATGGGAAAGGACAACTATCGTGGGGTCAAAACCACGCCAAGCATGTTGTTCGGGTTAGTATCAGAGTATGGGGTCTCTGATGGCTTGGGTGGACTCAGGAACACAAGAATCACACAGAGAAGATACAACGGTTTATCCTGGTTCGATCCAATTCGGTCCCTACATCCAGCTGCTAATGATCCTTATACTCAAGTGCATCCAAAATCTATGGGGTTATAACAGTGTGTAAAGGAAGAAGATTGGTAGGGGGTTAGCTTGGTGTTAATCCTAAGGTTGCCTCGCCAGCAGTGGAGTCTCCCCCTCATTGGAGAGGAAGAAGATGACGGGATGCGGTGGAGGAGAGGCTCTCGGTGCCCCTCCTCGGGTTGCCCTGCTCTCGGTGCAAAGCGGAGGCAAATGGAATGGAATGGAGTGTCTGGTGATCGAACTCGCATCCTCCCCCCTCTAGGTCCGACCTTATCCCTTATATAACGAGATAGGTCGGGTACAAGGTGGTTTGGGAGTTCTAGTCTATGGGCTATGTGCACCAAAGTCTAGGAGGGGCTTGCAGCATTGTGCCATGGACCATAGAGGAGTCTTAGAGCCAAAGAAGCCTGGGCATCATCCAGCTGCTCTGTTTTGACACTCTACGTGTCAGGCAGTGTAGGCTTGGACCGGCCTCCCCTAGGTGAGAGCTTCTAGAGTCTTCTTGGTGGCAAAGGAGTTCAGCTCTAGGGGCTAAAGCACAGGCCCAAAAGCCCCCGAGCCCTAGAGGCCACAGGAAGCTTTATCTTCTTGTGTCACACCCTAGATGTGACCCTATCAGAGGAGCAGTTGGTAGGGGCACGCCTAGGGAGCGACGCCTAGGAGCCCCCGGGCATCGGTAGCCTGAGGCTTGTCTTCTTATGCTCGGCCCATGGCTAGCATCATTAGCTAGGCAGGAGCCAAGGGTTGGGCCTAGAGGTGCCGTAGATCAGGAGCCCAAGGCACGGGGGAGCCACAGAACCCAGGCGAAGGCCGTGGTTGAGTCTGGCTCGGTCGGGTCTCTTTGCCAAAGGGTGCACACGAGCGTGCCTAATGGGCATAACCCTTGAGCCCTTGGGCAATCCTAAAGGGGTCGGTCGGGGAGTCTTCTTTGTTTAGGAACCATTGGACCTGAGGCTTAACATACCTGTATGTTAGGATCTCATCAGGAGCCCCCAAGCCCTTCGTGGCATCACCTGGCGTGATGGCGATGAAGGGCTGAATTTGATCTTCTGGTGACCGAACCCTCCTTGGCAAGGATGACTTCCACTATCAAGAGTGTTGTGCCCTACTTGGGGCCTTCTCCTTTAGTGTGATGGATGGTGCTCGGCTGTCGAGGCTGAGTGAAGATGATGCTGATCCCTTCATGAGTCCATATCGCATGGGTCTTTGACTTGAGCGAGAGCTCGGCGGACTCGTCTGGGAGTTACTGGCTATAGGCCTAGGGGCACTCTCCTTTCTAACTGGAGCCTACCATGGGTCGGGTGATCAAAAGCGCTGGGCTCTAGCTCGGGGCCATCTGATCATCCAGAGCTCCATGCCCTTCTGAGGGCTATGATAATAGGTCTCGATCCTCTCAAGCCAGCCTTCTAGGGCTGACCCTCTACAACCATAGATGGGGGAAGTGGGGCATGCCGAGGCTTAGATGGAGGCTCTCATTGGGCCCACTGCTCAGCGGCTTTCAACCCAACTCTGGGGAGTTGTTTTGTTTTTGGGGTTGCTCCACCCGAGCGCCCGTTGATTGGGGGGTTGGGCTGCTCCATCTAGGGAGCCAGCGCAGCCCCCAAGGCTATTGTGGGGCCTCCTTGCTAGCAAAAGGGGTAGCTTCTAGGTGCGTCCTATCCGCTGACGCCTTGCACAGGTGGTTGATGGTGTCTGGGCCATCGAGCATGGTGTAGGAGTTATGACGTGCGCGCGCCCCCATGCCATCCCATCTCATCTGGGAGATGGGACGTCGAGGCCACGTGGAGTAGATCTGGTGGAGGAGGAGCCGTGGCACTTGGTGCACATGGATCCGAGCCGTCGATGATAGCCGGTGGGCCTAGTGGGAGGTGGATCCCCCCAAGTCCTATGAGGAGGCTTGCATGGAGTGGGTGGCACGTGCAGGGTAAAGCATAGCAGGAACTTGACTCATTGCCAGTGGTTCCCTGACTCTGCATTTACTGTGTGGCCGTTATCATGCAACTGCCTGGAGGTGTGCTGCGGGGATTGAAGGGACGCCTAGCTGGTTCCCAGGGTCCTTTGTAGCTGCTGATGGATGATCAGAGGGCCCAGAGCCACTCACAGCGTATGACCTTTGGCTATAAAGGGAGGCCCCCAAGGGATGCGACATCTCCAATCCCTTCCTCTGGCCCCCTATCTTCTTCTTCCTCAGATCCATCTTCTCCGGCGACGACGACGATGGAGATGAAGTGCGATGCATCCCACCGAGTGAGCTTGGTGTTGTCCGCCGGGCGACCGCTTCTCTGAGGGTGGAAGGACTCCAGTGACGGGAGGGCCATGGCGATGCACGGAGGGGGGTGAGGGTCAACACCGAGGGATGCTATCCTTTCCTCATGCGTTGCCTCCCCTGGCACTTCACCATCCATGCGTGCCGCCATGCCTGTTCCCTGCTGTCTTCCTCTGGTGGGTCGAAGAACCCCAATGATGTGGATTGCTGGGGCTCCCCTCTTTTATTAGTGGAATAGCACTCCATCTGCCATGACGATTGTTGGCCGACGCAGAGCTAGAGCTATGGTGGGAGAGAGGGCGCGACTAGTGTCTAGCTTCTCCCCCCGCCCTGCCTCTTCATCATCGTTGCTATAGAAGAGGTGGCCCCGACTTCGGGGTTGGGGAAGCGGTGCCTGAGCCTCCTACGCTTGTCACCAAACTACACGATCCTAACTAAGGCTTAGTTGGGGTTAGGATGGTGGCACAAGCGGGTGTAGGGCAACAGTTCCTACTGCCATTTGTTGTGATGGGGTCGTTCCCAATCAATGAAATGAAATTACCTTCGCGTGTAATCCCATTTTGCTCTTGAGTCATGCTTAGTGACTTGATCCCTCATTGGGCTAGGCTATTACAACGATGGCCTCGTTGGCTAAGATCATCATGCTCATGCTACTAGCGGGTAAGTCTGTGAGAACCCTGGGTTTATGGTCGTTCTGTGCCCTGGTCATGTCCCCTAGGGAGGAGATTCTCGGCTTCTCGACTGAGCCACTCATACAGTTCCCGAGCCCATCTATTGGTGCTTGGGGGCTCGCTGCCTCCCTCGTTGGGTAACCACAAGCGGCTTGAGGCCCATACTCAAACATCACTCGTCCGATGGTCGGGACGCTTCTGAGCGTCCCGGCTACAACCGCGTGGGCTCATCTCCCAAGTGTTCCTCGCACTTTGAGTTGCTTCGGGCGACATTGAAGCCCAGTGGGCCGGCCTTGAACCCTAGGCGATGCCCCTTCTATGGGGGCCCTAGACTGGCATGCGGTGGGGTGGCACGATCTGATGAAGGATTGGGAGATTGGCGGATAGCTGCAAAGAAAAATGAAATGGACACAAGAGAGGGGAAAGAGGACATAACTGGTAACGCGATGGCCGAGTCCACTCCATTAGCATCTTATCAATCTTTTGCCTGCTCCTCCTGCTACGTCTATCCCATGCTCACCTCGCTTAGGGGTCTTCTGCAGCAGTACTCCTTTAGAAAAGGTCAGCAAGTAGTTAGCTTTGTCAATCTTGCAATGCGGCCGAGCCATCATCGGGATGGCTCAGGTCAAGGAAGACGACAAATAGAGTAAACAGAGGTAAGCAAAGTAAGAGGGTTAGGAGGATGGGACTTATTTTGGTTTTTGTTGTTGGAGAGGTAGGCCGGTGAAGGAGGTCGGCAGGTGGGCCATGGCTCAGGAGGTGTCACTTATAGGCGGATGGCTTAGAGATGGCCTTCCCTCATGGGGAAAGGTCGGAACTCACCTCGATTGGGCCAGCCCCTTCTTGGGGGTCGAGCGTCTGGATGGAGGGGCCAGCGAAGCCACCACTACCATCAGAGGTCTTGACCTCCTCGTTGATGCTCAGTTGCTTGAGCACCGCCACTATCTTTGAGGAAAAACCACGGATCATAACCAACCAAGACTCGAACATGAGCCGAGATGCCCACGGCGCCCACACACCTGGGTTTTGGCTGCTAGCAGGCCCATCCCTTTCCACTTCTCACTCTAGAGGTGCCTAGAGCGGTTGTCGAACCCGTCGCTGGGCCAACCTATAGACCCCTTGGCCCACTTGGGCCATCGAGACGTTTTTAGATCCGTATTCCTCTTACCCACAATGAGTCGTGGCTCGTACGGAGAGGCGAAACGTCCGATGAGTTTTCTGAGGGAACGGATAGAGATTGTGTGCGCACATCCTGCGGTAGTATGTTGTGGCAGATCATGGCAGGCATGGAGATCTAGGCGGACGGTTGGTTTCCTCGCATCCGTCACCCCTATAAAACCAAAGGGTTCACCCCTAGGGTTCCATACCTTGCATCCTTGCCTCCGCAGCCACGACCGCCACCGCCAATCGCTTAGGTTTCCTGCCTCTGCCTCCCCATCGCCGTCGAGCCCGCATCCGTCCGCCCCCACCTCCAATGGATCCGTGGTGCTGCTCCGACATCACCTTCCAGTGCATGGAAGGCCTCATCCATCGTGGTCTTCTCCATGCATGTACCTTGGCCGAGGAGTGGCTGCTGCTCAGCGAGGAGGATCTGCCATCACTACCCGATGGCTATGTCGTGTAGATCGCCCACTTCCATGAGCGTGGGTTCAGGACCCCCACCCACAAATTTCTTGGGGGGTTGCTGCACTATTACAAGATCGAGCTATAGCATCTCAACCCCAATGGGATCCAGCACATGGTGGCATTCATTGCCTTGTGCGAGGGGTTCCTGGAGATCAGCCCCCACTTCGACCTATGGAGGTACTTCTTCACTGTCACCCTCTAGAAGAAGAGGGAGAAGAGCAGCAGGTAGGAGTTGCATATGACGATGGGGTGCGCTGACATCTAGCTCCGGAATAATTGGGTCAGCAAGTACCCCCATGTGGCTCTCGACATCCAACAAGGGATGGCACTCATAGTGGTTCTACCTCAACAACGACGCCACCACCCCTCTGTCGGAGTTCACCGGACGCCTGATCGAAGAGGCCCCGGAATCGTGGAGGAAGTGGGACGTTCTAGAGAAGGACAAGAAGAGGATCCAGGACCACATCACCACCATCCACATCCTGAAGGAAAGTGGCCTGAAGGGGTTAGGCATCATCGGAGCCTACCATGCAAGGAGGTTGGCACCGTTGATGATGCACGCGCTCCCGCTGTATGCGATGGCGCCTAAGGCATCGTTCGACATAACGGTGCTTGCCGAGGGAGCGCTCCTCCACTCTGAGGTTGCGCAATGCATTAAGGAGACAATGGAGCCTTTGTGGGATGATGCGGACGCACCCCTCGATTTTGTCTACCCAGTGTTGGGACATCCTCCGATGTGGCCACAACCAGCCATGTCATCTTCACAAGTTCCCCTCCTCATACATCCTCTTCAATTGATTTCTTGACCTCTTGATACTAACTTTGAGAGGGACGGGACTAGCCGAGGGACCTCATCTTCATGGATCACATAGCGTCATTGTTGAGGGATTCATCCATGAGGGCGGTGAATTGCACCAAGGGCGAGCGGCTGAGGAAGGCAAAGGAGGACAAGACGAAGAAGAAGGAGTGGTAGCTGCAGGTGCGGGAGCGAGGGGAGGACACCGATAGCGATGATGATGATGATGATGGGGATGACGATGAGGTAGTCGATGACATTGAGTGGGATGACCTAGATAACAAGGATGTGCTGACAGGTATCGGTTTGTCCTTATAGGAGTCGAGACCCTTCCCGTTCCACGGAGGTGAGGACACGTCTGGGGAGCTGGCGGAGACGGGCCGTACCATCGGCCTGCCCCAGGATCCAACAAGGGTGGGCGCCTCTACCACCAAGCTAGAGGTGCCAGTGGAGGTGGGTGTCTCCACCATCGCTTCCCCAAGATCGAAGGGGAGCGAGCCCCTTTGCCCAGTGTAACACCCAAAAATTTCAACTGCAAATTAGTAATTAAATTTGAGCATTTATTGGATTTTCTATGCATTTTAACCTAGGCCAAATAATAAATTTTGGTTAATAAAAATTTACTATAGGGATTCAAAACATGTTTGTTGCATTCATGCTGAAGCATACTATTTTTGGTTGAATTTAGGGCTAGGTTGTTTGAAGTTGAATTCAAATTTCATTTGAATTTGGCATGGATTTGAAAACTAGAAATAGGAAAGGATTTTCTTTAAAAATTTCCTTCTTCCTCTTTTCTAGCCCAATTGCTGAACTGGCCCAGCCCTTCCCGTGCTTGGCCTACTGGCGGCCTAGCTCGTGCCTCCCCTCCCTTCCCGCCTTCACGCTCGTAGCCCACTCCACGCCGGCCTGCTCGTGGCCTGCTTCGGCTCCTACGCGCGTGCGCCTGCTACTCACCGCGCGGCCTAGCTCAGCACCATGGCCTGCATCGGCCTGCCCCATGTCATGCCCGTGCGTCCACTCTCTCCCTTTCTCTGGCAATCGGGACCTGCTCGTCAGTGCCTGTCTTCTCCCTTCCTTCCTCGCCTCGCTGGTGATGGTGTGCTTGTCATCGGAGGCAACCACACCCGCCAGGCCACGCCAAGCATCAAAGGCATCCCAATTCACCCGCATCGTGCTTGCCTTCCATCTACCACACGCCGCCCACCTACAAAACCCCAAGCCTCACCCCTCCCTCTCTCCTTTTCCCATCTGCTTCTGAGCTCTCACCGCCGCCTGCAATCCACTGCTCTAGAGCCCCAATCGACGATGCCAATGCGCCTTGGAGATCCGCCGTGACTCACTGCATCCGTAGGTGGCCTCCATTCTTCATTTTGGTAATGGAATGATCGGATTTCCCTAACCCACGACCATTTTCTCTCTCCAGTTCACCGCCGCTGTCGACCCGTACCCTCGGAGCTCTCCCGGACGTCACGACCACTTCCATCGACCTCGCGGTGAGATTCTTGACCTACCCATGCTCTTTGTTCGGTAGATGATGCCCTAGAATGCCATACCAGCGAGTTCTAGTCATGTTGTCCATGGCGCCGCCGCAGGACCATCGCTCCGACGTGTTCCCTGCCCTAGGTTTGCACCCCGTTGAGTTCACGAGCACGTGTACTTCATGTCTTTGTAGTTGGTTTGTTCTGGGGTGGTCCGGAGCATCGTATCGAAGTTCGCCGTGGCACATGGCTCGTCGCCGGCCATGGCGGGCTCGCCGGAGGCACTGTGCAGCCGGCGGGGGATCTCTCGTTCACTCCCCGCCATCGGATTCACACAGTCCACAGCGCCGCGTTAGCGTGCACCCATACACACGTGGTGCACCGTGCCACTCACACGTGGCCATGTGGCTACCCAGTCAGCCGGTGATGCGGTAAACTATGACCCACCGGACATTTTGCAGATTAGCCCCTCGGTTTCTAGTGAATCAACCCACGGTCCAGTTCAGTTCTAAAGAATTACTTTCTAGTCTTGTTTTTATTCATTTTAGACCCTATAGTTTTTAGGAAATTGTGCGCGCCGTCCATAATATGTTTAAATTCAGATTTTAATTGTTTTAATTCAAAAATGAGTTCGGTTTATTTACAGAAATGCCATTGGAACCTTATTTCATGCATAACTTTTGTGTTTTAAGTCCGATTTGAGTCATTCTTTTGCTCATGTGTTCGTAGTAGTACGTAGAATAGTTTTATAAGCTTTTTAATCTATGTTTTTACTGTTTGGTGTACTGTTCTAATAGAAGTCTATTTGTATGCATGTAATGATTGGATTGGATGCATGATTGGTGAATTGGAACACGTTTAGAGGGTGAGCAGTTCGTGGTGACTGAGGATCAGTAGGAAGATCAGCAATACTAGGAAGAGAACTTTGAGGAAGGCAAGTGTAGCAAAGGCCCCTTGTACCTATGAACTTTACAATTCATATTTACACATGTGTCTAAATTTGAATTACCTTTAAGGACTTTACCTAGATTATTACTTGTACCACATATCCTTGTTACCTATGGTTTGGGTATGCATTTTGGATAGATGCTGTAGCCCTCAACATAAAATAATTGTTAAACATGACTAAAGGCATTATGCAATGTGATAAAATGGAGCTTTTTAGCAACAATTAGGGGGCTAGAGTATGGGGTTGAGTGCTCTAGTGCCTCTCCATAAGGACTTAATCCTAAAGCGGCCACCTAGGAGGTTTTGTACAACCCCAAGTGTCATATGGCTCTGACTTTAACCTATTAACTAGATTGTACTAGCTCATCTGTAGCTTTCCGCAAGGGCAAGAGGGGCCCACTAGTTGGTATGTTTCCTTTCCTGCTAGGGTGTGTATCGTGCCATGACCACGCGTGCCACTCATAGAGGACGGCCACATACGGCTAGACGGCTGAAACCTTAGCAGCTACGACTTGTTAGTGCGACTAGCGAAGGGTTACGTAGTGAAACCCTGCCACACTTCCTAGGTATAGGTGTTGTGGGCTTTGCAAACCCCGACATTGGGAATTATAGCTCGGTGGGTAAAGTTGTACAATTTCTATAGAAATATTTGACCTGTTATAACAGCCATGCTCATGGATACGAGCGATCTGGATCCTTCATGATTAGTGGTTACTATGGATGGTTGGGAATTGATATAATCTTGATTATACATTAATATCACTTGGGATTTGGGAATGTTCACTAAAGTAGTGATTCAGGATGCTAAAACTTGAACAACTAAAATTGCTAACCGCAGGCAAACCGTGTCTAGCCTTTGAGCCTCATAGATCCCTTTGATATACTTGCTAAGCATGGTGAGCTTACACTTGCTTTACATTCAATGAAAATCCTAGATGGGTTACGTGTATGAAGAGTTTCCAGAGGATGTCTTGGACTACTAGGATGATGTTCACTAGTTGGAGTCCCTATGGTAGTTTGGGTTTAGTTTTCCACTGTGTGTAATAATGTTGCCAATGAGGAAGACTATGTGATAACATTATGATGAGATATGCGATGTAATATGTACTTTACTTTGATATTATCACAATTTGATGGTATATGTGTGTTTGGACATCCTGGGCGCACATATATGAATACTTGATTTTGCCATGCAAAATTTGGTGCGACAAATTGGTATCAGTGCTATAACTGACTGTAGGACGATCAACCTAGTTAGAAATGGACATTTTTAGGATCACATTATCTTTATTTTGCTACCTTTAATTTGCTATAAAATTTTTGCTTATATTCTGTCCTTTATCTGTTGCAAAAATTATCCTATTCTAATACTCAACCTTTTCAATCTTATAGATGGCCCGCACCAAGCTGCCACCTTACAAGCGCTCCATCATGATGCCAACTAGGAGGACGAGGTTCACGCTTGGCAAGCACGTACCTACACACCTGGTGGAGGCCCTGAGGAGCATGGAGGAGGAACCACCTGTGGAGGTGCCTATGGAGGAACCTTTGGAGGACGTGATGGAACCATGGATGAAGAGATAGAAGAGCAGCCCATGTTTGAGGAGCCCATAGAGATACAAGAATATGGGGAGGAGCCTAGGGAAGAAAATGGTTAGGGTGGTTAGGAGGGAGCTGGTGACCCTGATGATGGTGATGATTCTGACAATTTTGATTCAGATGATGGGGGTAATGATGGTGGTGATGGAGATGGTGGTGAAGGTAGTGGAGATGATGGTGGTGATGGTGACGGAGATGGTGGAAACGATGGTGATGATGACCATGATGTACTGCTGGCTCAAGGGTGGACCGTAGAGATCCACTATGATTTGGAGGGCGATGCCTACTACCACCCCAAGCTTCTCTCACTCGTACGCCGCTACCACACCAGGTGCACTGTGCACTACAGGATGGAGCATTGGACCCACCTCGACTACACCGGCTTCTGGGAGACAGAAGTGTACATCTACGAAGGGAGTCTGGTGCGCTACATCCACTGTGCCATCACTGCATGGCTCACATGTGCAGCCACCATTCGAGATGCTGCTCGATAGGCGTTGGTGGTCAACCATGACCGCCACTTAGACGACATTGCATGGGAGGAGGATCGTTATCTTCCCCGCCGTCGGAGCGGCCAGTCTACTTGCAACATCACCGCACCACTTGGAGAAGTGAACCCTAGGCTTAGGCCTACCTTGATGAGCTTGGCCCAGACCAACACCGACTTGGATCAAGCCTTGGATGAGCTAGATGTCATGGGGAAGGCATACCTACGGCTTGCCCATGAGAATGCTACATTGAAGCAACATCAAGGAGGCCCCAATGTGGAAGCGCCAGGTGTTCCTACTCAGTCACCCCTGAGGAATAGAGGAGACTTTGGAGACCCCAACACCAGAACCAACATCGACCCATAGGAGGATTTCCCACAACATGTAATAAACACGCATAGATGTGCGAGAGAGTGTTTAGATTCTTTTCTTTTTAATGGTTGAACAAGTGTTACTTGAATGGTTGGATGGTTGTCATGATGAACAATGTTTGATATGGATTTTTGACATGATTGTGATGACTTGTGGGGATGTCCACAGTCATTTAGTTTAAGATTAAGGTTTAAGAATGATATGAATAAATAGTTAGGTTCCTTTTTATCTTGCTGTCCATTCTGTATCATTCTAAGCAATCCACCTTTATCAGTTCATATCTCATGTTCTAGATGTTCAATGGTCATGAAAATTTTATGGAGATAAGTAGACTTCTACACATTTCTTTTGGATCTGTAATCACCTCAATACCTATTATGAATTGTGAGATACAGCTGTTGTAAGTTGATGTTTCTGTGCTGTCAGGATTCTAGAGCAGTACTGCTTGTCGTCTGTTTTTGCATGACTAAAACGTCAGAATCTGAAAAAGTGTTCTAAATGAACATTGTAGAGAATTTCATAAGATTTCCAGAAAGGTAAATTTTGCATTCATATGATAAACAAAGAGTGAGATATGCTCATTTTACTGTACTACTGTTTGTCTAACTCGCCAGAAAAGTTCAGAACAATTATGTTCTTGTATACTCTATATATATATCTTGTCTTTGATCTTGTGATACCTACTCTCATTTGGCCATTATCTCTTCAAAGTTATATATTTTGGACATATGAGACTTATATGATGTATCTACAGATGGTGAACACCAGGAGGAACAACCAGGGAGGCGAGGACCTACCACCACCACCTCCTGTCAGTATGGAGCAACTGATGATGATGCAAATCCAGTTGCTTCAGCAGATGGCTTAGAACATGCAGAATATGGGGAATGGGAATGGGAATGCACCCCCTCAAGTTATAGACAAGATGGGAGAGTTTCTAAAGGGACATCCACCTGGCTTCAAGCATTCCACTGACCCACTGCAAGCCGATGACTGGCTGCGTGCTATTGAGAGGCAACTTGAGATTGCCTAGTGTGGTGACAAAGAGAAGGTCTTGTATGCTTCTGGACAGCTGCAAGGAGTTGCACTTGATTGGTGGGACTCATTCCGCTTTGGACGTACTGAAGCTAATCCCATCACTTGGCCAGAGTTTCACAGTGCCTTCCGCTCTCATCATGTGCCTACTGGGTTGATGAAATTGAAGAAGGAATTCTTGGCTCTCAAGTAGGGGAGCATGTCTGTTGTGGAGTATCATGACAAGTTCATACAATTGTCATGGTATGCACCTACTGAGGTGGATGATGATGAGAAGAGGTAGGAGCTATTCATGGAAGGTCTGAATGATGGTCTCCAGTACCAACTGCTGTCTCATACCTTTGCCAGTTTCCAGCAGCTAGTGGCAAGGCCTTGGTTATAGAGAACAAGCACCGCCAGATGGAGGACAAAAAGAGGAAATTCCAGGGGCAACGACAAGGGAGTAACTCTCATGTCCGCACTACTCCACAGCAAGCGTACCCACAACAGCGCTATCAAGTTCAGTCCAATCTGATCAACAGCAACCAGTAGCCATAGCGTGCACAGCAGCAACAGCAACAGTATAAGGCACTAGTCCAGCGCCAGCAGCAAACCAACAATGCTCCTATGAAGAATAATGTCCCCAATGCTCCATAGAAGAATGGCACACCAAAGGCGCCAAATGGAGTTAATGATAACAGATGCTTCAATTGTGGAGAACCAGGACATTACTCCAATAGATGCCCCAAGAGGATGGCTAACATGCAGCAGAACTATGTCTGGGGAAAAGTCAACCATGTAACTGTAGAAATAGCTCAGGAGGCACTGATGTGGTGATCGGTATGTTTCTGGTCAACTCAAACTCAGCTATAGTTCTTTTCGATTCTGGTGCTTCGCATCCCTTCATAGCATATACTTTCATAAAGAAGGATGGTATTCCCATATGTGTTATGAAGAAACCCATGTTAGTAAACTCACCTAGAGGGGAAATAAAAGCAAATTGGATATGCTTAGTTGCTAGTCTCATCATAAAGGGGGTAGAATTTCAAGCCAACCTTGTAGTCATAGACTCATCTAGAATTGATGTTATCTAGGGTATGGATTGGTTGAGGTCCCAAAAGGTAGTTATTAATTGTGGGAACAGTTTTGTGAATCTAACCACTCCATTCAGAGAGAAAGTTGAGTATGTGGCAACACAGTCAGCAGCAGAAATCTGTCGGGTTAATCAACTGGAGGGCACAACCATAGAGGATATATGGATAGTAAATGAGTATCTAGATATCTTCCCTAAGGAGTTACCAGGTATGCCACCTGAATGAGATATTGAGTTTATAATTGAACTTTTACCTGGAACTGCACCTATAGCTAAGAGACCTTATAGAATGGGAGTGAATGAATTAGCAGAACTTAAGAAACAAATAAGGGAATTGCTAGATAAGGGTTATGTCCAACCTAGTTCTTCACCTTGGGGTGCACCAGTACTATTTGTAGAGAAGAAAGATGGTACACAAAGAATGTGCATAGATTATAGATCACTTAATGAGGTCACAATTAAGAACAAGTATCCATTGCCTGGAATCGATGACCTGTTTGACCACTTGAAAGGAGCTTGTGTGTTTTCCATGATCGACCTCCAATCTGGATACCATCAGTTGAGAATAAGACGTTCTGACATTCCCAAAACTGCTTTTTGTGACCCGATATGGACTATATGAGTTCACAGTCATGTCCTTTGATCTGACAAATGCACCTACTTACTTCATGTATTTGATGAACAAAGTATTCATGGAGTACCTTGACAAGTTTGTTGTTGTGTTCATTGATGATATATTAGTCTACTCTAAGAATGAAGAAGAACATGAGGGACATTTGAGGTTAGTATTGCAAAAGCTTAGAGAACATCAGCTCTATGCTAAGTTTAGCAAATGTGAGTTATGGCTAAAAGAAGTATCTTTCCTTGGTCACATAATCTCTAATGGAGGAGTAGAAGTAGATCCCAAGAAGGTTAGAGATGTGTTGAGTTGGAAGCCACCTCAGGATGTTAGTGAGATTTGGAGTTTCCTTGGTATGCCTGGGTACTGTAGGAGATTAATCGAGGGATTCTCTAAGCTAGCAAAACCCATGACTGCTCTGTTAGAGAAGAATGCTAAATTTGTATGGTCTAAGCAATGTTAGGATAGTTTTGAGGAGTTGAAGAAGAGACTGACTTCTACCCCAGTGCTTATCTTACCTGATCTTACCAAAAGCTTCTCTATCTATTGTGATGCCTCATAGCAAGGTCTAGGCTGTGTTCTTATGCAATAGGGTAGAGTTGTTGCCTACGCATCCAGACAACTGAGAAAACATGAGTTAAATTATCTGACTCATGATCTGGAGTTAGCAGCTATGGTACATGCTCTCAAGATTTGGAGGCATTACCTGATTGGTCATAAGTGTGAGATTTATACAGATCATAAGAGTTTGAAGTATATATTCACATAGTCAGATCTGAATTTGAGGTAGCGCAGATGGCTAGAGTTAATCAAGGATTATGATTTGGAGATACACTATCACCCGGGAAAAGCTAATGTTGTAGCAGATGCTTTGAGTAGGAGGTATGTGAACATGGCCTACACAACTCAATTACCTAGAGAGTTGTGTGAAGAGTTCAAACATCTAAATTTAGGTATTGTAGATAACACCATGGAGTTAGAGGTAGAACCTACTCTAGAACAAGAGATTCGTAAGGGACAACTAAATGATGAGAGGATCAAAGATATTGCTGAATGTATAGTGATACGTTAAGCCCCAAGTTTCCACATGGATGATCAGGGAACAGTATGGTTTGGTAAAAGGATTTGTGTGCTAGAAGTGAAGTCTATTAGAGAGTCTATTTTGAGGGAAGCTCATGATTCGGCCTATTCCATACACCCGGGGAGTACTAAAATGTATCTCGATCTTAAAGAGAGATATTGGTGGTACGGACTAAAAAGGGATATAGCTAAACATGTGGCCATCTGTGATACATGCCAAAGAGTAAAGGCAGAGCATCAGAGTCTAGCAGGTTTACTCCAACCCATGAAGATACCCGAGTGGAAATGGGAAGAAGTTGGATTGGATTTCATAGTGGGATTACCCTGTACACAGAGGGAATATGACTCTATCTGGGTAATTGTAGACCGCCTAACAAAAGTAGCACATTTCATTCCTGTCAAGACAACTTATTCTGGTGCAAAGTTGGTAGAGCTATACATGGAAAGGATTGTATGTTTACATGGAGTACCAAAGAAGATTGTTTCAGATAGGGGTACACAGTTCACATCCCATTTTTGGTAGAAATTGCATGAGTCCATGGATACGAAGTTGAACTTTAGCTTAGCTTATCATCCTCAGATAGATGGGCAGACCGAGAGAACAAATCAGATTTTAGAGGATATGTTGAGAGCTTGTGCACTACAGTATGGAATAAGTTGGGATAAGAGTTTGCCCTATGCTGAATTCTCTTATAATAATAGCTACCAGAAAAGTCTTAAGATGGCACCATTTGAAGCGTTGTATGGCAGAAAGTGCAGGACACCACTGTTTTGGAATCAAATGGGGGAAAGTCAAGTCTTTGGACCAGAAGTTTTGCAACTAGCGGAGAAACAAGCACAAACAATAAGGCAAAACTTAAAGGTTGCACAGTCTCAACAGAAAAGCTATGCTGACATTAGAAGAAGGGATTTGGTGTTTGAAATTGGTGATTTTGTTTATCTCAAAGTTTCACCTATGAGGGGAGTTAAGAGGTTTCATACTCAGGGAAAGTTGTCACCCAAGTATGTGGGACCCTTCAAGATCATCAACAGGAGAGGAGAAGTTGCTTACAAGCTGGAATTACCGGAACAACTCTCTGGTGTTCATGATGTCTTTCATCTATCGCAGCTTAAGAAATGTTTGAGAGTACCTGAGGAACAATTACCTTTCGAAGAACTGGATATCCTAGAGGATCTATCATACAAAGAATATCCAGTAAGAATCTTGGAAACAGCTGAGAGAATCACAAGGAGCAGGATAATAAGAATGTGTAAGGTTAAGTGGAACATACATTCGGTGGATGAGGCAACCTAGGAAAGAGAGGATGATCTAAAATCTGACTATCCCAATCTTTTCGAACCATCCGAATCTTGAGGATGAGATTCATCTTAAGGGGGGTAGGTTTGTAACACCCAAAAATTTGAACTACAAATTAGTAATTAAATTTGAGCATTTATTGGATTTTCTATGCATTTTAACATAGGCCAAATAATAAATTTTGGTTAATTAAAATTTACGATAGGGATTAAAAACATGTTTGTTGCATTCATGCCGAAGCATACTATTTTTGGTTAAATTTAGGGCTAGGTTGTTTGAAGTTGAATTCAAATTTCATTTGAATTTGGCTTGGATTTGAAAACTAGAAATAGGAAAGGATTTTCTTTAAAAAAATTCCTTCTTCCTCTTTTCCAGCCCAACTATTGAACTGGCCCAGCCCTTCCCACGCTTGGCCAGCTGGTGGCCCAGCTCGTGGCTCCCCTCCCTTCCCGCCTTCATGCTCATGGCCCGCTCCACGCTGGCCTGCTCACGGCCTGCTTTGGTGCCTACGCGCGCGCGCGTCTGCTGCTCACCGCGCGGCCTAGCTCGGCGCCGTGGCCCGCATCAGCCTACCTTGTGTCACGCTCATGCGCCCGCTCTCTCCCTTTCTCTAGCAACTAGGACCCACTCATCACCCGTCTTCTCCCTTCCTTCCCCGCCTCGCCGGTGATGGCGTGCTTGCCATCGGAGGTAGCCGCACCCGCCGGGCCACGCCAAGCATGGAAGGCGTCCAAATTCGCCCGTGTCGCGCTTGCTTTCCATCTACCGCACACCGTACGCCTACAAAACCCTGAGCTATACCCCTCCCTCTCTCCTTTTCCTGTCTGCTTCTGAGCTCTCACTGCCGCCTGCAATCCACCGCTCTAGAGCCGCAATTGACGACGCTGACATGCCTCGGAGATCCGCCGTGACTCACTGCGTCCGTAGGTGGCCTCCATTCTTCATTTTGGTAACAGAATGATCGGATTTCCCTAACCCATGACCATTTTCTCTCTCTAGTTCACCGCCGCCGTCGACCCGTACCCTCGGAGCTCTCTCGGACGCCGTGACCACTTCCATCGACCTCGTGGTGAGACACTTGACCTACCCGTGCTCTCTGTTCGGTAGATGACGCCCTGGAACGCCGCACCGGTGAGTTCCAATCATGCCGGCCATGGCGCCACCGTGGGACCATCACTCCGACGCGTTCCCCACCCGAGGTTTGCACCCCATTGAGTTCACGAGCGCGTGTACTTCATGTCCGTGTAGTTGGTTTGTTCTAGGTGGTCCGGAGCCCCGTACCGGCGTTCGCCGTGGCACATGGCTCACCATCATCCATATCAGGCTTGCCAGAGGCGCTGTGCAGCCGGCGAGGGATCTCCCATTCACTCCTCGCCATCGGATTCACACGGACGACCACGATTAAGCCATATCGATTCGGTGTGTAACCGGTCCACCGTACACCCGTGGACACTGTCCACAGTGCTGTGTTAGCGCGTGGCCATGGACATGTGGTGCATCACGCCACTCATGCATGGCCACGTGACTGCCCAGTCAGCTGGCGACGCGATCAACTGTGACCCGCCGAACATTTTGTAGATTAGCCCCTCGGTTTCCAGTGAATCAAGCCGCGGTCAAGTTCAGTTCGAAAGAATTACTTTCTAGTCATGTTTTTATTCATTTTAGACCCTGTAGTTTTAGAAAATAGTGCGCGCCGTCCATAATATGTTTAAATTGAGATTTAATTGTTTTAATTCAAAAATGAGTTCGGTTTATTTACAGAAATGCCATTGGAACCTTATTTCATGCATAACTTTTGCGTTTTAAGTCCGATTTGAGTGATTTTTTCGATCACGTGTTTGTAGTAGAATGTAGAATAGTTTTATAAACTTTTTAATCCATGTTTTACTATTTGGTGTACTGTTCTAATAGAAGTCTATTTGTATGCATGTAATGATTGGATTGGATGCTTGATTGGTGAATTAGAACACGTTTAGAGGGTGAGAACTTCGTGGTGACCAAGGATCAGCAGGAAGATCAGCAGTACCAGGAAGAGAACTTTGAGGAAGGCAAGTGTAGCAAAGGCCCCTTGTACCTATGAACTTTACAATTCATATTCACGCATGTGTCTAAATTTGAATTACCTTTAAGGACTTTACATAGATTATTACTTGTACCACATATCCTTGTTACCTAGGGTTTGGGTATGCATTTTGGATAGATGCTGCAGCACTCAACATAAAATAATTGTTAAACATGACTAAATGCATTATGCAATGTGATAAAATGGAGCTTTTTAGCAACAATTTGTGGGCTAGAGTACAGGGTTGAGTGCTCTAGTGCCTCTCCATAAGGACTTAATCCTGTAGCGGCCACCCAGAAGGTTTTGTACACTCCCGAGTGTCATATGGTTCTGACTTTAACTTGCTAACTAGATTGTACTAGCTCGTTTGTAGCTTTCCGTAAGGGCAAGAGGGGGGCACTAGTTGGTATGTTTCCTTTCCTGCTAGGGTGTGTACCGTGCCACGACCACGCGTGCCACTCCTAGCGGAGGGCCACATACAGCTAGACGGCTGAAACCTTAGCAGCTAGGACTTGTTAGTGCGACTAGCGAAGTATTACGTAGTGAAACCCTGCCACACTTCCAAGGTGGAGGTGTTGTGGGCTTTGCAAACCCCGACATTGGGAATCACGGCTTGGTGGGTAAGTTGTACAATTTCTGTAGAAATATTTGACCTGTTATAATAGCCATGCTCACGGATATGAGCGATCTAGATCCTTCATGATTAGTGCTTACTATGGATGGTTGGGAATTGATATAATCTTGATTATACATTAATATCACTTGGGATTTGGGAATGTTCACTAAAGTAGTGATTTAGGATGCTAATACTTGAACAACTAAAATTGCTAACCGTAGGCAAACCGTGTCTAGCCTTTGAGCCTCATAGATCCCTTTGATATACTTGCTAAGCATGGTGAGCTTACACTTGCTTTACATTCAATGAAAATCCTGGATGGGTAACAAATAACGTGTATGAAGAGTTTTCGGAGGATGTCCCGGACTACTAGGATGATGTTCACCAGTTGGAGTCCCTGTGGTAGTTTGGTTTTAGTTTTCCACTGTGTGTAATAGTGTTGCCAATGAGAAAGACTATGTGATAACATTATGATGAGATATGCGATGTAATAAGTACTTTACTTTGATATTATCACAATTTGATGGTATATGTGTGTTTGGACATCCT
Organism: Miscanthus lutarioriparius; assembly: GCA_904845875.1. NCBI lineage: Eukaryota > Viridiplantae > Streptophyta > Magnoliopsida > Poales > Poaceae > Miscanthus > Miscanthus lutarioriparius. The sequence continues at coordinate 38,931,401 of CAJGYO010000016.1, forward strand.
GGGCGCACATATATGAGTACTTGATTTTGCCATGCAAAATTGGGTGCGACACCCAGGAACAGGGGGCGGGCTCGAAATGGCCTTGCCCCGACAAGGTGACGCAGAGGTCAGGGGGTTCGCCTCCCAAACGTATCTATCGCCCGACAGCGCTGAGGTGAGTCATCAGCTCCTCTATTTCCCCTGCTTTGGTCGGATTTCATTGTGACTTATTCTTTTCGTCTCTTGCAGCGTTGGGAGGTAGCATAATCCTTTGGCACTGGCGCCAAAGAAGAGCGTCGCCCTTCAAGCGAGGCAGTAGCCGTTGGCTGGCGTAGCGCCCATTTTGGGTGGGAGCAACACCAGTGTGACTATGTCATCGGCCGGTCAGGCGTCGCCCACGGTGGCACCCATGCCCTTAGCGGGATAGGTGGACGCGGTGGCTCAAGGGACGCCTTTGGAGGTTGTGGAACAGTTGGCGATGGCGGTGATACCGTTGCCGATGATGGGGCGGACGGGTTGCCGACCGCGTTCACGGCGCCAACCATGGTGGGCGCGACGCAGCCGGTCAGGACCCTGCCGACGCAGGCGGAGGTGGCGGTGGCTTTGACAGGCGGGTCACAACCGGGTGCTATCGTGGTGGGGCCAGAGGAACTGGCGTGACCCATACCATTGGCGGCCCAGGTGACAGTATCTAGCATGGGCTGGATGGAGGGTGACGTGGCCGAGGGGTCCTCAGAAGTCATGGTGCTAGGATAGGAGTCAACATCCGTACCGCTGACCCCTTCTGTCGCCGGAGGGAGTGCCCTAGCGGGGACATCACGGCGAGGAGGGTCGGAGGCGATCGGGGCGAGCAGGGAGCCGTCCCTGGCCCTGACGTCAGTGGGCAGTGACTCGCCTGCGCGCGGCGAGCCCCTGCTTCGGTGGGCGAGTCCGGGAGATCCGACGTCGATGCTGTTCACTCTCGATGATGCCGTAGAGAGCATGGAGCGGGAGAGCCTCGACGTGGGGATGGTGTCCATGCTTGAAGCCCTGGACCACGCCCGAGGTGCCTTGTGCAATGTTGTCGTTCCCTCCGGCTGGGTATTCATTTGACCCAGCTTCTCGCCCTTTTCTTTCTCTATATATTTTTTGTATCCTGACCATCATCTCCTTTCAGTCTCTTATCGCTCGCAGCCGGGGGAAATCTTGATTCCTTCATGAGCAGAAGGAAAGCAGGGACCGTGTAACACCCTAAAATTAGCTACTTTCTAAAAAGAATAAAATAATTTCTGATAATTGTTTTGTGCTCATAAAAACATATGTAAAAGAAAATTTTCTTTCAATTAAAATCCAACAAAAGCGTAGCAACATGTTTGCGCATACATGCCGTTGCATTGATACCTTTGTGATGAGTGGTTTGGAAAATAAATTCAAATCTCAATCTTTAAAATATTGCTTTCAAGTAGTGGTTTAAAAAGAATTCAAAAACTTGCAAAAACAAAAGTTAGATAAGATGCCATGTTTTCAAAATCCAAAGGCTTGGAAAAGGTTTTAAGACGCGTTAGAACGATGCCTCTCTTCCCGGAAATGTTTCCGACCTTTTTCGAGATTAAATTCCTATTTCTTGGAGCTTTGTCTTTTTCCTCGATCAATGCAAAAGTCTTTTTCGGGAGCTAAAACCACTTTGGTTGTGTTCCTCATTCTTCCATATATCCCTAGGAATTTTTCTAGTATTTTTTGGAGCTCAGAGGTATTTTTCGGAGCCTAAATAGTAATTCCTGATTTTCTGTAATTATTTTAATTCCAAAAATTAATAATTCCTAAAATATCTCTGCTTTCCAAAATCTCCCAACCCTTCGTATATATATATGCCAGCGTAGCCCTCGACGCGTTGATTCTGAAAGTACAGCCCGTTTCGTGAGCCGCCACTCCTATCGCCGCAGATCGGACGCCGAAGTTTGGAAAAGCTAGGTTTCCGGCGAACTCTTCGGCGAGCTTTTCCGGCCAAACCGTCACTGGTTGACCACGTTCCCTTTCTTCTTTCTCTCTTACGATCAGTTTTCCGGTGAACCTCCATGGCTGCTCGTTCGGTTCTCGAGTTTCCGGAGGACTCGGCCTTGGCCGCGCCTTCCAGTGCCCCCACCGCACGCCGCCCCTGGTCCTGGGTCGCTGCCCTCCCACGCGCAGCCCCGCGTCTGCTGCTCATGCGAGCAGGGCTGGGCGCCACCACCGAGGCTACCCGGTTCTTGCCTGTGCAGGCCGTTGCGGCCCCATGGCTTGGCCCCGCGTGTGGGCCCCTGTGCCACCGTGGCCTGACGCGGTCGCTGGCCAGCGCCCAGTGCCCCTCTGCCGGTCGTCCTCGACTCCCTCCATGAGCAGCAGCTTTCATGTCCAGAACCACGTACGGATGAAGATGAAGGAAGCAAGGTAGAAGATACAACTATTTACGATTTTGCCATCCTAATGTTAATCCCGTTGTTTAATTGTTTTAGCTCCGTTTCAGTTCATTCCAGTTGTGTTAGTTTCATGTCGTGGAGATCCACGTAGTAGAGTTATTAGTTTTCATATCACATGTTTATGAATTTATTTTATTAAAATATTAATTGTGTCTATAATTAATTAATCGCTGTTTAATTAAAGTCGATTTAGATATTTGAGTTTGATTCGATTGCGCGAGTTTCATCGCAATGTGTGATACGTGTTACCAGCGTCATCCAATATAACAAATGTTTCGGAATTTTAATATAAGGTATTAATTTAATTTATATTTATTCAATAGCTTTTAATTAAAAGCAACTACATAGGGTTAACTTCGTTCTTGTCGTGTTAAATTGTGTCAATGTAAGGTACGCGTTAGTAGCAACATTTATCACGTCCCATGTTCATAATATTATAATTTAAATATTAATTTGATTAATAATTACATAAACTTGTTTCTAAATAACAACAATCTAGGACAGTATCTACCTTTTATAATTACTTGTTAATTAATGTCAACTTAAATATGTATTTATTAATTATAATTTGCTTAGTTTCCACATGATTTATATAAAGTCAGTTAAGATGCTTTCACATGCATTTTTCTCTTGCAAAGTTAAAGTTAATTTGATTAAATGATACGTGCATGTTTATGTATAAAATATGACTAGTTCAACTCGGTTTTTAAAATAAAATGTGATTTTATGTAATCTGAATTAATATGCTTCATATAGTTTTGCTCAATTAAAATAAATCAAGCATATAGGCTTTTTCTCTCTTTTGTAATATAAAATCCCGATAGCCGTTTCTTTTTAATGATAGTTCCGTTATCGGTGATTCTTGTGTTCCCGTGATTGTAGAGTCTTTTAGTATATTGTTTTAAAGCTTATGGTTTGGGTATGCTTATACCACATATCCTTGTTACCTAGGGTTTGGGTATACATTTTGGATAGATGCTGCAGCGCTGAATATAGAATAATAGTTAAACATGACTAAAGACATTATGCAATAAGATAACATGAAGCTTTTTAGCAACAGATAGGGGGCTAGAGTATGGGGTTGAGTACTCTAGTGCCTCTCCATAAGGACTTAATCCTGAAGCGGCAACCCAGGAGGGTAAAGATGTACAATTTCTGCAGGAATATTTGACCTGTTATAATAGCCGTGCTCACGGATACGAGCGGTTTGGATCCTTCAAGATTAGTGGTTACTGTGGATGGTGGATGGCTAGAAATTGAGATAAAGTTTACTATACTTTAATATCATTTGGGAATTGGGATTGTTCACTAAAGTAGTGATACAGGATGCTAAACTTGATCAACTAAAATTATGAACCGCAATCAAACAGTGTCAAGCTTTTTGAGCCTCATAGATCCCTTTGATATACTTGCTAAGCATGGTGAGCTTACATTTGCTTTACATCCAATGAAAATCTCAGATGGGTACCAGATTGCTAGTCTAGAGGAGTTAGGCTTGTTGTCAACCAGTCAGTCATCCCTATGGATTTGGAGTCTTCACCTAAAGATCAGAGTTGTCTTTCCGCTGTCTATACTCTGAAGTTATATTCTTTAAGCATTGTCTATTGATATTACCCTTATTTGTGGCTATATGTGATATTTAACTTCCTGGGCTCACATATAGTGTGTATCTGGTTTTGTCTTTAAAACCGGGTGTTACAGACCGCTTCATCGAGGAGGGGCGGCTACGCGAGGAGGTGACCGCTCAGCTTGTTGCCACCCAACAGAGGGTGGCCGAGCTGACTCCCCTTGCCGAGGAGGTAGACAGTCTTCGATAGCGGGTGGCCGAGGCCCGTCGGCATGCTGACGAGGACAAGAGGGCATTCGAGGCCCTGTCGGTGAGATCGCGAAGGGACAACGAGGAGGCCGCCAAGGTCAGGAAGGAGCAGGACGAGCTGCTCCAGATAGACACCGAGACCTGCCAGTGGATCCTTGACCTTCTGGCTGAGGTTGAGAAGGAAAGGGAGCTAAAGTTGGGGGCCGAGGACAAGGTCGTGGCACTAGAGAAGAGGGTGAGTTTGGATGCCACGGTGGTCGTCCGGCTATGTAAGGAGTGGGATGAGCTGCTCCAAACCATGGAGAGGCTCTGCTCGGAGCATGGCGTGGCTCGCGAGGAGTGTGACTAGGCCCTCCGATAGCGTGACCAGGCCTACCAAGAGCACGATGACACGCAGCAGAAGGTAGGCTCCCTCCAGGCCGAGCTTGGAACCACGATGACCTAGAAGCTAGAGGCCAAGAGCATCTCTATTGGGCTAGCCATGGACCTTGCCAAGGAGAGGAGGAATCTTCAGGTGGAGAGTGATGAGCTCGATATCCTGAGTGCCACACTTGGAGTGGTCTACGATGACCTTGAGGTGGTGCGGTCGGAGGGGACCAGCTCACTTGTGGCCCGTGCTGTTGAGATCATAGCCTAGGTGCGCCAGCTCGAGAGGAATGTGCTTCGTGACGGGGTCGACCAATCCTTTGCGATTGCTTGTTCTCATTATGGGGCCACCATCGACCTAGAGACGATGAGCCACGGCTTCGTGCCTGGCTATGAAGTCCATGAGCTAGAGGAGATGGAAGCGGCGGTGGCTCCCCTTTCGTAGGACCTGGCGGATAGGATCGAAAGCATAGTTCTCCCCCGGAGGGGTTAGTTAGTTCAATAGGTTGATCATTCTTGTAACCAGAGGACATGTGCCAACCTTTGTGTAACGCTTCAATAAACTTGTCATTTTGTTTTTCTTGACCGAGTCTGTTCTTTTGTTTTGGTGCGAACGGATTTGTTTTTCCTCCATTTTTATGTGTGAAAAGGGGTTCATGTGTTCCGACCCTTTCGATTGTTAAGACCGTAGGGCCCGAGGTGTAGGAGGGAAAATGTGATCATGTTGGTAAGCAAGAGTGCCGTAGCCACTAGGGTGTAGGTTTCTCGTAGTCTGACCAGCCTTGATCAGTCGTTCATTTTCGCAGACCTTGCCACTAGGTTTTTTTAACATGAGGAAGGGGTCGGGTGCGGCTACCATTTTAGAAAGGGTGTATATATGCCCTTATCAGCCCCTGAGTGAGACCCAATCCCTTGCTGTTGCTAGGGTTGAGTGTCACTGAAGATCGAGGAGAGGATAGCGAAACTAATAGAAGAAAGCGTCTCTTGTTTTTGCATGTACCCCACTCCCTAGGATCTGAGCCATCATTCTGCGACCGCGCGTTCTGTCTCCTTGCAAGTCCAACTTTCCTCAATGTAACACCCTAAAATTAGCTACTTTCTAAAAAGAGTAAAATGATTTCTGTTAATTGCTTTGTGCTCATAAAAACATAGGTAAAAGAAAATATTCTTTAAATGAAAATCCAACATAAATTAGCAACATGTTTACGCATACATGCCGTTGCATTGGTACTTTTGTGATGAGTGGTTTGGAAAATAAATTCAAATCTCAATCATCAAAATATTATTTTTAAGTAGTGGTTTGAAAAGAATTTGAAAACTTACAAGAACAAAAGTTAGATAAGATGCTTTGTTTTCAAAATCCAAAGGCTTCGAAAAGGTTTTAAGACGCATTAGAACGATGCCTCTCTTTTCGGGAATCTTTTCAACCTTTTTCAGGATTAAATTCCTATTTCTTAGAGCTTTTTCTTTTTCCTCGATCAATTCAAAAGTCTTTTTTTGGGAGCTAAAACTACTTTGGTTATGTTCCTCATTCTTCCATCTATCCCTAGGAAATTTTCTAGTATTTTCAGAGCTCAGAGATAATTTTCCGGAGCCTAAACTGTAATTCCCGATTTTCTATAATTATTTTAATTCCAAAAATCAGTAATTCCTAAAATATCTCCGCTTTCTAAAATCTCCCAACCCTACCTATATATATATGCCGGCGTAGCCCTCGACGCGCTGATTCGGAAAGTACAACCCGTTTTGCGAGCGCCACTCCTATCACCGCAGATTGGACGCCGAAGTTCGGAAAAGCTAGGTTTCCGGCGAACTCTTCGTCGAGCTTTTTCGGCCGAACCGTCGCGTTCCGGCGTCAACCACCACCACCACAAGGTAGATCTCATCGTTCTATACACCATAGTGTCCTTATTTTTTTGAATCCATCACCGTTTGACTGTTTCCCTTTCGTTATCCATTTTCTGGTCGTTTTTCTGGCGAGCTCGTCCATGGCCGGCCCTCTTCTTTGAGTTCTCCGGCCATCCCGCGGCTGTAGCCGGCCCTATGCGCCGCCACCCGGCAGGCCCCACACCGTAGCCCCGTGCCTCCCGCGCCACCTCCCATCGCGCGTGCGTGCGCCTGCTCGCAGTCGAGCAGGGGCACCGATGGCCTTCAGGCCTGTGCAGGAGCGCCCTGCAGTGCCGCCTTGGCGCAGCCGAGCGCCCATCCCGTGTGCGGTCCCGCGCTGCTGTGGCCTTGCGCCGCCCCACCGTGCTGCTCATGTCGAATGAGACGACTACCGCTCTGTGATGCGACGCGAATCATTGTGATGCAGCAATTGCATATGCAATGCTTGGATGTATGGGATGAAGGGATGAATGAATGTATGAATGCATGCATGAGAATGGATGGATGAATGATTATGCAATGGAAAGAAAAAGGGGGTCGGTAAAGTTACCTCGGTGGCTCGAGTGACGAGTTCGATGAGCTCTTACCGGATATGTCCCTATGGGGTTTGGGTTCGTCGTTCGTGACAGAGCTGACGTAACCTACATGGGGCATCCCACTACTCCCTATACAACTCTCAGTAGTGGCCCAAGCCGTTTGGTCGATTTGGGCGACCTGCTAGCCTCTCCTCGATGGAGATTCCATAGGTGGCCCCCTCCAAACCCTTCCTGAGAAGGCAGAGGCTAAACCTTGGGGTGCAGGGACAAAAATTCTGATCACGCTGGTGAGCAAAGACACCATAGCCGTTGGGGCGTAGGTTTCTCGCAGTCCGACCAGCTTTACTCAGTGCTTGTCTCCACACACCTTGCCTCCAGTTTTTTAACATGAGGAGGGGTCGGGCATAGAGAATGTCTAGCGAATAGACACTCTTGCCATCCCCCGAGCGAGGCCCGACCCCCTTCCGTCACTGGGGTTGGTGGCTCAATAGCGAAATAAATAATAGAAATCATGCGTAAATTAAGGGTGACCCATCTCTCGATAGTGGTTTTGAGCCGTTCGATTGACTTGGGCATAGGATTTACCTCGATGGTAGGAGTGATGGGTTCAGGGAGCTCTTACCAGATATGATCGAGTGGAGTCTAGGTCCATAGTTCATGACGGGGTCGACATAACCTGCATGGGGCATCCTGCTGCTCCCTACCCATTTCTCGACAGTGGCCAAGCCATCCGATCGACTTGTGTTACCCGCTGGGACAAGACTTACCTATGGAGATATGGGTTGAGAACATCCCGCCCAAAAACTTAGTTAGGTAGATAAGCCAGGCGATGAACCCATAATAAATGGACAAGCTCTTAGATTCCGTTATGGCCAAACAATTTGCTTTAGCCGTCCCCCCCTTCGTATATTCCATCATTGAGTCCGTAAAGCTTGGGGTGTGGGTGAACAAACTCTGATCATGCTGATGAGCAAAGATGCCATAGCCGCTGAGGTGTAGGTCTCTCATAGTCCGACCAGTTTTACTCAGAGTTTGTTTCCATAACCCTAGCTTCTAGGTCTCAATGTGAGAGGGGGTCGGGCACAAAGAAGCGTTTGCTAGGCGAACATACTCTTTAAATGCGTACCGACTCCCTCCGTAGCTAAGGCCAAAAAGCTTGAGGCATGGAAAAAAACTCTGATCATGCTGGTGAGCAAAGATGCTGTAGCCACCGAGGCGTAGGTTTGTCGTAGTCTGACCAATTTTACTTAGTGTTTGTTTTTGCAAACCTCGCTTCTGGGTCTTAACGTGAGAAAGGGTCGTGTGTACATAATGCCTACCAGATAGGTACGCTCTTATTAGCCCCCGAGTGAGGCCCGACCCCTTGCCGTTGTTGGGGTCAGGTGTCACAAAAGATCAGGGAGTTCGATAATGAAACTGATAAGAGAAAGAGTGCGTTTATTAAGTGTAAAAGCGACGTAGCTGCTCGATGTTCTAGGCATTAACGAAGACCTCACTGTCGACGGTCTTGAGCTTGTAGGTGCCTGGTCGGAGCACCTCCGCGATGACATACGGTCCCTCCCATGGCGGAGAGAGCTTGTGGCAGTTCTTGTTGCTCTAGATGAGGTGGAGCACCAGGTCCCCGACGTTGAAGGCCCGACCCCACACTAGACAGCTGTGGTACTGGCACAATGCTTGCTGGTACTTGGCCGAGCAGAGGAGGGTGACGTTGCGCACTTTATCTAGCTGGGCTCCTTCCTTGCTAGTACTTGGCTGAGCAGAGGAGGGCGACATTGCATGCTTTATCTAGCTAGGTTCCTTCCTGTGCTCCCCTTGTTAGAGCCTCCGAACAAGAACCGCTTCAAGAGGTCATAGTCCTTGTATAGGTGCTCGACGGGGAAAGAATGGTTCGGGCATGGCCCTTTGAGCTACTCCTCGAAGTGGATTGGGGTACCCTTGGTGGGCTTCCAACCCCCTTTACGGTCGGCAGCAGCCACGAGCGAGCCCTCACACCACTGCTTGTTCTTCTTCTTGGCTGGATGGTTGGAGGCACCTTCGTCGACGTCCTTGTCCCACTTCGCCTTGCCTTTGAGGTGGTCAAAGATCGCTGTGACTGCCTCCTCACCCGAGGCATGGCTGGTGGTGATGTCAAGGAGCCCTTTGGTGGTTTGTGGGCCCTTATGTCCCAGCTTATGGACCAGGGACTTCCAAGTGGTCCTAGATAGGAAAGCTCCTATGACATCGGTGTCGGCGACATTAGGCAGCTCATTGCACTACCGGGAGAAGCGTCGGATGTACCCCCAAAGGATTTCCCCAGCCTTCTGCTTGTAGTTTTTGAGATCCCATGGGTTCCTAGGATGCTTGTACGTGCCCTGGAAGTTTCCCATGAAGATCTCTTTTAGGTTCACCCAACTTTGGATTCTGTTGGGCGAAAGGTGTTCAGCCATGTTTGCGCCGAATCAGCTAGGATCAATGGAAGGTTGCGGATAATGAAATTGTCATTATCTTCTCCACCAGCCTATCAAGCAAGCCGATAATCCTCGAGCCACAGTCCGTGGTTCGTTTACCTAGATTATTTTTGGATGTTGGTTGGTAGTCGGTACCATGGAGAGAAGGCGCCATTGAGGATGTGTCGGCCAAAGGCCTAAGGTCCCGGTAGGCCAGGGCTTGGGCTTCAGGCACTATCGTAGTGCCCACGATGATGAGGGTGGTAACCGTAGGTAGCTCCCACCCCCGCATCACCATGGGTATGCCTGCGGGCATCGAGGGTGTCATACGCATCATGGTTGCGGCCGAGACGCTCATGCACCTAGACTGCGGTGCGCAACCTGCCACCTTGCGGTGCCTGGTGGACTAATACATCCTTGTTAGGTCGCTCTGAGGGCTTGCGCTAGCTGGCATCGAGCTCACATCATCGAGACAATGAGCTTTCGGCTTGCTGCGCCACCGCACGCTCGAGTAGCGTGCGAATCTCACGATGGAGCCGACGATCCTTGGGCGTCGTAGGCACTGGAAGCCCAAGGAGCAAGGCTGCCGCAGCGGTGATGTTTTGGCTTGCCCAGGCGAAGTGTGCGGGGCCTTATCATCCTCAATGATCCTCCAGTTCACATCGCACGCCCACCGTGTCCGTGGCGCTCGATCTCTCGATCGAGCTCCGTGTGTTCCTGCTCGAGCTGGTGTTGTGCTTCCTCGAGCTCTTAGTGCTGGGTCTTTAGCTGCTCCATCGACAAGTAGGGTGGAGCCCTTGTATCCCCCTTGACATCATTGTTGAGGTCATTCGTCGGGGTAGCCTCCTCCTCGTGGATGCTTTCGACGTGTCCCTCGGGGGCACTTGCCATAAAACAATCACGAGAGGGGTGATGGCTCCCCCTGCTGGAGTCAGAGGTGGAGGGTGACTCTATTACTTCCACGGGGAGGTCATGGAAAGACTCTGCAACTTGTTTGGTTATCCCTACGAACTCATCGTTCATGGGGAAAGGAGGCACGCGTTGTGCCACAAGGTGGCCAACGGTCTCTACGGTATTGTAGAGACCGAACTGGAGCACTGTCGAGGCACTCCGAATGGGGTATTCCAGAGAGAGCACTTCCCCTTCGGCAAGCTATGCCATGACATTGGCAAATGAGAGGGTGAGGCAGCACAGGTCCTCCTAGGACGGTCGGGGTCCTAGGAAGGCGCCGAGCTGGCACTCTAACCTCCCATAGTCAAAATCAATTAGATGGTTGCTTCCGAGGGTGCAGGGCTCTGGTGCTTGCAGCTGTATCTACTCAAGTGCCTTGGTGATTGCATCGAGGCTGGCGGAGTGGAGAGGTCGAACGGTGGTGGGAGCCATTGCCAACTCTCCCTCTGTCATGACGATGAAGTCCAGGTCCCTGAAGCGCACGTGCGCGCTTGAGACCCAGCTGAGGTTGTGACTAGCCATCCGAGGATTGGTGTGGATGTCGAGACATGCAAAAGGCACCTACCTAGCGTGCTAACTGTTAGTGTTTCAAGTTGCCACTGGCTAGCAAATTTCTAATATTGCGCGTCTGGCCCGGATGGTGTGCTAAGAGGACACAAGGTTTATACTAGTTCGAGCAGAATGTCCCGACGTCCAGTACATTGCTGCTGCTCATGTTACTAGCACTAAAACCTCCTCTATGCAGGTCCCACCAACCCTGTAGATGTCAACAGGGACAACTTCTTGTCGTGGCCCTATCCATCACTGGAGCCATGTGCAGGCATCGTCTGCTAGTCATGGTGCTCCACTCTGTCTTGGCGGACATCGTGGTGAACTGACACGCCTATTAGTGTTCATACGGGGGTTAGGCAGAAGAGCATCGGTACACCCATTGCTGTTCCTGATGTGAACCCCTAGGTATGGCCCGTGGTGGGTCGTGGGCTACATTGAAGCATGCCAATCACTTCCCTGGAGTCAGAGCTTTGACCTTAGCCGATACGCTTGGACCTAGAGTGGTTGGCGGTGGTATGGGTCTTCATCGGGTGAGACGGAGCCTCCGGCCTCGAGTCGGGCGAGGTGGAGTTCCTCCCCAAAGGCCAGGCGAGGCAGAGCACAAACCCAAGACTTGGGCGAGGCGAAGCCCAAACCCAAGGGTTGGGCAAGGCAGAGTCTATCCTCAGGGGTCGAGCGAGGCGGAGCTTGTTGCCTTGGTGTCGGGTGAGATGGAGCCCGACCCTAGAGGTTGGGCAAGGCAGAGCCAACCCTCAGGGATTGGGAGAGGTGGAGCCAGCCCTCAGAGGTCAGGCGAGGTGGAGCCCATGGCCTTGGTGTCGGGAGAGACGGAGCCCGCCCCAGAGGTCGAGTGAGGCAGAGCCAACCCTCAGGGGTCAGGCGAGGCAGAGCGAGCCCTCAGAGGTCGAGTGAGGTGGATCCTAGAGCCTTGGTGTTAGGTGCGGCGGAGTCACCCTTAGGGGTCGGGTGAGGTGGAGCCCATGGCCTTGGTGTTGGGCGAGGTGGAGCCAACCCTCAGGGGTCGGGCGAGGCAGAGCCCACAACCTCGGTGTCGGGCGAGGCGGAGCCAACCCTCAGGGGTTGGGTAGGGTGGAGCCCATGACTTCGGTGTTGGGCGAGGCGGAGCCAACCCTCTGGGGTCGGGCGAGGCGGAGTTTGTGCACTTGGGGGTTAGTTGGAGCTGTAGTCACGCTCTTGACTGCTCGAACAAATCAATGTTGATGCTTATTAGCTCCTCTTCGGGTACCCTAGTATTGGTCCCCAATAGTTGATATATGTGGGGTCAGGACCGGAACCTACATATGTCATGTGGTAAGGAAACCCCAGCTGGGCCTAATCGATTTGAATCGCCGTTGCTTCTCAGAGAAGAAGACTTGATTCTCTACTCTACATCATAGTTAATAAATGAAACAATGATACTTATGATAATGAGATATGATGATTAAAGGAGTGGTTTCTTTAGATCAGGTGCAAACTAGAGACTGATAATGACTTAACTTGGGCTAAAACATTGAAAGTAAGGATCAGTCATTAGTAAGCTTTTCTGCAAAAGTTAATCTTGATTCTTGCTATATTCTTACCTTGATTCCCCTTAAGCCTGCATATCGTTGGAGTCTTTCCTTTTTTCCGGTGAAGCCTTGTTGAGTACCTTTGTACTCAGGGTTTATTAACCCTTGTTGTAGGAGGAGAGCCAACAGTAGAGAAGTTTGTTGTGCTTCCTCGGGCAGGGTGAATCTCTCTTTTGTGTTATTAAAGTTTTACCTGTCATGCTACCCTACACCCGAGTTGGCTAAAACATACGTATTGTAATAACTCAATTAATGGTTTATAAAATTTTGATTTGTAAGTCCTTCGCTGTTTATTTTGATGTAATTGTATAAACTATTGTAATACTGCAATGCTTTCTGTGATGTATCCTGCTCAGAAAGAAAAGTGGATGATTCAGGTTTCTTGAGGACACCAGATAGACTACTGGGATTGTGTGGCTTATGTATGCAAAAGTCCGAAGTCTATGAGACAATGACGGGCACAAGTGGGCCATATAATTTGAGTGGTTCCGCCACACCGATCGGCCCAAACCAGGATAAACCATTGCATCCTCTATGTGATTCTTGTGTTCTTGAGACCACCCAAGCCATCGAAGACAGGTACTCTAACACCGAGTCGAACAACAATGCTTGTCGTGGTTTCAACCCCATGACTGCTGGCGTGGCAAGTAGGGGGCAGCGTCAAGTGCGATTCAGGCTCTACGATGGCTAGAGCCACCCGCCTCTTCACCAGAGCAAGCGGTCCCACCCTAGATGGCAGTGTTCGCATCCCTAGCGAGTTCTTCATCATAGCCAGCGCCTTCGCTCTAGGCCAGGTCCTCAACTTTGGGAGCTTAGCCTACATCATCGACTACTACGGTGAGCTTTGTTCGCTCAATGGGGCTGCATCGGCGGGCAATGAGCTCCCGACGCGCCCCTCTACCAGGCCTCCTAGGAGTAGATCTCGAGGTCCTAGCCTAGCAGATCCGATGCGGCCTAGGTCCGCACCCCACCATGTCAGACCATCGCCAGATGTTCTATATGCTGGCCAACGTCCACCACCAGATCACCACCGACGATGTGCTCCCGCCACCTAAACGCTTCTAGTACTACGTCCTAGACCTACCTTTTGGGATCTAGAATGTGGCAGCGTCCTTCCAACTAGAGCTAGAGCATCTCATTAGCCATGAGGCACCATAGAGCGCCATCCTCTCTGGCACCGTGGGGGTTGACGTCCCCTCGCTGCGCACCTTCCTCGAGATCCTCTCAGGGAACGGCCCAGAGTACGACTCTGATGACATCGACTGCTATGCCCTGCCATGCATGTGATACCACATCGATGATGAGGTTCCCACCAATGAGGTGCCTGAGCTCACGCCATTGGACTTGAGTCCCCATAGGCCTGTGAACTACCTTCAAGAGAAGGCAGATCGCTTGTGAGCTCGGTAGGTGGACCTAGAGGTTGTCGAGGTAGAGCTCGAGCACCAAAGGTAGGACTTTGAGCGGCAGTAAGCTACATAGCTTCCTGCCAATAATGATGATGCCCACACGGGGGCACCTAGCACCCTGCACTTCCCTCGAGCAGCGTACAACATGGCGGCCACCGCTTGCTAACTTGAGGACATCTCCGACACGTCGGACCTAAAGACCAACAAGCGGCTGCACGAGGCAAGATGGCTTCTTTGCGTCACCCTCGAGCAGTAGGCCAAGAGTTCTTCCTCCTAGCATCACGCTATGTTCTCCAGGTTGTCCTAGTCGACGACCACCATCAACGAGGACCGATCCGATGGGCACGCCCTACCAATGGATGGAAGTGGCGGTGACTCCTCTAGCAGCAGCTCTGGTCGACCACAGACCAGGGGCGCCAAGCCCTAGCAGGAGCGAAGGTGCAAGCCTTCCCATTGGTGTCCCCTTGTGCACCACCGGGTCAGTGATGACCATGACGTCCATGATACCATCGAGGCTAGGCACCACACTCAGGTGTAGTCCCACACTCCTAAGTGAAGGGACGAGGATGTCGCCTTGGACTTTGACCCCCTAGCGTTCGGGTCATCGATTCAGGCCGCACCTTACCCAATGCTTATCGTGGCCGCTACTAGGCTGACCTCCATTCTGTCTTTGTTGAGCACTTCTAGGGTACATACACTTGGCATAGGAACTCATGGGACCTCCGCAACTATAGGTAGAGGGTCAACAAGACCCTCCAGGAGTACATCCAACGCTTCTCCAAGAAGCGCAATGAGCTCCCGAACATCACTGATGCCGACATGATCAACGCTTTCATCTGTGGCACAACCTATGAGGGGTCCATGTGCTCGGCTGTAAGACCCTGTGCACAGTGTGGGATCTCCTAGACATCACCACCCAGTAAGCCACCGGCGAGGAGGCAGTCTAGGCCAACTTCAGCGGCAAGGCCAAAGCCACCGGCCACCTCAGTGGTGGGGATGGTGGCGATGACCCCGTGTCGTCCCAATGTCGCCACGATAAGAGGAACAATGATTGGAAGTGTTGTAGGAAGGAGATGGTGGCTATGCTGACCACACCGCTAGGCCTCATCCCCATGGGCACGGTGTGCACCCCGAGCACTTTAAGAAGGTGCTTGAGGCCCCCTGTCTGTTCGACGGGGGTAGGCAAAGCACCTCAAAGATTGCTCTGCCATCAGGGGCTACATCTGTGGCACCCTCATTCAGTAGGGCAAGGTCCAGAAGTCTACCCCAAAGGCCAGCGAACCCACGGATGCTGCCCTAGAGGACGACGCTGAGTTCCCTAAGGGCGATCGTTGCCTCATGATCTTCGTGGGCTCCCAGGCGTATGAGTCCCGTTGGCAGCGTCGCATCACCGAGCAGGAGGTGAATGCCGTTCACACCCTTACTACCCCAACATGGCTCTGATGGTCCCAAGTGGCCTTCACCTTTCACCAAGGGGATCACCCTGATGGTGTTCCTCACCCAGGACGCTACCCGCTTGTGGTTAGCCTGATCGTGGGCACCACGTGCCTCACCAAGGTGCTGATAGATGGGTGCAGTAGCCTCAATATACTCTATGCCAGCACCCTAAATAGATGGGCATTCCATGGAGTGGCCTATGCCCTAGCAAGGCACCATTCTATGATATTGTCTTGAGGAAGGAAGCGGTGCCCCTCGGGGGCATCTAGCTCAACGTCACCTTCGACCAGCCAGACAACTTCCGCAAGGAGCCACTCACCTTTGAGGTGGTCGACTTTCTCATCATCTACCCCACTCTCCTGGGCTGACCGTGCTTTGCACAGTTCAAGGCTATCCCCAACTACACCTACTTGAAGTTGAAGATGCCCGGCCCAAAGGGAGTCACCACCATTGAGGGCAACTTTGAACAATCCTACTACTATGAGCAAGACTGTGTCACCCCAAGCGGCCACACTGATCTCCCCCTATGCTTATGATGGCCCTGGCGGTGACACAGGAAGGGCATCGGCAAAGGAAGCAACTAGGGCAGTGGCGGTGCTTGACCAACTGAGCATCAACGGGGTGCCTAAGGTCCCTAGCGGCAGCGATGGCTTGGGTGGCCCCTCCATCCGAGCGCTCGGCCCCCTAGAAGGGGTTGACCTGATTGAGGTGAGTTCTAACCTTTCCCCATGAGGGAAGGCCACTGCCGAACCATCCACCTAGAAGTGGCGCCTACCGAGACAGTACCTGCCTGTCGACCTCCTTCGCCGGCCTACCTCTCCAACAACAAAAAACAAGATAAGTCTCATCCTCCTGAGCTTCTTGCTTTGCTTGTCTTTGCTACTATCTTCTTTATCCCGAATGACTCCTGCAATGGCTTGGCCATGCCAAAGTATTGACTATGCTAACAACCTATTGCCCTCTTTGGAGGAGAACTGCACCGGAAGGCCCCTGAGCGAGACAAGGACGGGATGGATGGAACAGGAGGTCCGGGTGAGAGATTGGCAAAAGCGCTAATGGAACGACCCTGACCATCATGTTACCAGCTATGTCCTCTTTCCCCTTTCTTGTGTTCATCTCGTTCTTTTGCAGCTATCTCCCTATTTCCTGGTCCATCATCGGATAGCGCCTACCAGCCGCATGACGGTATGGGCCCCCTAGAAGGGGCATCGCCGAGGGTTCTAAGGCTGACCCACTAGGCTTCAAGGCCGCTCGAAGCGTCCAAAGGTGTGAGGGAGGTTCAAGGTTGGGCACCAGAGTTGCCAGGCGTTCAGAAGCAAAACTGGCCGACCTTTGAATGATGTCCGAGTATCAACCATGAGCCACTTGTGGTGACCCAACAAGGGAGGCAGCGAGCCCCCAAGCACCGATAGATAGGCCTAGGAACTATATGAGTGGTTCAGTCAGGAAGCTTAGGATGTCTCCTCTAGGGGATGAAACGACCATGAACCTGGGGTTCTCACGGACTCACCCAGCAATAGCACGGGCGCCGCAATATTGGCCACCAAGGCCATTGTCTTAACACTCCATCCCAACAAGGGACCTAAGTCTCCAAGCATGACTTGTGAGCAATGGAATTATAAACAAAAGTAATTTCATTTCATTAATTGGGAACGACCCGATTATAAAATACGGCGACAAAAACTGCTAGGTTTGCAGACTGACGGTGCCGTGGCCTGGCATCGGCAAAAGCCCGCTGGTGATCGGCCATGTAAGTGACCTGACCTCCCCACTCTCAAGGTTGGCACACCAGCCAAGGGAGGAGGTCGAGGCTTTGAGCTAGAAGCTCAATAAGCCGTCGATGGGAGTGTCGGAGCACACTGAGAAGAGGTAGAGATCTCCTAGCTGCAGCTTGGAGATTGGCCCATCCTTAGCCGCCCAAGCCCTCTGAAGAGCACGACGTTCAGCCTGACCATGAGCTCGGGCGAATGGCTAGGGGCTCTTGAGTGGCGATATGAGGCTCGGGCACTTTGGAGCCTCACTAGCGCCCAAAAGCCTGCAGGTGCCACCGTGTCACCCACGCACGCCTACCATCACCGCTCCCACCAATGGGACTGTAGGAGCGGCTCAAGAGGCCTCCTCTCGGCACGTGCACCTCAGCGCCTCCATGAAGGGCCCTAGCCTTGTTACCGCCTCAACTCCGAGTCACTTATGCGGCCTCGCTGGAATCCTTGCACTCTCGCAAGGGGTGGCTTGGATGTCCGGGGGGAAGCAAGGCTGACTTAGAGGGAGACGTCGCACTTCATCATCACCATGGCTTCTAGGAGTTGGATCTGAGAGGAAGAAGAGAAGGAACCGAAGGAGAGATGGAAGGCGCCGCATCACCAGACTCCCCTTTTATTGCCCCAGTCGATGTGCGGCGAGCAGCTTCGGGCCATCTGATCAGCCATCGATGGATAAAAGAGGTCCCCGAGAACCGGCTTGGCATCCCTTCAATCCCCACAACATGCCTGTTGATGGTAGTTATCATCCATCACAAACTGTCAACATAACTTGTATAAATGCATGAAAATGATCACCAACATAGGTTTAGGGGTTTAAACTAACAAATTCCACAAGTTTTGGTGAATCTGTGTTTTCAACAGGGTTTATCCAGAAAACCATCAAGGTGGACCTATATGTTAGAATTAATCGTGCTTATCCGCAATGAGACGGACACCAATCGTTAGAATTAAACATATTTATCCATGACAAAAATAGCACCAGAAGGTTCCCAAGGACACCAAAAGGCATCCCCCGAAGCAGACCTGGGGATGATGATAGGCCAGCCCGTTGTCCCACCTGGCAGCCCCTCCTTCGTACGTCAGTTCTCTACCGCCTCAAGGATTGCATCTATGTCGTTCTTTCAAGTCAGTTTGATCTGAGGGTCTAAAATTGATGTATCCCCCTATTAATATCAGCCCCTATCCTCGTCCCTGAGGCATCAATAACCCTGATCATAAGTCAAGGTCAGATCAGAAATTAGGGTTTCCAGAGGGAAGAGAATAGAGCTCCAATTCTTCAAGTTGTAGTATAGGCTAGCTAGCAAGATTCAAGTAGAGTTGGGCTATTGCTCAGGATTCTAGATTTGCCGTTTAGAGACTGGTAAAGCCATTGTATCCCTCTATATTTTGACTTTTTGCTATTTCAATGCTATGTTTCTATTTATTATGTTTTGAGTTTGCTTTGGTAGTATGCTTGATGTAGTTATGATTGATAATGAATTTATGCATATGTTCGCAAAGCGCTTAGCTCAGTACTCGAGTGAGTTAAGTGGTCGACATTATGTAAGCGTGGTGCTTAAATATTGTTTACCTATGGATGCACTCTACACTCTAGGCCATGTGATAGATCATGAGTGTGACAGTCTCATTGAGTCCTCTATAGTCCACTCTACGTTTGTAGAACAAGTAGAACCCAGTTGCAAAGGAAATCAAGCTCTGTTCTTGATCTTCCTTAGTAATGTTCCTTATGCATAGATGAAGAGTTAATTATGCTATAGATGAAAGTATATATACTAGAGTGTACAAAAGACTTGGTAAATAAGGAATGATTTAGGAATCTTTTTTCTTAATTAATCTCCTACCTAGCCATACTACATTCATGAGTATCTGTTTCTATCTCTGAAATATTATCAGTGCCTTACACTTATCATTTATTTATCATTTGGCTTACCCCTGTTAAAAAATGAAAGTTAATGATCTTATCATAAGTATGAATATTTGTCAATATCTCTAGCCACCCCATCGCTCCACCCAGTGGGAAAAATATAAATAATGATACCTAGTATACTCCTAGGTGAAATGCTACAATGGTATATTATCTATGTGCTTGCGGATACTTAATATATAAATTTACAAGTGTTCTCAATAATTACCAACAATGCATTTCTAGCATCTTTGCTAGGGATGACAACTTAGTGAAGAATGATGCTAATAAATGTCAATAAGCATTTGTGGCGCTGTTGCCGGGGAAGGGCATAAGGCTAAGAGAATTGATCAAATAAATACTTATTGATGAAATCATAACTAAGCACCTCTACTTTAGCAGGCTTACCCTTGTTTGTCTTTGTTCATATCTTATACAGGGTATTGCAGGATTGGTTGTGATTCACCTACAATCTCCATCAATCAGAATCAAATCAAACAAGAGGGAGCTCAACACCAGTTTCTGAAGCTATGGCTGACAAGACACTGCGAGAATTCTCTGCTCCAAGCACTGAGAACATTCACACTGGACTAACACTCAAAACCAACAACCTTGAGTTTGAGCTCAAGCCAAGCCTCATCAACATGGTGCAAGCTACCTGTTTAGTGGGAAGGCACATGAAGATGCTAGTGCTCATCTTTAGAATTTCCTGGAGATTAGTAGCACGATCACCATCAAGGACGTCGCTTAAGATATCATACTACTACGCTTGTTTCCATTCTCACTAGTGGGAAGGGTGAAGTAGTGGTTCTACACCAACAAAGATGATATCAACACATGGAAAAAATGTTCAAAGGCCTTCCTAGCAAAGTTTTCCCCTATAGACAAAACCAATGCCTTAAGATGGAAAAACTCCAACTTCCAGCAACAAAAAGGAGAAAGCATTCCTGAGGCATGGGAACGTTTTCAAGAATACATTTCAGATTGTCCTCATCATGGAATGGAAGATTGGTTGCTCATGCAAGACTTCTACCATGGATTAATTTAGAAAGCTCGTGAACAACTAGATGCAACTGCTAGAGGAGCATTTATGTCACTCACTCTTGGCAAAGATGAAACTCTTATGGAAAAGATAGCCTCTAATCAAGGCTGGTCTCAGGGAAGTATTCAGACATGTAGTAAGAGCAAATAAGTACCAAAAGAGGTGTGCACTATCAACCAAGATGGACATACTGTTGAATTGGCTTGAACAGCAAGCCAATTATAAGAAAGATCGTCAGTCCATTCAAGATGCTTACAATGCCCAAAACATATGTGGAGAATATTGGGGGTTGATTTCCTAGAATCTCAAGAGGATGTGAGCATTGTCATCAACAATTTCGTTCCACAACAACAAAGGCAAGGATGGCAACAACAACGGTCAAATTACCAAGGTAAGTACCCAGGTAATTACTATAATTCCAAACAACCATCCTTGAGAGATTTGATCTTAGAACAAGCTAAGTGTTAGATTGTTTTGCTCTAGCAATATCTAGGAACGTGATCGCATAGACGAAATCAGATGATAGCACACGAGACACAAGGATTTATACTAGTTTAGGGTGCGGTGCGTGCTAATCCCTACTCTAGTGGTGAGGCTGCTCTTGCATTCGTCTGCTCAATTATAGGGGCTATTGATCCTAGCTATGAGGTAGATGGAATAGGTGAAAGATTGGATCCCGAGCCTGAGGTCCCTACCCTCCTTTATATAGGCAGGAGAGGTAGGGTTATAAAGAGGGCGATCGGGCTAACAGATTGTGTTCCTAGTTTGTTACACGATGCGCGTAACAGATTGATCCTAGCTATTGTCCAGATACACCCGCCTTGGTTTGCCTTGATCTCCTTGTTGGTTGATGGCGTCATTAAATTTGCGGGCCTTGTAACACCCCGGCTCAGGGCTAAATAGGATTAATAGGATACTGTGCCAATAAGTTGCAACTTCTTTTCGAAAGCCCATCTCTTAAGAACTCCAAGGTTAAGCGTGCTTGGCACGGGGCGATGGGTGACCTCGAGAAGTTCTTTGTAGTGAGGACAAAGTGCGTGAAAAGACAAGTGTTGGTGCGTGAGGGCGTCTATATCCTAGTTAAGTCGCCAGATGTAAGCGGCCCGGCCCGGAGAGGTGGGGACGTTCTGAGAATGGTATCGAGCCGACTCTCGCGGTTTCGACGGGCGTGTGTGTGAATTTGCGTAGGCATGGTGCACATGGTGGTGTGGATCCGGCGTGGTCACACAAGCATGGCACATCTTGGCACTAGACACACGGACGTGGCTAAGAGGGGCGTTCTCGGCTTGGGATTGATCGGCGAGGACGTCGATCTCTTAAGGGTGAGGATGTAACACCCGGCTCGTGGCTAAATAGGATTAATAGGATACTGCACCAATAAGTTGCAACTTCTTTACGAAAGCCCATCTCTTAAGAACTCCAAGGTTAAGCGTGCTTGGCACGGGGCGATGGTGACATCGGGAAGTTCTTCGGGGCGCACGAGTGAGGACAAAGTGCGTAGAAAAGACAAGTGTTGATGCTGTGAGGGCGTCTATATCCTAGTTAACTTGAGATGTAAGCGGGCCCACGGAGAGGTGGGGCGTTAATAGGATACTCGTACAAATAAGTTGCAACTTCTTTAGAAAGCCCATCTGCAAATAACTCCGAGGTTAGCGTGCTTGGCACGGAGCGATGGGTGACCGGCGGGAAGTTCTTCTCGAGTGCTTGCAGTGAGGACAAAGTCTTGCAGAAAAGACAAGTGTTATGCTGTGAGGCGATCTATATCCTAGAGAAGTCGCCAGATGTAAGCGGGCCCGGCCGAGAGGCGGGGACGTTCTGAGCCTCCTCCTTGATGGCTGCTGGGCCAATAGCTTGGTGGTAGTCACATGTATGGGTGGTGTAGGTACTCTTGGCCCATATCTCTGACAGTAGCCCCCATAGGACTTAATGATAAGCTTGCATGTAGCTTTAAGCCCTTGGGACATCAGTCTCCCCTGTATGTTCTGCGTACTACAAGTACACAGTGAGCATCTTCGGGTGCCGAAGTCTCGAGCAGTGCAAGTAGATATTCCCAAGTATTGGGGAGCCAGTTTGTTATCGTTCGAGTGCCAAAAGCATTTCTCGGGTAGCAAGAATCTTCTTCAAGCATCGAGTGTGGCAGTGGTACACCATACATCAAGGGATGTTGCCCCTGGCAGCTGTGAGTGCCTGGCTCGGGTGGTTCACCTCATATCAGGAAATGTAGTTTCCTAGGCATAGCCCTTGGGACATTGTCAATGCCATGTTTGGGTGGTGTACCTAGTAACTGGAAGCGTAGCTTCTAGGACATCATGGATGCCAAGTTAGGGTAGAAATACCGCTATACTTGAGAAGTTGGTTCTCAACATATACCGACATGTAAATAGTGGTTGCGCTTCATTAAGTCCTAGTTGTAAAACAATAATGAGGATGGGGTAGGTGCACCTCCATCGCCCTCACGTCACTAAGGGAGTTGATTTTTAGGGTGACCTGTTGAAGGTTGTTTTTTTATCAACCACTAAGGACATCACATTTTTCTTCGAGACCCGTTAAGCAACGGGGTACGAATTGTCGTGAGCCTCGCTTAGTTGAAGAGTAAGGGCATCGTCCTAGAGCCCTGAGGCCAATATAACAGTATCTCGGTGTGGACAATACTGTGGGCGAGTAACAAATGTGTGTGTTGCTGTCGGCAGTTGCGTGTGTTACTCTTCGAGCTGATAACGGGTAGAACGAGTGAACATCCGCTTCACTGAAAGGAAGTGGGAGGACAAAGCCAGACCAGCAGGGGCATGTCATAAAACTCTTTTTCCAGATTCTAGGAGCTTGTACTTTGGTTACAGCCGTGGGCCAACTAGTTTTCTGGTTTCCCCCAAATGGGCACACATCCGCTGAAATAAGGTACTTCGAGCTCATCCGAGTATTGGGAGATTTATGTGACACGGAGTGCTAGAGGTTTTAGAGTTAGACTAGTGACGCTCCCGAATACCCCATAACTCTAGAGTGGTAGGGTCGATAGCGAATGAATCGCTATCGCTTACACCTCCTGAGGTGGTGAGCCAGGTCGAGTGTTCATTCTGAGTATCGGATCACTCGCCTGCACTGGCTCGAGTGATAGTATGTCAAGTTTTGGACCATGAGGCCCCACGGTTCCCGCGATTACAGAGATGGGTTCCTTCTCGGTGAAGCTGAAGTGTTGGTTTCAGCGGCCCATTTCCCCACATAGGTCTCTCAGGAGGCGTCCCTCTGGAAATCATGGGGACATGGTGCGACCTCAATGATAGCACTGCTCAGAGATATTTATTGGAATTCCATCGATCATGTGCATCCCCTGCATATAAAAATAGAGGAAGCAGAGGGGGGTTAGTAGGCCTGTGTCAAAGCTTTTATACTCTTAGCTTCTGTTGTTCGCCGTGGCTTTCCTTGGACTTTTGTTCATCATCCATGGCCGGCCGCAAACATGCGAGGCTAGAGATGGAGGAGGGAGCCACCAAGAAGCGCACGTTCTAGGGTCACGTTCTTCTCCACGAGGCGTTGGTGCAACTTGGGTAAGTATGAACCTATCTCTTGTTCTTGTCGACAGGAGGGAAGATTTGAGGGAGTTATACATTGTAGGGCAGTCTCGATGGCGCGTCCTGCTCCAAGACTCTTGGCTGATGGGGGCACTCCATCATCATCGCGAATCTCATTGGGACGGGGTGGCGATGGGGAGGTCTTTTTGCCGTGGTGCAGGAGGCCGATGTGACGCGTGAAGCCCTATGTGATGTCACTAAGGAAGGGAGGCGACTGAGAGAGTATATCTCAGTTGCGAGGGTGGTGCTTAACACCACGAATGAGGAGGCCGGCGAGGCCAAGGCCGCGGCTATGGTGACCTAGGCAGAGTTCATCAGTAAGTTGGATCCCACCTTTTTTGAGATTTGCTCGATCTGGATGGGGACGGTTCTGAGTCTTTCCTTTTTTCTCCCCAGGTGCTAGGGAGCAATTGGCTGCCGCACAGGCCGAGGTGGTAGAGTTGTGGTGGGCCAGCAAAGATCTGGGCGGGCAGTTGGCAAAAGCTACCTGTGAATGGGCAATGCGGCTGTTTGGGTGCTTTCCTCCACTGCCCTAGCGTAGTCTAGCAATGAGCGTCACTTGGCGCTTCATAACGTGGCAATCGCCGCCGTTACGATGGTGCTGCCGATGGGGACGACGTTCCTAATTAGCTCCAATGTCTCTCAACGTAGATCCAGGAGGTGGTTGCCCATGGAGTCCACCTTAGAGCCGCACGGGCCTTGACCACGGCTTGTCTCTATCTTAGTCATAAGATGGATTTGGGCGAGGTGGCACCTGGGTTCCTGACGGTGGATGAGATTCCCGATGATGTCGACGTTCGCCGGTTGATTGTCGAGTTCAACGATTATGCTGAGGTGATTGCCGCCATTATTGATGTAGAGCAGGTCATCAAGGACACCACCCTTTATGAGTAGATTTTGTACCTCTTTGTGAAAGAAGGTATAACAAAGTATAGGCTTTGTTGTTATTCGATGTTTCTGTAGATCAGATTCTCTATGCATGGTGATTGTGTGTGATAGTATGTAGCCCCTGAATGGTTGGGTGGATTAGTGTGGTGCACCTGAGGGTTGGAGTCACATCACGATCATCATGATCACATAGGGTAGAAGACATCCCAAGACCGTTTTTGATTCTGTGACAAGTATTGTCATTTGCGCATAGCCCCAAAGTATTTTGCTTGAGCATCATTCGACTGATTGTCGTCGCACTTCAGGTGGCATGCTTATTGGTTGGCATAGCTGCACTGATTTTAGCCTCATGACCCATAGACATCCCCAAAGATTTTTAGCGTCAAGGTGCTCGAAGGTATTTGTCACATGGGACCATGGCTTCGCCGGATCTAGGGAAGAAGCGTGGAGCTTTGGTTCATGATAGATTTCCACCAATTTCAGGTGGTTCACCCAACGTGTTTGGAGTGGAGCGATGTTGCTTGAAGTAAGTTTTTTGCTCAGCGTAGCCTGCACACCTTTCTGTTTCTTGTCTTTCTTTGTCTTTAGTGTTTGATGCTAGTTTAAGCTTTCAGACCGACTACCTGGGGATTATTCGACCAAAATGAAATGTCTTGGTAGAGTCCACGCAAGGTCTTGTAGTTTCTGATCACCATAGTAGGCTAGTATAACCTATGATCATAACAACTACAGAGAGTTGTAGCTAGGTTAGTCTGATACATTTGTATGAAATGGATATATGTGAATTATCGTAGAATGTAATGCAATGAGAAAAAACAAGGAATGACAGAGTGGGATTAGACATAACTGCCGAATGTCAACTATCGTCCTAATGTTCGCCAAGTTCTTGCTGCCAGGCGGTGTCTTTGGGGGTAGAAGTCACCGTTGGATCCATCCTCTTGACCCTTCACTGTCCATCTCGCTCCTAGGCGATCTTTTCGTCGATGTGGGGAGATCCATTCTGGTTTCTGACCTTGGGCAATAGGGGAGTCAGGAACGATCAAATCCTTTGGCAGACAAGAACATGACAAGATGACTGGTGCAGTCGTGCAGTTATGCTCATAGGCCGACTCATGGAGTTTCTGGCCTTGCTCAGCTTGGGAGGTACGACCGATCGTACGAGCCCTCTATTTGGGTGATACTGCTTTGTAATCTATCGGCTAAGGGGGTTTTCCTTCTCGTTTGGGGAGGGACAATGGCCCCCTCTTGCTAATGGCCGTCGGCCACTAGATGCAAGTGCATAGCTTAGATCAGGAGTATCCCAAAGCAGGGTGAGTACTCGAGTAATCTACCATACTGCCCTGTTACCCTTCTTGGCCACGGAAAAAGGTCTTCTTCTTTCATCGATGGGGACTGTCCGAGTTTTGCCTTCCTATCCGGTGATGACTTGATGTTAATGTTTGATGCTTGTGGGATGGTCTCATCACCATCTCTGTTAGAGTCTAAGTTCTCGAGTAGATGATCATAGCCATAGAGAAAACAGTGGAAGGCCTCCGGATCGGTGAGTCCGAATACGTTGGTGTCATCCCACCAATCATGTTGATCGGGGGTGGCATCGATGTCATCATGGTTTGTCAGCTCCTGCGGCTGGTGTTCCTCCGTAGGAAGTTCGGTGGGTTCCACCTCAACCTGCGAGAGTGTCCCATTGCGGGACGTCGTTGCACGCCCCGATCTCAAAGATTGAGGGGCGTGGCGGTGAGGTATGGGTATCGGATCCAAAGCAGAGTCGAGATCCGTGGTTTTGCTATTGTGGAAAGTAGGGACGATTTCACCTTCTTGCCCATCTTCGATAAAAGGATGAGCATAGTGTTTTAGGTATACCACAAGGGCATCCAATCTGGCATCCATAGCCTCCTCTAGTCTTGTAGCAAAAGCACAGATCTAGAGGGATTGTTCTCCTTCTTTAGTTGGCATGGGTTCCTGAAGGCATAGGTCCCCGAGTGGATCGGTGATGAAGTCAAGCTTGCCAAATGTGATCCTCTTGCCCGGCTGCTCCTACTCTGGTTCATCGCTGATGTTGAAGATGACTCCCATCTGAAACACAAAATTAGTCTAAACGTGAAAGCCCCCTACATGGTGTGCCAAGTATCGGATTGTTTTGCTCTAGCAATATCCAGCAATGTGATCGCATAGACAGAATCAGATGGTAGCACATGAGACACAAGGATTTATACTGGTTTGGGGCGTAGTGCGCGCTAATCCGAACTCCAATGGTGTGGCTGCTCTTGTATTCGTAGGCTCATTTACAGGGGTTGTTGCTCCGAGCAATGAGGTAGATGGAATAGGTGGAAGATTGGATCCCAAGCCTAAGGTCCCTACCCTCATTTATATAGGCAAAAGAGGTAGGGTTATAGAGAGGGCGATCGGGCTAACGGATTGTGTTCCTAGTTTGTTACATGATGCGCATAATAGATTGATCCTAGCTATTGTCCAGATATGCTCACCTTGGTTTGCCTTGATCTCCACGTTGGTTGATCCTGTTAGCCCTTGTGGGGCTCCTCCTTGATGGTTGTTGGGCCAATAGCTTGGTGGTAGTCACATATACGGGCGATGTAGGTACCCCTAGCCCATATCTTTGACACTAAGTGTCAGTGTTTTGAGTAAGCACCAATGAGTAAATTTGTATATTGTGTGTCTGGCTTGGATGGTGTGCTAGGAAGACACAAGGTTTATACTGGTTCAAGAAGAATGTCCCTACATCCAGTTCTTGGCTGCTACTTGTATTACTTAGCACTGAAAGTTCATAGTTGGGGTTACAAATGGTCGAGAGAGGGACTGGTCCCAAGTCTCTAGTGATGTGTTGTTTGTGATGAGGTGCGGTGAACCAATGCTACGTGATGCACTTGTTCAATGTTCCTATGTGGGATGCCCTGCTTTCCCTTGTATAGGCCAAGGGAAAGTAGGGGTTATAGCCAAAGGGAAGAGGGGAAAAAAGAGAGAAATAAGGCTCCCGAAGGTATGCTGTCCTCCTCTTCACGTGGGTCCTGCTGCCCTATAGATCATGGTAGCAGCGGTGTTGTACCAGGGTCCTATTGGCCACTTCAGCATACGTGCGGGCGTCATGCGTCGTTCTTGTCTTCCATCCCATCTGAGCAGACGGAATGGTCAAAGAGTCCCTTGACAAGACCTGCAAGTTTTTAATGGAACCTTGGTTACTTATGTTATCATGTGATATGGGGATGTGGAGTAATAAATCTAGACCGGGCGGACTCGGTGTGTGTGAGCCACAAGACATGGAGGTCTTGTGAGCGGGTTCTTTTCGCCTGTGTCGATTAAGGTCCGTACCGTTGTTGAATTGCATGAGGTGAGACTTTGTAGTACTAACCACATACTCCGGTAAGCCTTTACTCGGCTATTCTATTATGAGAATGGCTACTCGCGCACTGGGAGTGGAGAGATGGCGGGAATAGCGTGTACCCACGTGGCAATGGGCTGGATTGGTGGAGTACTGTATTCTCGGGTGGCGTGGACCCATTCTTGTTTTAGAGGATCCGAGAATAGGTTGGTATATGTAGGTCGGGGACCTGCATATGTCGTGTGGTCTGGAATCCCCAGCTGGGTTTAATCGGTTCGAATCGTCGTTGCTCCTCGGTTATGGAGACTCAACTCACTGTTCATCATCGTAGTTTAATAACTAAAATTTGAGAAGGTGTTGGATATGAAGTTTCATGATCTCATTACGGATCGTGTCATCTTTGTATATGATCTTATGAAGTTTTAACTGTCGAAATAAAGAATTTTGTTAAAAAGCTTTTACGCAAAAGAACTTTGATTATTGCTAAAGCCCTACCTTGAATCCCTGAGCCTGCATTCCTGAGTCTTCTCAATTTTATTTTGGTTAAGTCTTGTTGAGTACTTTTGTACTCAGGGTTCGTTGACCCTTGTTGCAGGTGAGGCTCATGAGCAGATCTGTTTTGGATCGTGCTGCATGACTGTTGTTCTGTGCGATGACGATAATTAAATGTGTGGCCCTTGGGCAGGGCAGCTTATGTTGTGTGTTTTGTAATATATTATAATGCCACTCCACTACTTTGGTTTGTCATAATTATCGAACTTAGTTGTAAGGTTTGAAACACCTGGTTTGTAAAACTAAGTTATTGTAATGCTTCCGCTATATTTTACTCTGATGTATCTACTTGAATAAAACTGTTGTAATACTGCAATGACTCTGTAATGTGATCCTGCTCGGAAATTGTGGATGATTCGGGGTTCCCCGAGGACACCCGACAGTCTTCTTAAGTTACCGGGAACATATGCATAGATGTCAAAGGTCGTTGGACAGTGACAGGTGCATGTGGGCCCTATAATTTAGGAGGTTCTGCCATAGAGTCCCTTTTCACCTAGGCGGGATATGAAATAACTTAAAGCCGCCATGCACCCTGTTAACTTCTAGACGTCTTTAACGCAAGTTGGTGGCTTCATGTTGGTCAGCGCTGTTATCTTCTTAGGGTTGGCTTTGATGCCGCGGCGATTGATGATGTTGCCTAGCAGTATACCGGAAGAAACACAAAAAAATGCACTTGGTTTGATTTAGCTTCCATCGGTACACATTCAATGCTTTAAAAACTTTGGTGAGGTCGGCGATGAGAGTGTCGGCAGTCCTAGACTAAACTACCACATCATCAATGTAGGCCTTGACATTCTTCCTGATTTGGTCCTTGAGGCAGCGCCGGATGGCTCTTTGATAAGTCGTGCCCACATTTTTGAGACCGAAAGACATTGTCGTGTAGCAGTAGGCGCCAAAGGGCATGATGAATGACATCTTGATCTGGTCTTCTTCCTTTAGCACGACATGGTGATATCTAGAGTAGCAATCTAGAAAGCACAGGAGCTCACAACCGGCTGTAGAATCTACGACCTCGTCGATGCGAGGTAAGCCAAAGGGGTCTTTAGGGCAGTGTTTGTTGAGATCGGTGTAATCAACACACATTCTCCATTCTCTATTCTTTTTTCTTATAAGAACTAGGTTGGCAAGCTAGTCCAGATGGTAAACCTCTTTTATGAAACCGGCAGCTAAGAGCTGAGTTATCTCTACCCTAATAGCCTCCTTTTTGTCGAGCGTGAATTGTCCAAGCTTTTGCTTGATGGGATTGGCGGTCCCCGAGACATTTAAGGAGTGCTCGATCAACTCCCTTGGTACACCGGGCATGTCCGCAGGTTTCCATGTGAACACATTGACATGCTTGCGTAGGGAGCTGACGAGCATGTCTTCCTATTTTGGATCAAAGTTGGCCCTGATCCGAGTAGTCTTGGACTGGTCACCAAGGATGAGGACTACTTCTTTGAATTCCCTAGAGTTGGTTGAGCCTCGGACGGTCTCTAGGTCCTCCAAAGGGATCACCTGTGAAGTCACGATGTAGTCCTACATACGGATGGAGATGTCAGTTGCCTCAGCGAGCGCGAAGCTTTCCTTCTCATAGTTGTATGCAACGTTGAGGTTGGTGCACAGGGAGAGGACCCCTACTCTATCGGCATTTTTAGCACTAGGTATGTATAGTGCGGCACGGCCATGAACTTGGCAAGAACTCGTCGTCGGACTCCTCCAATTCTTACAATGGCGACGATGCCCAGCATTTCCTCCGACAGTGGAGGGCAGCCCAGGACCGTTGTTCTGAGGCAACTCGGGAAAACGGTCAGCTTGAGATCCATCTTGGGGTCTCTCAAGCCGCTCTTCACGCCGTTGAGGAAGAGGCTAGCACTGCTTGGGCATGGCTAGTCGAGTCTGACGCCATGGTGGTGGGTAAGATGGATTCTAGAACATCCTTACTTTGATTTCCACTGCCTTTATTTTGATAGCTCTCCTATTTATGTGATCGCCAGCCCTGATGGTGCAGTTGGAGTCCCTCCAACTAGCAGCGAATGTGGCTATGGATGCCGTCAACGCCCAAGGCCCCCTCATCAACGCCCGCCTCGGCCCATGTCTAGGAGATCGCCCTTCATGGCGTCCATCAAGGTGTGTCGGTGGCATTGGCCGCGGCGCAGATCCAGACCAGGCACAAGCTCCACACCATGGAGACCGGCTTCCTGATGGGTGACGGACACGAGGAGCATGAGGATTTGATCGCCAAGTTCATTGATGCAGCGGAGGCCATCGTGGACATCACATCCGCTCAGGATGTGGTAAACAATGTCTTCGATTAGTTTGTATTTAGGGCAAACTGATCAATGAATTAAATCACTCCATCTTTCTATGATTGTATCTGTGTACTTTCTGTAGTGTCATGATTTTTCTTGCATTTGTTTTTTGCTCCATAGGCGATACGTCTTGTATCGGCTTTTCTCCCTTTTGGGGTTGATTTTGAACTAGAGGCGATACCCTTATGGTACCGGCTATTAGAGCCGATGACTGAACAAATTGGCTGTCAAGTGTTGATCCAAACGCTAGGATAATATTCCTGCAAACATTTTCCATCGATCGCTTATTGATAGGTTGCACCATAACTTTTCAGACCAAAGATTAAACAATCGACCGATCCGGGCCAAGCATCTCATTAAGTAGAACAATCTTCAAATTCACTTTAATAAATCTATCAACTTTGGCTTGTACTTAGGATTTGGCTTAGCGCTCACATACGTTGGCCTAAGCCTATCTCCAAGACCAATGTTTATCTCCCTTAATCCACTGGCCGACGTGAAGCCCTTCCCTAACTTACCACTTGTGCCATCTATTGGATTATCCATTCAAACAAACTCTCAGAGCCGATTGCTTGGATCAGCTGTTGGCTTTCATCACTGATCTTAATGAAGCCTCCTTCCCATAGTTTGCCAGAAAAACACTCAAAGTCTTCCAGTTCCCAATATACTGGATCAGCTGTTGCGATACTCATAGATTCATCAGCGCGAACCAACTCAACATCATCTCCATGCCACTGAATCAAACATTGATGCATGGTTGATGGCACACAATAGTTTGCATGAATCTAATCTCGACCAAGGAGTAAACTGTATGACCCTTTTCCATCAATGACGAAGAATGTGGTGAGCACAGTCTTACTTCTGATTATCAATTCGACGTTCATTGCCCCCTGGTCTTGGATGCATTATCCCCAAAATCCTTAAGCATCATGTCAGTCTCAATCAAATCTCCTGGTCCCTTGCCAAGTTTTGAAAAGTTGTGTAAGGCATAAGATTGACAGAAGCACCTCCATCCACCAACATCTTGCTTATCGGCTTCCCATCAACAAAACCTTTTACATATAAAGATTTTAAGTGTCGATGCTTGACTGGCTTATCAAATATAGCCTATTGTATCACTGTCAACTTGGCAACTATTTCCTCATACTCCGATTCATCAAAATCTGAATAAACTTCTTGATCTGCTAGAGCCCTGAATTCTGACGGCAATAGAAAAGCCATTTGAATATTAGCTGATGGTTGGCCCCTATCGGCTATTTGTTTAGCACGCCATGCCTGAGGTCTACCAAATGCCTGAGCCTATTCCAGCTCTCTATTCCTTAGGTGTTGCACCCTTCTTTTCTGGCTTCTTGTCAAACCTCCTGGACACCATTGGCCTTCCTGCCAAACATATTCTTCTTCATTACTTTCTTCTTCATAATCAACCCAATTTTGATCAACAACTCGCTTTCCAAGTCGATCATGAACACTTTTATTTTTTAAGCGCCGATCCATGTTATTATGATGATACTCATCTCGAGCATGGATAGACCAGCGGTTGGCTTGAGATTGCCTAAACTCCCAATATTGCTCGCTGCATCCTGGACAGTTATTTCTGGTAGGCAATTTCAAACCTTCATTCCAGCAATGTTTGAACAAAGGACAATTCCAATGTGATTCAACTTGCTTTCTTTCATACCTCTCTTTTTCCTATTGATGCTAGTATTCTTGCTCTTCTAACCAACGCTGATAAGCCTTTTCCTTCTGCCACTGCCATTTATTCAACAAAATTCAAGATGTAACACGTGGCCTTGTTGCCCCATCCCTTGACGTCTCTCCCTGTTCATATCGGCTCTTTTGTTGGTCACGATGCCTTCTGATCTCTCTATATTCATCAGCCGATATTTGCATCTTAGGATCGACTGTTCTAGTTTCTCTTGCTCTAGTTGATGTTAGGGCCTTAGTCTTTCCTTTGAGCAGCCTAGCATCGACCATGTTTTGATCTCTTAGGAAAGGATTATCATCAACTTTCATCTTTCGAGGTGTATCGAACTTGAGCCTTCCTTGCTGAATAGCCCTCTATATATGTTGCTGAAAAACTCTGCACTCATTAGTAGAATGAGAAGTAACATTGTGAAACTTGTAGAATTTCTTGTTCATCAACAGATCTAGAGGCAACATAACATGGTTGTCGGGCAACTTGATCTGCCCCTTCTCAGCAAGAAATTGAAGAGCTTGTCCGATTTTGTGACGTCGAAGTCATAGCTCTCTTTGACTCCTCTTCCCCAAGGATTTGGCACCATTACTGTCTTCTTACCCTAATTCCATTTAGCTGTGGCAACCTCTTCTTCTTCATCATCTTCATAGCCATCATCAACTGAATATGGATTATAGGTTTCAGCAATTGTGGTACTCTTCTGGAATCGAGTATCTCTGCGCATATTCTGAAATTGGCTATTGAGCGCTGCCACTCATTGAACCAACTGACCTAAATTGTCAAACTCTTGCCCTAGCAGCTTCTCTCTCCATGTTGGCAACATTCCTTGAACGGCCAATGCAGCTAGCTGATCATCAATCAAGTTCAATGAGAAGCACAAATTTCTACTCTTTCAAAACCTTTGAAGAAACTCGATGCCCGATTGATTAGTTCTCTGCCTTATGGTCGTCAGATCGGTAATTCTTTTCTCCTGTCCAAGTTTAAAAATATGTATGAAACTTCTTCTCTAAGTCAGCCTAATTGGCAATGGAGTTAACTGGCAACGATGAAAACCAAGTGAAGGCTAGTCCTGATAGGGTCAAGGAGAAGAAATAAACTCGATGGGCCTCTTCAATGGATGCTTCGCCCAACTATGTAAGATACTGACTGACATGTTCTATTGTGCTTGTGCTATCTTGGCCAGTGAACTTAGCAAACTCTGGGAGCCTGTAAGAGCGACCAAATCATACCATTCTGGATATGGGCATTTGTACGAGAAGGTCTTCCCTTTTGGCTTTAAACCAAACTGATTCTTCATCATCTTGGTCAATCTAAGCAACAACTCATCAGCATTTGAATTTGGATTTCTCTATAATTGCTGACCCATCTATGGATTAAAATTTTGGGTACCTTGATACCCTAGATTTGGAATCATGTGAAGGGTGTTGTAATCTGTGCCATAATGATACCCCTTTGGAATCTCTATTTGCTGGATCTTTTGCTGGTTCACTGCTTGAAGTCTCTGGTTATAGATATTAGGATCTATATCTGTCGCACCCAATTTTGCATAGCAAAACCAAGTATTCATATATGTGCGCCCAGGATGTCCAAACACACATATACCATCAAATTGTAATAATCTCAAAGTAAAGTACTTTATTACATCACATACCTCATCATAATGTTATCACATAGTTTTGCTCATTGGCAACATTGTTACACAAAGCGGAATACTAGCCCAAACTGCCACAGGGACTCCAACTGGTGAACATCAATCTAGTAGTCCTGGATATCTTTTGGAAACTCCTCATACATGTTATTTGTTACCCATCAGGGATTTTCATTGAATGTAAAGCAAGTGTAAGCTCACCATGCTTAGCAAGTATATCAAAGGGATCTATGAGGCTCAAAGGCTAGACATGGTTTGACTGCGGTTCACAATTTTAGTTGTTCAAGTTTTATCATCCTGAATCACTACTTTAGTGAATAATCCCAAATCCCAAGTGATATTAATGTATAATCAAGATTATATCAATGCCCAACCATCCATAGTAACCACTAATCATGAATGATCCAGATCGCTCGTATCCGTGAGCACGGCTGCTATAACAGGTTAAATATTTCTACAGAAATTGTACAACTCTACCAACCGAGCCATGATTCCTAATGCCGGGGTCTGCAAAGCCCACAACACCTCTACCTAGGAAGTGTGGAAGGGTTTCACTACGTAACCCTTCGCTAGTCGCACTAACAAGTCGTAGCTGCTAAGGTTTCAGCCGTCTAGCCGTATGTGGCCCCCCTCTAGGAGTGGCACGCGTGGTCGCGGCATGGTGCACACCCTCACAAGAAAGGAAACATACCAACTAGTGCCCCCCTCTTGCCCTTACAGAAAGCTATAGACAAGCTAGTACAATCTAGTTAACAGGTTAAGGTCAGAGCCATATGACACTTAGGGTTGTATGAAACCTCCTGGGTGGCCGCTTCAGGATTAAGTCCTTATGGAGAGTCACTAGAGCACTCAACCCCGTACTCTAGCCCCCTAATTGTTGCTAAAAAGCTCCATTTTATCACATTGCATAATACCTTTAGTCATGTTTAACAATTATTTTATGTTGAGCGCTGCAGCATCTATCCAAAATGCATCCCAAACCATAGGTAACAAGGATATGTGATACAAGTAATAATCTAGGTAAAGTCCTTAAAGGTAATTCAAATTTAGACACATGCATGAATATGAATTGTAAAGTTCATAGGTACAAGGGGCCTTTGCTACACTTGCCTTGGCCTTCCGAACAGGAGGACTCTGAAGGCCTTGGCCTTCTTTTGTCACCCATAGTGTGACCTGGGGATGGTGATTCCCTTTCCTCGAGCCCTCTTCCATAGAAGGGGCCTAGTTGAGGATCAGTTCCTCTTTGCGATTGTCTTTCCTCAAGTGTTTTTTCCGATAAAAATGGAGGGGCCGAGTCGTGCCATGATTTTCCTCTAAGGACGAATCATGGCATTTGGTGAGCTGTTTAATGGGTTAGTCTGACTGGGGTCCCCAGCATCCCATTCATGGGGATCCGTCTTGGGTTAGTTTGGTGATTGACTCTAGATTCTTGGCGGTCGATCTGTATGGTTCTCTGGTCCGTTCGATCGGTCCTGAGGGCTATGTGCCTTTCTTCGAGGAAAAACCATGAATCGTAACCGGCCGAGACTCGAACATGAGCTAGGATGCCCGTGGCACTCGCACGCTCGGGTTCTAGCCACTAGCGGGGCTATCCCTTTCCACCTCTCACTCTAGAGGTGCTTGGAGCAGTTGCCGAACCCGTCGATGGGCCGACCTACGGACTCCTCGGCCCATTTTCGGGCTATAGAGACGCTTTTAGATCCGTATTCCTCTTACTCGCAATGAGTCATGGCCCATCTAGAGAGGCAAAATGTCTGGTGAGTTTTCTAAGGGAATGAATAGATATTGCGTGCACACGTTCCACGGCGAGACGTTGTGGCAGATCATGGCAGGCGCGGAGATCTAGGCGAACGGTTGGTTTCCTCGCATCCATCGCCCCTATAAAACCAAAGGGTTTGCCCCCAGGGTTCCATACCTTGCATCCTTGCCTCCGCAGCCACGACCGCCACCGCCAATCACTGAGGTTTCCTACCTCCGCCTCCCCATCGCCATCGAGCCTGCATATGTCTACCCCCACCTCTATTGGATCCATGGTGACGCTCTGACATCACCTTCCAGCGCATGGAAGGCCTCGTCCATCGCGGTCTTCTCCACGCCTGGACCTCGGCCGAGGAGTGGCTGCTGCTCTAGTGAGGAAGATTTGTCGTCGCCGCCCGATGGCTATGTGGTGTCATTCACCCACTTCCATGAGCGTGGGTTCACGACCCCCACCCACAAATTTCTTCGGGGGCTGCTACACTACTACAAGATCGAGTTGCAGCATCTCAACCCCAATGGGATCTAGCATATGGTGGCGTTCATTGCCCTGTGTGAGGGATTCCTAGGGATCAGCCCCCACTTCGATCTATGGAGGTACTTCGCCATCACCCTCCAAAAGAAGAGGGAGAAGAGCGGCAGGAAGGAGCTGCACATGCTGATGGGGTGCGCTGGGATCCAACTCTAGAACAACCGGGTCGGCGAGTATCCGTTGATGCAGCTATCGACGTCCAACAAGGGGTGGCATTCGCAGTGGTTCTACCTCAAGAACGACGCTGCTGCCCCTCTGCCAAAGTTCACTGGACGCCTGATCAAAGAGGCCCTAGAGTCATGGAGGAAGTGAAGCATTCTAGAGAAGGACAAGAAGAGGATCTAGGACCACATCGCTGCCATCCACATCCTAAATGAGAGCGGCCCAAAGGGGTCAGGCATCATCGGGGCCTACCATGCAAGGAGGGTGGCGCCGTTGATGATGCACGTGCTCCCGCTATACGCGATGGCACACAAGGCGTCGTTCAATAGAACGGTGCTTACCGAGGGAGCGCTCCCCCACTCCGAGGTTGCGCAATGCATTAAGGAGGTGATGGAGCCTTCACAGGACAATGCAGGCGCCCCCCTTGATTTTGTCTACCCGGTGCTAGGACATCCTCCGATGCGGCCGGAACTAGGCCATGTCATCTTCGTAAGTTTCCCCTCCTCATACCTCCTCTTCAATTGATTTCCCAACCTCTTGATACTAACTTTGAGAGGGATGGGAGCAGCCGAGGGACCTCATCTTCATGGATCACTCGGCGCCGCTGTCGAGGGATTCATCCGTGAGGGTGGCATATCGCGCTGAGGGCAAGTGGCTGAGGAAGTCAAAGGAGGACAAGAGGAAGAAGCAGCGAAAGCTATAGGTGTAGGAGAGAGGGGAGGACACCGACAGCGATGATGATGATGATGATGGGGACAATGATGAGGTAGTCGCCAACATCGAGTGGAATGACCTGGAGAGAGAGGATGTGCTGACAGGTATCAGTTCATCCTTGCAGGAGTCGAGATCCCTCCCATTCCACAGAGGGGAGGGCACGTTCGGGGAGCCGGCAGAGACGGGACATACCGTCGACCTACCCTAGGAGCCAACAGGGGTGGGCGGCTCTGCTGCCACGCCTGAGGTGCTAGTGGAGGCAGTTGGCTCCACCGTCGTGCCCCAAGATCCAAGGGGAGCAAGCCCCTCTACCCAGGAGCAGGGGGCGGGCTCAAAACGGCCTCGCCCTAATGAGGCGAAGCAGAGGTCGAGGGGCTCGCCCCCCAAATGTATCTGCCGCCCAATGGCACTGAGGTGAGTCATCAGCTAATCTATTTTTCCCTATTTTGGTTGGATTTCATCGTGACTTATGCTTTTTGTCCCTTGCAGTGTCGAGAGGCAGCGTAATCCGTTGGCGCTGGCGCCAAAGAAGAGCATCGCCCTTCAAATGAGGAGACAGCCGTCGGTTGGCGTCGCGCCCATTTCGAGCGGGAGCGACGCTAGTGTGACTGCATCATCGTCCGGTTAGGTGCCGCCCATAGTGGCGCCCATGCCCTCGGTGGGATGGGCGGACGCTGGGGTCAAGGGATGCCTTTGGAGGTCGTGGAATAGCCAATGATGGTGGTGATACCACTTCTGAAGATAGGGAGGATGGGGTTGCCGACCATGCTCATGGCACTAACCATGGTGGGTGCGACGTAGCCGGTCAGAACCCCGCCGACGTAGGCAGAGGGGGTGGTGGCTATGATAGCAGGGTCACAGTCAGGCACTATCATGGTAGCGCCTGAGGAACCGGCGCGACCCATGAGATCGGTGGCCTAGGTGATGGTATTTGGCATGGGCCAGACAGAGGGGGACGCGGCTAAGGGGTCCCCGGAGGTCATGGTGCTAGGAGAGGATTCAACGTCCATACCGCTGACCCGTTTCATCGTCGAAGGGAGTGTCTTGGCGGGGACATCACGGCGAGGAGGGTTGGTGGCGCTGAGCCGTCCCAAGCCCTAACATTGGTGGGCAGTGACTCGCCTACGGGGGGGCGAGCCCCTGCTCCGATGAGCGAGTCCAGATGATCCGACGTCGATGCACTTCACTCTCGATGATGCCGCAGAGAGCATTGAGCAGGAGAGCCTCGACATGGGGATCTCATTCATGCTCGAAGCCCTGGACGACGCCCAAGGTGCCTTACGCAATGTTGTTGTTCCCTCTGGCCGTGTATTCGGTTGACCCTACTTCTCGCCCTTTTCTTTCTCTATATATTTTTGTATTTTGATCATAATCTCCTTTCAGTCCCTTATCGCTCGCAGCCAGGGGAAATCTCAGTTCCTTTGTGAGCAGAGGGAAACCTATGACTACCTCATCGAGGAGGTGTGACTATGCGGGAAGGTGACCGCTCAGCTTGTTGTCGCCCAGCATAGGGTGGCCGAGCTGACTCCCCATGCTGAGGAGGCGAACAATCTTCAGTCGTGGGTGGTTGAGGCCCATCGGCAAGCTGATGAGGCCGAGAGTGCATTCGAGGCCCTATCAGTGAGATCATGGAGGGATGATGAGGAGGCCGCCAAGGTCAGGAAGGAGCAGGACGAGCTGCTCTAGAAGGATGTTGAGACCCGCTAGTGGATCATCGACCTTCTGGCCGAGGTTGAGAAGGAAAGGGAGCTGAATCTGCCAAGGAGAAGCTCACGGCCCTAGAGAAGAGGGTGAGTCTAGATGCCGCGGCGGTCGCCCGGCTGCGCAAGGAGCAGGATGAGCTGCTCCAAACCATGGAGAGGCTCCTCTCGGAGCATGGTGCGGCTTGTGAGGAGCATGACTAGGCCCTCCAAGAGCGTGACTAGTCCTGCCAAGAGCGCGATGACGAACAGCAGAAGGTCGGTCCCTCCAGGCTAAGCTTGGAACCATGATGACCCAGAAGCTAGAGGCCGAGAGTGTCTCTGCCAGGCTAGCTGTGGACCTCGCCGAGGCGAGGAGCAATCTTTAGGAGGAGAGCGATGAGCTCAGTATCTTGATCACCGCCCTCGGAGTGGTCTGTGATGACCTTGAGGTGGTGCGGTCGGAGGGGACCAGCTCGCTCGCGGCCTGTGCCATTGAGATTATGGCTCAGGTGCGCCAGCTCGAGAGGAATGCCCTTCGTGCCGGGGTTAATCAATCCTTTGTGATTGGTCGTTCTCATTACCAAGACAACATCGACCTAGAGATGATGAGCCATGACTTCGGGCCTGGCTA
Organism: Miscanthus lutarioriparius; assembly: GCA_904845875.1. NCBI lineage: Eukaryota > Viridiplantae > Streptophyta > Magnoliopsida > Poales > Poaceae > Miscanthus > Miscanthus lutarioriparius. Next base: position 38,970,916 of record CAJGYO010000016.1, read on the forward strand.
TGAAGCCCACGAGCTGGAGGAGATGGAGATGGCAGTGGCTCCCCTTTCATAGGACCTGGCGGACATAATAGAGAGCATAGTTCTCCCCCAGAGGGGTTGGTTAGCTAGATAGGTCGGGCAATCATTCATGTAATAAGTGGACAAGCTCCAACCCCTCTATACTATCTGAACAAACTTATCATTTTGTTTCATTTGATCGAATTTGTTTTTCCTCCCTTTTTATGTGTGAAAAGGGTTCATGTGTTCTAACCCTTCCATTTCTTAAGACCGTAGGGCCTGAGGTGTAGGAGGGAAACTCTGATCATGCTGGTAAGCAAGAGTGCCATAGCCGTTGGGGCGTAGGTTTCTCGTAGTCCAACCAGCCATGCTCAGTTCTTTGTTTCTGCGAACCTTGCCACTAGGTTTTCAACGCGAGGGAGGGGTCAGGCGTGGCGACTATTTTAGGAAGGGTGTATATATATACCCTTAACACATGAAATGTGTATATACACCCTTATCAGTCTCTAAGTGAGACCTGACCCCTTACCGTTGCTGGGGTCAGGTGTCACTAAAGATCGAGGAGAGGGTAGCGAAACTAATAGGACAAAAGAGACTCTTGTTTTCGTGCGTACCCCCTCCCTAGGATCTAAGCCATCATTCTGCGATCGCGTGCTCGGTCTCCTTGTGAGTCCAACTTTCCTCGAGCCCCCACATGTAGTAGGGGACCGGTCGAGGGTCGGCTTGTCTTTGTTATTGTCGCCCTATCCATAGTTTCTGCAACCGGAGGGGTTGAGCTAACGTCCCTTGCTTCGATGGCTCGAGTGACATGCTCGATGAGCTCGCTATTGGGCATGTTTGAGTGGAATCTAGGTCCATGGTTTGTGACAGGGTTGGCAAAGCCCTCATTTGGCATTCCACTGCTCCTTAACCCGCCTCCCAGTAGATGCCCGAGCCGTTCCGAATGGTGACTCAGGTGGCCCGATGACCTCCCCTCAATGGTGATTCTGTGGGCTTGGCTCAAGGTTAGGATCGAACGACAAGGTTGAGATGACCCTGTCTGCTTCTAAGCAGGTCGAGTGAAGGCCACTAGGGCTCATCTGTGTTTTCTCCCCTGGCTTTATTCGACATGAGGTGGCCTTGGGCCCTTCGTGGGATGGCCTTCGAACCGTGGTCAGTTGGATTCCCGATTCAAGGTCGGGCGGCTCTAGCCCCCAAGCCCCGTAGGGCTTGATAGGGGTCGGTTGTGTTTCATGCGTCACCCCATCCTCGGTTTCCACAATGACACTTGCCTCAATGGCTCGAGTGTCACGCTCAGTGAGCTCGCTAACAGGCATGTTCGAGTGGAATCTAGGTCCATCATTCGCTGACGGGGTCAGCAAAGCCCTCATGTGGCATTCCTCTGCTCCTTAATCCGCCTCCCGGTAGATGCCTATGTCACTCTGGAAAGCGACTCAAGTGGCCCGCTGGCCTCCCCTCGATGGGGATTCTGTGGGCTTGGCTCGAAGTTAGGATCAAATGAGAAAGGTCGAGATGTCCCTGTCCGCTTCTAAGCGGGGACAGGCAAGGCTGCTAGGGCTCATCTCGGTTTTTCTCCCCTAGCTCTGTTTGACGTGAGGTAGCCTCGAGCCCTTCGTAGGCCGGCCTTCGAACCTCAGTTGGTCACCACTCATATCGAATGAGACGACTACCGCTTCGTGATGCGATGCAAAGCTTTGTGATGCAGCAATCGCATATGCAATGCTTGGATGAATGTATGGATGAATGAATGAATGAATAAATGTATGAATGCATGCATGAGGATGGATGAATGAATGATCATGCAATGGAAAAGAAAAGTGGGGGTCGGTAAAGTTACCTCGATGGCTCGAGTGACAAGTTCAGGGAGCTCTTACCAGATATGTCCGTGTGGGGTCCGGGTTTGACGTTCATGATGGAGCCGACGTAACCTGCATGGGGCATCCCACTTCTCCATACCCGTCTCTCGGCAGCGGCCCAAGCTGTCCGACCGACCTAGGTGACCTACCGGCCTCTCCTCGATGGAGATTCCACCGGTGGGTCCCTCCAAATCCTTCTAGGGAAGGTGGAGGCTAAAGCTTAGGGTGCGGGGACAAAAACTCTGATCACGCTGGTGAGAAAAGACGCCATAGCTATCGGGGCGTAGGTTTCTCATAGTCTGACCAGATTTACTCAGTGTTTGTCTCCGCACACATTGCCTCTAGGTTTTAGCGTATGAAAGGGGTCAGGCATCGAGAATGTCTACCGAATAGACAGTCTTGCCAGCCCCTGAGCGAGACCCGACCCCTTGCCATTGCAGGGGTTAGGGGCTCGATAGCAAAATTAATGCGCATAAAGTAAGGGTGACCCATCTCTCGGCAGTAGCTTTGAGACGTTCGATCGACTTGGGCACAGAATTTACCTTGATGGTATGAGTGATGGGTTCGGGGAGCTCTTACCGAATATGATCGAGTGGAATCCAGGTCCGTCATTCATGACAGGGTTGGCATAACCCACGTGGGGCATCCTGCTGCTCCTTACCCATTTTTCGGCAGCGGCCAAGCCATCCAATCAACTTGCGTTACCCGCTGGGACAAGATTTACCTATGGAGATATGGGATGAGAACATCTAGCCCAAAACTTAGTTAGGCGGATAAGCTAGGCGGCGAACTTGTAATAAATGGAAAAGCTCTTAGATTTCGTTATGGCCAAACAGTTTTTAACCCTTCTCCCCCTTTCATATAAAAAGGTTGGTGGGCTCTGGCCCTTTCCATCATTAAGGCCGTAAAGCTCGGGGCGCGGGTGAACAAATTCTGATCACGCTAATGAGCAAAGATGTCGTAGCCACCGAGGCATAGGTTTCTCGTAGTCCGACCAGTTTTACTCAGAGTTTGTTTCTATATCCCTAGCTTCTAGGTCTCAACGTGAGAGGGGGTCGGGCCTAGAGAATGTTTGCCAGGTGGATATACTCTTAGGCACGCACCGACTTTTTTGGTAGCTAAGGCCAAAAGAGCCCGTGGTGTAGAAAAAAAATCCGATCACGCTGGTGAGCAAAAATGCCGTGGCTGTAGAGGCGTAGGTTTCTCGCAGTCTGACCAGTTTTACTCAGTGTTTGTTTCCGCAAACCTTGCTTCTAGGTCTTAACGTGAGAGAAGGTCAGGCATAGAGAATGTATACCGGATAGGTACACTCTTATTAGCCCCTGAGTGAGGCTCGACCCCCTGCCATTGCTGGGGTTGGGTGTCACTAAAGGTCGGGAATTTGATAGAGAAATTGATAAGAGAAAGTGTGCGTTTATTAAGGGTAAAAGTGACGTAGCTGCTCGATGTTCCAAGCATTGGCGAAGACCTCGCCGTCGATGGTCTTGAGCTTGTAGGCACTTGGACGGAGCACCTCTATGATGACGTACGGTCGCTCCCACGGCGGGGAGAGCTTGTGGTGGTCCTTGCTGCTCTAGACGAGGTGGAGGACTAGGTCTCCGACGTTGAAGGCCTGACCCCACACTCGATGGCTATGGTACCATCGCAATGCCTACTAGTACTTGGTCGAGCGGAGGAGGGCAACATCATGCGCTTCATCTAGCTGGTCCATGGCGAATTCGAGGGATGCCTTGGCTCCCTGTTCGTCGTACGCCCTGACCCTTAGCGCTGCATAGTCGAGGTCGATCGGGAGGATAGCCTACGAACTATAGTCCATGAAGAATGGTGTGTAGCCGGTAGCCCAGCTGGGGTCATCCTCAGGCTCCAGAGCACCGTGGGAAGCTCGGTGACCCAATGTCTGCTAAACTTGTTCAACTGGTTGAAGATCCTAGGCTTGAGGCCCTGTAGGACCATGCTATTTGCGCGCTCGACATGCCCATTCGTGCGGGGGTGCGCTATGGCGGCCTAGTCGACGTGGATGTGATATTCATCGCAGAATTGGAGGAACTTCTTTCTGGTGAACTGCGTGCCATTGTCTGTGATGATGGAGTTCGGGACTCCAAAGCGATGGACGATGTCGAGGAAGAACATCACGGCTTGCTCCGACTTGATTGCGGAGATCGGTCGAGCCTCTATCCACTTTGTAAACTTGTCTATGGTGACAAGCAAGTGGGTGTAACCCCCAAGCACCCTTTTGAGAGGTCCAACCAGATAGATCCCCTAGACCGCGAACGGCCATGTGTTGGGGATCGTCTGGAGCGCTTGGTCCGGTAGGTGAGTCTGCTGAGCATTATACTAACATCCTTTATAGGTGCGCACAATCTGCTCGGTGTCGGCTACTACGGTTGGCTAGTAGCAGCCTTATCAGAACACATTTCTGACTAGGGTTCTAGGCATGGCATGGTGACCATAGACCCCACCATGGATATCGCTCAGCAAACGCTTCCCCTGTTCGATGGGCATGCAGCGCTGCAGGATCTCGGAGTGGCTTTGCTTGTAGAGTTCGCTGTCAACATGGATAAAGAAATTGGCATGATGTGTGAGTCGTCAAGCCTCCATCTTGTCCATCAGCAACGCCTCACAGAGGAGGTAGTTGAGGTAGAGCATCCTCCAGTCGACCAGAGGGTCAGGCTCCATCGCTGGGTCCTCTTCAAGCTCCATGACTTCAGGGTCAAATGGAACCAACAATTGTTCAGCCCCCGAGCCCAGGGCGGGTGGCCCATCACCGGCTTGTTCTGGCCCCTCATAGTAAACCGAGGGCTTGTGATGATCGCTGGCGAAGACGCTACTTTTGGCAGCGTGTGGGTCGCCTCATTGAGATGCCTTGCAATGTGGTTGAGCTCAAGGTTGTCAAACTTGTCCTCTAGCCAAAGGACTTCTCGGCAATATGCAGCCATCTTAGCGTTGTGGCAGCCCGACTCCTTCATGACTTGGTAAATGACTAGCTGGGAGTCACCTCGGACATCAAGGCATTGGATGCCCAACTCGCTAGTGATGCGTAGGCCATTGATCAGCGCCTCATATTTGGCCACATTGTTGGAGGAGGGGAAATGGATGCGGACCATGTACCTCATGTGTACCCCAAGGGGCAAAACAAAGAATAGCCCTGCATCGGCGCCTTTCTTCATCAGCAATCCATCGAAGTACATCATCCAGAACTCTTGGTCGATGACCGCTGGTGGCATTTGGACCTCAGTCCACTCTACAACAAAATCAGCCAACACTTGGTAAGTGATGGTAGTCCGGGAGGCAAACGCAATGCCCTGACCCATAAGCTCGAGTGCCCACTTCATGATTTTTTTGTGGCATCCTGGTTTTGGATGACCTCGCCGAGGGGGAAGGACATCACGACCGTCACCGGATGTGACTCGAAGTAGTGGCTCAGCTTCCTCTTGGCGATGAGGACGGTGTATAGGAGCTTCTAGATTTGGGGGTAGTGGTCATAGAATCGGATAGGACCTCACTAATGAAGTACATGGGGTGCTGTACTTTGAGGGCGTGCCCCTCTACTTCTCGCTCCACTACCAGGGTGCGCTGACCACTTGTGTGGTGGCCTCAATGTAGACCAGAAGGGGTTCTCCATCGGTAGGAGGAACCAGGATCAGGGCCTTCGTCAGAAGCTGCTTGACCATGTCAAGTGCCTCCTGGGCCTCGGACGTCCATTCGAAGTGGTCGGCCTTCTTCAGAAGTCGATAAACGGGGATACCTCATTCGTCGAGGCACGAGATGAAGCAGCTAAGCATGGCGAGGCAGCCTGTAACTCATTGTACCCCCTTTATGTTCTAAATTGGGCCCATCCTTGTGATGGCCGAGATCTTCTCCGGGTTGGCTTTGATACCATGCTCGGAGCCGATGAAACCAAGCAGCATACCCTTCGGGACCCCAAAAACACACTTCTCGGGGTTGAGCTTAATGCCATTTGCTCGGAGTGTTGTGAAGGTCTACTCAAGGTCGGCTATGACCTGGTCAGCCCGTTTGGACTTGACCATGATGTCGTCCACGTAGGCCTCAATGGTCCGCCCGATGAGGTCCCCGAAACACTTGAGTATACAACGTAGGTAGGTAGCCCTAGCGTTCTTCAGACCGAATGGCATTGTGACATAGCAGGACGATCCAAATGGTGTGATGAAAGATGTCGTGAGCTGGTCAGACTCTTTCATCGCAATTTGATGGTACCTGGAGTACGCATCAAGGAAACAAAGGGTTTCGCACCCTGAGGTAGAGTCGACTACTTGGTCTATGTGTGGAAAAGGAAACAGATCTTTTGGGCATGCCTTGTTGAGACCTATGTAGTCAACACATATCCTCCATTTCCCACTCTTCTTTTGTACAAGAATGGGATTAGCTAACCACTCGAGGTGGTACACTTCCTTGATGAACCAGGCCGCCAAAAGCTTCGCGATCTCCTTGCCGATGGCCCTGCTTTTCCCCTTGTCAAAGCGACGCAGGTGTTGCTTCACTAGCATGGAGTCTGGCCAAATCTTCTAGGCATGCTCGATGACTTCCCTCAAAATGCTCGGCATGTCCAAGGGTTTCCACGCAAAGATATCTCTATTGGAGAGGAGGAAGCTGACGAGCACGCTTTCCTATTTGGAGGAAAGCGTGGTGCCAATGCACACCACTTTGCCCTTGGGGCTGTTGGGGTCTATGAGGATCTCCTTGGCGCCCTCCATTGGCTTGAAAGACATGGCCGACTGCTTGGGGGTCAGGTGCTTCTTCGACGACCTCCTTTTTGATGGCCGTGAGCTCTTTGGAGGCAACGATTGCAGCATCGTGATAGCAGCACTCGACCTTGCACTTGTAGGCATGCTAGAAGGAGGAGCCGATGGTGATGACCACGCCTAGGCCCGACATCTTCAGCTTTAGGTAGGTGAAGTCGGGGATGGCCATGAACTTCGTGTAGCATGGTTGTCCTAGGATGGTGTGGTAGGTTCTATGGAACCCAACCACTTCAAAGGTGAGGGTCTCCATCCTATAGTTGGATGGACCCCTGAAGGTGATGGGTAGATCAATCTGCCCAAGTGGCACGAACTGCTTTCTAGGCACGATGTCGTGGAAAGGCACTCCGATCGATTGGATGCACGCTCAGTCAATGCCCATAGCATCGAGTATCTCGATGTACATGATGTTGAGGTCGCTACCTCCATCCATTAGTACCTTGGTGAGCCACTTCATGCCAATGATTGGGTCAACTACGAGCGGGTATCACCCCGGTTGCGGGACGCTCTCTAGGTGGTCGGTCCGATCGAAGGTTATGGTGGACTCTGACCATCGGAGGAAGGTAGGCGTGGCCAGCTCAGCCGTATATACCTCGCGGCATGTGAGCTTCTGACGGCACATGGAGTCATAGGCCGCCGACCCTCCAAAGATCATGAGGCAGCCATCCGGCATCGAAAAGCCACCGTACTTCCCCTCGGCATCGTCCGTGGTTGGGTCAAGGTCTTTCCCGTGCTCCCCTTTGTTGGAGCCTCTGGACAAGAACCGCTTCATGAGGCCACAGTCCTTGTACAGATGCTTGACGGGGAAGGCATGGTTTGGGCATGGCCCCTCGAGTAGCTTCTCAAAGTGGTTCAGAGTGCCCTCCATGGGCTTCCGATCCCCCCTGTAGTCGGTGGTGGCCACGAGTGAGCCCTCGCACCCCTGCTTATTCATCTTCTTGATGGGTTGGATGGAGGCGCCTTCACCAGTGTCCTCATCCCATTTCTCCTTGCCCTTGAGGCGGTAGAAGATCGCTCTGACCGCCTCCTTGCCCAAGGCGTGGCTGGTGGTGATGTCGAGGAGCTCCTTGGTGGTTCGCGGGCCCTTGTGTCCTAGCTTGTGAACTAGGGACTCGCATGTGGTCCCAGACAGGAAAGCTCCTATAATGTCGGTGTCGACAATGTTAGGCGGCTCATTACACTACCGGAAGAAGCGCTGGATGTACCCATGAAGGGTTTCTCTAGCCTTCTTTTAGCAATTCTTGAGATCCCATGGGTTCCTAGGGCGCTTGTACGTGCCCTGGAAGTTCCCCACGAAGATCTCTTTCAGGTCCGCCCAACTTTGGATTCTGTTGTGTAGAAGGTGTTCCAACCATGTTCATGCCAAATCGGCCAAGAACAATGGAAGGTTGCGAATAATGAAATTGTCATTATCCGCTCCACCGGCTTGGCAAGCAAGCCGATAATCCTCAAACTACAGTCCAGGGTTTGTTTCCCTAGAGTATTTTAGGATGTTGGTTGGTGGTCAGTACCTTGGCAGGAAGGCGGCATTGAGGATGTGTTGGCCTAAGGCTTAAGGCCCCGGTAGGCCGAGGCTCAGGCTTCGGTCCTCACCATTGTCGTAATGTCCACCACGACGAGGGTGATAGCCGCGGCTAGCTCCCTCTCTCGAATCATCGCGGGCACATCTGCGTGCATCAAGGGTGTCACATGCATCACGGTTGCAGCTGAGACGCTCATGCACTAGGACCACGGTGCATTGCCTACCACCTTGTGGTGCCTGGTGGACTGACATGTCCTTGTTGGGTCATCTGAGGGCGTGCGCTGGCTAGCGTCAAGCTCACATCACCGAGATAGCGAGCTCTCGGCCTGCTGCACTACCACATGCTTAAGCAGTGTGCGAATCTCATGCTAGGCTCGATGATCCTCAGGCATCGCGGGCCCTAGAAGCCCATGAAGCAAGGCCGCACTGTAGCGATGTTCTAGCACGCTCAGGCAAAGTGTGGGAGGGCTTCATTATCCGTGATGATCCTCTGGTTCCATCGTGGGCCATGGCGTGTGCGCACCCATCATCTCCATGGCACTTGATCTCCTGATCGAGGTCCATGCGTTCCTGCTCGAACTAGAGTCATGCTTCCTCGAGCTCTTGGTGCCGGGCCTTGAGTTGCTCCACTCACAGGTGGGGTGGGACCCCTATCTCTCCATAGACCTCATCGTCGAGGTCATTTGTTGGGGTAGCCTCTTCATCGTGGATGCTTTCGACATGTCCCTAGGGGGTACCCATCATGAAACACTCATAAGAGGGGCGATGGCTCCCCCTGTTGGAGTCCGAGCCGGAGGGTGACTTCGATTCTCCTATGAGAAGGTCATGGAAAGACTCTGTGACATATTTGGTCACCCCTACAAACTCATCTTTCATGAGGGATGGAGGCGTGCATTGCGCCACAGGGTGGCCATCGGTCTCTATGGCATTGCAGAGACTGAACAGGAGCGCTGTTGGGGCGCTCTGAATGAGGTATTCCAGAGAGAGCGGCTCCCCTCCAGCAAGCAGCGCCATGACATTGGCGAACGAGAAGGTGAGGTGGCGTAGGTCCTCCTGGGACGGCCAGGGTCCTAGGAAGGCGCCGAGCTGGTGCTCTAACCTCCCATAGTCGAAGTCGATGAGCTGGTTGGTTCCAGGGGTATAGGCCTCTAGTGCATGTAGCTGCAGCTCCTCAAGCGCCTCAGTGATTACGTTGAGGTCGGTGGAGTGGAGAGGTCGGGTGGCGGTGGGAGCCATCGCCAACCCTTCCTCCATCGTGACGATGAAGTCCAGGTCCCTGAAACACACGTGCATGCCCGGGACCCAGCTGAGGTTCTGAGTAGCCATCCGAGGCCTAGTGTGGATGTCGAGACACACAAAAGGCCCCTACCTAGTGTGCCAACTGTTGGTGTTTCGAGCAGTCATCAACAAGTAAATTTCTAATATTGTGCGTCTAGCTCGGATGGTGTGCTAAGAGGACACAAGATTTATACTTGTTCGGACAGAATGTCCCTACGTCCAGTTCATTGCTGCTGCTCATGTTACTAGCATTGAAAGTTCATAGTAGGGGTTACAAATGGGCAAGAGAGGGATAGGTCCCAGGTCTCTGATGGAAAGGGTGAACGGGTGCCAAGAGCTCGGTCACTGCTCGGTGGTATGTTCGGGGTTCACTGAGTTGATCAGATTTGAGTCTCCTGTGGTGTGTTGCAATGAGTCTCGATGCCCCCTAATGGGATGCCCTACTTTCCCTTTTATAGGCCAAGGGAAAGTAGGGGTTACAACAGAGGGAAAAGAAAATAATCAGAAGGAGAAGAAGTCCCCCAAGATCATCGGGTCCTTCTTCTCTTCTATGCGGGTCCCGCCGACCCTATAGATGTTAACAGAGATAGCTTCACGTCGTAGCCCTGTCCATCATTGGTGCCATGTGCAGGCATCTTCTACCGGTCATGGCGCTCCACTCCATCCTGACGGACATCGTGGTGAGCTGATGCGCCCATTAGTGTTAGGCAGAACAGCACCGGTACGCCCGACGCTGTTCCGAACATGACCCCCTAGGTATAGCCCATCGTAGGTCACAGGCTACATTGAGGCATGCCAGTCTCTTCCCTGGTGTCAAAGCTTTCACCCAGGCCCATACGGTTGGACTTGGAGTGGTTGGTAGTAGTATGGGTCTCCGTCGGGCGAGGCAGAGCCCGCAGCCTCGGGATCGGGCGAGGTCGAGTCCTTGCCCAGAAGCTGGGTGAAGCGGAGCGTAGACCCAAGGGTCAGGCAAGGCGGAGGGTAGACCCAAGGGTCATGCAAGGCAAATCCCACGACCTCGAGGTTAGGCGAGGCAGAGTCCACCCCCAGGGGCCGGGCAAGGCGAAACCAGCCCTCAGAGGTCATGTCGCACCCGGTTTTCTGAAGAATACCAAGCGCTAACTATATGTGTGCCCAGGATGTCCACACGACACATATAGCGATAAATATGGAGAATATCAAGAACAATGCTTTATTATATATCGAACATAATTACAACAGGACTTACAACTATTACAGAAGCATAGCTAAAACTATTCTTAATCTTCTCTTTGGGACTCCATACTCCATAGGGACGGTTGACTGGGGGAAACAATCACCTGGAAATCATGGACTCCACAAGAAAACTCTTCACTTGATTCACCATCTGGTACCCATACGGGATTTTTGTTGATTGTAAAGCAAGTGTGAGCGCACCATACTCAACAAGTATAACATGAGGGGATGCAAGGCTCAAAAGGCTAGAGACACGACTGAACTACGGTAAGCACTTTTAGTTGGTCATATTTTATTTGTTAAACTTGTGCCGCTAGGTTATGCTTAAGCTCCCAAGGAGAAAGTATATTTAACATCTGATCATATCCCAAACTATCCATAGAACCATCTATCTTGAAGAGGATCCAGGTCGCTTGTCTCCGTGAGCACGGCTGATATATCAGTTTTATACTCTACAGAGTTTGTACACTTTCACCACGAGCCGTGATTGCCCTTTGCCCAAGGTGATCAGCCTCTTGACTCACTTCCAAGATAAGTCGGCAGGGATCACTACAAAGCTTTTCACCGGTCATTCTAATAAGTAGCAGCCGCTAAGGTTTCAGCCGTCTAACCATATGCAGCCCTACTCCAAGAGTGGCACTTATGGTTGTGGCATAGTACACACCCTGGCAAGAAAAGAAACATACCAACTAGTGCCCCCCTCCTACCCTTTCGGTAAGCTGCTGACAAACTAGAACATATCAAGATACAAGGCTAAGACCAGAGCCACGTAGTTCTCTTGGCTGTACGGTAAGTCCTGGGATGCCACTTTAAGATTCAGTCCTTACAGAGTGTAACACCCTAAAATATCATTTGTAAATTAGTAATTAAATTTGAGCATTTATTTGAATTTATATGTATTTCTAACCTAGGCCAAATAATAATTTTTAGTTAAATAAAATTAACTATAAGGTTTAAAAACATGTTTGTTGCATTCATGCCGAAGCATACTATTTTGGTTGAGTGTAGGGCTAGATTGTTTGAGGTTGAATTCAAATTTCATTTGAATTTGATCAATTTTGAAAGCTATAGAAATAGAAAAGGATTTTCTTTTAAAAACTTCCTTCTTTCTCCTATCTAGCCCAACTCCAGAATCGGCCCAACTTCTTTTTCTTTTCCTTCCCACGCTCGGCCTGCTGGCGGCCTAGCTCCGCTCGTAGCCCGCTTCGCGCTGGCCTGCTCCGCGGCCCGCTCCGCGCCCTTCCTCTACACCGCACGCGTGCATAAGACAACGACCTAGCTCAGCGTCGTGGCCCGCTCTAGCTTTCGCCGCATCACGCCCATGCTCCCTCTCTCCCTTCCCCTCACTGCGTTGCTGGCCCCACTCGTCAGCCGCCCGCCTCACCTTCCTCCTTCATCCCAGCAATGCCGTGCGCCACGCATGGCAAGTCACCGCCACCCGCACCAGCAAGGAAGGCTCGCAATCTCATGATTCCACAGCTCCGCGCGCTTCCCTTCCATCTACTGCAGCACCTGTCCAGCCTATAAACCCCAAGCTGCACCCCTCGCTCTCTTCTTTCTCCATTAGTCCGCTTGAGCTCACTCACCGCCGCCCGCAATTCAACACTCCAGTGACTCAATCGTCGTCGCTAACGCCTCCCGGAGCTCCACCGTACTCCCCCGCGTTCATAGGTATCCTTGATTCTTTAATTTGGTAACCCGTCGCTTGGATTCACCCTCACCCGCACCCTTTCTCTCTCTCCCCAGTCACCACCGCCGTCGACCCGTACCCTCGGAGCCCTCTAGGACGCTGTGACCACTTCCTTTGACCTCACGGTGAGCTCCTCAACCTACCCATGCTCTTTGTTCATAACAAAGCATGGTATTCCCGTATGTGTTATGAAGAAACCCATGTTATTAAACTCACCTGGAGGGGAAATGAAAGCAAATTGGATATGCTTAGCTGCTAGTCTCATCATGAGGGGGTAGAATTTCAAGCCAACCTTGTAGTCATAGACTCATCTGGTATTGTTGTTATCTTGGGTATGGATTGGTTAAGGTCCTAGAAGGCAGTTATTAATTGTGGGAATAGTTCTGCGAATCTTACCACTCCATCCAGAGAGAAAGTTGAGTATGTGGCAACATAGTCAGCCACGGAAATCTATCGGGTTAATCAATTGGAGGTCACAACTATAGAGGATATATGTATAGTAAATGAGTATCTAGATGTCTTCCCTAAGGAATTACCAGGTATGCCACCTGAACGAGATATTGAGTTTATAATTGAACTTTTACATGGAGCTGCACCCATAGCTAAGAGACCTTATAGATTGGGAGTGAATGAATCAGCAGAACTTAAGAAACAAATAAGGGAATTGCTAGATAAGGGTTATGTACAACCTAGTTCTTCACCTTGGGGTGCACCAGTATTGTTTGTAGAGAAAAAAGAAGGTACGCAAAGAATGTGCATAGATTACAGATCACTTAATGAGGTCACAATTAAAAACAAGTATCCACTACCTAGAATCGATGACCTGTTTGACCAGTTAAAAGGAGCTTGTGTGTTTTCCAAGGTCGACCTCCGATCTGGATACCATCAGTTGAGAATAAGATGTTCTGACATTCCTAAAACTACTTGTGTGACCCGATATGGACTATATGAGTTCACAGTCATGTCCTTTGGTTTGACAAATGCACCTGCCTACTTCATGTATTTGATGAATAAAGTATTTATGGAGTACCTTGACAAGTTTGTCGTGGTGTTCAATGATGATATATTAGTCTACTCTAAGAATGAGGAAGAACATGAGGGACATTTGAGGTTAGTGTTGCAGAAGCTTAGAGAACATCAACTCTATGATAAGTTTAACAAATGTGAGTTCAAGCTAAAAGAAGTATCTTTCCTTGGTCACATAATCTCTAAAGGAGGAGTAGCAGTAGATCCCAAGAAGGTTAGAGATGTGTTGAGTTGGAATCCACCTCAGGATGTTAGTGAGATTTAGAGTTTCCTTGGTATGGCTGGGTACTATAGGAGGTTCATCGAGGGATTCTCTAAGTTAGCAAAACCCATGACTACTCTATTAGAGAAGAATGCCAAATTTGTATGGTCTAAGCAATGTCTGGATAGTTTTGAGGAGTTGAAGAAGAGACTGACTTCTGCCCCAGTGCTTATCTTACCTGATCTTACCAAAAGCTTCTCTATCTATTGTGATGCCTCATAGTAAGGTCTAGGCTATGTTCTTATGCAAGAGGGTAGAGTTGTTGCCTACGCATCCAGAGAGCTGAGAAAACATGAGTTAAATTATCCAACTTATGATCTGGAGTTAGCAGCCGTGGTACATGCTCTCAAGATTTGGAGGCATTACCTGATTGGTCATAAGTGTGAGATTTATATTGATCATAAGAGTTTGAAGTATATATTCACTCAGTCATATCTGAATTTCAGGCAGCGCAAATGGCTAGAGTTAATCAAGGATTATGATTTGGAGATACACTATCATCCGGGAAAGGCTAACGTTATAGCAGATGCCTTGAGTAGGAGGGGTTATGTGAACGTGGCCTATACAACTCAACTACCTAAAGAGTTGTGTGAGGAGTTCAAGTACCTGAATCTGGGTATTGTGGCTAACACTATGGTGCTAGAGGTGGAACCTACTCTAGAACGAGGGATTCGTAAGGGACAGTTGGATGATGAAAGGATTAAAGATATTGCATAACGTATAGTGATTGGTAAAGCCCCAGGATTCCACATGGATGATCAAGGAACAATGTAGTTTGGGAAAAGGATTTGTGTGCCAGAAGTGTAGTCTATTAGAGAGTATATTTTGAGGGATGCTCATGACTCGGCCTATTCCATACACTCGGGGAGTACTAAAATGTATCTTGATCTTAAAGAGAGATATTGGTGGTATGGACTAAAAAGAGACATAGTTGAAGATGTTGTCATATGTGATACGTGCCAAAGAGTAAAGGCAGAGCATCAGAGGCCAGTAGGGTTACTTCAACCTATGAAGATACCTGAGTGGAAATAGGAAGAAGTTGGAATGGATTTCATAGTGGGATTACCCCATACACAGAGAGGATATGACTCTATCTGGGTAATTGTAGACCATCTAACAAAAGTAGCACATTTCATTACTATCAAGACAACTTATTCTGGTGCAAAGTTGGCAGAGCTATACATGGAGAGGATTGTATGTTTACATGGAGTACCAAAGAAGATTGTTTCATATAGGGCTACACAGTTCACATCCCATTTCTGGCAGAAATTGCATGAGTCCATGGATATGAAGTTGAACATTAGCTCAGCTTATCATCCTCAGACAGATGGGCAAACGGAGAGGACAAATTAGATTTTAGAGGATATGATGAGAGCTTGTGCTCTATAGTATGGAACAAGTTGGGATAAAAGTTTGCCCTATGCCGAATTCTCTTATAATAATAGCTACCAGAAAAGTCTTAAGATGGCACCATTTGAGTCGTTGTATGGTAGAAAGTGCAGGACATCATTGTTTTAGAATCAAATGGGGGAAAGTCAAGTCTTTGGACCAGAAGTTTTGGAACTAGCGGAGTAACAAGTACAAACAATAAGGCAAAACTTGAAGGTTGCACAGTCTTGATAGAAAAGCTATGCTGACACGAGAAGAAGGGATTTGGTGTTTGAGATTGGTGACTTTGTTTATCTCAAAGTTTCACCTATGAGAGGAGTTAAGAGGTTTCATACCAAGGGGAAGTTATCACCCAGGTATGTGGGACCCTTCCAGGTCATCAACATGAGACGAGAAGTTGCTTACCAGTTAAAATTACTAGAACAGCTCGCAGGTGTTCATGATGTCTTCCATGTATCGCAGCTTAAGAAATATTTGAGAGTACCTGAGGAATAATTACCTTTGAAGAACTGGATATCCAAGAGGATCTATCATACAAAGAAAATCTAGTGAGAATCTTGGAAGCAGCGGAGAGAATCACTAGAAGCAGGATAATAAGACTGTGTAAGTTTGACTGGAACAGACACTCTATGGATGAGGCAACCTGGGAAAGAGAAGATGATCTGAAATCTCACTATCTCAATCTTTTTGAACCATCCGAATCTCAGGGACGAGATTCATCTTAAGGGGGTAGGTTTGTAACACCGTAAAATATCATTTGTAAATTAGTAATTAAATTTGAGCATTTATTTGAATTTCTATGTATTTCTAACCTAGGCCAAATAATAATTTTTGGTTAAATAAAATTAACTATAAGGTTTAAAAACATGTTTGTTGCATTCATGCCAAAGCATACTATTTTGATTGAGTGTAGGGCTAGATTGTTTGAGGTTGAATTCAAATTTCATTTGAATTTGATCAATTTTCAAAGCTATAGAAATAGAAAAGGATTTTCTTTTAAAAACTTCCTTCTTTCTCCTATCTAGCCCAACTCCAGAATCGGCCCAACTTCTTTTACTTTTCCTTCCCGCCTCAGCCTGCTGGTGGCCTAGCCGCCCCTCCCTTCTTTTCCTTCCCACATTGACCCACTCCACACGCAGCTCGCTTCGCGCCAGCCTACTCGACGGCCCGCTCCGCGCCCTTCCTCCGCACTGCACGCGCGCGCAAGACAGCGGCCCAGCTCAGCGCCGCGGCCCGCTTTGCCTTTTGCCATGTCATGCCCACGCTCCCTCTCTCCCTTACTCTCACTGTGTCGCTGGCCCCACTCATTAGCCACCCACCTCACCTTCCTCCTTCATCCCAGCGATGGCGCGCGCCACGCACGGCAAGTTGCCGCTGCCCGCACCAACAAGGAAGGCTGGCAATCTTGTGATTCTGCAGCCCCGCGTGGTTCCCTTCCATCTACCACAGCACCCGTCTAGCCTATAAACCCCGAGCCACACCCCTCCCTCTCTCCTTTCTCCGTTCATCCACTTGAGCTCACTCACCGCCGCCCGCAATTCACCGCTCCAGTGCCTCAATCGCCGTCGCCAACGCCTCTCGGAGCTCCGCCGTACTCCCCCGTGTCTGTAGGTATCCTTGATTCTTTAATTTGGTAACCCATCGCTCGGATTCACCCTCACCCGCACCCTTTCTCTCTCTCCAGTCGCTGCCACCATCGACCCGTACCCTCGGAGCTCTCCCGGACGCCGCGACCACTTCCTTCGACCTCGTAGTGACCTCCTCCACCTAGCCGTGCTCTCCGTTCATCGAATAACGCCCTGGAATGCCGTACCAGCGAACTCCAGCCACGCCGGCCATGGCGCCACCACGAGACCATCGCTCCGGCATGTTCCTCGCCCTAGGTTTGCACTCCATTAAATTCGCGTGAGCTTATACGTCATTCCTATGTGCTCAGTTTGACCCGGGATGGTCCGAAGAGCCGTACCGGCGTTCGCCATGGCGCATGGCTCGTCGCTGGCCATGGCGGGCTCACCAGAGGCGCTGTGCAGCCAGCGGAGGGTACCCTGTTCACTCCTCGCCGTTAGATCTTTGATGAACGGCCAGGAATAAAACGTACTGCTTCGGTGTGTAACCGGTCCACCACGGACCGTGGACTCGGTCCATAGCGCGCGCCCACGCACACGTGGTGCACCGCGCCACTCACACGCTGGCACATGGCCATCCAGTCAGCAGCCGCAGTCAACCCGCGGTTAGCCGTGCACATTTTGCAAATTAGCCCCTTGGTTTCTAGAGAATCAACCCACAGTCCAGTTCAGTTCAAATGAATTGTTTTTCAGTCCTGTTTTTATTCGTTTTAGACCCTGTAGTTTTCAGAAATAGTATGCACAGTCCATAATCCATGTAAATTTAGATTTTAATTGTTTTAATTCAAAAATAAGTTTGGTTTATTTATAGAAATGCCATTGAAACCTCATTTTAAGCATAACTTTTGCGTTTTAAGTCTGATTTGAGTGATTCTTTCGCTCACGTGCTCGTAGCAGTATGTAGAATAGATTTATAAGCTTTTTAATCTATGTTTCTATTATTTGGTGTACTGTTCTAATAAAAGTCTATTTGTATGCATATAATGATTGGATAGGATGTTTGATTAGTGAATTAGAACACGTTTAGAGGATGAGCAGTTCGTGGTGACTGAGGATCAACAAGAAGATCAGCAGTACCCCGAAGAGAACTTTAAGGAAGGCAAGTGTAGCAAAGGCCCCTTGTACCTATGAACTTTACAATTCATATTCATGCATGTGTCTAATTTGAAATACCTTAAGGACTTTACGCACATTATTACTTGTACCACATATCCTTGTTACCTAGGGTTTGGGTATGCATTTTGGATAGATGCTGCAGCGCTCAACATAAAATAATTATTAAACATGACTAAAGGCATTATGCAATGTGATAAAATGGAGCTTTTTAGCAACATTTAGGGGGCTAGAGTACGGGGTTGAGTACTCTAGTGTCTCTCCATAAGCACTTAATCCTGAAGCGGCCACCCAGGAGGTTTCGTACAACCCCGAGTGTCATATGGCTCTGACTTTAACCTGTTAACTAGATTGTACTAGCTCATTTGTAGCTTTTCATAAAGGGCAAGAGGGGGGCACTAGTTGGTATGTTTCCTTTCCTGCTAGGGTGTGTGTACCGTGCCGCGACCACGCGTGCCACTCCTAGAGGAGGGCCACATACGGCTAGACGGCTGAAACCTTAGCAGCTACGACTTGTTAGTGCAACTAGCAAATGGTTACATAGTGAAACCCTGCCACACGACCTAGGTAGAGGTGTTGTGGGCTTTGCAAACCCCAGCATTGGGAATCATGGCTCAGTGGGTAAAGTTGTACAATTTCTGCAGAAATATTTGACCTGTTATAATAGCCATGCTCACGGATATGAGTGATCTAGATCCTTCATGATTAGTGGTTACTGTGGATGGTTGGGAATTGATATAAACTTGATTATACATTATTATCACTTGGGATTGGGATTGTTCACTAAAGTAGTGATTCAGGATGCTAAAACTTGAAACTAAAATTGCGAACCGCAGTCAAACCGTGTCTAGCCTTTGAGCCTCATAGATCCCTTTGATATACTTGCTAAGCATGGTGAGCTTACACTTGCTTTACATTCAATGAAAATCCCGGATGGGTAACAGATAACGTGTATGAGGAGTTTTCGAAGGATGTCCAGGACTACTAGAATGATTTTCACTAGTTGGAGTCCCTGTGGCAGATTGGGTCTAGTTATTCCGCTATGTGTGTAATAATGTTGCCAATGAGCAAGAGTATGTAATAACATTATGATGAGATATGTGATGTAATACTTTGGTATTATTACAATTTGTTGTTATATGTGTGTTTGGACATCCTGGGCGCACATATATGAATACTTGATTTTGCTATGCAAAATTGGGTGCGACAAATTGGTATCAGAGCTATAACTGACTGTAGGACGATCAACTTAGTTAGAAATGGACGTTTTTAGGATCACATTACCTTTATTTTGCTACCTTTAATTTGCTATAAAATTTTTGCTTATATTCTGTCCTTTATCTGTTGCAAAAATTATCTTATTCTAATACTCAACCTTTTCAATCTTATAGATGGCCCGCACCAAGCTAACACCCCGCAAGAGGACCATTGTGATGCCCATAAGGAGGACAAGGCTCACGTTTGGAAAGCGCGTTCCTACACATCTAGTGGAAGCTCTGAGGAGCATGGAGGAGGAACCGCCTATGGAGGTGCCCATGGGGGAACCTCTAGAGGACGTGATGGAAGATGAGCCCATGGACGATGAGATGGAAGAGGGGCCCATGTTTGAGAAGCCCATAGAGATAGAAGAATCTAGGGAGGAGCCCATGGAAGAAAATGGATAGGGTGGTCAGGAAGGAGCTGGTTATCCTGATTATGGAGATGACTCTGATAATTCTGATTCTGATGATGGGGATAATGATGGTGATGATGGAGATGGTGGTAATGGTGGAGATGGTAATGGAGATGATGGTGGTGATGCTGACAGAGATAGAGGAGACGGAGGAGACGATGGCAATGATGACCATGATGCACTGTTGGCTCAAGGGTGGACCACGAAGATCCACTATGATCTACAAGGAGATGCCTACTACCACCCCAAGCTTCTCTCACTCGTACGCCGCTACCATACCAAGTGCAATGTTCAGTACAGGATGGAGCATTAGACTGACCCCAACTACATCGTCTTCTAGGAGACAGAAGTGTACATCCATGAAGGGACTCGGGTGTGTTACATCCACCACACCATCACTGCATGGCTCACACATGCAGCCGCCATCCGAGATGCTGCTCAACAGGCATTGGTGGTCAACCGCGACCGCCACTTCGTCTACATTGCATGGGAGGAGGATCGTTATTTTCCCCACCGTCGGAGCGGCCAGTCTACTTGCAACATCACTACACCACTTGGAGAGGCGAACCCTAGGCTTAGGCCTACCTTGATGAGCTTGGCCCAGACCAACACCGACTTGGATCAGGCCTTGGACGAGCTAGATGTCATGGGGAAGGAATACCTGCAGCTTGCCCATGAGAATGCTACATTGAAGCAACATCAAGGAGGTCTTGATGTGGAAGCGCTGGGTGTTCCTGCTCAGTCGCCCCTGAGGAACAGAGGAGAATTTGGAGACCCCAGCACCAGCACCAACATCGATCCATAGGAGGATTTCCTAAAAATATGTAATAAACACACATAGATGTGCAAGAGAGTGTTTAGTTTCTTTTCTTTTCAATGGTTGAACAATTGTTACTTGAGTGGTTGGATGATTGTCATGATGAACAATGTTTGATTTGGATTTTTGTCATGATTGTGATGATTTGTGGGCATGTCCATAGTCATTTACTTTAAGATTAAGGCCTAAGGATGATATGAATAAATAGTTGGGTTTCTTTTTATCTTGCTATCCATTCTATATCATTCTGAGTAGTCCACATTTATCAGTTCATATCTCATGTTCTAGAGGTTCAATGGTCATGAAAATTTTATGAAGATAAGTAGACTTCTACAACTTTCTTTTGGCTCTAGAATCACCTTAATACCTGTCACGAATCGTGAGATACAGCTGTTGTAATTTGATGTTTCTGTGCTGTAAGAATTCTGGAGCAGTACTATTTGTCGTCTGTTTTTGCCTGATTAAACGTCAGAATCTGGGAATGTGTTCTAAATGAAAGTTGTAGATAATTTCATAAGATTTCTGGAAAGGTAAAATTCACAATCATATGATAAACAGAGTGTGAGATATGCTCATTTTACTGCACTGCTGTTTGTCCAACTCGCCAGAAAAGTTCAGAACATTTATCTTCTTATATACCCTATGTATATATATCTCATGTCTTTGATCTTGTGATACCTACTCTCATTAGGCCATTATCACTTAAAGGTTATATCTTTGGACATATGAGACTTATATGATGTATCTACAGATGGTAAACACTAGGAGGAACAACCAAGGAGGCGAGGACTTGCCACCACTACCCCCTATCACTATGGAGCAGCTAATGATGATGCAAACCTAGTTGTTGCAGCAGATGGCTCATGTTATGCAGAATAATGGGAATGGGAATGGGAATGCACCCGCTCAATTAGAGACAAGAGGGGAGAGTTTTTGAAGGGACATCCGCCTATCTTCAAGCATTCCACTGACCCACTCCAAGCTGATGATTGGCTGCGTGCATTTGAGAGGCAACTTGAGATTGCACAGTGTGATGACAAAGAGAAGATTTTGTATGCTTCTGGACAGCTGCAAGGGGCTGCACTTGATTGGTGGGACTCTTTCCGCTTTGACCGTACTGAAGCTAATCCCATCACTTGGCAAGAGTTTCGCAATGCCTTCCGCTCTCATCATGTGCCTGATGGGTTGATGAAGCTGAAGAAGAAGGAATTCTTGGCCTCAAGTAGGGGAGCATGTCTGTTGTAGAGTATCATGACAAGTTCATACAATTGTCATGGTACGCACCTAATGAAGTGGAAGATGATGAGAAGAGGTAGGAGCCGTTCATGGAAGGTCTAAATGATGGTCTCTAGTACCAACTGTTGTCCCATACCTTTGCTAGTTTCCAGCAGCTAGTGGACAAGGCCTTGGTTATAGAAAACAAGCACTGCCAAATGGAGGAAAAGAAGAGAAAGTTCTAGGGGGGACAACGAGTAACTCTTGTGTCCGCACTGCTCCTCAACAAGCTTACCCGCAGCAGTGCTATCAAGGTCAGTCCAGTCTGGTCAATCACAACCAGCAACCACAGCATGCACAGCAGCAGCAGCAGCATAAGGCACCAGCTTAGTGCCAGCAGCAAGTCAACAATGTTCCTATGAGGAATAATGTCCCCAATGCTCCATAGAAGAATGGCGCACCAAAGGCACCAAATGCAGTTAATGATAATAGATGTTTCAATTCTGGAGAACCAGGACATTACTCCAACAGATGCCCCAAGAGGACGGCTAACATGCAGCAGAACTATGTCCGAGGAAAGGTCAACCATGTGACCACTGAAACAGCTCAGGAGGCACCCGATGTGGTGATCGGTATGTTTCCGGTCAACTCAAACTCAGCTATAGTACTTTTCAATTCTGGTGCTTCGTATTCCTTCATAACATATACTTTCATAAAGAAGCATGGTATTCCCGTATGTGTTATGAAGAAACCCATGTTAGTAAACTCACCTGGAGGGGAAATGAAAGCAAATTAGATATGCTTAGCTGCTAGTCTCATCATAAGGGTTAGAATTTCAAGCCAACCTTGTAGTCATAGACTCATCTGGTATTGATGTTATCTTGGGTATGGATTGGTTGAGGTCCCGGAAGGCAGTTATTAATTGTGGGAATAGTTCCGCGAATCTTACCACTCTATCCGGAGAGAAAGTTGAGTATGTGGCAACACAGTCAGACACGAAAATTTGTCGGGTTAATCAATTGGAGGGCACAACTATAGAGGATATATGGATAGTAAACGAGTATCTAGATGTCTTCCCTGAGGAGTTACTAGGTATGCCACCTGCACGAGATATTGAGTTTATAATTGAACTTTTACCTAAAAGTGCACCCATAGCTAACATACCTTATAGAATGGGAGTGAATGAATTAGCAGAACTTAAGAAACAAATAAGGGAATTGCTAGATAAGGGTTATGTCCAACCTAGTTCTTCACCATGGGGTGCACCAGTATTATTTGTAGAGAAGAAAGAAGGTACGCAAAGAATGTGCATAGATTATAGATCAGTTAATGAGGTCATAATTAAGAACAAGTATCCACTACCTAGAATCGATGACCTATTTGACCAGTTGAAAGGAGCTTGTGTGTTTTCCAAGATCGACCTCCGATCTAGATACCATCAGTTGAGAATAAGATGTTCTGATATTCCTAAAACTGCTTTTGTGACCCGATATGGACTATATGAGTTCACAGTCATGTCCTTTGGTTTGACAAATGCACCTGCCTACTTCATGTATTTGATGAACAAAGTATTCATGGAGTACCTTGACAAGATTGTCGTTGTGTTCATTGATGATATATTAGTCTACTCTAAGAATGTGGAAGAACATGAAGGACATTTGAGGTTAGTATTGCAGAAGCTTAGAGAACATCAGCTCTATGCTAAGTTTAGCAAATGTGAGTTCTGGCTAAAAGAAGTATCTTTCCTTGGTCACATAATCTCTAATGGAGGAGTAGTAGTAGATCCCAAGAAGGTTAGAGATGTGTTGAGTTGGAAGCCACCTCAGGATGTTAGTGAGATTCGGAGTTTCCTTGGTATGGCTGGGTACTATAGGAGGTTCATCGAGGGATTCTCTAAGTTAGCAAAACCCATGACTGCTCTGTTAGAGAAGAATGCCAAATTTGTATGGTCTAAGTAATGTCAGGATAGTTTTGAGGAGTTGAAGAAGAGACTGACTTCTGCCCCAGTGCTTATCTTACCTGATTTTACCAAGAGCTTGTCTATCTATTGTGATGCCTCACGGCAAGGTCTAGGCTGCGTTCTTATGCAAGAGGGTAGAGTTGTTGCCTATGCATCTAGACAGCTAAGAAAACATGAGTTAAATTATCCAACTCATGATATGGAGTTAGCAGCCGTAGTACATGCTCTCAAGATTTGGAGGCATTACCTGATTGGTCATAAGTGTGAGATTTATACGGATCATAAGAGTTTGAAGTATATATTCACTCAGTCAGATCTGAATTTGAGGCAGCGCAGATGGCTAGAGTTAATAAAAGATTATGATTTGGAGATACACTATGACCCGGGAAAGGCTAACGTTGTAGCAGATGCCTTGAGTAGGAGGGGTTATGTGAACATGGCCTATACGACTCAACTACCTAAAGAGTTGTGTGAGGAGTTCGAGTACCTGAATCTGGATATTGTGGCTAACACTATGGAGCTAGAGGTGGAACCTACTCTAGAACGAGAGTTAAGTGACAGTTGAATGATGAAAGGATTAAAGATATTGCTAAACGTATAGTGATTGGTAAAGCTCTAGGATTCCACATGGATGATTAAGGAACAGTGTGGTTTGGGAAAAGGATTTGTGTCCCAGAAGTGAAGTCTATTAGAGCGTCTATTTTGAGGGAAGCTCATGACTCGGCCTATTCCATATACCCGGGGAGTACTAAAATGTATCTTGATCTTAAAGAGAGATATTGGTGGTATGGACTAAAAAGAGATGTAGCTGAACATGTGGCCATATGTGATACGTGCCAAAGAGTAAAGGAAGAGCATCAGAGGCCAGTAGGGTTACTTCAACCTATGAAGATACCCGAGTGGAAATGGGAAGAAGTTGGAATGGATTTCATAGTGGGATTACCGTGTACACAGAGGGGATATGACTCTATCTGGGTAACTATAGACCGTCTGACAAAAGTAGCGCATTTCATTCCTGTCAAGACAACTTATTCTGGTGCAAAGTTGGCAGAGCTATACATGGAGAGGATTGTATGTTTTAATGGAGTACCAAAGAAGATTGTTTCAGATAGGGGTACACAGTTCACATCCCATTTTTGGTAGAAATTGCATGAGTCCATGGATATGAAGTTGAACTTTAGCTCAGCTTATCATCCTCAGACAGATGGGTAGACAGAGAGGACAAATTAGATTTTAGAGGATATGCTGAGAGCTTGTGCTCTACAGTACGGAACAAGTTGGGATAAAAGTTTGCCCTATGCCGAATTCTCTTATAATAATAGCTACCAGAAAAGTCTTAAGATGGCACCGTTTGAGGCGTTGTATGGTAGAAAGTGCAGGACACCATTGTTTTGGAATCAAACAGGGGAAAGTCAAGTCTTTGGACTAGAAATTTTCGAATTGGTGGAGAAACAAGTACAAACAATAAGGCAGAATTGAAGGTTGCACAGTCTCGGTAGAAAAGCTATGCTAACACGAGAAGAAGGGATTTGGTGTTTGAGATTGGTGACTTTGTTTATTTCAAAGTTTCACCTATGAGAGGAGTTAAGAGGTTTCATACCATGGGGAAGTTGTCACCCAGGTATGTGGGACCCTTCCAGATCATCAACGGGAGAGGAGAAGTTGCTTACCAGCTGGAATTACCAGAACAGCTCTCTGGTGTCCATGATGTCTTCCATGTATCGCAGCTTAAGAAATGTTTGAGAGTACGTGAGGAACAATTACCTTTGGAAGAACTAGATATCCAAGAGGATCTATCATACAAAGAATATCGAGTGAGAATCTTGGATGAGGCAACCTAGGAAACAGAAGATGATCGGAAATCTAACTATCCCAATCTTTTTGAACCATCTGAATCTCGGGGACGAGATTCATCTTAAGGGGGGTACGTTTGTAACACCCTAAAATATCATTTGTAAATTAGTAATTAAATTTGAGCATTTATTTGAATTTCTATGTATTTCTAACCTAGGACAAATAATAATTTTTGGTTTAATAAAATTAACTATAAGGTTTAAAAACATGTTTGTTGCATTCATGCTGAAGCATACTATTTTGATTGAGTGTAGGGCTAGATTGTTTGAGGTTGAATTCAAATTTCATTTGAATTTGATCAATTTTCAAAGCTATAGAAATAGAAAAGGATTTTCTTTTTAAAAACTTCCTTCTTTCTCCTATCTAGCCCAACTCCAGAATTGCCCCAACTTCTTTTTCTTTTCCTTCCCACACTCGGCCTGCTGGCGGCCCAGCCGCCCCTCCCTGCTTTTCCTTCCTGCATCGGCCCGCTCCGCACGCAGTGTAACAGAACCGTCCAAATTATAAGAGCACAAGTACAAAAACGATCGCCGAAACGATCAAATTCTTGCACTTGATCCCATATAATTCCGGTAGTCCATTGAAATCACGAAGCATTTCAAACCAAGTTGCATACAACCAAGATTGTACATGATTCAACATAACACATCACACATTACAACATTTCACAAACAGTTCGCAGATAAATTACAACACTTTGGAGTCATAGTTATTACAAACCAAGTCTTGCAAAGTAGCGGAAGCAAATAGGTTAACTCTTACACACGAGTTCAAATACAAGTACCAACTCGCCGATCACATCCCACAAAAGCATTCGGATAAGATAAACAGAGATCATGCCCGTGATCTAGTCTTCGTCACCCGTAGGGTGGAGACAGTACTTACAGAAGCATTGATAAAGAAGGTCATCTGCAACAAGAGGGAATAAACCCTGAGTACGACAATGTACTCAGCTAGACTTACCCATCGGAAACCAAAAATAAATGACACCAAGGATCATGTATAGCTTAATTTAGTGGACCTGGCTGATACTTTCTTTTTGCGGAAAAGCATAAGTAATAATGGTCAACTTTTAACCTGAGCTAGCAGTGACTTTTAGCCATTAACCTGTCATCCATATTAGCACCTGTACTAAGCAATCACTTGATTAAGATGTAAACATTATTAACCATAGCAGGTATAAACTATGGCAACATTATCATCATCATCCATTTAACCATATCGTTAAATTAAGTGAATCTATGTTGTCGTTGCTCAGTCAAGTTCTCACTATCCGGGAGAGACGGCGACTAGAATCGATTCCTATCCAGCTGGAGGGGTATTCCTAACACAAACCTTGCTTCCCCCGTTGGGGTCGCAATTAAGTCACCTTTGGTACAACTCAGGAGTCACGGGTCCAGACAGCGCCGCATTCTCAAGGGCGACACTCTGCCAGGAAGTGCAGGAATTTTAATCACCTGACTCCTTGGACTCACGCCAATGTCCCCAAGCACATCCTTACTGCCTCCAGAATGCGCACTATAACCCTCCAGTTCCCGACCTGAGTCTAGCTACTAGGCTTTGTGGTCAGAACGACTTATCTGGCTAGCTAAGTGTTAGGCTGTGTTCAACATGACATGAGGACGTACAACATATCTGTCCTTAAACGACACAGACGGAGTCACTATGTCCAACCCTGCACAAGACTCCGCCCGGTCTCAATTCATTATTAACATAGTTCTTTTCCACGATAGCAAATATAGCCAACCATGACCCACCTCATCCTAAAGCTCGTAGGTGACAGGAAAATACCCGACTTCTACCGCACTAAGCATGGCTAAGCATTTAACCCATTCCTGAACTTATATAGGATTCAAGTGCGATATCTGGACAAGGATAGATACATAATGCATCAAGTGTTTTCACACAACTCCTACAACTTAATGCATCAAACATGTAAAATGACTCAAATGATATTTATAAAATAGGGGATTAGCATGCACCGGGGCTTGCCTTTCAGGAAAGAGGATGGGCGGTGATCAGGGCACTCAGGCAACTCCTCCTCGGCGGCTGCTTCGTCGGTTGCCTGAACCTCGGGCTCCTCCGGCTGCTCCTCCTCCTGGCTCGCTCCCATGAACTCCAAAAGTGTCACTCCCTCTGGCACACCTATTGCATGTATGCGCAAGATAAATATCATGGATGCACATGAACAAAGTTAGGGATGCTCGGGGAATGCACATGCTTAGTGCAATACACATATTCCAACTTAAGCTCTATTCAAATCACTTTAACTTACCAAGTTTAGACAACCTAATATACAATTGCTCATCTTCAGTTTAGGACCTAGCACCTGCACCTAAGCATTTTCTCAAGTTAGCCTAGCACCTAAACAATCAATAAGAACAATGCTGCAAAGCATTCACACAAGCATTCATATTTCAGCAAAACTGGGACTATACAGCAGCAAAGTAAACTGACCATAACTGGAGATTTACAAATCCAAATGACATGGAACAAGAGAATTTGGAAAGCTTATGAAATTGCCTAAAATTCATTTTCATACCTCAAGGCATGATTCCAACTTTTACTAGGTCGAAATCACTTAACAACAGAAATCTGTCTTCACAAGACAGAGAGCAACCAAAACTGGACTCAAACTGAGAACATCCATATCTCCTAAACTACTTGGCCAAATACCACCAAATGTTAACACAAGGTAGTTTAGTAAGTTAACTACAACTTTGGTATTCACATAATTCCCAGCAAACACCATTATCAAAGCCTAATTCACCAAGTGCTAGAAACTATCCAGAATTATAAAAATGCTAAAATTAAATATTTACTTATATGCCAAACATGATTTTTGACCAAACCAAGTGCATCACAAGTTCACACATGATATAAGATCACCAGAAAGTAAGGTGTTAACCACCAATTCATTTCGTTTAATGCATTTCTTAATTTATTTAGTTATTTAAGTGGAATAATGAACATATATGAAAACTGCACAGTTTAATCTATAAAAATTACAGTTCATACTACATGCTCCAAGTAGGCTACTGTAAAACTTTCACCTAAAGTTACCAATAGAAACTTCCTACACAAAAATAACAAGGCAGCAAGGCTGGTTTTGGCCTAAATTAGAAACCCTATTGAAAAGTGTCAAACAATAGAAGAAATGTTTTTCGTAGCATCCTTAAGGTACCATGACAACCTCCAATAAATTTCATGAGCATTGGATTCATAGATTAATTATTAAAATTCACACAAGGATCACATAATTATAAAAGGGAAATTCATAACTCAAAAACTATTCATGCACTGACTCTCAAATTTTTACCAGAGCTTCTGCTCATCAAGAACAGCTAACCATACAAATTTCATAATTTTTGGAGCACCGGAACTATAGATATGAGTTAAACAAGTTTGCATTCGTTTAAAGACACATTTTAAGTTGCAATTTAATTCTTCCAGAAACTTTACTACAATTGGTCTTGTTATATTTTTC
Organism: Miscanthus lutarioriparius; assembly: GCA_904845875.1. NCBI lineage: Eukaryota > Viridiplantae > Streptophyta > Magnoliopsida > Poales > Poaceae > Miscanthus > Miscanthus lutarioriparius. The sequence goes on from CAJGYO010000016.1 coordinate 38,999,651, forward strand.
CTAAATACTAAACTTCACCAAGATCCTAAAAAAATTAGAACCACCCAATTTGGATTCACCAAACTAGAGATATGAATTTTACAAAATAGCACTCAAAATCTAGATTTAAATCACCTAAACCCTAATTCAAGCCACTGACAGGCGGGACCAAGGGAGTCAACAGACCCCACCGGACAGAGACAGCAGAGCAGGGGACGCCGTTGACTGCGAGGAATCTCATCGACAGTGAGGTCGCCGGCGACGAGGAGGGTACCACCGTGTCCACCTCGACCTCCCGCATCGAGTGACCTCCTAAACCCTTGCTCTAGATGCCTGGCTAAGGCGCGCATAGGCTTCCTAGGACCATGGGGGACCTCCCTACGCTACCGCTACTGGCTGCGGTGAAGTGGTCGAGTGTGGCCGCGTGAGGTCACCGGCGGCGGCCATGGCGTGGCCATGTTCCGGCTCGGCCGGACCATCATTGTCAGTAGCGTCTTCACCTGAGCATCTACATGTGATGGAGAAGACGAGGCAAGAGCTAGGGAAGGAGGAGTGGTGCAGTGATGTGCTGGCCACGGCAGACCGCGAGCACTGTGGTGCTCCGGTGAGATTTAGTTGGGGCGGAGTCGGCAATGTCGCTCACCTAGGGCTCGGCTGGCTCAGCGAGAATGTCAACGAAGTTCGTGAGGTGCTAGTGGAGCTGTGGGTGGGATGGTGTTGCCTATGGTGCCGTGGTGAGCTCGCGCGAGCTCGGCGAAGCAAATGGAGACGGCGGTGGCTTTCTCAGCGGCTCTGCCGCGTGCGGGCGGAGCAAATCAAGCAGGGGCGTAGCCGGGGTGAGCGCGGCATACACCTGAGGCCCAACAGCGAGCGTCCAGGTCAGATGGAGACCAGCACGTGGCGTCCATGCGTTGAGCACGCCCTAACGTCGGTCGGCTCAGGTGAATCTGAATTTTTTAGATTTGAACTCCATTAGGGGGACTGATAGGGCGAGTTCATCATTCATTATCTCCTAATCCATGATGATCCAGGTTAAGGTGTAGTTAACAAAGTTGTAGTACCAAGTGAGATCTTCAACTTTTCCAATTGGAGCTCAAGCTGGTTTGGCTTGGTTTGGGAGCTACAGTGCTGACAAGTCGAGTACATGAAACTGTTTTTCAGAGTTAACACTTAGAAAAATTGTCTCTGAAATCAGGGGTAAATTTCGTGTTGTGATCCAATTTGAGCATGTTCAGCACATTTTCATAGCTTGTCACCTTTATAACTTTTGTTCCTTATAAAATTATCTACAACTTTGCATTGTCATGCAAAGCTTCTAAGTAACACTGTTTAAAAGGTCAAACAAATTGGTTCTAGGGTTTCCAATTTGGTCAAACCTCACTTAGGGGCATAATTAGTCAATTTAGTTAACATGAACAGTGCTCCACTATGTACCCTAAGTGTAGTTAAGGTGTTTTAGGGGATAATTAATGACACCACACATTCATCACACCAAAATCAAGCATCGCATGCATTGAAACAAGGAAAAACAAGTGAATTGCTACTTTTGTTTCAAAGCCATGTTGCATATGTTTCATGAGTTTGTTGCATAGTACTAACTAACCATGTTTCACTAAAGTATGTGACATGTTTCAAGAGTGAGTTGCACATGTTGCACTTGATTGTTGCACACTATCTATTTCATAAAACAAACACACATGGAATATAAACATATGTTACAATGTTTCAAAAGCATGTTCCAAACAATCTAAGCTCATGAATGGATGAATGATGCTCATGTTTATGAAATGCAAGTGCAAATGTGGAAGCCAAACACCTGGGGTGTTACAGCCCTTCCCCCTTATAAAAATCTCATCCCGAGATTTGATAAGCGTACCATTGTTGATATAATTCCTTATAACCTTCCCTCAAATAATCTTCTCTTTCCCAAGTTGCATCGCGTTCACTACCCTGATTGCTCCACATGACCTTGTAAAACTTGACCACCCGACTCTGAGTCACTCGCTCTCGAGTGTCAATTACTCGGACCAGTTTTTCTTCAAAAGTCAAATCAGATTCTAACTTGATATCCCCCAGTGGAACTCTCTCTTCAGGGACGCGAAGACATTTCTTCAACTGTGATACGTGAAAGACGTTGAAGATAGCACTCATCTCAAGAGGTAATTGGATCTTGTATGCTACCTTACCACTCTTTCCTATGATTGGAAACAGACCAACATATCTCGGTGCAAGCTTTCGCTTCACACCAAAGCGTTGGACACTCTTCATGGGTGAGACTTTCAGATAAATGAAGTCTCCAACTTCGAACTCGATAGGTTTTCTATGGCGATCAACATAACTTTTCTGCCTAGCTTGAGCTGCGGCCATATGGGTTTGGATAGTATGGACTTCTTCTTCGACTTCTTTAACAAAATCAATACCATAATATCTCCTTTCACCAGCTTCAACCCAATTCAACGGGGTTCTACACTTTCAGCCATACAAAGCTTCAAACGGTGCCATCTTGATACTCTCTTGATAACTATTATTATAAGAGAATTCAGCTAGGGGCAACCACTTTTCCCATGAACCCTTAGATGAGGTGACACATGCTCTCAACATATCTTCTAAGATTTGGTTTACTTGCTCAATTTGCCTAGAGGTTTGCGGATGATAGGCAGAGCTTATTACTAACTTAGTTCCCAATAACCCGTGCAAGTGCTCCCAAAAGTGAGCAGTGAACTGTGGCCCTCTATCAGAGACAATAGTGCGAGGTACCCCTTGAAGTTGGACTATCTGATTGAAGTACAACTCAGCATAGTCAGTTGGATGGAAATCTGCGTGAACAGGAATGAAGTGTGCAGACTTGGTCAGACAGTCTACAATCACCCAAATGGAGTTAAAATTCCTTTGAGTAGTAGGGAGTCCAACAATAAAATCCATACTTATCTCCTCCCATTTCCAACCTAGAATAGAGAGTGGCTGAAGCAATCCAGCTTTCATGTGCACAACTTTGACTCGACAGCAAGTGTCACACCTAGCCACATAAGCGGCTATCTCTTTCTTCATCTTGGTCCACCAAAAACTAGGCTTCAAATCATGATATATTTTGCTACTACTAGGATGAATAGATAATTTAGAGGAATGTGCTTCAGATATGATTTGATTTCTAAGCTCTCTATCCTTTGGGACCACTAACCTATCCTTGAACCATAACACGTCATTCTCATCTACCCAAAAAAGCTTGGTTTCTTGCTCTTTCATCTTGCGCTTGATGTGGAACGCACCTGGATCTATCTTCTATAGCTCAATAATTTGACTCTGTAGAGTACAACTGACAGTGATATTGTGAAGGACTGTAGGATGTAGGAGATGTGACAAATGGAAGTCACTTTCAATCAAAGAGTGGCAATGAGATTTCCTACTTAAGGCATCTGCAACGACGTTTTGCCTTGCCTGGATGATAGTGCACTTGGAGGTTATAATCCTTGATCAACTCGAGCCATCTTCTCTAATGCATATTCAACTCAGGTTGAGTGAAGATGTACTTAAGACTTTTATGATCAGTGTAGATGTGGCACACATTGCCAAGCAAGTAATGTCTCCAGACCTTCAAAGCATGAACAACTGTAGCGAGTTCTAAGTCATGCGTAAGATAATTCACCTCATGCTTCCAAAGTTGGCGAGAGGTATAAGCAATGACTCAGCCTTCCTGCATAAGAACACCTCCTAAACTTGTGCCTAATGCATCACAAAACACATCAAAAGGTTTCTCGATGTCCGGTTGCGCCAAAACTGGAGCCGAAGTTAGAAGGGTTCGCAGGGTGTGAAAAGACGCATCACACTCGGGAGTCCAGACAAACCTCATTTCTTTTTGCAGCAACCGAGTCATAGGCTTGGCTATTTTAGAGAAATCTAGGATGAAGCGACGATAATAGCCAGCCAACTCTAGAAAACTCCAAACCTCATGCACCGAGATTGGAGCCTTCCAGTCCAACACTTCTTGCACCTTGGTGGGATCCACCATAATTCCACCATCGGACAACACATGCCCGAGAAAAGGTACCTCACGAAGCCAGAATTCACACTTGCGGAACGTTGCATAAAGCTTGTGTTCACGCAATCTAGTGAGAACCACTCGCAAATGTTCAGCATGATCTTCTTCATTCTCAGAATAGACCAAGATATCATCTATAAATACCACCACAAATTTGTCCAACTCGGGCATAAACACCATATTCATCAAATATGTGAAGTGTGTGGGGGCATTGGTCAATCCAAAAGACATAACAAGATACTCATAAAGACCGTATCTTGTAGAGAATGTAGTTTTTGGAATATCCTCAAGCCAGATTTTGATTTGATGATAACCAGATCTCAAATCAATCTTGGAAAAGACTTTTGCTTTAGACAACTGATCAAATAAGATATCTATGTGTGGCAGAGGGTACTTATTCTTGATTGTGACTGCATTCAAAGGCCTATAATCTACACACATGCGTAGTGAGTGATCCTTCTTCACAAAGATAGCCAGACACCCCCATGGAGACGAACTAGGACGGATAAGGCCTTTCTTTAGAAGTTCATTCAACTGGGTCTTAAGTTCGGCTAGTTCATTGGGAGACATTCTATAAGGTCTTCTAGATATGGGTGCCATACCAGGTAGCAACTCTATCTTAAACTCCACATCCCGATCCGGGGGCAATCCTGGCAATTCATCGGGAAAAACATCCGAAAAATCACACACTACAGGGATATCTGCAATAGCCTTTGCTTGCACTGCATTTGCCGCACAAGAGAGATTGATGTCCTTGGGTAGTTGCACTAGAAAACATTCCTGATTACTAGGATCTCTGAGTATGACTACTCTAGTCGATGTATCAATAAGCACCCCATGACTGCTCATCCATTTCATTCCCAAGATCACATCGATACCCAGCCCCGTTAAAACTACCAGATCAACCTGATAACTTCGTCCCTCTATCTCAAGTTGCACGCCCCAGACTACTAGCTTTGTTGGGATATTACCATTGGCAGCCCTAATACAATAACCCCCACCCTCGATAGTGTATGGTTTCTGCTTTAACTTGGATGTAAATGCGGGGCTCATAAAAGAATGTGAAGCACCCGAATCAAATAGTACAACTACAGGGTTTTGATCAACTAGAAACTTACGAGCAGTGACTACCTCTCCTGAAGGAATATTAGCAATACAAGTGTAGTTCACCTGCCCCTGATGGCCACCTTAGTTGTTATTCTTCTTAGGATAAGGACACTTCCTTGCCCAGTGACCCGGCGTGTTGTAGCTCCAGCATGGCATGTTGCTTGGAGGAACATTGGAGCTGCCTTGACTAGTAGTGCCCTTTGGAAGAGCAACTGTAAAAGCCTTGTGAAATCTAGTCTTACCTAGATTCTTCTTCTGCGGTGGGCGTAACTTAGCATCTGATGCCAGAGGACGGAATGGAGCCTTAGATGTGACTGGAACTTTGGACTGTGAGGCACCTACCTCATAGGCTCTCTTGCGATTCTTTGAAGCAGCATAAATAGCATTGTTGTTCTCTTGAGTTAAAGCATCACTAACAAACTCATTAAAAGTAGCACACTTACAATTTCCCATAGTCTTCATCAACTTGGAGCTAAGTCCCCGCTTGAAACTAGCGATCTTCTTTGCATCAGTGTCAACAAACTCAGTAGCATACCTTGCAAGGTTATTGAAGGCCTGTAGGTATTCATTCAAGCTCTTGTTCCCCTATGTTAGCTTCATGAACTCAGTGTGCTTGATTGCCATGAGACCAGGAGGAATATAATTTCCCTTGAAAGCAGACTTGAACTGATCCCAAGTGATTTGGGCATCAACGGGTATAGTGGACCGATGATGACTCCACCAAATACCAGCTGGCCCATGCAATTGGTGAGATGCATACTCAGTCTTCAGCACCTCTGTCAAGCGAAGTACATGGGATTTCTGCTCAAGAGTGTTCAGCCATCCATCAGCTTGGAGGGGCTCCTCAGCCTCCTTGAAGATCGGTGGTTTAGTGTCAAGGAAATCTTTGAAGTCACTATACTGATTTGGTTTAGGTCCTTAGCGTGCACCACGGCCATCACGATTTGAAATCATGCGGAGAGCATTTGCCATAGTGTGCTGTCCTTCAACAACCATTGCCATCAATTCCGCTGGTGTGGGTGGTGGTGGCGGTGGGAGATCATCATCATCACCAGTTGTACCAGTGGAACGAGTGCGAGGCATCTGCAACAATGCCCAACCAGCAATTATTGGTGATGTTAGCACATTGGAGAGGAACAATGTAATTACACCAAACTGAATTTATTAGAGAGAATGTAAAATTCATGCAATGAAATAGAGGCAATAATTCATTCTCCAATCACCACATCATCAATTAGATTACTAGCGCCATTCGCAGTGCATTCCAACATGACAAGTTTTAAAATTCACCAACTAAGATAAGCATCCTGAAGGGAGCGGATTAAGGTACATTACATGCCAAGTTCGAATTAAAAGGTACATCCAACATCAACCACAATACTTAGTCCATTACACAAATGGCTACAAAAGCTTAAACTAGTGAGACTTGCTAGCTAACTACTCATCGAAGTGGTCACTGTCCACATTGGAGACGCCCTGGACTTCTTTAGGATCTTCCTCTTCCTCTTCATTTGCAGGTTCAGCTGCATTGACATTCATCTGCAAGTCCTCTTCTTCTTCATTGGCCTCAATCACTTGAGGTCCACCCACATTAGGATACCTTGGAATGGGCTGAGGAATAGGAAATAGGCGGTTGTTCAGGCGATGGTACTCAACCTAAAGCTCCTCTAGCTGCTCTTGGAGTGCATTCTCCCTGTGAAAAGCATTGTGGTTAGCCATGATCCATCCCTGACGCCAAATCTTAGTTGCCTCACGAGCATCATCCCACTCCTGAGTCAACTGCACTATCTGTGCCTGAAGCACCTCCTTCTCGTGGGCTAGCTGCATCATCTGATCATGCTTGTGGTCCCTCTAACGAACAGCCCACACGAACTGCTACCTGCGAGTGTTCAAAGCATCCATCAACTAACCCACTTCATGCTGAGCTTCTTGCAACTTCTTGTCATTCTTGCGAGCACGCTTCTTGGCCTTGCGTTGAGCATCTGAAGCCTCTCTAAGTGCTGCCATGATAGTAGAATTGCTCTCATCTCTCGACTGATAGATCTTCGGAATTGCCATCATTGCACTCATGGCTGCACTAGAGCTTTCTACACGCTCCCCATGGCCCCTATTCAAAGCACTTCCCTGAGTCTGACTCCATTGAGCTCTCTCATGGTGAACTTGAGGGAATACAGCAGCAGGTCCACCTCCCAACTCATCTCCATGCTTCTGACAGATGTCAATCAATGCGGTCAGAGCAGCACACTGTGCACCTTCCCATGTGCTTTGCCCATCGGACTCAATAACCCAACCACACCATACTGTCCTTCCTTCGTGCCTAGGTATCTCCATGTCCACATAGTACCACTGCACGGTACCTGCGGGCTCAACTTCTCGCCAGTAGTAGTGAGGTGGCTCCGTGTACCCCACTGAATTCAACACCCTCCACAGGATAGTGGGAGTGCCAAAGTGGTTCAGAAAGTTCCTGCTGCCAGCAAGGAACGCAGGTTCGGCCATCTGCATCACAATTTGATGATTGACAAGAGAGACTATCTTTCAAGGTAAGCGTAAATATCAGGATAAGCAATTTATAAGGGAGGGAGTAATGCAATATGAATGACATGAGTGAATATGATGCATGCACTTTCCATACATCCTCTCACCCTAGTAGAATTTGAAAATTCTAACGGCTAGGCAGTGGCATACATACGCTCTCCCATATAGGCGAAACTAATCGATCTACACATTGTGTTGTTAGTGTACCTATAGAAGATTCATTTCAGCCCATAAGCCCCAAAACAAAACAATCAATGAAAGCAGTAAAGCTACGACACACTCCGCATGTACATCCCCAGACATACATACGAAGCCATCCAACTACCCGACAGGTATACCCCAATTAAGTACTTTCATATCTACATGTTTGCTCACATGTAAATAATCCAGTAACCACCGCGACCACTCCCCTAGACTGCCGGTTGGACGATCATGCACTCATGAGCTCACACTTACCTTGGCATAGAGGCAATTGATCCATACATTACCATTCAAGCGAATGGCACCCATGCAATAGCACGCCGCATGGACGACGAAATAGAAACAATCAATTTCCCCCAAGTTAGTAATTATATAAGCCACCTAAAAGTCCTTATGTGGGCTACAAGGGATGTGATCACCGGCACACTATAAATATAAAATTTTAGATTTTGGAACACCTATATATAACTATAAGTTGGAAAATAGTTTTCGCAACAAAAGCTTTTGTTTTTAAATACCCGTATGACATGTTTAGTGTTGAATCTTGCTCCGATACTAGCTGTAACAGTACCGTCCAAATTATAAGAGCACAAGTACAAAAACGATTGCTGAAACGATCAAAATCTCACACTTGAGCCCATATAATTCCGGTAGTCCATCGAAATCATGAAGGATTTCAAACCAACTTGCATACAACCAAGGTCGTACATGATTCAATATAACACATCACACGTTACAACATTTCACAAACAGTTCGCAGATAGATTACAACACTTGAAAGTCATAGTTATTACAAACCAAGTCTTGCAAAGTAGCGGAAGCAAATAGTTTAACTCTTACACACAAGTTCAAATACAAGTACCAACTCGCCGATCACATCCCACAAAAGCATTCAGATAAGATCAACAGAGATCAGGCCTGTGATCTAGTCTTCATCACCCGTAGGGTGGAGACAGTACTTATAGAAGCCCTGATAAAGAAGGTCATCTGCAACAAGAGGGAATATACCCTGAGTACGAGAATGTACTCAGCTAGACTGACCCATCGGAAACCAAAAATAAATGACACCAAGGATCATGTATAGCTTAATTTTGTGGATCTGACTGACACTTTCTTTTTGCGGAAAAGCATAAGTAATAATGGTCAACTTTTAACCTGAGCTAGCAGTGACTTTTAGCCATTAACCTATCATCCATACTAGCACCTGTACTAAGCAATCACTTGATTAAGATGCAAACATTATTAACCATAGTAGGTATAAACTGTGGCAACATTATCATCATCATCCATTTAACCATATTGTTAAATTAAGTGAATCTACATTACCGCTGCTCAGTCAAGTTCTCACTATCCGAGAGAGACGGCGACTGGAATCGATTCCTATCCAGCTGGAGGGGTATTCCTAACACAAACCTTGCTTCCTCCGTCGGGGTCGCAATCAAGTCACCTTTGTTGCAACTCCGGAGTTGTGGGTCCGAACAGCGCCGCATTCTCAAGGGCGACACTCTGCCAGGAAGTGCAGGAATTTTAAGCACCTGACCCTTTGGACTTACGCCAATGTCCCCAAGCACGTCCTTACGGCCTCCAGAATGTGCATTATAACCCTCCGGTTCCCGACCTGAGTCGAGCTACTAGGCTTCATGGTCAGAATGACTTATCCGACCAGCTCAATGTTAGGCTACGTTCAACATGACATTAGGACATACAGCGTATCGGTCCTTAAACAAAACAGACGGAGTCACTATTTCCAACCCGACACAAGACTCCGCCCGGTCTCAATTCATTATTAACATGGTTCTTTTCCATGATAGCAAATATAGCCAACCGTGACCCACCTCATCCTAAAGCTCGTAGGTGATAGGAAATCACCCGACTTCTACCGCACTAAGCATGGCTAAGCATTTAACCCGTTCCTGAACTTAAATAGGATTCAAGTGTGATATCTGAACAAGGATAGATATATAATGCATCAAGTGTTTTCACACAACTCCTACAACTTAATGCATCAAACATGTAAAATTGACTCAAATGATATTTATAAAACAGGGGATTAGCATGCACCGGGGCTTGCCTTTCAGGAAAGAGGATGGGCGGTGATCAGGGCACTCGAGCAACTCCTCCTCGGTGGCTGCTTCATCGGTTGCCTGAACCTCAGGCTCCTCCGGCTGCTCCTCCTCCTGGCTCACTCCCTCGAACTCCAGAAGTGTCACTCCCTCCGGCACACCTATTGCATGTATGCGCAAGATAAATATCATGGATGCACATGAACGAAGTTAGGGATGCTCGGGGAATGCACATGCTTACTGTAGTACACATATTCCAACTTAAGCTCTATTCAAATCACTTTAACTTACCAAGTTTAGAAAACCTAATATACAATTGCTCATCTTTAGTTAAGGACCTAGCGCCTGCACCTAAGCATTTTCTCAAGTTAGCCTAGCACCTAAACAATCAACAAGACCAATGCTACAAAGCATTCATATTTCAACAAAACTGGGACTATACAGCAGCATAGTAAACTGACCATAACTGGAGATTTACAAATCCAAATGACATGCAACAAGACAATTTGGAAGGTTTATAAATTTGCCTAAAATTCATTTTCAGACCTCAAGGCATGATTCCAACTTTTACTAGGTCGAAATCACTTAACAACAGAAATCTGTCTTCACAAGACAGAGAGCAGCCAAAACTGGACTCAAACTGAGAACAGCCATATCTCCTAAACTACTTGGCCAAATGCCACCAAATGTTAACACAAGCTAGTTTAGTAAGTTAACTACAACTTTGGTATTCACATGATTCCCAGCAAACACCATTATCAAAGCCTAATTCACCAAGTGCTAGAAACTATCCAGAATTATAAAAATGCTAAAATTAAATATTTACTTATGTGCCAAACATGATTTCTGACCAAACCAAGTGCGTCACAAGTTCACACATGATATAAGATCACCAGAAAGTAAGGTGTTAACCACCAATTCATTTCGTTTAATGCATTTCTTAATTAATTTAGTTATTTAAGTGGAATAATGAACATATATGAAAACTGCATAGTTTAATCTACAAAAATTACAGTTCATACTTCATGCTCCATGTAGGCTACTGTAAAAATTTCACCCAAAGTTACCAATAGAAACATCCTACACAAAAATAACAAGGCAGCAAGGCTGATTTTGGCCTAAATTAGAAACCCTATTGAAAAGTGTCAAACAAAAGAAGCAATATTTTTCTTAGCATCCTTAAGGTACTAGGACAACCTCCAATAAATTTCATGATCTTTGGATTCATAGATTAATTATTAAAATTCACACAAGGATCACCTAATTATAAAAGGGAAATTCATAACTCAAAAACAATTCATGCACTGACTCTCAAATTTTTACCAGAGCTTCTGCTCATCAAGAACAGCTAACCATACAAATTTCATAATTTTTGGAGCACCGAAACTATAGATATGAGTGAAACAAGTTTGCATTCGTTTAAAAACACATTTTAAGTTGCAATTTAAGTCTTCCAGAAAATTTACTACAAGTGTTCATGTTATATTTTTCCTAAATACTAAACTTCACCAAGATCCTAAAAAAATTGGAACCACCCAATTTGGATTCACTAAACTAGAGATATGAATTTTACAAAACAGCACTCAAAATCTGGATTTAAATCACCTAAACCCTAATTCAAGCCACTAACAGGCGGGACCCAGGGAGTCAACAGACCCCCCCGGACATAGACAGTAGAGCAGGGGACGCCGTTGACTATGAGGAATCTCGACGACGGTGTGGTCACCGGCGATGAGGAGGGTGCCACCGTGTCTGCCTCGACGTCCCGCATTGAGTGACCTCCTAAACCTAAACTCTACCGGCCTCTAGGTGCGTCGGCGATGGTGCACGGCAGCGCTTCGAGGAACCCCGGCTCTAGATGCCTGGCTAAGGTGCGCATAGGCTTCCTAGGACCATAGAGGACCTCCCTACGCTACCACTACCGGCTATGGTGAAGTGGTCGAGTGTGGCCGCATGAGGTCACCGGCGGCGACCATGGCACGGCGGTGCGCGACTTTGTTCCAGCTCGGCCGGACCGTCATTGTCGGTAGCGTCTTCACTTGAGCATCTACACATGATGGGGTGTTACACGCAGCCCGCTTCACGACGGCCTGCTCGGCGGCCCGCTCTGCGCCCTTCCTTCGCACCGCACGCGCACGCAAGACAGCGGCCCAGCTCGGCGCCGCAACCCGCTTCGGCTTTCGCCGCGTCACGCCCACGCCACCTCTCTCCCTTCCTCTCACTACATCGCTGGACCCACTCGTCAGCCGCCCACCTCACCTTCCTCCTTCATCCTAGCGATGGCGCGCGCCACGCACGGCAAGTCGCCGCCGCCTGCACCAGCAAGGAAGGCCCACACCAGTTAACAACCGCAGCCCCGTGCACTTTCCTTCCATCTACCGCAGCACCCGTCTGGCCTATAAACCTTGAGCTACACCCCTCCCACTCTCCTTTCTCCTTTCATTTGCTCGAGCTCACTCATTGCCGCCCGCAATTCACCGCTCCAGTGCCTCAATCGCCGTCGCCGACGCCTCCCGAAGCTCCACCGTACTCCCTCGCGTCTGTACGTATCCTTGATTCTTCAATTTGGTAACTCGTCGTATGGATTCACCATCACCCACATCCTTTCTCTCTCTCTAGTCACCGCCATCATCGACCTATACCCTTGGAGCTCTCCCAGACGCCGCAACCACTTCCTTCGACCTCGTGGTGTGCTCCTCCACCTACCCGTGCTCTCCGTTCGCCGAATAACGCCCTGGAACATTGTACCGGCGAACTGCAGCCACGCTGGCCATGGCACCACCACGGGACAGTCGCTCCGGTGCGTTCCCCGCCCTAGGTTTGCACTCCATTGAATTTGCGTGAGCTTGTACGTCATTCCTATGTGCTCAGTTTGACCCGGGATGGTCCGGAGCGCCGTACAGGCGTTTGCTGTGGCGCACGGCTCACCGCCGGCCATGGCAAGCTCGTCGAAGGCGTTGTGCAGCCAGCAGACGGTATCCTGTTCACTCCTCGCCATCAGATCTTGGATGAATGGTCGAGATTAAAACGTACCGCTTCGGTTGTTAACGGGTCCACCGCGGACCATGGACTCGGTCCACAACGCCTCGTCAGCGCGCGCCCACGCACACATGGTGCACTGTGCCACTCACACGCTGACACGTGGTCGTCCAGTCAGCAGCCGCAGTCAACCCACGGTTAGCCGCGCATGTTTTACAAATTAGCCCCTCAGTTTCTAGAAAATCAACCCGTAGTCCAGTTTAGTTCAAACGAATTGTTTTCAGTCCTGTTTTTATTTGTTTTAGACCCTATAGTTTTCGGAAATAGTACGTGCAGTCCATAATCCATGTAAATTTAGATTTTAATTGTTTTAATTCAAAAATAAGTTTGGTTTATTTACAGAAATATCATTGAAACCTTATTTCATGCATAACTTTTGTGTTTTAAGTCCTATTTGAGTGATTCTTTCGCTCACGTGCTCGTAGCAGTACGTAGAATAGATTTATAAGCTTGTCAATCTATGTTTCTACTGTTTGGTGTACTGTTCTAATAGAAGTCTACTTGTATGCATGTAATGATTGGATTGGATGCTTGATTGGTGAATTGGAACACGTTTAGAGGGTGAGCAGTTCGTGGTGACCGAGGATCAACAAGAAGATCAGCAGTACCTAGAAGAGAACTTTAAGGAAAGCAAGTGCAGCCAAGGCCCCTTGTACCTATGAACTTTACAATTCATATTCATGCACGTGTCTAATTTGAAATACCTTAAGGACTTTACCTAGATTATTACTTGTACCACATATCCTTATTACCTAGGGTTTGGGTATGCATTTTGGATAGATGCTGCAGCGCTCAACATAAAATAATTATTAAACATGACTAAAGGCATTATGCAATGTGATAAAATCTAACTTTTTAGCAACATTTAGGGGGCTAGAGTACGGGGTTGAGTATTCTAGTGCCTCTCCATAAGGACTTAATCCTGAAGCGGCCACCCAGGAGGTTTCGTACAACCCCGAGTGTCATATGGCTCTGACTTTAACCTGTTAACTAGATTGTACTAGCTCATTTGTAGCTTTTCGTAAAGGGCAAGAGGGGGGCACTAGTTGGTATGTTTCCTTTCCTGCTAGGGTGTGTGTACCGTGCCGCGACCACGTGTGCCACTCCTAGAGGAGGGCCACATATGGCTAGACGGCTGAAACCTTAGCAGCTATGACTTGTTAGTGTGACTAGCGAAGGGTTACGTAGTGAAACCCTACCACACTTCCTAGGTATAGGTGTTGTGGGCTTTGCAAACCCTGGCATTGGGAGTCACGGCTCAGTGGGTAAAGTTGTACAATTTATGTAGAAATATTTGACCTGTTATAACAGCCGTGCTCACGGATACGAGCGATCTAGATCCTTCATGATTAGTGGTTACTATGGATGGTTGGGAATTGATATAAACTTGATTATACATTATTATCACTTGGGATTGGGATTGTTCACTAAAGTAGTGATTCAGGATGCTAAAACTTGATCAACTAAAATTGCGAACCGCAGTCAAACCGTGTCTAGCCTTTGAGCCTCATAGATCCCTTTGATATACTTGCTAAGCATGGTGAGCTTACACTTGCTTTACATTCAATGAAAATCCCGGATGGGTAATAGATAACGTGTATGAGGAGTTTCCGGAGGATGTCTAGGACTACTAGGATGATGTTCACCAGTTGGAGTCCCTGTGGTAGATTGGGTCTAGTTATTCTGCTGTGTGTAATAATGTTGCCCAAAATGGCCCAATGCTCTAGCCCCCTTATGTCCATGTTGCTAAAAAGCATCATTTTAACATTGATTCGATAATCCATTAGTCAAGATTATAGTTTGGTGATTGCAGACTAAACAACTACCCATATGCATAAACCCCAAAGGTAATCAAGGAATATAGGGTACAATAGTTCTAGGTAAAGTCCTTAAGGGTTCATCAAATTAGACACATGCACATGAAATGTGAATATAAGGTTATTAGGTAACAAGGGTACTCATATTACACTTGCCTTCCAAATGCTTGTTATCCAACTTCTTGATATTCTTGCAGAGCTCCTCTTCTAACGGTAGCAATCCACTGATACAAGCACCACAAGAACCTAAAAATAGTACACCAATCAATAAAATAAGCAAAATGACGTATCGCTATGAACACACAAACGCAAAAGACACACTATATGCGATTCAACAAAAACGCGACTATCAAAGGATTTTCAGTGCAACGAAAAATGAAACCTATCCATTTAACTTATTTTAATTGTAGAAACACATGTATATATTTTCATTAATCAAGTTGATTCATTACTTAAGAAAGAGCGTAGTATATAACCTATTTTGACTTTATATTCTAAAAACAATGCAAGTGATAGTATTAATACAATTAACTTTTTAACTGCCAAAACACATTTGAGTAACATGAGAACCACTAACGCCACTGCGTAGAACACGCTGAAACAAAAGTAACGCGACAAGAACGGCTCGATATAAAAAAAACCTAATTTGCTTTTAGTACGAAAAACGGTGTGAGCAATAATATTAACCAATTAAGATTTATGTTGAAAACCATAAACATGAACATGGTGTAGAGCATCGTTAACGCATAGCATACAACGTTACAAAACAAACGTGGATGGAGAGCGGAATTAAAATCTAGATTGATTTTAGTTAAAAAGACTATTAAATAGATGTTAATCAAATTAATATTTAATTATAACAGTGAAAGAAGGTAACATGGACACATCATCATTAACACGTATCAAACATTGCGATGAAACTAGCGCAATTGAAACAGAATTAAAAACCTAAATTGATTTTAATTAAACAGTGATTAAATAATTATAAACCTAATTAATATTTTGATCAAAATAAATTCATAAACATGTGATATGAAAACTAATAGCGCTACTGCATAGATCTCCATGACATGAATCTAACGCAATGAGAACTACTCAAATTGGAGATCGAATGAATAAACGGTGGAGATTAAAAGAAGCAGTGGCAATCTTGTAATTACCACCATCTTCTACCTTGGGTCATCTCCATCCTCTGAACGAATGCCATGGCCATGGAGGTTGCCTGCTGCTGCTCATGCAGAGGGACTCGGGGATGGCCGGCAGAGGGGCGCCATGCCAGCCGGTGGCGGCGCGCTAGACCCTTTGCGGCTAAGGGCGGTGGCCGGCCCTAATCGGCATGCACCGGGGCAGCAGCCACGGTGGCGACTGCTCTGCGCGGTAGGGGCACAGGACGGGGTGGCGCAGGGCTGTGGACTAGGGGTGGCCACATGGGGATAGGGCTAGGATGCAGGAGGAGGCCATGGTGGCGTCGGGTGACCCGTTCACGGAGCTCCTCGTCGGAGTAGAGAAAGAAGGGTTAGGGAAACGATGAATGGATCACAGATTCACAAAACCAAAGGCGTGTCGATGTAGAGGATGACTAGACAAATCTCGCAGCGGTGACGGTTTACACAGGAAACACCGGAGATAGCCGAAAACACTCGCCGAAGGTTTGTCGGAAGTTCACCGGAAACTTAGAGATGTAGAACTTCGACTTTAGATCTAGTACGATATAAGTGGTGGCTCGCGAAAGCGGTCGTACTTCTGGACTCAGCGCGTCGATACGAACATTGACATATATATAGGTCGGTTGGGTGATTTTGGAAATTTGAGATATTTATTATTTTTAGGAATCATTGATTTTCGGAATTAAAATAATTGTAGAAAAGTCTGGAATTACTATTTAGGCTCCGAAAAATATCTCTGAGCTCCGAAAAAATCTTGAATTTTTTTTGGGGATAGATGGAAGGATAAGGAACACAACCATAGTGGGTTTAGCTCCCGAAAAGACTTTTGGATTGATCGAGGAAAAAGACAAAGCTCCAAAAAATAGGAATTTAATCCCGAAAAAGGTTGGAAAGATTCCCGAAAAGAGAGGCATCGTTCTAACGCGTCTTAAAACCTTTTCCAAGCGTTTGATTTTGAAAACAAAGCATCTTATCTAACTTTTGTTTTTGCAAGTTTTCAAATTCTTTTTAAACCACTACTTGAAAATAATATTTTGAAGATTGAGATTTGAATTTATTTTCCAAACCACTCATCACAAAAGTACCAATGCAACGGCATGCATGCGCAAACATGTTGCTACCCTTATGTTGGATTTTAATTTAAAGAAATTTTTCTTTTACCTATGTTTTTATGAGCACAAAACAATTAACAGAAATCATTTTACTCTTTTTAGAAAGTAGCTAATTTTAGGGTGTTACAATTCGACCCCCCTCAAGATGAATCTCGTCCTCGAGATTCAGAGAAGAAGAGCAAAGAAGAGAGGGATACTTCAACTTGAGATCTTCTTCACTTCCTTGAGCAACACCATCTTGATACTCACCTTGTGTTCTATGAGAACTCATCACATGGCCACTCTTGCAGATTCTTGTTCCATCTTATTCCAAGTTCAATCTTGTTGCTTATCTTAATTTGTTCTAGTGAATCTTATTATCCATATGTTAAGCTTCCAAAAGGTCTTGCTTAGCTTGAATCAGAACATTGAATTCTATGGTTCATTTTTTGTGCATTTTGAAATGTTTTACTTTTCAAAATATGTTTTATGTCTAGAACTCAAGAAAATATTTCACCCATGTTTTGAAACTCTTTTGAATAAATGTTTTTAAGGTTTTGAAATAAACCCAACCATTTTCAAATCATTGGAAACTTAGGAAAACATACTAAGCTTTGTTTTTCAAACTCTTTTGAAAACTCGACTTTATAATCAAATCTCAGATAAAGAGTAGACAAATCAACTCAGGTTCTTTTGAAATCTATTTCAAACAAGGGATTTTCAAGATTTTAGAAAACAAATAAAACATTTGACTTCATTTTCAAATCATTCTGAATGAACTCTTTTGGAATTTCTGAAATCAAACCAAATCAATTTCAAAACTACTTTAGAAATGAAGAGAGTAAGTTTTCAATTCCCATTTTCTTTTGAAGTCAAACAAAAGACTTAATACACATGTTCAAGTTCTTTTTGGAATAAGACTTTTGGGGAATTAAATCAAATCAAATAATTTTAAACCCTTTCGAACCATTTTGGAAGACTTCTTTTAGAAATACACTTTTTAAATCAACTCAAACCTTTTCTTTTCAAATTTTGTTTGGAAATCAAACTTAATTCTAATTCAAAGCCAAAAGTGCTCCGTTTCCAAATGCAAATTGTTGTAAACTTTTGAACCAAATTTTTCAAACTTTTGTAAAATATCTTGAAAGCATTTTGAACACCTTTCAAATAAAATTTGAAATAAGACAACTCAAAAAAAATTCAATCGGTCTTTTCCAAACAACCCATTTTAAAAACACTTTTGAACCATTTTCAAAGTGTTTTAGAATAACACTTTGAAGAGTAAACGAATACATTTTACTCTTTTTGAAATTTAGTTCAAAGCTAAGTGGGTTTTGAAATCCCAATTTACTTCCAACTTTTTGAAGTTTTAGAAATAAGATACTTTCAAACTTTTTTTGAATATCTGTTTCTAAACTAAAACTTTGAGTGAAGCAGATCAAATCAATTTGTTTTCTTTTGAATGAGCAAAAGAGTCTTTCAAAATTCAAATCAAAACTTTTGAAATGTCTCAAATATAGTCTTTAGAAACTCTTTTTGAATCTTTTAAACTTTAATACTCTTTTCAAATCAACTCTCATTCTTTGGTGAAATACTTTTGAAATTAAGTTTCGAATATCATCTCTTGAAAATGAGAAAACAAACTTAAACCCTTTTTGAACTTAGTTCAAAACAACTTTTGAAGAAGTTTTTTAGAGTTTTTGAATCAAAAGGTTGTTAATTCATTTTCCAATATCTTTTGAAAATTTTATTTCAAGGAAAGGGCTTTAAATAGAAATCAAAACCAAACTTTTTTTTAAAATTAATCTTAGTGTGGGGGGTATGACCCCCGATACCCATAGTAGGCCACATGGGCTACGCCCCAAGGGTGGCCCAGCCCATAAGATGAAGCCTTGCGGAGCATGACTCTGCTCAGCGCCTCCCGTAAGACACCGGGAAGATATCCTGAAGATACTACGAGTTCTGTTAGGATATGTATGATCCCATGATTCCTGTAATCAGTTATTACTTTTTGGTTATCTCTTAGATCTAACCGACTTGTAACCCTGCCCCCCGGACTATATAAGGCGGGCAGGGACCCCTTGAAACACACGCAATATCATACGATAGCCAATACAATCCAGCAGACCACAGGAGTAGGGTATTATGTCATACTGACGGCCTGAGCCTGTCTAACTCGTATGTCTCTATTGCCTTCTTGTTCTTGATTACACGCCTCTCTACCGATCAATCTACCTTCGTGGGATACCCCTCGGAGGACTGCCGACAATATTCTATTGACAGTTGGCGCGCCAGGTAGGGGCTCATGCACGTTGATCCTGTGGCGAACCAGATGGACCTCAAGATCATCAACATAGTCCTCGAGAATTCGTCAGATCGCGGCGACAACCTTCGATGACCTACGAGCATCGTCCCACAGCGATATCCGGTGGCAGTGCTCTTCCTGTCGTGGGACTACGACATCTCGAGGCAACTTGTCATGGGATCAATAGGTGGCCTCGACGATCAGCATCACAACATATAGCAACACCTGCACTTCAACAAATCTAGTGACGAAACCGCTGCCACATGATGGGGTCCATGCGACCCTTGATCAGACATCACGGGCGGTGCTGGTCATTACGTGCATCATCACCAGAAGGATCAGAGGCCACATCAATGATCGAACCAAGCCCATGCAACCAAGGAAGCATATACGTGGTATACAGGGCCATGCATCAATGGAGTGCGTATACATGTATATGTCACCGTTTCTAGCATAGCATGGATAGATCGATTCCCTTGCTTATCTACATCCTCAAAGACCTGACATCTACTTCGATCAAGACAGGGACATATGTCTATCCAGTGATACTCTGTACAAGTCTAAGCTAGATGATCACCACACAAGCCAACGACGGCAGCGACAGAGGCTGCTCCTACTGCTGCTACACCATCACCGATCGCGAGCTGCCCGAGTCACCGACCACTGATATAAGGACGATGTCACCTAGACTACTCGCTTCGACCACCTGCCATGCCACAACGATGATCGCCGCATAGAACTGTGCCATGACAACCGTGACCGCCGCCATGACGATAGTTTGGAAAGCTGAGCACCAGGCAACTTCGTCAATGTCGACTAGATAACGCCACACGCCGCCGACCAGACGTTCTGTCTAAAGCTAAGTCACACTTTAATATTTGTCTAAATATTCTCCAATCTTTGTGTATCGCCATAATGTTTCTCCAAGCTGTTTTCTCCATGTTTGCTCTCCAAATGATTTTCTGAACCCCCAAATGATCATGTTGATGCTCGGATGTCCCCAGAGATGGCCCTGTCTTCGTCTCCTCCCTACACATGCACGAGCGTCTGCCCTCTATGTTATGGGTGGTCGACAGCGGCTCCTTAGCAACGCTTTTTTCTTTCTACACACACACGGGCTCCGCACTCCGTGTTATGGTTAACGGGCTAGCTAGGGCTGGAGACTCAGCTACACACTAACTGGTTGGGCGGTTTATATTAAATATAAATACATGTTCACACCAACTGATTGCCGAGCTGCATACGCTATTTCATCGCCATTGCTGATTTTTCTCTGGGTTCATATATTTTTACATCATGTACTACCTGTTCTACATATTTGTATTGCAGGATCATCGTCTAGGTGATTGGACCACTTGGTGCTCGGTCTTCTCCACCGATCAACTGGTCGGACCACTAGGTTCATGGACTTTGTCGCCGACCGGTTGATCGGACTGTTCGCCAGTCGCTTCTACTCAATGCTCACTTCGCTGCCGACCAGTTGACTAGACTGTTCGTCGCTTGTGCTTTATCGCCAGCTACGCCGGGGGCTCCTCGGTGCTCGGACATCGCTAGATACGCCGGGGACTCCTCGGTGCTTGGACATCGCCAGCTACGTCGGTTACTCCTTGGCGCTCGGATTCTTCATGCTTGGGGACTAAGTGGGCACACTTCACCCCACTTCAACTTGCGGACATCGCTAGCTATGCCGGGGACTCCTCGGCGCTCGGACGTCGCTAGCTACGCTGGGGACTCCTCGGTGTTTGGACGTCGCCAGCTATGCTGGAGACTCCTCGGTGCTCGGACGTCGCCGGCTATGCTGGGGACTCCTCGGTGCTCGGACGTCGCTAGCTACGCTGTGGACTCCTTGGTGCTCGGACATCACCAGCTATGTCAGAGACTCCTCGGTGCTCAGACATCATCAGCTACGCTAGGGATTCCTTGGTGCTCGGAGGTCGCCAGCCACCGGGGACTCCTCAGTGCTCAGACGTCACCAGCTACGCCGGGGACTGCCTTGATGGTCGGATCTTGCTACGCCTCATCGGTGTGCTATCAAGCTACTCCATGCTATTCGGATCAGGGTGCTGATGTTGGGCAGCACGTCTGGGGTCTTGATACACGCATGTCAGATGATGTTGGCAAGCTTGCAGATTTCTTTTTCTTTGGCCCTACTACAAGATTCATTCTTCATCTTCCAACAGGCTTGGGGACTAAGTGGCCACACTTCACCTTGCGGTGAATGTGCGCTTTTCAATTCAGGGCTCCGCCCATGGATTGGTTGCCTGCTTAGCTGGTCTTTTGCCTTTCTTCTACTTTTTGACCCTGGCACCACGTGACTACGTCACCTACTGTCAGGCTCGGGGACTACCTGTGGGGGTATGGCCCCCGGTATCCACAAGACAAGACATGGGCCACACCATCAGAGGTGGTCCAGCCCACAAGATCAAGGCGTGCATGGCACTGGTCATCGTGCACCACAAGATACTATATAGTACCAAATAGGATACTTTCCTTGTAACCCTACCCCTCCAGAGTATATAAGGAGAGGCAGGGGTCCCCTAGTGGACATCGATCTACACCTCATATTCAATAGAATACACCAAAGACATAGTACGTAGGGTATTATGTCGATCACATGACCCGAACTTGTCTAAATCACTGTCTCTGTGCCTTGTGTCACCATCCAGTTCCTGATTACATGCATCTCCACCGACAAATCTACCATCACGAGATACCCCTCGGTGGACTGACGAACATCTTTTGTCGACAGTTGGCGCGCCAGGTAGGGGTGTGCGTGCTGTTTCTATATCGAACAAGATGGTACATTCCGCAGGCTCTTTGTCCCTCCCCCAGCCCGGCTAGATCTTCATGGTTGGATCGATCTCATGGATCATCAACGCTGATGGAGTCAGAGAGCTCATCGAGCTAATGCAGATCGATTCTGCGTTGATCACCCCAACACATGTGACTACAGATCCGATCTCGGAACCGCCTCTAAGGTTGCCTTCATTGACAACTCGCCGCTCACTTCCTCGCTACCAGAGGAGGCAGATCAACAATGATGATATGATCGCATCCATTGATCAGGTTGGTCTGAAGCTCGCCGATTGCCTCTCCATCGCCGAATCGGCTCTGGACACTCTAGTTTAGCGCCGACCACCCTCTGATCTAGATCTATCGGAGGTTGCTCGGGACACTCTAGGGGTTACGACCCTACCCTTTGGGTTCACCAATGCTGCTGCCGCTTACCAAGATGCCCTAAGGGGCAAATTCACCGACTAGGTTGGAGATGTTCATCCTCTCGCCGACCAGATCACCGACCAGCCTCCGCCGGCTATCAACATGCTGCAAGTCGGCCGATGCCTCAGAGCATCCCTCCAAACCATCCTAGAGGAGAATCTAGACTCTGAGTCCTAGGGCTCTATGGAGACCATTGCCGAAACCACCACCGAACTACTTTCTCTCCCTCCTTTCCATGGAGGCGCAATCTTGAACTTCAGCATCGATTGCCCCCCTTAGAACGATGAAATCGAGGAGGAACACGCCGCTTGTGAGAACCAGAACATCAACCATGTGCAGCGCCAAGCAAACAAGGTTGCCCTTGCGATGGCTGAGGCTTAGCTTGACTCGCAAGGAAGGTCACTCCAACACAATCTAAATGACGAGTTTGTCTGTGTTGATGGCCACGACGTCTACAAGACCCCAAGCGCCAACCTGGCCGTGGTTGCCAATGAGCTCGCCCAGCTCCCACAGACACCAGCGGTCGCCAAGGTCGTCGCCATGCTTAAAGTGACACACTATCAGGTCAACAAGATTCGCCAGGATCTGAGACCTTCATACACCACAACCTCCATTCACCGATCAGCCGTGCCAAGATCCGATCGCCGCCCAAGTCGCTTCACCGACCAGCACCGCGATGACAGGCAACCCCTCTAGGGTGGAGCTAGGGGCAACCGCATTGAACATCACCGCCAACATGACTAGGAGGTCGACTACGACGTCTGAGTGCACCTCAACAATCTCCGAGATGTGTGATGACGTATCGACGAATGCCGCTTTGGTCATCATGAAGAAGTACGCCACCACTAGGAGTACGAGCAAGAGTACGGTAACCCGAACTCAGCTCTCGAGCCGCTCAACGCCGGCAATGCTGTAGACGATGGCGCCAACAACCCCGAAGGGCCCCTAGCATTCACTACGGTGCTCTAAAAACTTTAGTGGCCCTGTGGTTTTAAAATCACTGGGGTCAAGCCCTACGAGGGAAGGATGAACCCAACACAGTGGCTACAGGCTTACACCACTACTGTCCGTGCTACCGAAGGAGACAACAGTGTCATGGTGAACTATCTTCCCATCATGCTCACACCAACTGTCATGAACTGGTTCACAAGCCTTGCCCCAGACTCCATCGGATCCTGGGAAGAGCTAAAAAAGTATTCACCGATAATTATATGGCCATGTGTACTCGGCTAGGAACCAAGCATGATCTCAACCACATCTACTAGAAGCCATCCGAGCTCCTCCATAGCTACATCAGACGCTTTTCCGAGATGAGGAATTCTATTCCCAACATCATGGAAGCTGAGGTCATCACGGCCTTCATCCGAGGACTCCATCACCACGAGCTTCGCTCCAAGTTCAACGACAAGGCGCCCACAAGGATTAGCGAGATGATCACGACCGCCAACCAGTATGCCGACACCGAGGAAGCTGAGGTGCGCTTCAACGAGGATGCGGGCACTCATCGCCCAACTCGCTGCTACAACGACCGCCACGACGATCGACGCCACAATGACCGACGCTACGACGACCGCAGTTACCATCGGGATAGCGGCCATGATCAGCTAGAAGGATCCAAGTCTGGTCAAAATCCTCGCCACCGACTAGACCACATCATCGACGATGTTAATGAACCTCGTGCCAAGTGCAACTACGATGAGCAGTACAAGAAGATCCTCGACGGCCCATGCCCTCTCCACAAGAATGCCAAGCATTAGATGAAGGACTGCCTCGGCTTGGCTAAGGAGTTCTAGGACAAAAAGCTGGACGATGACACCAATGATGGAGCCAGAGGCCGCCGACCACCTAGGGGCAATAACAATGCCTTCCAGGATCATGACAAGGTGGTCACCACCATCTTCGGGGGCCTCGCCTCCACCGAGAGCAAAAAGAGAACTGAAGCTCACCGCCCGGCGGGTGCTCGCCGTCACTATAGAAGATGCCACCACCAATCCCAGCTATCTTCCTTGGTCTGAGGTTCCCATCACCTTTAGTAGGGCTGACCAGTGGGTGGACATCCCATACATAGGGTGTTTCCCCTCATCCTCGACGCAACCGTCCAGAAAGTGCTTTTCAGAAAAGTGCTCGTCGACGACGAGAGCGCTCTGAATCTCCTCTTCATCGAAGCCCTAAAGGAGTTGGACCTTAGGATAATAGATCTCACACCCTTGGACTCCTCCTTCTGGGGTGTGGTACCTGGTAGGGCATCCAAACCGCTTGGAGAGATCACCCTACCAGTACAGTTCGGCACGGCAAGCAACTACCACGTCAAGCATATCAACTTCTACGTCACTGACTTCAACACCGCCTATGATGCCATACTTGGTCGGCCAGCTCTGGCCAAGTTCATGGTTGTACCGCACTATGCCTACCTGGTGCTAAAGATGCTTTCGCCTGCATCGACGGTGAGAGCGCTCTGAATCTCCTCTTCGTCGAAGCCCTAAAGGAGTTGGGCCTCAGGATAATAGATCTCACACCCTTGAACTCCTCCTTCTGGGGTGTGGTACCTGGTAGGGCATCCAAACCGCTTGGAGAGATCACCCTACCAGTACAGTTCAGCATGGCAAGCAACTACCACGTCGAGCATATCAACTTCTACGTCACTGACTTCAACACCGCCTATCACGCCATACTTGGTCGGCCAGCTCTGGCCAAGTTCATGGCTGTACCGCACTACGCTTACCTGGTGCTAAAGATGATTTCACCTGCAGGAGTAGCCTTGTGGGCCAACCTCTAAATCACCTACGCCTATGAGACAGAGAGTCTTGCCCTCGCCGAAGCCACCGACCTCTCCATCCAGATGGCTAGTGTGGTCACCGACGCCAAGACGGTGTCCGCCGATGACCTAGAGATCCCATCACTAGAGCCTCCTCACGCCTTCGCCAATTCCAACGAAACCAAGGAGGTCGGCCTCGGCCTCGACGACCCCTCCAAGACCATGAAGATTGGGGCTCACCTTGACCCCAAATAGGAAAGCACACTCGTCTCCTTCCTATGTGCCAACATCGACGTGTTTGCTTGGAAACCTGTAGACATGTCGGGGGTACCACGGGAGAAGATCGAGCACTCCTTGAATGTCTCGCCGACCGATAAACCGATCAAGCAGAAACTCCACCGATTCACGCCAGACAAGGAGGCTATTAGGGTAGAAATAAAATGGTTCCTAGCTATCGGATTCATAAAAGAAGTGTATCATCCTGAGTGGTTAGCAAACCCTATTCTTGTTCAAAAAAGAATAAAGAATGGAGAATGTGTGTTGATTACACTGATCTTAACAAACACTGCCCTAAAGACCCTTTCGGTCTGCCGCGGATAGATGAGGTTGTAGACTCCACCGCCGGCTATGAACTGCTCTCCTTCCTCGACTGTTACTCTGGCTATCACCAAATCTCCCTCAAGGAAGAAGACCAGATCAAGTCGTCATTCATCACACCCTTTGGTGTGAACTGCTACACCACCATGTCCTTTGGACTCAAGAACGCCGGGGCAACCTATCAAAGGGCCATCTAGATGTGCCTCGATCAACAGATTGGCCACAACGTTGAAGCTTACATCGATGATGTGGTTGTCAAGTCTAAGACCGCCGACAATCTTATCGCTGACCTCGAGGAAACATTCGCCAACCTGACAAGGTACCGATGGAAGCTGAACCCTTCAAAGTGCATCTTTGGAGTTCTATCCGGTATACTCCTGGGCTACATCGTCAGTGCATGTGGCATCAAACCCAACCCCAACAAGGTCTCCGTCATCATCAACATGAAATGGCCAACATGCGTCAAAGATATATAGAAGCTTACAGGTTGCATGGCTGCTTTAAGTCGCTTCATATCGTGCCTTGGTGAAAAGGGACTATCGTTCTTCAAACTCCTCAAGGCCTCTGAGCGCTTTTCCTGGTCGAAGGAGACAGACACAGCTTTCGAGCAGCTCAAGCTGTTCCTAACAAGGCCTCCGATCATGAGAGCGCCACAGCCAGACGAAACTCTCCTGATCTACATCACCACTACTTCTCGTGTCTTCAGCAGAGCCATCGTCGTCGAACGCAAGGAGGCCGGGCACTCCTATAAGGTGCAACATCTGGTATACTTCATCAGTGAGGTCCTTAACGAGCCCAAGACTCGTTATCCTCAGGTCCAAAAGCTGCTATGCGCCATTCTGATTATGTCGTGCAAGCTCCGCCACTACTTTGAGTATTACAAGATTGCCATGGTCACCGAGTTCCTTCTGGGGGACATTCTCCGCAACAAAGAGGCTAACGGCCGCATCATCAAGTGGGCTGTCGAGCACGACACTTACTCCATCAAATTTAGAAGCAGGCCTACCATCAAGTCTCAAGTGCTTGCTGATTTCATCGTTGAGTGGACCGAGATTCAGGAGCCCATCGCCGCTACTTGCCTCGAGCACTGGGTGATGTACTTTGACGGCGCTCTCAACATCAACGGTGCTGGTGCGGACATTCTATTCATCACGCCGACCAAGGATAAGCTCCGATACGTTCTCCGGATACATTTTCTGGCCTCCAACAATGTCGCTGAATATGAAGCATGTCTCCACAGACTCCGTATAGCCATTGAGCTTGGCTTTTAACGCATCATGGTATATGGGGACTCCGCGCTGGTCATCAACCAGCTCAACAAAGACTAGTCCTGCTCCAGTGAGAAGATGGATGCATACTGTGCCAAAATCAGGAAGCTTGAAGGGAAGTTCTACGGTATCGAGTATCACCACGTGGTACGAGATCGAAATCTACTCGCCGACCACCTATGCAAGTTAGGCTCCTCTCACGCCGTGATTCCGCTGGGGGTCTTTGTTCAAGATCTCTTTGTGCTATCCATTAAGGAAGAGAAAGAAGTTTAGGAAATCCCCCCCACCGAGCAGCTGGTACTTATGGTAACTTCGCCTGCCACCGATTGGAGGGAACAGTTCATCAAGTACCTCACCAGCACTGAAGTACCCACCGACAAGACTGAAACCGAATGCCTAATCCGTCGAAGCAAGCATTACGTGCTAGTGGACGGCAACTTGATGAGGAAAAGTGCCAAGGAAGGGATACTACAGAAATGCATCACCCAAGAAGAGGGAGTGAAGCTACTTCTTGAAATTCACTCTAGTTCCTATGGCAACCACACGGCCTCGAGAAACCTAGTTGGCAAGTTTTTCTGAGCTAGTTTTTACTGGTCCACGGCCATCTCTGATGCAAAAGACCTCGTCTGACGTTGTGAAGGATGCCAATTTTTCGTCAAGCAAATACACGTACCGGCACAAGAACTACAGACCATCCCAGCTTCTTGGCCCTTCGCATGCTGGGGACTGGATATGATCGGGCCTTTCAAGCCAGCGCCAGGTGGTTTCTGGTACGTATACATCGCCATCGACAAGTTCTCCAAGTGGATCGAGTATAAACCGCTCGTCTCAGCTACTACAAAGAAAGCAGTCGAGCTCTTCGAAGATATCATCCATAGATTTGGTCTCCCGAACAGCATTATCACCAACCTCAGAACTACGTTTACTGGCAATCATTTTGGGACTTCTACGAAGACCGATGCATCTCCATCAAATATGTCTCTGTTGCCCATCCTAGAGCCAACGCCAGGTCAAATGGGCGAACGGCATGATCCTTGATGCCCTCAAAAAGAGGCTATATCAGAAAGAAGAAAAGCATCCAGGCAGATGGCTCAAAGAGTTACCAGCTGTGGTCTGGGGACTGCGCACTCAAGCGAGTCACAGCACCGGTGTGTCTCCATATTTCTTGGTCTATGGCTCAAAAGCCATACTACCAGCAGACATTGCCTTCCGAGCACCTAGGGTGGAAAATTATGATGAAGAGGAAGCCACAACTGTTTGGACAGAGGATATCGATAGGGCCAAGGAGGAATGCCTGATCACCTGCGCACAACCAAATATCTAGAAGGCTTGCAGAGGTACTACAACCACAACATCAAAGGTCGTTCATTTGCTATCAGTGACCTCGTTCTCCGCAGAAAACAAAAAACCAAAGGGATGCACAAGCTCTCCTCCCCCTGGGAAGGGCCTTACGTCATCAAAGAGGTTACCCGGCCAGGGTCTTATCGCCTATGTGACTTAGACGGAATCGATGTCCCCAACTCATGGCACATGGAGCACCTTATACATTTCTATCCTTGAAACACTCCAAATATGTACTCTCCACTTCATGATGAATAAAGTTTTAGTCTCCATAATTTGTCTCCATTTTTTCTCCATTACGATTTAATCTCCACTTACGGTCACTGAGCTCTAAGCTACTCCTTAACGAACTCCAATACGAGATCACCATAACTGCTCCGCCACATTTCTCCAAATCTCCAACATATTTCGCTGAACAGGTTTCTCCAAATCGCCGACCACATTTCTCCAAAATTCCAACGTATTTCGCCGAACAGGTTTCTCCAAATCGCCGACCACGTTTCTCCAAATCTCCAACGTATTTTGCCGAACAGGTTTCTCCAAATCTCCAACGTACTTCGCCGAACAGTTTTCTCCAAATCGTCGACCACGTTTCTCCAAATTTCCAACGTATTTCGCCAAATAGGTTTCTCCAAATCGCCGACCACTTTTCTCCAAATCTCCAAGATATTTCGCCGATCACCGAGCAGCACACGTCTTGTCTCGGCGCTCTATGGAGAAGACCTAGTCTCCGATCTCTCCCTACATGCGCTACAGGCTCCGTGCTCTATGTTATGGGTGGTCGGCTACGGTTCCTTGGTCATGCCTATTCCTCCTACACGTGCATGGGCTCCACGCTCGACATTATGGACTATGGGGTAGCGAAGGCTGAGAGCTCAGTAAAGAACTAACTACTCAGATGCCACTTATACTACGTTTATCTCTAAGTTATTTCGCCAACCGCCGAGCAGCACACGTTCTACTCTGTTCTCTATGGAGAAGACCTAGTCTCCGATCTCTCCCTACACGTGCTATGGGCTCCGCGCTCTGTGTTATGGGTGGCCGGCTGTGGTTCCTTGGTCACGCCTATTACTCCCACACATGCATGGGCTCCACGCTCGACATTCTGGACTATGGGCTAGCTAAGGCCAAAGAGTTCAGTAACGAACTAACTGCTCGGACGCTACTTATACTATGTATAATTGCGTTAGGGTTAATACTGCAACAATTTCTTCAGCACAACATTACAAACTGCATAAACATGCACATGTCAACATTTATACATACACATAAATGTCTGTTTGCACCCTTGCGTGTTTTTAACTACTCTATTCAGTTATTACAGCATACTCTCCGAGCAGATCATCGAGCTTCTCCATCGCCGTCTGTCTCGCCGAACAGGTCAATGTCGTCGGCCAGCTTCTTCGCCACGTCCTCCACCTCATCCTCCAGCTGCTGGTGCTCTGCCTCGCCCATCCCTTCGGTGAATCCGGCCCCTATCGCCTGAAGGTCAGCGGCTGGATAGTGGGACCAAACCACCACAAGGTTGTGGGTAATGGCGGTAACAATGGTGTCGCGATTGAAGCCCTTGAAATTCTCCCACGCCGCCTTACACCTCTAGATGATGGTGTCCGCACATGGCGGCCTGTCGTCGGGTTGAGGAGCCGCCTCTAGGTCGACGCAGTCGAGCATCGGGTTTACTCTGGTGTCAAACTTGTCCCTTTGGGTCCTGGCCTCCTGCACCAGCACATCAAACTATGCCTTGACCCTCTAACGGTAGTCTGCAAGCATTACAAGGTTCCATCAAGCAAGGAAATTATTTCAACAGTAACTCCGGCTAAGCAGTACTCACCTTTCTGCTCCTTGGCCTCTCCTCTGCCCACCTCTTCGGGGCTCCCCTCGCCTGCTGCTCGGGGACTCCGTCCACCCACCGCTCTAGGACTCCCCTGGCCTGCTGCTCGGGGACTCCCTCCGCCCGCCGCTCTGGAACTACCCTTGCTTGCTGCTCAGGGACTCCCTTCACCTACCGCTCGGGGGCTCCCATCGCCTGCTGTTGGGGGACTTCCTCCCCTCCCCTCGATTGTTCCTCCACGCACGTGCTGCGTGGAGGCACCTTCATGCTCGGTGGAGGAGCAACTGGAACTTCGTCGTCATCCTACCACTCAAACATCACGGTACTCCACATCCGAGTGGTCTGGTCACCGCCAAGCAAGATGCCACCCAGCTTGAGGGGAGCGGCACCCACCGTCTTTCTCTTCTTCCGGGTCAGCTCATCTGCCGCTGCCCTCTTCCCCTGGACTTTCTCCAATACCGGGGATGGACTCTCCGACGAGATGCTACGGCTCCCTCCTCAGGGTGTGTCGGTGGCCGGGCATCTACCGCCAGCGGCCAATCACCCCTCAGCACGCTCGAGAAGTACACCGCTCTTTCCTATGAATGGATCTTCGCATAAGTGAATCAGTCCACTGCTCAGCAATGACATAAGATAAAAAGCATCAGGAACACACAATTGAGATATTTACCTAAGGAGGCAGATTTTTGTAGTGAAAGGGTCTTGTCTGCCCTGGCAAGTTGAACAAGGCAAATGGAGCGAATAGCTCTACAGCCCGCTCTTGCACTACGTCCCTCGACAGCATCTCCATCATCCTCGGGTACCATCGGTCTCCCCCTTGAAATCAAAGGCTGCATGAGCCCTCTCCTTGCAGGGCTGGATGTGGCGCACTATAAAGCTCATTGCCACCAATCCACCATTGGTCTTCATGCCCTTTATTAAGCCAAGGAGCTTAGCTCCCTCACTTGCTCCATATCAGCGCTGCTTGGCATCTTCGACCAGCTCTTCTGGCTCTCCACGATGTGGTCAACGTTGCAGCAGATGGTAGGGTGGCTCTACTTCATGTAGAACCACCTGGCATTCCACCCCTTCAGTGACGTGTTTAGCGGCACAGTAAGGTACTCGCCTACCATACCATCACGTAGCTGAAGATACACTCCGCTGACCACCTTAGAACCACCGCCGCCTCTCTTCTTTAGCCAGAACAGGTGGCAGAAGAGGTTGAAGTGGGGTAGGATTCCGAGGTACGCCTCATAGAAATGGATGAAGATAGATATGTGCAATATGGAGTTTGGGTGAAGGTTGCACAAACTGACTCTCTAGAACTCCAACAAATCCCTCAAGAACGGGTGAATAGGAAAACCTAATCCACACCAAAAGTAGTCCTCAAATACTATAGCTTCGTCGGTATGAGGCATTGGGAAGGGCTCACCGAGGGCCGACCGCCATCCGGCGGTGACGCGGTCGGGAAGAACGCCCGCCTCCACCAATCTGTTGAGCTCTGCTTCCCCCATGCGCGATGGCACCCACTCTTCATCATGGCTGGCTCCAGCACTCGCCTTCTTTGGGTTCACAGCTCCCTTCTTCAGCGCCATCTCTCAGATCCGGATGGGGACAGGCGGCGGAAGCGCGCGTGGATGTGAATCTAGAAATGCGAGGGCTAAGGAAGAAGGTGAAATGGAAAGTGGCAAAGGTGGGAGCACGGGGTGCGGCGGCGCAGTTATCAAGCACTCCCCCCACCTTTTTGCATTGGACGGTTTTTAGGAAACCGCTCCCGCAATTTGTGCCTCTTCGAATTCTTCGCAACAGCAAGGTGGGCCATTACCTGGGCTTTCGCGCAACCGCGGCCCGTATCGCCGATTTATCTCCGCAATTTGTTATAGCTCACCGAATATTTGCCGACTTCTCTGCCAACCATTACAGCTCAGTAATTTTTACTGTACAGCCATTACTCTAGTATCTTCTCCATGATTTGTTTTCTCCAAGATTTCCTCTTGTGGCTCGAGGACCGCGACAGCATTACGTCTCGGTTCCTCGCCGCATTGGGGATTTTTCTTCAGTTGACTGCTCTTTCTGACCCTGGCACCACGTGACCACGTCACCTACTATCAGGCTCGGGGACTAAGTGGGCAGACTTCACCTTGCGGTGAATGTGCTTTTTTCTCACCTCGGGGCTACGCCCGAGGACTGGCTGCCAGCTCAGCTGGTCTTTTACTATTCTTCTACTTTGGACCCTGGCACCACATGACTACATCATTTACTGTCAGGCTCGTGGACTAAGTGGGCACACTTCACCACGTGGTGAATGTGTTTGCTTTATTCTAGAAGACTCCGCGCCTCTTGAAGCTAAAGAAGACTATCTCCTTTTCTCATGGTCGGACTCTAAGTGGGCACACTTGATCCACTACGAAGAAATTTTCATTTCTAAACTTGAGCTCCTTACACCCTTATGGCAAGCCATACTTGGGTTGCACTGCTCGGCGATGGTTCACGCTGCTCGACGACAGTTCACGCTGCTCGGCGACGGTTCACGTTGCTCGGCAACTGCTCACAACTGCTCGGCAACTCATCACGGTGGTCAGACCATGAGTTTGACTACTCGGCTTTGTTCGCACCTGCTCGGACAAGCTCAAGACGGCGTTGCACAACGGGTACAAGGCACTTGGGGACTAGCTGTGGGGGGTACGACCCCAGATACCCATGGCAGACCACATGGGCTACGCCCCTAGGGGTGGCCTAGCCCACAAGATGAAGCCTTGCAGGGCACAACTCTGCTCGGCGCCTCCCGCAAGACACCGAAAAGATATCCTAAAGATACTACGAGATCTGTTAGGATACGTATGATCCCATGATTCTAGTAATCTGTTATTACTTTCTGGTTATCTCTCAGATCTAACCGACTTGTAACCCTGCCCCCTAGAATATATAAGGCAGGCAGGGACCCCCTCCAAACATATGCAATATCATATGATAGCCAATACAATCCAATAGACCACAGGAGTAGGGTATTACGTCATACTGACGGCTTGAACCTGTCTAACTCGTGTGTCTCTGTTGCTTTCTTGTTCTTGATTACACGCCTCTCTGCCGATCAATCTACCTTCGTGGGATACCCCTCGGAGGACTGCTGATGATATTCTGTCGACACTTATTCTTGAGCATTCTTGCAACTTAGTGTATATGTCTAGATCCTAGGTACGTGAAGATCGAACTCCCAACCATAGCTAGCTCGAAGATCAATCTTGACGTAGATTCAAACTCCTTGTGGTTCACCAACTCACAACACTCTTAGCTTGGCTACCCCCTTAAGAAGAGATGAGATAGGGGCACCAACATCCAACATGTAACTTTCTTCAAGGTGTATTATCATCCTCTGACATCTCAGAGAGCTTCTGGACATAGATAAGAATAAGAAAAATTGATCCTTCCTGCAGACAGAAAACAGCAGCGCAGAAAAACTTCCATATATCGAGTTCCGTTTATCCAATAAAATTGAATCTTAAACCATTGGAAATCTTATAAAATTCTCTACAACTTTCGTTTAGACCAATTCTTCATATTCTGCAGTTAACTTGGTCAAAAACTTTGCTCAACAGGAACTGTTCCAGATTCTAGACAGCGCAGATGTATCGTCTTGTGATTTTTATATGTTCCAAACCAGAATAGCTATCAAGGTTATTCTTATGGGAAAATAAATATCTTGAAGTCTACTTTTACCTAGAATTTTTTTAGAATTTTTTGGTTGCCTAGAGGTTGGAGACATAGGTCGTAGAAGACAGACTGCTCCGGAAGACAGAAAGGAGGAGACAAGAGAAAAAGAACCCAACTATTTATTTCCTTATCCCTTATACTTTAAACCTTTACTGAAATTGTGAGCATAACCCACAAATTCATTGCACTCATTACAAAGATCCAACTCAACCACGATCATTAGGACAAACCACACGAAATACAAGCTCATTGCTAATAGTTCCTTCTAGCTACTTGGTAGGCAAAACTTTCTTATTAGGGCTTTGGTAATTTGAATAGGGGTGAGACTAGAAAGTTTTGCAAGAGATCAAGATCAACAACTCAAGGAGATAAGAAAGTATAGCTCAAAGGGAGCTATCAAGGAGAGGAGACAATAGGACAAGGATTGGAAATATTCAATTCAATGAGTCAAGGAGGTGGATAATAGTTTTATAGTAAAATAGGTTTTTAGAAACGACCAGTGCTAACTAGGCTTGTGTCCTACAGTCAACACTACTCTGATACCATTCTGTCACACTTGGTTTTTTGAAGAATACCAAGCGCTAACTATATGTGTACCCAGGATGTCCACACAACACATATAGCGACAAATATGGAGAATATCAAGAACAATGCTTTATTATATATTGAACATAATTACAACAGGACTTACAACTATTATAGAAGCATTGTGGAAACTATTCTTAATCTTCTCTTTGGGACTCCATACTCCACAGGGATGGTTGACTGGGGAAACACTCACCTGGTACTCATGGAGTCCACACGAAAACTCTTCACTTGATCCACCATCTAGTACCATCCGGGATTTTTGTTGATTGTAAAGCATGTGAGCGCACCATACTCAACAAGTATAACATGAGGGGATGCAAGGCTCAAAAGGCTAGACACGGCTGAACTGCGGTAAGCACTTTTAGTTGGTCATATTTTATTTGTTAAACCTATGCCGCTAGGTTATGCTCAAGCTCCCAAGGTGAAAGTATATTTAACATCTGATCATATCCCAAACCATCCATAGAACCATCTATCTCAAAAAGGATCCAGGCCGCTCGTGTCCGTGAGCACGGCTGATATATCAGTTTTATACTCTGTAGAGTTTGTACACTTTCACCATGAGCCATGATTGCCCTTTGCCCGAGGTGATCAGCCCCTTGACTCACTTCCAAGATAAGTCGGCAGGGATTACTACGAAGCTTTTCACCAGTCGTTCTAATAAGAAGCAGTCGCTAAGGTTTCAGCCGTCTAGCCGTATGCAGCCCTCCTCCAGGAGTGGCACTTATGGTCGTGGCATAGTACACACCCTAGCAGGAAAAGAAACATACCAACTAGTGCCCCCTCTTGCCCTTTTGGTAAGCTGCTGACGAAGTAGAACAGATCAAGATACTAGGCTAAGACCAGAGCCATGTAGTTCATGTGGCTATATGGTAAGTCCTAGGTTGTCACTTTAAGATTCAGTCCTTATGGAGGGCAGACTAGAGCACCCAAAAAGGCCCAATACTCTAGCCCCTTTATGTCCATGTTGCTAAAAAGCATCATTTTAACATTGATTCCATAATCCATTAGTCAAGATTATAGTTTGGTGATTGCAGACTAAGCAACTACCCATATGCATAAACCCCAAAGGTAATCAAGGAATACAGGGTACAATAATTCTAGGTAAAGTCCGTAAGGGTTCATCAAATTAGACACATGCACATGAAATGTGAATATAAGGTTATTAGGTAACAAGGGTACTCATGTTACACTTGCCTTCCAAAAGCTTGCTATCCAACTTCTTGATATTCTTGCAGAGCTCCTCTTCTAATGATTGCAATTCACTGATACAAGCATCACAAGAACCTAAAAACAGTACACCAATCAATAAAATAAGCAAAACGGTGTATCGCTATGAACACACAAACGCAAAAGACACGCTATATGCGATTCAACGAAAACACGACTATCGAAGGATTTTCAATGCAATAGAAAATGAAACCTATCCATTTAACTTATTTTAATTATAGAAACACATGTATATATTTTCATTAATCAAGATGATTCATTGCTTAAGAAAGAGCGTAGTATAAAACCTATTTTGACTTTATATTTCGAAAACAATGCAAGTGATAGTATTAATACAATTAACTTTCTAACTGCCAAAACACATTTGAGTAACATGAGAACCACTAACGCCACTGCGTAGAACACACCAAAACAAAAGTAATGCGACAAGAATGGCTCAATATAAAAAAACCTAATTTGCTTTTAATACAAAAAACGGTGTGAGCAATAATATTAACCAATTAAGATTTATGTTGAAAACCATAAACATGAACATGGTGTAGAGCATCGTTAATTCATAGCATACAACGTTACGAAACAAACGCGGATGGAGAGCGGAATTAAAATCTAGATGGATTTTAGTTCAAAAGACTATTAAATAGATGTTAATCAAATTAATATTTAATTATAACAATGAAAGAAGGTAACATGGATACATCATCATTAACACGTATCAAACGTTGCGATGAAACTAGTGCAATTGAAATGGAATTAAAAACCTAAATTGATTTTAATTAAATAGTGATTAAATAATTATAAACCTAACTAATATTTTAATCAAAATAAATTCATAAACATGTGATATGAAAACTAATAGCGCTATTGCGTAGATCTCCACGACATTAATCTAACGCAATGAGAACTACTCAAATCGGAGATCGAATGAATAAACGGCGGAGATTAAAAGAAGTAGTGGCAATCTTGTAATTACCACCATCTTCTACCTTGGGTCATCTCCATCCTCTAAATGGGTGCCATGGCCATGGAGGTTGTCTGCTGTAACTCGCATGGAGGGACTCGGGGATGGCCGGCGGCGGCGCGCTGGTCCCTTTGTGGCCAAGGGCGGTGGCCGGCCCTGCTCGGCCTGCACCGGGACTCGGCCAGGGGCTCGGGACAGGGCGGCGCAGGGTCGTGGGACAGGGGCGGCCGCGTGGGGATGGGGCTAGGACATGGGAGGAGGCCGTGGTGGCGTCGGGTGGCTAGAGACGAAGGAAGACGACCCGTTCATGGAGCTCCTCATCGGGGTAGAGAAAGAAGGGTTAGGGAAACAATGAACGGATCACAGATTCACAAAACCAAAGGCGTGCCGATGTAGAGGACGACCAGACAAACCTCACAACGGTGACGGTTTATGCAGGAAACGCTGGAGATAGCCAAAAACGCTCGCCGAAGGTTTGCCGAAAGTTCACCGGAAACTTAGAGATGTAGAACTTCGGCTTTAGATCTGGGACGATAGGAGTGGCGGCTCGTGAAAGCGGTGCATTTCTAGACTCAGCGTGTCGATACGAACACCGTCATATATATATAGGTCTAGGGTTGGGAGATTTTGGAAATTCAAGATATTTATTATTTTTAGGAATCATTGATTTTCGGAATTAAAATAATTCCAGAAAAGTCTAGAATTACTATTTAGGCTCCAAAAATATATCTGAGCTCCAAAAAAATCTAGAATTTTTTTTGGCGATATATGGAAGGATAAGGAACACAACCAAAGTGGTTTTAGCTCCTAAAAAGACTTTTGTATTTATCGAGGAAAAAGACAAAGCTCCAAGAAATATGAATTTAATCCCGAAAAAGGTCGGAAAGATTCCCGGAAAGAGAGGCATCTTTCTAACGTGTCTTAAAACCTTTTCCAAGCCTTTGGATTTTGAAAACAAAGTATCTTATCTAACTTTTGTTTTTGCAAGTTTTCAAATTCTTTTTAAACCACTACTTGAATATAATATTTTGAAGATTGCGATTTGAATTTATTTTCCAAGCCACTCATCACAAAAGTACCAATGCAACGGCATGTATGCGCAAACATTTTGCTACCCTTATGTTGAATTTCAATTTAAAGAAAAATTTCTTTTACCTATGTTTTTATGAGCACAAAACAATTAACAGAAATCATTTTACTCTTTTTAGAAAGTAGCTAATTTTAGGGTGTTACAGGTTGGGCGAGGCGGAGCCCGCAGCCTCAGTGTTGTGCAAGGCGGAGCCTGCCCCCGAGGTCAGGCGAGGCGGAGCATAGACCCAAGGGTCGGGCGAGGCGGAGTCCTCCCCCAGAAGCCAGGTGAGGCGAAGCGCAAACCCAAGGGTCGGGCGAGGTGGAGTGTAGACCCAAGGGTCGGGCGAGGCGGAGTCCTCCCCAGAGGCCGGGCAAGGTGGAGCGTAGACCCAAGGGTCGAGCGAGGCAGAGTCCACCCCCAGAGGTCAGGCGAGGTGAAGCGCAGACCCAACGGTCGAGCGAGGCAGAGTCCTCCCCTAGAGGCCGAGCGAGGCAAAACCAGCCCTCAGAGGTCAGGCAAGGCGGAGCCCACAGTCCCAAGGGTCGGGCGAGGCAGAGCTTGCGCACCTGGTGGTCGGTTGGAGCTATAGTCACGCTCTTGACCATTCGGATGTATCAATGTTGATGGTTATTAGCTCCTCCTCTTCGAGTACCCTAGTATTGGTCCCCGACACCTGGTCAGCGAGGAACCTCAGTCCTGTAGCTCTACGCCATACTCAGACATGGGGGATTACGAGGGACAGATAGGGCTGTCAC
Organism: Miscanthus lutarioriparius; assembly: GCA_904845875.1. Lineage (NCBI taxonomy): Eukaryota > Viridiplantae > Streptophyta > Magnoliopsida > Poales > Poaceae > Miscanthus > Miscanthus lutarioriparius. Next base: position 39,038,294 of record CAJGYO010000016.1, read on the forward strand.
CACCTGCCGCCTACCCCTCAACCATAGGATATGAGGAAAATGAAGGTAGCCTCTAGCTTAGGCACCATGTCTATGCTATCGACTACTACTCTAGCGTTGTATAGGGTGATCCGTCTTTATCTGGAGCCCTCTACTAGAGTATCTGCCAGGGGGATGGACGATGAACCCACAAACAATTAAGAGCAAAGCTTAACTGAACAAAAGACTTAATAACATAAGAACCATGAACACTCACTTAGCGGATGAATTAATTGAGGTGCAGATGTTCATCGAGGTCAAGCGGGGAGATACCGGACAAGTCCGACACTGCCCCGAACTCTCTCTCACATCTCTCCCAACTACTCAACTCTAGCTAGCTAGGGCCTAAGCCCTTTGAAGTGATGCTCTTGCTCAAGTGTGGTAGCTCTTCTTCCTTGTGGTGTTATTCAAATAAGGAGGAGGGAGCCTCCTTTTATAGGTGGAGAGGAGGGGGTCATTTTAAAATGCTTCATCCCCTTATGGAAGGCACCAAACCACCTATTTGTGCATTTAAGTTACTGCCTTCACCCATTCAACTATCAATGGAGAGGCGGCATGAGGCGGCCCACCAAAGATGGGCCCGAGGGGCCCTAGTGGTGGTGTGGGTGCACTAGGGGTGTGGCCACATCCCAATTAGGCCCAAATGGGCCCATCTTTGGTGGGATGCTTCCTTTGGGCCTCTAGGTGGGTCCTGCAAAGTTTTGCGCCATTTGGAGCACGTTTGCTTTGGGTTTTGGGCCTTTTTCTCCACATGATAGGGCTCTAATTTTTCTAGTAAGTGGGCCTTCTCCCGCTAGGCTCATGTCGAGTGATGTTATGCCTTGTCCTATTGCATATTTTGGTGCGTTTTCCTTGTTATTCTGACATGTCCTCCTGTAAAAGGTAAGACACCAAAACTCATGGAAAATAGTTAGTTCTAAAATCCTATGTCTACGTTTAGTGTCTGTATGTTTAGGTTTTTATGCAAGTGTTGGCGGAAAAGTGTGAGTTTAAGGACCGCCACTGGCACATGGCCCTCTTCTCATCTCTCGTTAGGTTGTAGCTCGCGCCCAAAAGGTCAATTTTCCCACTCTGTGTCGTCAGTGTCGGGTGAATTTTGGTCCTAATGTCCTAGTTGACAAGATCCATCCATCACTTTAGACCATCATTTGTCTTAGTCTTGATGTCTAGCAGTACGCCAATGGTGCTTTTGAAGACATTCTTCATGAGGTGGATGCAGTCGATGGCATGGGGTGTATCTAGCTCCTTCCAGAATGATAGGTACTTGAAGAAACACAACTACTTCTGTAGCACCTGTTTTTAAAGACAAAACCAGATACACACTATATGTGAGCCCAAGAAGTCAAATCTCACATATAGCCACAAATAAGGGTAATATCAAAAGACAATACTTATTACATAATATATTAGTATAAGGAATATAACCTCAAAGTATAGATAGCGAAAAGACAACTTCGATCTTCAGGTGAAGACTCCAAATCCACAGGGACAACTGACTGGTTGACCACAATCCTAACTCCTCCAGACTAGCAATCTGGTACCCATCCGGAATTTTTCCAAATATGTGAAATATAAAGCAAGCGCAAGTACATGTCGTACTTAGCAATATAACATGGGGTTCATGAGGCTCAAAAGGTTGACACTAGTTTACTACAATTAGCTTTTAATAGGTCATCTTTTTAAGAAATTGAGTAGCAATGAATTTATCATAACCCATAAACACATGATCATGTAAACATGAATAATGAATAGCATAAACATATAATCATTAGTGATCATTTCTATTTCATAAGGGTTCCAAGGCCGCTCGTGTCCGTGAGCGCTGTAACACCCTAGGTGTTTAGGCTTCCACTAAATTGCATTTCATTTCATAAACATATGCATCATCTATGTCATCATTGCCATTGTTACTAAAACATGCATATGCAACATTTTCAACTGTGTATGTTTCCTGCATGATTGTTGTAAATAGTATTGGTGTAATCTGTTAATGCAACATAAATTTCTCACATCTTGAAGCATGGCAAAATGGTAGTAATGTGACAAGTATAGGATAACAACCAGGTCATGCAACATGTGAAACATTGTATTGAAACATATGAATGAATTGCTTGTTTTAATTGCTGTATCACATGTGATCATTAGAAGGGGTATAACAACTTTGTAAAGTGGTTGATCATGGTCTAATACACCTTAACTACACTTAGGTTACTTGTTGGGACATTGTTCATGTAGATCAAAATGACCAAAATGCCCTCAAGTGCAAGTTTGACTTGAATTGACCCTTGGAGTGTCATCGTTTGACTGATTCAAAAGTCCAACCTAGAGACTTTGCATGGCTGTGCACTCTTTACAAAAGTTGTAGCTAATTTATCAAGGAACAAAAGTTGTTTTATGACCAACTCGTGAAAATGGCTAGAACATGCTCAAACATGGCCCACAAGTCCGAAGTACATGCTGATTTCATACTTAGCAAATTTTTCTAAGTCCTAAAGTGAAGTACAGTTTCGTGTACCCATGTTTGGAGCCGTGTATCTCCCTGACCGAGCCAAACTAGCTTGAGCTCTAGTGGAAAGAATTGTAGTTCACGTATAGATGAGCAACTTTGTTAACTATGGCATAGTCTAGATCGCCACGGATTAGGAAATAATCATTGTCAAAGTATCGCTGTCAGGCTCAGAAGGGAACACTGAATCGAAGCTACAGTGATCGAGTTTCAGAGTTCAGCCGACGCGTGGGTGACACTCGTCGCCGACCTGCTGTCGCGCTGGCCACGCGCCGTGCGCCTCCTGGCGTCGCAGCCGTGTCTGAAGCCACCCCGCGCGCCTGTCCGACGCACTCGCCCGTCCCATTTCGCATTTCCTCACCTCCCACCGCGCGCAGCAACCGAGCCGCAGCCATCTGCCATTGCCAGCCGCACCTTTGCCTCAGCCTAGCTTCCACGCCGTTGCGAAAACGCGTTGCTCCGTTCACCTAGAGCTTCGCCGTGATCCCCTTTACCATCTCCACCTCACCGTCGGGTCGATCGTGCATTGGTAAGGGCGTATTCGCCGTTCTCCCCCACCGCAGCCATGGCGGGAGCTCGCCGGAGTTGGCGCTCCACGCGGCCAGCTGTCCTCGCGCCGTCCCATCCCCTCCTCTGCCTCGCGCTAGGTCATAGGAACACCACCGAAGCTCGTAGAGTCACCGTTAGGGGCTGTGTCGCCGTCAGTTCGCCGGAGCCGGCCGTGCCGTGGCTGTGCGCCTCCGTGTCAGTCGTTGACCCCTCTAGCCACTACCCTAGCACCGATTGAGGTCACCACTAGATGCGCATGATCAAGGCGAACGTCGTAGCGTAGATGGTCTCGCCGGAGGAGCCACCGGCGGTGAACTACGCCGCCGTCCGCTCCTTTCCCCTGTTTCCCTCGCTGACGCGCGGGCCCTCCCTGTCAGCCGCCGAGGCTCAAGCGGGAGCCCAGCGTGGGCCGCGTCGCGTTGGGCCGCGCCAGCGCGTGACTCATGGGCCGCCGTTCCTTGGGCTGGCCCGAGTATGGCCGAGTTTTGTTTCGTATTTTGCTTTGCTTTATTATTTCACAGAATTGTGTTGTTATTCAAAAATATGTATCTCCTAGTATATAGATCCAAATGATGTGGTTTTAATTTTGTTGAGTTCCTGGTCATGTCTAGTATTTAACAAAAATATTATATGAGCACATGTTTTAGAAATTTTTGATGATTTAAATAGGACTTTGAAATGTGTTTTTAGATGCATGCAAACTTGTTTGAATTTTATCTTGAGTTCCTGTAGTCCAAAAATTATGAAATTTGTGGGCAGTCTATTATTGCTTGTTAGAAGCCCTGGTTAAAATTTCAGAGCTAGTGCATGTGTAGTTTTTAAGTTATAGAATTTCCTTTTATTAATGGGTGGATCTTGTGTGAATTTTCATAATTTTTCTATAGATCCAGTGAAGGTGAAATTTGATGAGTGCTATTCTTATGCTAGAATGATGCTAGGAAAAATAGGAAATCTGTTGCTTGACACTTTTTAATAAGGTTTCCTAATTATGCTCAAATTAGACATGTCACCTGTTATTTTGGATACAGCAAGTTATGTTTGCCCAATGGCTTTGAAATTTTTATGGTAGTCTATGTGTAGCATGAGATAGCTACTGTAATTTTTTTTGTAGATTTTTATGAATAGTTTTACTATATATTGCTTAAATCACCTAATTAACTAAATAAATTGGAAAAGAATATTAAATAAATTATTTAGAAGTTGGCACTATACTTTCTAATGTTTCTTGGGTATGAAAAACAAGTTGGTAAACTTGGATTGATCAAATTATGCTTTTGCATCATCATTAAATAATTAAGTTAGCAACCCTGCCATTGCAGGACAGATTCTAGGTTTACTGGAATTTGATTTGGTTAACTTAAGAATCGTGCCTTGATGTTTACAAATGAATTGTAGAGAATTTCATAAGATTTCCAGAATGTCCTCTTGCAAGTCATTTGGATTTATAGAACTCTGGTTATGATTGAATTAAGTGACTACTTATTTGCATATGAAGCTTCAACTGTAATTTTAAGTATGTATTTACTAGTTCTAAGTTTGTGGTAATGTTCCTAGGTGTTAGGCCTTTAACTGAAGATGAGCATCTTTATCTTAGGTTATACAAGTTAGGTAAGTTGCTCTTGTTATTTAAGTTAAGTTGGATACATGCTTAAAGTGATTTGAATAGAGCTAATTACTCGGTAAACGAGTGTCCAGTGATGTTTTCGTAAACACTCACTGTGATTCATTCATCATGAGCATCATGTCATTCCTTATGCACCCATGATATTTATCTTTTGCATCGGCATGCAATAGGTGTACCGGAAGGAGTAACCCTGCTGGAATTCGAGGAACTGAGCGAGCCGCAGCAGCCGACACCGGAGATTCAGGAGGAGCAGCCTTCAGGAGAAGTGCCAGACGAGGTCGCCGTTGAGTGCCCGGACCACCGTCCTTGCAACTTTGTGAAAGGCAAGCCCCGGAGCATATTAAGCCTCCTAATTTCCGAAATGCAGTTACAGTATTATTGTTAAATATATATATATTGTTGCATTAAGTTTAGGTGTTGGATGCAAACCATTGCTGCATTGGTTACCCATTCCTTGTTCAGATATTGTTACCCTAAATCCTATGTAGCTCAGGCTCGAATAGTGCTTAGCCCTGCTTAAACGCGGTAGAAGTCGGGTGATTTCCTGTCACCTGCGAGATATAGGAAGATACATGTGGCACGGTTGGCTATATTTGCTATCGTGGAAAAGAACCAGTCTTAATTTGAAATGAAGACCGGACGGAGGCTTGCCGGTTTGCAGTGACTCCGTCTGTGTCGCTTAAGGACTGATTCTTGGAGCCTTTCCTGTTCATGTTGAACGCATGCCTCTCTCTTAGTTGGCCGTGTCTAGAGACCGACCACGAAGCCAAGTAGCTCACCTTAGGCCGGGAGTCGATAAGTATAAAGTGCGCCTTGGAAGGGAGCCATAGGCGTGAGTCCAAGGGCAGGTGATTTAAAAGTCCTGATCGTCCTAGCAGAAGGGTAATCCCTGAGAGTGCTGGCGCTGATCGAACCCGTGAATTTGGTTCTTGAGATGTTCCAAAGGTGACCCACGGCTACCCTTGCAAAGTATGCTAGGGTGAGAGTTAGGAATACCCCCTCAGCTGAGTTGTAATTCGATTCGAATCGCCGTCTCTCCCGGTTAGTGAGAACTTGACGGGCTTATCTCCAATGTAGATGCACTTAATAACTTAATGGTTCGGAAATGATGATATGATGATGACAGCCTTATTATACCTGCTATGGTTAATATTGTTTGCTCCTAATAAGTGAGTGCTCTAATACAGGTGCTAATCTAGTGGACAGGTAACTAATGATAAGTTTAATGGTAAGTTTAAATTGGTTACTATAATCATAAGCTCTTTTATGCAACTGTGTCAAGCTAGCCCACCTGAAAAGCCTTGCATGATCCTTGGTGTCTTTTATTTCTGATTTTTGTCGGGTAAGTCTAGCTGAGTACCTTCTCGTACTTAGGGTTTATTTCCCACCTGTTGCAGATGACCAGTTCTTTGGTTGCTGCAAGTACTGCCTTCTCCCTACTGGGGATGAAGACTAGACCGTTGGGCGCGGTCTCTACTAGTTCTCGTACTTGATAATGCTTTTGTGGGACATGACTCTGATCCTGGCAATGTATTTGAAACTATGAAGTTATGTACTAAACTATGTTGCTTCCGCGCATTTAAACTTGGTTTGTAATATTTATTTGAACTCTGATGGATGTAATCCGAATGCTACTTGTGAAATGTTGTAACGGATGATGTGTTGTGTTGAATCAGTACGGTCTTGGTTTATATGTCGAGAGTTGGTTGAAATCCTTCGTGATTTCCGGACTACCGGGATTATGGGAGCTTAAGTACAGGAATTTGATCGCTTCGGTGATTGTTTTTGTACTTACGTTCTTATGATTTGGTCGGTTCTGTTACAGCTGGCATCAGAGCAAGATTCGACACTAAACATGTCATTTGTGTATTTTAAACAAAAGTATTTGTGAAAATCCTAAATTAAATACTAAGTATTGCCAGTGGTCATATCCCTTATGCCCAAATAAGGACTCTTAGGTGGCTTATTAAGTACTAACTTGGGGTTCTCGCTTGTTTCTGTTTCGTCGTCCATACGGCGTGCTATTGTATGGATGCCATTCGGTTGGGTGGTAATGTTTGGATCAAATACCTCTACGCTCTGGTAAGTGGGAGTTGTGAGAGCATGACCGTCCAACCGTCGGTCTAGGGGAGAGTAGTTGTGGTTGCTCGCATACTTACATGTTCGATCATGTATCTATAGAGTACTTAATTGTGGGTATCTCTGACGGGTAGCTGTGATACTAGAGTATATGCATCGGGGGATGTATGTATGAAAGTATTTAGTTTACTGCTTGCTTTTATGCATTTTGGGAAATTACTGGGCTGAAATGAAATTTTCTGCAGGTACACTAACAACGTATCGTTGTAGATCGACTAGCTACCGTATACGAGAGAACGTATGTATGCCACCGTATATTTTGCTAGCCTTTAAATTTTTCTAGGATTGTGAGGACGTACGGATCGTGCATGCATCATGTTCAAGCATACATGGCATTTCTTGCATTACTCCCTCCTTTAAAATATGATTGCCCCAACTAATTAAATTTCGTATCCCTTAAATGATTCTCCCCTTATGTTGTAACTTTTGCTACAGATGGCGCGCACGAAGCTCACTACTCGCAAGTCCGCTGGAGGCAAGGCGCCTCGTCACCGTTTAGCTCCTCGTGAGCCCCGTCCTGAGACTACTAAGGAGGAAAGGCTGAGGATAGAGCTAGCTCGGGTGACTACTGAGAGGAATGCGGCTCAGCACCGCTTGGAGCAAGTAACGCAGGAAAGGGACCAAGAGACCCTTGAGGTTCAGAGGTTGACAGTTGCTCACCGCAACTGTGAACGCATGTTGATTCACGTGATGAACCAACGGAATGAAGCCTGGCACGAGGAGAATGTGTTGAGAGCGCGACAGGTAGAGCTAGAGCAGCAAGTGGCAGTTGCTGAGGAGTACAATGACAATCTCCATGAGGAGGTTCACCTGTTACACAATCAACTTCACCCTCTCCTGCCACCTGAGGATGAGGATGAGATGGGTTCTGGTGTCATCATGGCTGAAGATGATGATGACATGGAGGTCAATGGACCTAAGGACATTCCACCTGATGAGGAGGAAGATGAGGAGTTAGAGCCTGCTAGTGATGAAGATGGAGGAGAGATCTTCGACACTGACTCCGAGGACAATGTGTAGTTTAGCTTACTACTTAGCTAATGCGCAAGAGCTAGTCTTTTGTTGATCCTCATGCATGAACGAGTAGCTTTGGAATAAGTAATCGTTGGGATGTAATATCGAACCATAAGTTATCTTTGGATGTAAGTTTGGAACCACTAGGGCTTGGATGTAACCTATCGAACGTATTATGCTCCACGTATGTGAGCCTTTGATAAATTTCGTCTTTGCGATCTATGGATCTCGTTGTTGGTTAAGTTCATCGCATTTATGTGTCCATTGACGCGCTTGATGAGTTGTGTGGTTGTGATGAATGATTGTGCCTCTGTTGATTATATAAATGCATTCTCTCCAATGGACTCAGTTTGGGCATAATTATACGATTCATCTACAAAAATTTCCACATCGTCAGTGCTCATTGGCTATACATTTTGCAGATGGCTCATAACCTTCGTCGCGGTCGTGGCATGGGAAATGAGGAACAACCACCTCCGCCACCGCCCACACCAGCTGAGCTAATGCAGACAGTTGTGGAAAGTCAGCACATGTTAGCTGAGGCTATGCGTCAGATGGCTAACCATGAGGATCGTCATGTTTGCCAAGGACCCGAGCCGAACCAGTATAGCAGCTTTAAGGACTTCATGGATACAAAGCCTCCTATCTTTCGTGAGGCAGAAGAACCATTACAAGCTGATGAATGGTTGAGCACGATAGAGCAAAGGTTTGGATTGCTCCGTTTGACTGAAGGTATGAAGGCCACATATGCAGGACACCAGCTCCAAGGCCCTGTAGGCATCTGGTGGACACATCACAAGACCACCTTCCCTACAAATGTCGAGATAGTTTGGGGTCAGTTTCAGGCAGCTTTCAGAGGACACTTTATCCCTCCTGGTCTCATGGCCATTAAGCATACTGAGTTTATGAAGCTCACCCAAGGCAATAAGAGTCTTAATGAATACCTCCAGGCATTCAACAACCTGGCGAGGTATGCTCCTGAGTTCGTCGATACGGACGCTAAGAGAATAGCTAGCTTCAAGAGGGGACTTTCCCCTAAACTGATGAAGTCAATGGGCAACTGCAAGTGCGTCACCTTCAATGAGTTTATCAGTGACACTCTGACTCAGGAGAACAATGATAAGATATACGCCGCTTCCAAGAACCGCAAAAGAAACTTTGAGGCAGGTGCTTCTCAGTCTAAGGCACCAATGGTATCCAAGGCCCAGTACCGTCCACCCAATGCTAATGTCCGGTACCGCCCACCTCAGAAGAAGAATCAAGCTAAAACTGGTTTTCGCAAGGGGTACACAATTTCCTTGCCAAAGAATACCTCTGGACAGGGCAGCTCCAATGTCCCACCAGCTAACAGGCCGTGTTGGAACTGTAACCAGCCTGGTCATTGGGCAAATAGATGTCCCCATCCTCCCAAGAATGCTCAAGGAAACGTCTGTCAGGGGCGTGTTCACTACACTACTGTGGAGGAAATTCCTGCTGGTGAAGTGGTCACCGCTGGTAAGTTTCTTGTTAATGATCACCCTGCAGTTGTGCTCTTTGATTCGGGTGCTTCACATTTTTTTATGAGTTCTACTTTTGCATCTAAGCATAAGATGAATGTGATTACAATTGTCAAGGGTGGTTATTGTATTAGTGCTGCTGGGAATAATATCATGACTAACCAAGTAGTAAAAGATGTAAAGCTTGAAATTGGGGATCGAGAGTTCCTTACGGATCTTGTAGTGCTACCGGGGGTAGGAATTGATATAATCCTAGGAATGAAGTGGATGAGTGGGAATGGAGTGTTGATCGATACGTCAACCCGTGTGGTAATGTTGAGGGATCCTGTGGATAAGAAGGGTTTTCTAGTACAGTTACCTCGTGATATCTCTATTCACATTACGACCAATGCTACCCTAGCCAAAGCCATTAAGGATCTACCAGTTGTTTGTGAGTTTCCAGATGTCTTCCCTAATGACTTGCCTGGATTACCTCCGGACCGTGATGTAGAATTCAAGATCGAACTCATTCCGGGTACGGCTCCTATATCTCGAAGGCCCTATAGAATGCCGCCCAATGAGTTGGCTGAACTAAAGAGTCAGTTGAATGAGCTATTGAAGAAAGGTTTGATTCGGCCTAGTTCTTCTCCTTGGGGTTGTCCGGCTATCTTTGTGAAGAAGAAGGATGAATCTTTGCGCATGTGCGTAGATTATCGTCCCCTGAATGCTGTTACCATCAAGAACAAATACCCTCTCCCTCGCATCGATATTCTGTTTGATCAGCTCTCCAAAGCTAAAGTATTCTCCAAGATCGATTTGAGGTCTGGTTACCATCAGATCAAAATTCGTCCTGAAGATATACCTAAGACAGCTTTCTCTACTCGTTATGGATTGTTCGAGTATCGTGTCATGTCCTTTGGGTTGACAAATGCTCCGGCACACTTTATGTACCTGATGAATTCTGTATTCATGCCAGAATTGGACAAGTTTGTCGTCGTGTTTATTGATGATATCCTGGTATATTCTCAGAATGAAGAAGAGCATGCTGAACATCTGAGAATTGTCTTAACTCGGTTGCGTGACAACCAGCTTTATGCTAAGTTCAGCAAGTGTGAATTCTGGTTGAACAAGATACCTTTTCTAGGTCATGTGTTATCTGGTGATGGAATTTCGGTTGACCCTATGAAGGTGCAAGAAGTCCTTGAGTGGAAGGCACCTACTATGGTCTCTGAAGTCCGAAGTTTCTTGGGATTGGCTGACTATTATCGTCGCTTTATCTCGGATTTCTCAAAAATCGCCAAGCCCATGACTCGACTACTGCAAAAAGATGAGAAGTTTGTGTGGACTCCAAAGTGTGAAGAGGCTTTTCACACTTTGCGGACCTTGCTAACCTCTGCTCCTGTATTGGCACAACCTGACATCGAAAAGCCTTTTGATGTCTATTGTGATGCATGTGGCACCGGGTTGGGGTGTGTTCTTATGTAGGAAGGCCGAGTAATTGCTTATGCTTCGCGCCAGCTTCGAAAGCATGAAGTCAACTATCCTACCCATGACTTAGAGCTAGCCACAGTTGTTCATGCCCTGAAGATTTGGAGACATTACTTGCTGGGTAATGTGTGCAACATCTATACTGACCATAAAAGCCTCAAGTACATCTTTACTCAACCCGAGTTGAACATGCGTCAACGGCGCTGGTTAGAATTGATCAAGGACTACAACCTTCAATTGCACTACCATCCTGGTAAGGCAAATGTGGTTGCTGATGCCTTAAGCCGAAAGGCCCATTGCAATTCTTTGGTTATTGAAGACTTTCATCTGTCGCACCTCCTTCATCCTGTAGTACTTCACAATATCACTGTGGATTGCTCTCTTAGAAGTCGAATTATCGAACTCCAGAAGACTGATGTGGGTGTATTTCACATCAAGCGGAAAATGAAAGAGAAAGAGACCAAGCACTTTAGGGTCGATGACAAAGGAATTCTCTGGTTTAATGATAGACTTGTGGTACCCAAAGATAAAGAACTTAGAAATCAAACTATGGCTGAAGCCCATTCTTCTAAGTTGCCCATCCATCCTGGTAGTAGTAAAATGTATCAAGATCTTAAGCTGTATTATTGGTGGACCAAGATGAAGAAACAAATCACAGCTTATGTGGCAAGGTGTGATAACTGTTGCAGAGTCAAGGCTATTCACATAAGGCCCGGATTATTGCAGCCACTCTCTATTCCTGGCTGGAAGTGGGAAGAGATTAGCATGGATTTTATTGTTGGATTACCCACTACCAAAAAGGGTTGTGATTCCATCTGGGTAATCGTAGATCGTCTAACTAAATCTGCTCACTTTATTCCGGTCAAGTCTACCTATCATCCTCACAATTATGCTGAGATTTATTTTCAACAAGTGGTACGTCTCCATGGCGTACCCAAATCCATTGTTTCTGATAGAGGACCGCAATTCACGGCTCGCTTTTGGGAGTGCTTACATCAAAATCTTGGCACTCATCTAATCCGCAGTTCTGCCTATCATCCGCAAACATCAGGACAGACTGAGTGTGTTAATCAAATTCTTGAGGACATGCTTAGAGCTTGTCTTATTTCTTGCAAAGGCTCTTGGGAAGACTGGTTACCTCTCGCTGAATTCTCTTATAACAACAGTTATCAAGAGAGTATCAAAATGGCTCCTTTTGAAGCTCTTTATGGCCGCAAGTGTAGAACTCCTTTGAACTGGGTGGAACCCGGGGAAAGAAGTTTCTATGGTATTGACTTTGTAAAAGAAGCCGAAGAGCAAGTCCAAACTATATAGAAGAATATGACTGCTGCACAGGCTAGACAAAAGAGCTATGCTGACAAGAGAAGGAAACCTATTGAGTTTGAAGTAGGTGATCATGTTTATCTGAAGGTATCCCCTATGAAAGGAGTCAAGCGTTTTGGAATTAAAAGGAAGCTTGAGCCTCGATATGTTGGACCCTACCGCATTATCGAGAAAAGTGGAAGAGTAGCCTATAAACTCGATCTACCCCGTGAGATGGGAGCTATATTCCCGGTATTCCATGTGTCCCAGCTGAAGAAGTGTCTTCGTATTCCCGAGGAAAGAATAGCAACAAGGAAAGTCAACTTGAAATCTGATCTTTCTTATGAGGAAAAGCCCGTGCAAGTTCTAGATACTCAAGAAAGAGTGACTCGTACACGAGTGGTTAAATTATACAAGGTAGTTTGGAGTAATCATAGTGAACGGGATGAAACCTGGGAACGGGAAGATTATTTAAAGGAAAATCATCCAACTTTCTATACTAAATGGTACGCTTTCCAAATCTCGGGACGAGATTTTTCTAAGGGGGGAGGGCTGTAACACCCTAGGTGTTTAGGCTTCCACTAAATTGCATTTCATTTCATAAACATATGCATCATCTATGTCATCATTGCCATTGTTACTAAAACATGCATATGCAACATTTTCAACTGTGTATGTTTCCTGCTTGATTGTTGTAAATAGTATTGGTGTAATCTGTGAATGCAACATAAATTTCTCACATCTTGAAGCATGGCAAAATGGTAGTAATGTGACAAGTATAGGATAACAACCAGGTCATGCAACATGTGAAACATTGTATTGAAACATATGAATGAATTGCTTGTTTTAATTGTTGTATCACATGTGATCATTAGAAGGGGTATAACAACTTTGTAAAGTGGTTGATCATGGTCTAATACACCTTAACTACACTTAGGTTACTTGTTGGGACATTGTTCATGTAGATCAAAATGACCAAAATGCCCTCAAGTGCAAGTTTGACTTGAATTGACCCTTGGAGTGTCATCGTTTGACTGATTCAAAAGTCCAACCTAGAGACTTTGCATGGCTATGCACTCTTTACAAAAGTTGTAGCTAATTTATCAAGGAACAAAAGTTGTTTTATGACCAACTCGTGAAAATGGCTAGAACATGCTCAAACATGGCCCACAAGTCCGAAGTACATGCTGATTTCATACTTAGCAAATTTTTCTAAGTCCTAAAGTGAAGTACAGTTTCATGTACCCATGTTTGGACCCATGTATCTCCCTGATCGAGCCAAACTAGCTTGAGCTCTAGTGGAAAGAATTGTAGTTCACGTATAGATGAGCAACTTTGTTAACTATGGCATAGTCTAGATCGCCACGGATTAGGAAATAATCATTGTCAAAGTATAGTTGTCAAAGCTCGAGAGGGAACTTGAATCGAAGCTACAGTGATCGAGTTTCAGAGTTCAGCCGACGTGTGGGTGACACTCGTCGCCGACCTACTGTCGTGCTGGCCACGCGCCGTGCGTCTCCTAGCGTCGCAGCCCGTATGCGAAGCCACCCCGCTACCGCTGTCCGACTTTTCGCCCAAATCCCATTTCGCATTTCCTCGCCTCCCACGCGCGCAAGAAGAACCGAGAGCCGCGATCGTCCGCCCATTGCCACCGCACCTTCGCCTCCGCCTAGCTTCCACGCCGTGCGAAAACGCGTTGGTCCGTTCACCTAGAGCTTCACCGTGATCCCTTTACCATCTCCACCTCACCGTCGGTCGATCGTGCATTGGTAGGGGCGATTCGCCGTTCTCCCCACCGCAGACCATGGTGGGAGCTGCCGGAGTTGGCGCTCCACGCGCCCCTGTCTGTCTCGCGCCGTCCCATCCCTCCCTCGCCTCGCGCTAGGTCATAGGAACACCACCGAAGCTCAGAGAGTCACCGTTAGGGGGTGTGTCGCCGTCGATTCGAGCCGGAGCTGCCGCGTTGCGTGGTGTCGGCGCCGCCGTGTCGATCGCCGACCCCTCTAGCCACTACCCTAGCACCGATTGAGGTCACCACTAGATGCGCATGATCAAGGCAAACGTCGTAGCATAGATGGTCTCGCCGAGGAGCCACCGGTGGTGAACTACGCCACCCGTCCCGCTCCTTTCCCTGCTTCCCTCGGCCGACGCTGGCTGGCCCTCCTGTCGTCACCCGCCGAGGCTCAAAGGGAGCCCAGCGTGGGCCGTGTCGCGTTAGGCCGCCTTGATAGCGTGACTCATGGGCCGCCGTTCCTTGGGCTGGCCCAGTATGGCCGAGTTTTGTTTCAGTATTTTGCTTTGCTTTATTATTTCTGCTGAATTGTGTTGTTATTCAAAAATATGTAGCTCCTAGTATATAGATCCAAATGATGTGGTTTTAATTTTGTTGAGTTCCTGGTCATGTCTAGTATTTAACAAAAATATTATATGAGCACATGTTTTAGAAATTTTGATGATTTAAATAGGACTTTGAAATGTGTTTTTAGATGCATGCAAACTTGTTTGAATTTTATCTTGAGTTCCTGTGGTCCAAAAATTATGAAATTTTGTGGGCAGTCTATTATTGCTTGTTAGAAGCCCTGGTTAAAATTTCAGAGCTAGTGCATGTGTAGTTTTTAAGTTATAGAATTTCCTTTTATTAATTGGTGGATCTTGTGTGAATTTTCATAATTTTTCTATAGATCCAGTGAAGGTGAAATTTGATGAGTGCTATTCTTATGCTAGAATGATGCTAGGAAAAATGGGAAATCTGTTGCTTGACACTTTTTAATAAGGTTTCCTAATTATGCTCAAATTAGACATGTCACCTGTTATTTTGGATACAGCAAGTTATGTTTGCCCAATGGCTTTGAAATTTTTATGGTAGTCTATGTGCAGCATGAGATGGCTACTGTAATTTTTTTTGTAGATTTTTATGAATAGTTTTACTATATATTGCTTAAATCACCTAATTAACTAAATAAATTGGAAAAGGATATTAAATAAATTATTTAGAAGTTGGCACTATACTTTCTAATGTTTCTTGGGTATGAAAAACAAGTTGGTAAACTTGGATTGATCAAATTATGCTTTTGCATCATCATTAAATAATTAAGTTAGCAACCCTGCCATTGCGGGACAGATTCTAGGTTTACTGGAATTTGATTTGGTTAACTTAAGAATCATGCCTTGATGTTTACAAATGAATTGTAGAGAATTTCATAAGCTTTCCAGAATGTCCTCTTGCAAGTCATTTGGATTTATAGAACTCTGGTTATGATTGAATTAAGTGACTACTTGTTTGCATATGAAGCTTTAACTGTAATTTTAAGTATGTATTTACTAGTTCTAAGTTTGTGGTAATGTTCCTAGGTGTTAGGCCTTTAACTGAAGATGAGCATCTTTATCTTAGGTTATACAAGTTAGGTAAGTTGCTCTTGTTATTTAAGTTAAGTTGGATACATGCTTAAAGTGATTTGAATAGAGCTAATTACTCGGTAAACGAGTGTCCAGTGATGTTTTCGTAAACACTCACTGTGATTCATTCATCATGAGCATCATGTCATTCCTTATGCACCCATGATATTTATCTTTTGCATCGGCATGCAATAGGTGTACCGGAAGGAGTAACCCTGCTGGAATTCG
Source organism: Miscanthus lutarioriparius (assembly GCA_904845875.1). NCBI lineage: Eukaryota > Viridiplantae > Streptophyta > Magnoliopsida > Poales > Poaceae > Miscanthus > Miscanthus lutarioriparius. The sequence continues at coordinate 39,054,033 of CAJGYO010000016.1, forward strand.
AGGAACTGAGCGAGCCGCAGCAGCCGACACCGGAGATTCAGGAGGAGCAGCCTTCAGGAGAAGTGCCAGACGAGGTCGCCGTTGAGTGCCCGGACCACCGTCCTTGCAACTTTGTGAAAGGCAAGCCCCGGAGCATATTAAGCCTCCTAATTTCCGAAATGCAGTTACAGTATTATTGTTAAATATATATATATTGTTGCATTAAGTTTAGGTGTTGGATGCAAACCATTGCTGCATTGGTTACCCATTCCTTGTCTAGATATTGTTACCCTAAATCCTATGTAGCTCAGGCTCGAATAGTGCTTAGCCCTGCTTAAACGCGGTAGAAGTCGGGTGATTTCCTGTCACCTGTGAGATATAGGAAGATACATGTGGCACGGTTGGCTATATTTGCTATCATGGAAAAGAACCAGTCTTAATTTGAAATGAAGACCGGACGGAGGCTTGCCGGTTTGCAGTGACTCCGTCTGTGTCTCTTAAGGACTGATTCTTGGAGCCTTTCCTGTTCATGTTGAACGCATGCCTCTCTCTTAGTTGGCCGGGTCTGGAGACCGACCACGAAGCCGAGTAGCTCACCTCAGGCCGGGAGTCGATAAGTATAAAGTGCGCCTCGGAAGGGAGCCGTAGGCGTGAGTCCAAGGGCAGGTGATTTAAAAGTCCTGATCGTCCTGGCAGAAGGGTAATCCCTGAGAGTGCTGGCGCTGATCGAACCCGCGAATTTGGTTCCTGAGATGTTCCAAAGGTGACCCACGGCTACCCTTGCAAAGTATGCCAGGGTGAGAGTTAGGAATACCCCCTCAGCTGAGTTGTAATTCGATTCGAATCGCCGTCTCTCCCGGTTAGTGAGAACTTGACGGGCTTATCTCCAATGTAGATGCACTTAATAACTTAATGGTTCGGAAATGATGATATGATGATGACAGCCTTATTATACCTGCTATGGTTAATATTGTTTGCTCCTAATAAGTGAGTGCTCTAGTACAGGTGCTAATCTAGTGGACAGGTAACTAATGATAAGTTTAATGCTAAGTTTAAATTGGTTACTATAATCATAAGCTCTTTTATGCAACTGTGTCAAGCTAGCCCACCTAAAAAGCCTTGCATCATCCTTGGTGTCTTTTATTTCTGATTTTTGTCGAGTAAGTCTAGCTGAGTACCTTCTCGTACTTAGGGTTTATTTCCCACCTGTTGCAGATGACCAGTTCTTCCGCGCATTTAAACTTGGTTTGTAATATTTATTTGAACTCTGATGGATGTAATCCGAATGCTACTTGTGAAATGTTGTAACGATTGATGTGTTGTGTTGAATCAGTACGGTCTTGGTTTATATGTCGAGAGTTGGTTGAAATCCTTCATGATTTCCAGACTACCGGGATTATGGGAGCTTAAGTACAGGAATTTGATCGCTTCGGTGATTGTTTTTGTACTTACGTTCTTATGATTTGGTCGGTTCTGTTACAAGCACGGCTGATATACCAGTTTACAATCTGCAGAGGTTGTACACTTTCACTGTGAGTCATGATTTACCCTTTCACCCGAGGTGATCAACCTCTTGACTCACTACCAAGGAAGGTCAGTAGAGTTCACTATGAAGCCTTTCAAAGGTTCGTCTAACAAGTTATGGCCACTAAGGTTTCCCCATCAATAAGCATAAACTCCCCACCAAGGAGTGACTAACAAAGTGCACCCTCTTAGCAGGCCAAGATCATACCTGTCGGAGCCCCTCTTGCGCCATAAAGGTAACCACTAACAAGCTAGAAAAGGTCCTCATACTAAGCTAAAGCCAGAGCCATATAGCCCTCACAGCTGTACTGTAAGTCCCGAATGATCACTTACAGATAAGTCCTTAGGGAGAGGAATCTAGAGCATTTAGAAAGTAGCTAAATACTCCAGCCCCTATTTCCATGTTGCTAAAAAGTCATGTTTTAATGTTTATTGCTGTTCCATTAGTCAAGTTACAAGATCGTGGTTTTGGTTGTGCACTAGCAAAAACTATCCAATGCAATAACCCAAAGGTATCAAGGAATCCAAGATATCAATTAGCTAGGGAAATTACTATAGTTGCCAAGGTAGACACATGCAACATGAATTAAATGATTAAAGGTGAATAGGTATCAAGGATGGTCCCATGCTATTCTTGCCTTCAACTCAGATCAGGTCTTCTTCTGGTCCAAATCTTCCAAGAACTGCTTCTGTACTCACCACGTATAGCTCACCGACTGGACTTGATCATAGAACACCACACAATCATCCAAACAGACATGCATAACATACATACATAGCCATATTAGAACAATACACCAACTAATGGAAAAAGGTTTTGAAACAGATCTACGTATTGCTATGAACACATAGATGCGGGAAGCACGCTAATCGGAGCTACGGTTGAAAAGATACATCTACCGAAAGATTTTGCTTATAAAATGGAAAACCATAAGCTTTATTTATTTTATTATATAAAAGCATGTATATGATATTTCAGAGAAAATACTTAAGTTAAATTAAGTCAATCTTATATTTGGTTTTAAAAATCGAAGTGGAATTTATTACATTTTATTTATAAATCTAGTGACATAATTATTATTCAAGTTGGGATTTAAACCATGAAATTCTAGAGATTTTGGCATAGAAAACATTGATACTAATGCATAGGTCACGTCATTATGAATCCAACACAACTTGAACAGACTATTTCAGAGTTAAAATGAATAAGTCATGATTTAAACAAGTTTTCCTAACAGTAGTATAAACACGTAGAAAACATAAATACGGTCCTAACGCAATTCGAATGGGTAAAATCAGAGTTAAAATGATAAAGTTATGGCCTAAACAAGTTTGATGGTATTTCTATAATTAAACTAAATTTATTTTTGAATCAAAACAATAAAAATATGAATTTATACGGTTTATGGACTACGCGCACTATTTCTGGAAACTACAGGACCTAAACGAATAAAAACAGGACTAAATTATATTTATTTTGAACTGTTATGGACTGCGGGTTAATTCACCTAAAATAGAGGGGCTTATCTGCAAAACTGGCATGGCTTGACCACGGTTGACCCCGGCTGCTGACTGGACTGACGCATGGTGGCGTATGAGTGGCGCGGTGCACCACGTGGCGTGGGCGCGCGCTGACTCGACGGGGTGGACAGAGTTCATGGTTGCACGATGGACCGATTATGATTCGAAACGGTACGCTCTGATCGTGGCCATCCAGATGGATCTGATGGCGTGGGACGCATGGGAGTACCTCCGTCGGTCGCACAGTACCACCCGCGAGCCCGCCATGGCCGGCAGCGACTGGTGCTCCATGGCGAACACCGGTACGGCGTTTCGGACCTCCCCGGGGCAAACCAAATACACCTACGTGATCTAGAGACGCTCATGAACACAATGGGTGCAATACCGAGGGTGGGGAACGCGTCGAGGTGCCGATCCAATGGCGGTGCCATGGTCGGCGGGGTGGGAGCTTCCTGATACGGTGCTCCAGGGCATTATTTGAGGAACGGAGAGCACGGGAAGACGGAGAATCTCACCACGAGGTCGAAGGAATGGATTGCGGCGTCTGGGAAGGCTCCGAAGGGGTAGGTCATCAACGGTGGTGGTTGGAGAGAGAAATGGGGCACTGGTGAGGATGAATTCGAGCAAACCGTGACCACAACATGAAATTGGAGATACCTACAGCTGTGTCGGGTCATGGGGCGACAGTGTCGAGCTCGAGCGGTGATTGGAGAAAAGGAGAGGGAGGCGCTCGATTCAGGGCTTTATACTAGATGGAAGGGAAGTAGGGCGCTTGGGCGATTGGTCGCCTTCCATGCAGGCGCGGTGGCCCGGTGGCTTGCCGTGCGCCATCGCCGTCGGGGAAGAAAGGAAAGGGAGAGGATGGCGGCTGACGAGCATGCGCATGGAGGAAGGGCGCGGAGCGATTGCGTGTCTGGGCCATGAGCAGGAGGAAAGAGGAAGGGAGGAGGAGGGCGCAAGCTGGCTTCAGCTGGCCGGCTACGTGGGCTAGGCGACGAGTTGGGCCGGCGGAGAGGAGGAAAGGAGCGGGCTAGGGAGGGACGGAAGCATGGGCCTTCAGGCCAAAATGAGAGAGCAGGTTTTTTCTTCTTTTTATTTTTCCAAATCCTTTTTCTTTTCTTAATTCAAAACAAATTCAAATATGAACCGAATCGAGTATAAATATGGTTTAAAATACACTTTTTAATTCAAACATAAATGAACAAATTTTGGGTAAGTTTTCCGAGAATAACTTTTTAAATTCTTTCATTTTCTAATTTTCTTTTTCTTTTATGTGCGGGAGGTGCCTTAGGTGTAGCGGAAACTCTAGAGGCTATTGGTCGCTTGCTCGCTGGAGGAGGCGGCCGAAAGGTGGTTGGCTTGGTCAGCCCCGATGATGGTGCCGAGCGTGGCGTGTATGTGATGCTGACCTTGCTCTTGCCCTGCTATTCACGCCCCTGCAATTCCTTTTCTGCAAGCATAGCAAACTGAAACAACTAGTTGACAGTGTTAAATTCTTTATAATCAACAATGTCCTGAATCTCACGCCTCAAACCCGAATAAAAACGACAAATAGCATCTTCGTTTCCCTCCACAACACTACAGCGCATCAATCCCTTTTGGAGCTCACCATAGTAATCCTGTACAGATTTATCTCCTTGTTCTAAACGCATCAATTTCTTACGCAAGTCTCTATGATAAGAAGGAGGGACAAAACGATCACGCATAGCTACCTTAAGTTCTTCCCATGTACCAGGTAAAGCATCCTATGCAGCTAGCCCATTCCACCAAATAATGGCAAAATCCTTAAACTCACTAGTAGCTTGATGAACTCTATGATGCTCAGGCACAAGGTGGGCACTAAACTTTTGTTCTACTGTCATCTCCCAATCAAGATATCCCTCAGCATCGTAATGACCTAAAAAAGATGGTATTGTGAACTTAATCTTAGCATAAGGATCATCGGGTACACGGTGATTATTACCTTGATGGTGGTGGTGGACACCACCCATACCTGTCGTGTTGCGGCGAAGACGTCGTTGTAATCTCACTTGTTGGAAGGCTGCTTGATCCATGTTTACAGTGGCATCATGCACCATGTCTTCTTGCAAGAGACCATCGGTGTTGCTGCCAGAGATGTCATTGTTGTTGACCGCCACCAATGTTTCCAACTCAGTAACCTTTTCGGTTAGCGTGGAAATTCTTTTGTCCAATCTCTCCATGTTGTTGCCAATGTTGAGTTCAATGAGTGCGTCAGTGACGGCCTTCCTGATGGCCTCATTCATCCTGTTTTGGGAATCCTCTACAATAGCTTATAGTTGCTCTTGACTGACACACTCGTTGAAACCCTTAGGATTGTTATCTCCAGTCTGTTCTCCTCCCGCCATTGTAAACACAAAAACAGGAACAAACGGTGAAAGTTATCCCTACCAAATGACTATGTGGTTGCATGGTGTCACTTTTTATAGCAAGTGGAAGCATCTTACCAAGATCTTATAAAGTTCTTACCAACGCAAGCAGTGGACAGTACAACCGGCGGCTGGTTTGTGATACCAGTGAGGCAGTGGTACCGAGATTGCAAAGCCCTTTGTCTGTACTGATCATCAGAATTTGTGGAGCTTGGAAGGCAAACAAAGAGTAATATGTATATCTGGCACACAAGTCAGTAACAGAAAGTAATGCTGAATTATAGTCCAAAGTACTTGTTCTCGTTGCTGGTCTAAAGTGTTCCAAGTACCAGGTGTGTGACAAAAGTATGGTGGATAGCAAGGTGATAGGTGTGAGAAAAACAAGTATGGTAGATGGAGACAGCAACACAAATAAGGAACCAGACAACACACGCTAACACAGCTCACTTTGGTCTTCTCTATGTGCTCCTCTAAATATTGTTCCTCTTTTGCCCCTCTTTTTTTCTATTTTAGGGCTGTCGTTGTTTTTTGGGAAATTTTGACTTTTTTATTTTATTTTTTTGATATTTTTCCTTTACTTAGGAGCACAAAAGAAGTAACCACAGAAAATATGAGCTCAAACAAGTGAAAGACGTGGCCTGTGGAATTTTTAGAAAACTGGATCAAAATCGACAAAAACCTTGTGACCACGAAAAGAGGATCTTGTGACCACTTTTTGACCAATTTAAAAATCTCTGACCCCGGACACTCCGGGGATGGACGGATCCAGAATTTTTTTCTGATCGATTTGCATATATGGAACATCGAAAACGGAGTTCGTATGCGAAAACTAGATCAGTTTTAAGAATTGGCTCCGAATTAGAGGACAAAACGGGAACAATTTGTGCAAAATTGGTCACAGCAGCCAAGATTTGATGGAAATGATGGGGGAAAACACACGAACTAGACTCTAACACGACCTAACCAGCAACAAGACCTTGACTAGGACACAAACTCAACACGACGGACTCTGAAACTGAAATATGCAAAGGCTATGGCACGGAAGGTTCTACGACAGGAAAAACAAGTATGGCACTGGACTATGGGACGAATGCGAAACACTCAAACTAGGGAATAAAAGTGAACCTGACGGTATACCTTAGCTCTGATTACCACTTAATGGAGATGGGGATCCTGATCTTCCGTCAGGTGATGGTAACTATCGTTGTGGCGGAGAATGACACACCGATCCGGCTTCAGATCGAAAGATCGAACCCTGCAATCTTAGCACCACAGCTCCTCTAGTTATCAACCGAGTTACAAACCAGGTTGACCTCGCCAAGAAGGCTAATCCCTGCCTGCGCAACGAAGAACACAAGCAAGAACAAGAAAGAATGCAACCAAAATTGTAGATGAATGATTAATCTCATGAGTTGGGGTCTCACAAACCGATGAATGACAAAACCGTTCTTGACAGAATAATCTAAGCAAAACTCGAACCCTAATGGAGGAGCAGCGGCTATTTATGAAGACTCTAGGGTCATGCAAGACCCCTGGACGCGCCCCTAATGGGCCCAAACACGATACATGGTCCAACAGACCAAAAGACAGTATCACAGCACCCTGGCAGATTCTAGACGCTGTCTTGTGACCATGATTCCTGTTGATTCTGAATAGCTTTTGACGTGAGACCATTTGGATTGGCTTCCTTATCAAATTAGCTTTCCATCCATATGTGGATCGTCGAAAATGGAGTCCGGATGCGTCCTGGGTGACCAGTTTAAGGCAGACTGGTCCTGGAGGCTGAGGCAGACTCGAAAACATGTTGGACTGGGCCTCCGGTTCGTGTTGGACGTCCTTGCTGGTCATCATCACCTCCTCCACGTCCTCTTAGTCCATCTTGACCCTCTCCAATGTTTCTAAGCAAGATAACATCATTAGGTAGTAGTCTATTCTCAAAAGCATGAAAAGGATCGCTTAAGAATGAGCTCACCTCTAAATTGAGTTGACGCATTCAAGCCCGGGTCATTGGACCTTGCATGACGGTTGGAGGATCAGCGGGTGCCTCTAAAGAAGTGATGTCCCCATCATATCTTCTTCCTCATCGCCGGTAATCACAAGATTTTCTTCGATTCCTCCATCGATTCTTCGGTTATAAAGGTTACCAACTTTATACTCTCATGTTTCATCAGTAGCATATCTCATTTTGTGGACTAGATATATGTGGTTTTTTATGATGGAATTTTTTTATTTGTAAGCCATTTAAGCTCAAAATCACTTTAAAGTTTGCATATTTGGATAAAAGAAGGTTAAAGTAGTTATTCAAAACTAGTATTCAGCTTTCATTTCTAGCATGCATAGCAAACTTCATGGTTTAGAGATATAGAGAATTTTAGAGTTTTTTTAATTTTATTTGTTTATAAAATGAGAAATTTATATTATATTAAAAATGAGTATAGAGAGTAGATGGCAACTGCTTCTGGGTCCTCGGCCTCTCATCGGGTTCAAAAGCGACTAAGGCCGGACCTCCCTCTCATTGCATGCGACAAGTGTGAGGAGAAGATTGTGATGGAGTACCGGGTGAGAAAGGAGTGTCCCAACAAGGGCCATATCTTCTACAAGTGTTCGGATCACAATGTGAGTTATTTTGTCGCATTTGATGATTATGGTTAATTTATACTTATTTTCATGATGATTGTGATTAAAGTTCTAATTTTTTGTTTTAATTTTAGTGGGATGGCACTGGATGTTTAGGCTAGTACTGGGAGGAAGAGTATGTTAAACACATGCAAAACTCTCTTGCACAGGCGACTACGGCGGCTGATGAGGCAGTGATCCTACGGAAGAAGCCCATAGATGTTGAACAAACGCATGATCTGTCTGTTTTAGTTGGGATTGGTCGCGAAATCCTTATGCTGCTGAAGTGCATTTTAGCTTTAGTTTTTTTATTGGTAGTTGGGATTGTCTACATTATAGCGAGACTTTCATAAATTAATACCTTGTGTGGTGACATGCATGTCGTATAATTAACTAATTATATTCTAGGTTTTAATATGGTATGTATGTTATGTAATGCAGATGAGCCGGCATTGGATGTACAATGCTGATCGCCGCTCCCAAGAGTTCATTGAGGGTGTGCATTCTTTCTTACGTGTGGCCGAGGCAAACAAACGCGATGGTTTCATGTGCTGCCCATGTGCCATATGTAAGAATTTGAAGGAATATGCTAGCTCAAGGAGTCTTCATTCACACTTGTTGAAGTCGGGTTTCATGACAAACTATATTTGTTGGACGAAGCACGGAGAAACCGGGGTTGTAATAGAAGAAGGTGAAGAAGAACAATGGGACGATGATGACATTATTGCTGAATATGGTGCCTTCAATGATACTGCAATGGGGGAAGCTGAAGAAGAGGTAGTGGCAGAAGATGAGCCCGCTGATGATCTTGGTCAGGCCATTCGTGACGCACAAAGAGAATGCGAAAGTGAAAAGGAGAAGATCAAGTTCGAGCGCATGCTAGAGGATCACAAGAAATTGCTATACCCAACTTGTGATGCGGGACAAAAAAAGTTGGGTACCACACTGGAATTGTTGCAATGGAAGGCAAAGAATGGTGTATCTGACAAGGGATTTGGGGAGTTACTGAAAATCCAAAAGAAGATGCTTCCGAAGGATAACGAATTGCCCGTCACTACGTACGAAGCAAAACAGGTAGTCTGCCCTTTGGGATTAGAAATCTAGAAGATACATGCCTGTCCTAATGACTGCATCCTCTACCGTGGTGAGGAGTACGAGAAGTTAGATGCATGCTCGGTATGTCATGCATCGCGGTATAAGATCAGGCGAGATGACCCTAGTGATGTTGAGGGCGAACGTCCCACGAAGAAAATCCCTGCCAAGATTATGTGGTATGCTCCTATAATACCATGCTTGAAACGTCTGTTCAGAAACAAAAACCATGCAAAATTGTTGCGATGGCACAAAGAAGACCGTAAGGTAGACAATATGTTGAGACACCCTGGTGATGGGTCCTAGTGGAGAGCAATCGATAGAGAATTCCCGGAGTTTGCAAATGATGCAAGAAACTTAAGGTTTACTTTAAGTACGGATGGTATGAATCCTTTCGGGGAGCAGAGCAGTAGTCATAGCACTTGGCCTGTTACTCTATGTATCTACAACCTTCCTCCCTGGTTATGCATGAAGCGAAAGTTTATTATGATGCTAGTGCTCATCCAAGGCCCAAGGCAACCTGGCAACGACATCGATGTGTACCTGAGGCCACTAGTTGAAGAACTTCTACTTTTGTGGAACAGACCAGGTGTACGTGTGTGGGATGAGCACAAACAGGAGCACTTTGACCTGCGGGCATTGTTGTTCGTAACAATCAATGATTGGCCTGCTCTAAGTAATCTTTCAGGACAATCAAACAAGGGATATAATGCATGCACGCACTGTTTTGATGACATTAAAGGTATATTCTTGAAAAATGTTGAAAGGTCGTGTACCTTGGCCATCGTCAATTTCTTCCTGCGAATCACCCCCTAAGAAAGAAAGGCAAGCATTTTAAAGGTAAGGCAGACCACCAGACCAAGCCGAGCAACCGAACTGGTGAGGATGTACTCAATATGGTCAAGGATGTCAAAGTAGTATTTGGAAAGGCACATGGCAGCGAACCTATTCCGAACGACGCCGACGGTCACACACCCATGTGGAAGAAGAAGTCCATATTTTGGGAGCTACCCTATTTGCAAGTCCTAGAGGTCCATAGCACGATCGACGTGATGCACCTAACGAAGAATCTTTGTGTGAACCTGCTAGGCTTCATGGGTGTGTATGGGAAGCCTAAGGACACACTTGAAGCACGACAGGACCTGCGGTGTTTGAAAGAACGATACAACCTACATCCAGAGAAGATAGATGATGGACATCATTACTTAAGTCCTGCCAGCTACACTCTTAGCAAAGAAGAGAAGGAAAGCATGTTTGAATGCCTAGCAAGCATCAAGGTACCATCTGGATTCTCCTCGAATATAAAGGGTATAATAAATGTGTCAAAGAAGAAATTTCTAAACTTAAAGTCCCATGACTACCACGTGCTCATGACGCAATTGCTTCTAGTTACATTAAGAGGAATTCTACCTCCAAATGTACGTCTAGCCACCATGAAGCTATGTGCATTCCTCAATGCAATTTCTCAGAAGGCAATTGATCCAATGGATCTAGCTAAACTACAGAATGATGTGGTTCAATGTCTTGTCACCTTTGAGTTGGTGTTCTCTCCTTCCTTATTTAATATCATGACACACCTCCTAGTTCACCTAGTCAAGGAGGTTAGCAGTCTCGGTCCTATGTTCCTGCACAACATATTCCCCTTTGAGAGGTTCATGGGAGTCCTAAAGAAATATGTTCACAACTGTGCTTGGCCAGAAGGAAGCATCGCCAAGGGCTATGGAACAGAGGAGGTCATTGAGTTTTGTGTTGACTTTATTCCCGACCTTGACCCGATTGGTGTTCCTGAATCGCGACATGAGGGGAGACTAAGTGGAAAGGGGACACTAGGGAAGAAAACATATATTGGTACGCAGGACAATTATTTTAATAAAGCACACTACACAGTTCTGCAAAACTCCTCCTTGGTGGATCCGTATATCGAGACACATAAAGAGTTGCTCCGATCCGAGTTTTTAGGGAAGTCTGAAGCTTGGATTACGTGTCAGCACATGGAAACTTTTAGCGACTGGTTGCGAAAAAAATGTCAGGGTGATGAGAGTATTGATGAGCAACTGTATTTGTTGGCTAGGTAGCCATCGTGGTATATCCTCATATACAAAGGGTACGAGATAAATGGGAATACATTTTACACAGTAGCCCAAGAAAAAAGGAGCACCAACCAAAATAGTGGTGTCCGCATAGATGCCACCGACACTAATGGAAATAAGCAAACATATTATGGCCGCATAGAGGAGATATGGGAACTAAACTATGCACCTACTTTTAAGGTACCTTTGTTCAAGTGCCAATGGGTAAATGCGACTGGAGGCGGGGTAGCAGTCGACAACCAATATGGAATGACAACCGTGGACCTCAACAATATTGGGTACAAAGACGAACCGTTCGTCCTTGCCAAGGATGTGAATCACGTGTTCTATGTCAAGGACATGTCTACAAAACCGAAGAGAGGGAAAAACAACAACGACCCAATCATTGAGCCAAAGCGCCACATAGTTCTTTTAGGGAAAAGAAACATCATCGGAATTGAAGACAAGTCAGACATATCAGAAGATTATGAAAAGGATGACCGAATTCCACCCTTCACAGTGACAAAGACCCAAGCATCCAGCTAAATGATGAGGACACTCCATGGTTACGGCTCGATCATAACCAAAGGATATACATTAAGAAGAAGTTCACTATTGTGCCCGCTTGATATATATAGTGATGTATTAGACCTATTATGTAATAATTGTGACTTCATATTTTTTTTGTCGTGTTTTCATATTTTCTACGATTTAAATGAATTTTCTGCTTGACGGTGGATTTCCCTTGGAGAATGTGTGATGAAAAACCAAATAATCAACGTTAATAAGATGTGAAAACTTATTTCCTGTCGAAAAGTAATAGTTTTAATGATTTTAATCAAGTAGTATATTTTTGCATGGTGCAAATTGTAATTATTATTTACACTATGTTAAATATTTATACAGTAAAACAAAAGAGTATAGGTTACAAATTTTTGTTGTGTATAATAATGCAAAACCAAGTCTAGGAATATTTATTATAATTTTTTGAATGATATTTTATTTATTAGGCAATTAATAACTGTCTACATATTTATATAACAGAAATATATAAAAAAGAAAAAACTTCTAGAACCGGCAGGAAGACAACTGCAGCACACCTTTACTCCCGGGTCGATCAACCACCCGGGACTAAAGGTCGGCTACGTTTTCGCGGCCCGCCAAAAAAAATACCTTTAGTCCCGGGTCATGGATGCACCCGAGCTTTAGTCCCGGTTCTTACCATCACCCGGGACTAAAGGTCCTTTAGTCTCGGGCCGTAGCTTCACCCGGGACTAAAGATCGGCCTAATATATATCGCCTCGTCTTCTTCTCCCATCCATCGTCTTCATTCTTCGCCCGAGAGACACCTCGCCGCCGCCGCTCCCCATAGCCTCCAGCCGCCTCCACGCGCCATCTCCGCCAGCGCCCCGGCTCGCGCCTCTCCCCGGTTCCACGCGCTCGCATGCCTCGCCGTGCGCTCCTCGTCCCCTTCACCGGAGCGCTCATCGTCGTCCCCTTTGTCAGAGCGCTCGTCATCGTCCCCGTCACATCCTCGTCGTTGAGAGATCACCTCTGGCCATCCTCATCGTCCTCCACCCTCATCAGCAATAGTGTGTGTATGAGTGTGTGCTTATTTGTAGATTTTATTTGTGTATGTGTGTGCTCGGACCGACAGCGAGGGAGTAGGGGAATGGGGCGGCCATGGAGTACAGCTCAGGAGGACTTCGGGCGTGTTTGGTTCATGCCTTCACCTTGCCGCATGCCCACACCGTGCCCTCGTGTCTTGCCGCGCACAGCGCAGAGCAGCGATTTTTGAGACTTGGCACTCGGGCCCGTCGAATGAAAGTTCCAATTTGCAATATGCTCGGTTCAGTGTGCTCTTGGTATTCAAACAGGTCGAGTGTAGAAGATAACAATCAAGAGCCTTCAAACTTAGAGTATGTTAGTAGCATAGCGAGCACAAAATCGTTAGGGCATGTTTCACCGTGAACCAGCCCCCTCGGTCCCTCAATCCTGCAGGCGTCCACCCTAGCCCCCATCCGGCAGTTCGCCATTGTTCTGGATCCCATGCCCGCTCTCTTCCCTCTCCACGCCCTTCAATCCCTGATGTTTCCACCGAGCCTCGCCCAGATCCAGTGAGGAAGAGGCCACCGAACACCTCCTATCACAATGCCACCTCCTTCGCCCTAGATCTAGTGGCCCGCCCCAACGCGGATCTTGCCGTGGCCCTCTCTCATCGTGCGTCCGTATCTCCTCCTCTGATCCAACACAACAGAGCAAGGGGCAGGCTGGCGGGCATGATGGTCGTGACACGCTCCTTCCCCACGCAGCCAGGACGCCCTTTTCCCTGCGGCGCTACTTCTTCCCCGTGGCCGCGACGAGCGCTTCCCCGCGGCGCTACTTCTTCCTTGCAATCAGCCGCGACGCCCTACTTCTCCGTGGCCACTACGCACTCTTCCCGCGGTGCTACGGGCTACGAAGACCTCTTCCCCGTGACGCTATTTCTTTCCCGCAAGCGGCCGCGATGCTCTCCTGCATAGATAAGTTGGTAGGGATGATAGGTGGACCTCAATTGTTAGTGTCTATTAAAAGGATTTGGGGGCTCTGGTTGGAGGTCTTCTACCAGAGCAGAGAAGTTGGTGAAGAGATACTAATAGGTCCTAATAGCTCATACATAAGCCAATTATCCAACCACCTATTAGTAAGAGGTGGGTTCAAATAATCCATACTAAAATGGATTGATGTCCTAAGATTTTAGGCCGTACAGAAACATGGATTGATGAACTAGTTGAACTTGCAGACCGTGTTCATCTCGGCTAGCATGTTCTCTGCCGAGCGGTAATGGGCGTCAAGGAGGAACTTTGATTCTACGAGGGAGAGCGGCAATGGTCATGGAAGACCGTGTTCCCTTCCTCGTAGAAACAGAGCTCTTCCGTGGCACCGTATATGAGAGAACGTATGTATGCCACCGTCTATGTCGCTAGAATTTTAATTTTTTCTTAAGATTCGAGAGGACGTACAGAACGTGCATGGATCATATTCACTCATGTCATTCATATTGCATGACTCCCTCCCTTATAATTGCTTATCCCAAATATTAAGTTCCATCTCTCAACAAAATAATCCTCTCACGAGAGTGGCATCCCTTTTTATACAGATGGCCACGCCCGTGTTTCCTCCTCGTAGCAACACCTTTTTGGACCAGTTTGGTATGCCTACCTTGCTCTGGAGGGTGCTAAGCTCAGTTGGGTACCCGGAGGTGCCCCGTTATACGTGGGTGCAGACAGAGCCATTTGGAGATGTGTCATGGTACAATGTGACCATGGTGGTACCGTAGAACCCCACGAGACCGTTGTGGCGTGGGTGGAGCACCGAGTCTGATGGGCAAAGCCCATGGGAAGCCACGCAAGTTGCTGCCCTTGAGGTGCTTATGGACATAACACAGAGTTTCATAGATGAATTAGTGGGTGGACTAGCTGTATCCATTCCCCGAGTGGCTCCTACAGATGCTGAGTGGACTCCAGAAGCTGGTCAGGCCTTGGTTCGAGGCCATGGTGAACGTGTTAAGAGCGACAATGTGGAAATGAGTGCTATGATGGCCGTCTTGAAGCTTTGTCGAGTCAGGCAGGACACACTCTCTAGAGTATTAGAAGAAGCTGGCAAGGCAATGGAAGCCCAGCGCAAGTTCAGGTTGTGTGCCCGCAAGTATCGCCGTAGGGCGGAGGCATGTGGGCAAGCTCAGCTGGAGGTAGATGAGATTCAGGGCATTGCAAATTTTCGCCTGCAGCAGTGGGGACAAGCAGCACGCAAGAGAGATGAGCTTCATAACCAGCTTATGAACCTCACCATAGAGAGAGATGAGGCAGTATAGGAGTTGGATTGTATGACCCGTCATAGAGACGCAGCTCTAGAGTTGGCAGAAGAAAGGCGCCAGGGATGGATCATGGATAACCACAATGCCTTTCAAAGAGAGAATGCGCTCCAAGAGCAGCTAGAGGAGCTTCAGGTTGAATACCATCAACTGAACAACCGCCTGTTTCCTATTCCTCACCCCATTCCAAGGTATCCTAATGTGGGTGGACCTCAAGTGATTGAGGCCGATGAAGAGGAAGAGGACGTGCAAATGGATGTCAATGCAGCTGAACCTGCAAATGAAGAGGAAGAGGAAGAGGATGACCCTGAAGAAGTCCAAGGTGTCTCCGATGTGGACAGTGACCACTTTGATGAGTAGTTAGCTAGAAAGTCTCACTAGTTTAAGCTTTTGCAGCCATTTGTGTAATGGACCAAAGTACTGTGGTGGATGTTGGATGTACCTTTAATTCGAACTTGCATGTAATGTACCTTAATCTGCTCCCTTCGGGATGCTTATCTTAGTTGGTGAATTTTAAAACTTGTCATGTTCGAATGCACTGCGAATGGCGCTAGTAATCTATTGATGATGTGGTGATTGGAGAATGAATTATTGCCTCTGTTTTATTGCATGGATTTTTTTTCACTCTCTAGTAAATTCAGTTTGGTGTAATTATATTGTTCCTCTCTAATGTGTTAACATCACCAATAATTGCTGGTTGCGCATTGATGCAAATGCCTCGCACTCGTTCCACTGGTGCGGCTGGTGATGATGATGATCTCCCACCGCCACCACCACCCACACCAGCGGAATTGATGGCAATCCTTGCTGAAGGACAGCGCACTATGGCTGAGGCTCTCCACATGATTGCAAATCGTGATGGTCGTGGTGCACGCCAAGGACAGGAACCAAATTAGTATAGCGACTTCAAAGATTTCCTCGACACTAAACCGCCGATTTTCAAGGAGGCTGAGGAGCCCCTCCAAGCTGACGAGTGGTTGAACACTCTCGAGCAGAAATTCCGTCTACTTCGCTTGACTGAGGTGCTGAAGACTGAATATGCTTCTCACCAACTACATGGGCTAGCTGGTATTTGGTGGGGTCATTATCAATCCACTATGCCCGCTAATGCCCAAATCACTTGGGATCAGTTCAAGTCTGCTTTCAGAGGAAATTATATTCCTCCTGGTCTCATGGCAATCAAGCACACTGAATTTATGAAGCTAACACAGGGGAACAAGAGCTTGAATGAATACCTACAGGCTTTCAATAACCTTGCAAGGTATGCTACTGAGTTTATTGACACTAATGCTAAAAAGATCGCTAGTTTCAAGAGGGGACTCAGCCCCAAATTGATGAAAACTATGGGAAATTGTAAGTGTGCTCATTTTAATGAGTTTGTGAGTGATGCTTTATCTCAAGAAAACAACAATGCTATTTATGCCGCTTCAAAGAATCGCAAGAGAGCCTATGAGGCGGGTGCCTCACAGTCCAAAGCTCTAGTCACATCTAAGGCTCCATTACGTTCTCCGGCATCAGCTGTTAAGTTCTGCCCTCCGCGGAAGAAGAATCCAAGCAAGACTGGATTTCGCAAGGCTTTTACAGTTGCTCTTCCAAAGGGCACTACTAGTCAAGGGCAGCTCCAAGGTTCCTCCCAGCAACATGCCATGCTTTAACTGCAACAAGACAGACCACTGGTCAAGGGAGTGTCCTTATCCCAAGAAGAATAACTACCAAGGTGGCCGTCAAGGGCAGGTGAACTACACAAATATTGCTGATGTTCCTTCAGGAGAGGTAGTAACTTCTGGTAAGTTTCTGGTTGATCAACATCCTATAGTTCTACTATTTGATTCGGGTGCTTCACATTCTTTTATGAGTCCCCCATTTGCATCCAAGTTTAAGCAGAAAACATACACTGTTGAGGATGAGGGTTATTGTATTAGGGCTGCCAGTGGTACTATCCCAACCAAGCTTGTAGTCGGGGACGTACAACTTGAGATAGAGGGACGAAGTTATCGGGGAGATCTGGTAGTTTTACTAGGGCTGGGTATCGATGTGATATTGGGAATGAATTGGATGAGCAGTCATGGGGTGCTTATTGATACATCGACTAGAGTAGTCATGCTCAGAGATCCTAGTAATCAGGAAGGTTTTCTAGTGTAGCTACCCAGGGACATCAGTCTTTCTTGTGCGGCAAATGCAGTGCAAGCAAAGGTTATGGCAGATATCCCTGTAGTGTGTGATTTTCTGGATGTTTTTCCCAATGATTTGCCAGGATTGCCCCCGGATCGGGACGTGGAGTTCAAGATAGAGTTGCTTCCTAGTACAACGCCCATATCTAGAAGACCTTATAGAATGCCTCCCAACAAACTAGCCGAACTTAAGACCCAGTTGAATGAACTTCTAAAGAAAGGCCTTATCCGTCCTAGTTCATCTCCATGGGGGTGTTCGGCTATCTTTGTGAAAAAGGATCAATCACTACGCATGTGTGTAGATTATAGGCCTTTGAATGTAGTCACAATCAAGAATAAGTACCCTCTGCCACGCATAGATATCTTATTTGATCAGTTGTCTAAAGCAAAAGTCTTTTCCAAGATTGATTTGAGATCTGGTTATCATCAAATCAAAATCCGGCCTGAGGATATTCCAAAAACTGCATTCTCTATAAGATACGGTCTTTACGAGTATCTTGTTATGTCTTTTGGATTGACCAATGCCCCCGCACACTTCATGTATTTGATGAATTCAGTGTTTATGCCCGAGTTGGACAAATTTGTGGTGGTATTTATAGATGATATCTTGGTCTATTCTGAGAATGAAGAAGATCACGTTGAACATTTGAGAGTGGTCCTCACTAGATTGCGTGAACACAAGCTTTATGCAAAGTTTAGCAAGTGTGAATTCTAGCTTCGTGAGGTACCTTTTCTCGGGCATGTGTTGTCCGATGGTGGAATTATGGTGGATCCCACCAAGGTGCAAGAAGTGTTGGACTGGAAGGCTCCAATCTCGGTGCATGAGGTTCGAAGTTTTCTGGGATTGGCTGGCTATTATCGTCACTTCATCCCAGATTTCTCTAAAATAGCCAAGCCTATGACTCGGTTGCTGCAAAAAGACACGAGGTTTGTCTGGACTTTTGAGTGTCATGCGGCTTTTTACACCCTGCGAACCCTTCTAACTTTGGCTCCGGTTTTGGCGCAACCGGATATCGAGAAACCTTTTGATGTGTTTTGTGATGCATCAGGCACAGGTTTAGGAGGTGTTCTTATGCAGGAAGGTAGAGTCATTGCTTATACCTCTTGTCAACTTCGGAAGCATGAGGTGAACTATCCTACGCATGACTTAGAACTCGCTGCAGTTGTTCATGCTTTGAAGGCTTGGAGACATTATTTGCTTGGCAATGTATGCCACATCTACACTGATCATAAAAGTCTTAAGTACATCTTCACTCAACCGGAGTTGAATATGCGTCAGAGAAGATGGCTCGAGTGGATCAAGGATTACAACCTCCAAGTGCACTATCATCCAGGCAAGGAAAATGTAGTTGCGGATGCCTTGAGCAGGAAATCGCATTGCCACTCGTTGATTGAAAGTGACTGTCATTTGTCACAGCTCCTACATCCAGCAATCCTTCACAACATCACTGTCAGTTGTACTCTACAGAGTCGAATTATTGAGCTACAGAAGACAGATCCAGGTGTGTTCCACATCAAGCGCAAGATGAAAGAGCAAGAAACCAAGCATTTTCGGGTAGATGAGAATGACGTGTTATGGTTCAAGGATAGGTTAGTGGTTCGAAGGATAGAGAGCTTAGAAATCAAATCATATCTGAAGCACATTCCTCGAAATTATCTATTCATCCTAGTAGTAGTAAAATGTATCATGATTTGAAGCCTCACTTTTGGTGGACCAAGATGAAGAAGGAGATAGCCGCTTATGTGGCTAGGTGTGACACTTGCTGTCGAGTTAAAGCTGTGCACATGAAAGCTGGATTACTTCAGCCACTCTCTATTCCAGGTTGGAAATGGGAGGAGATAAGTATGGACTTTATTGTTGGACTCCCTACTACTCAGAAGAACTTTAACTCTATTTGGGTGATTGTAGACCGTCTGACCAAGTCTGCACACTTCATTCTTGTCCGCATAGATTTCCGTCCAACTGACTATGCTGAGTAGTACTTCAATCAGATAGTCCAACTTCATGGGGTACGTCACACTATTGTCTCTAATAGAGGACCATAGTTCACTGCTCGCTTTTGGGAGCACTTACATGGATTATTGGGAACTAAGTTAGTAAGAAGCTCTGCCTATCATCCGCAAACTAATGGACAAACTGAGCGAGTGAATCAAATCTTAGAAGATATGTTGAGAGCATGTGTCATCTCGTCTAAGGGTTCATGGGAAAAGTGGTTGCCCCTAGCTGAATTCTCTTACAATAATAGTTATCAAGAGAGTATCAAGATGACACCGTTTGAAGCTTTGTACGGCCGAAAGTGTAGAACCCCGTTGAATTGGGTTGAAGCCGGTGAAAGGAGATATTATGGTATTGATTTTGTTCAAGAAGCCGAAGAACAAGTTCGTACTATCCAAACCCATATGGCCGCAGCTCAAGCTAGGCAGAAAAGTTATGCTGATCGCCGTACAAAACCTATCGAGTTTGAAGTTGGAGACTTCGTTTATCTGAAAGTCTCACCTATGAAGAGTGTCCAACGCTTTGGTGTGAAGCGAAAGCTTGCGCCAAGATATGTCGGTCCGTTTCAAATTATAGGACAGAGTGGTAAGGAAGCATACAAGATCCAATTACCTCCTGAGATGAGTGCTATCTTCAATGTCTTTCACGTATCCTAGTTGAAGAAATGTCTTCGTGTCCCTGAAGAGAGAGTTCCACTAGGGGATATCGAGTTAGAATTTGATTTAACTTTTGAAGAAAAGCCGGTCCGAGTAATTGACACTCGTGAGCGAGTGACTCGGAGTCAGGTGGTCAAGTTTTACAAGGTCATGTGGAGTAATCAGGGTAGTGAACACGATGCAACTTAGGAAAGAGAAGATTATTTGAGGGAAGGTTATACGGAATTCTATCAACAATGGTACGCTTATCAAATCTCGGGATGAGATTTTTATAAGGGGGGAGGGCTGTAACACCCCAGGTGTTTGGCTTCCATATTTGCACTTGCATTTCATAAACATGAGCATCATTCATTCATTCATAAGCATCATACCATGATGAATGTTATCATTTCAGGTGTGTTTCTATTTGAATTGCTTGGTTTTATGTTAGCATTTGTGTGTGCTCATGTGTGGTCTACGCAAATGCATGTCAAATGTCCTCTTAAACAACCTAGCTACACTTAGAATATCATTAGGAACAATGTTCATGTTTACCATATTGCCTAAGTATGCTTCCAAGTAATAGTTTGACTTGTGTTGACCCCTAGAGCTCTTTTGTTTGACTATTTAAAAAGTACAGCTTAGAGTGTTTGCATGTCTGAGAAACCTAAAGGAAACTTGTAGAAAATTACATAAGGAACAAAAGTTATTTTATGACCATCTCATGAAAATGTGCAGAGCATGCTCAAAAATGGCCCACAAGTCAGTTTTGAGGTCTATTTGGAAACTTAGAAAATTTCTAAGTCAAAAACCAGTTTTCAGTTTCATTGGCTCGACATTGGGGATGATTTCACTCATGATTCTTTGAGAATTTGGTCTTGGTCTTTTAATATAAATTGTAGACTATACGTAGGGATACAACTTTAATTTAGATGGATTTCACTAATCATCAACGATTTAAGAGATCAAGCGTCATCAATTTGGGCTGACAGACTGTGATTGCTTAACTGATGGCGAGCTACAGTAGTCCGACCGGTTACAGAAGTTCACCGCTGTGTGGCGCCGTGCGTCGCCGGCCGCCTGCCTACTCAGGCCACGTCAGGCTAGAGCGCGCCAATTGAAGCCGCAGCGTCCGCCCGTGAGCCTCCCAGCACCACATTTCCAATTCTTGCTTTGTTCCTTCTCATTCGCAGCCACAGCAGACCACCGCCGTCGCCATTGGCTCTGCCATGCTCGCACACGCTCACCGTAGCACCACGGCTAGCATCGTTCCGCCCAAAGCTCCGCTAGCACCTCACGGGCCTCGTCAACGTCTTCACTGAGCCGTACAAGCCCTAGGTGAGCGGCATTGCCGACTCCGCACACTGTCGCGCCATGGCCGCGCCGGTGACCTCACGTGGCCGCACGCAACCACTTCACCGCATCCCGTAGCAGTAGCATAGGGAGGTCCTCCATGGTCCCAGGAAGCTTATGCGCACCTTGTCCGGGTACCTAGCGCCGGGGTTCACCGGAGCGCCACCGTGCGCCATGGCCGACGTGCCTAGGGGCCGCTAGTGTCTAGGGTTAGGGGGTCAATCGACGTGGGAGACCTTGGGGAACACGCTGGTACCGGTTCCGTCGCCGGGCTCCGCCGGTTCCGCGCCGTCCCGAGCCTCCTCCTCTGCTTCGCTTTCGCTGACATGCGGGCCCTCCGGTGTCGTGGAGCCCGCCTGCCAGTGGCTGTTATGAAATAGGATAGCTCATTTATGTAGATTTTGAATGCTGTTTTGTAAAATTTGTATCTCTAGTTTTGTAGATCCAAATTGGGTGGTTCCAATTTTGTTAGGATTTTGGTGAAGTGTAGTATTTAGGAAAAATATAATATGAGCAATTGTAGTAGAGTTTCCGGAAGAATTAATTTGAAACTTGAAATGTGTTTTTAAATGAATGCAAACTTGTTTAATTTATATCTAGAGTTATAGTGCTCCAAAAATTATGAAATTTGTATGGTGAGCTTTTATTGATGAATAGAATCTCTGGTAAAAATTTGAGAGTTATTGCATGAATGGTTTTTGAGTTATAGATTTTCCTTTTATCATTAGATGATCTTTGTGTGAATTTTAGTAATTAATCTATGAATCCAATGACCATGAAATTTATTGGAGGTTGTCCTAGTACCTTAAGGATGCTAATAAAAATATAAAATCTGTTGCTTGACACTTTTCACTAGGGTTTCCTAATTATATCATTTTAAGCCTTTCTGCCTTGTCATTTTTATGTAGAATGTTATACTTGTTCCAATGATGTGAAATTTTTACAGTAGCCTACTTGGAGCATGTAGTACCTACTGTAATTTTTGTAGATTAAATGGCATAGTTTTCATATATGTTTATTATTCCTCTTAAATAATGAAATAAATTAAGAAAGGCATTAAAAGAAATGAATTGGTGGTGAACACCTTACTTTCTGGTGTTCTTGTGATATGTGTGATGAGTTAGTAAAGTTGGTTTTGTCCATTTATATGTTTTCCATATATGTTAATAATTATTTTCTTGCATTATGTCTTTCTGGGCAGTTCTAGGAACTTTGCAAAGCTCACCAATGTAATTTGGTTTGCTGGGAAAGTGCTGAATACAAAAGTTGTAGATAACTTATGTATCTAGCTCCTGTTAAAATTTGGTGGCATTTGGCCTAGTGGTTTAGGGGTTACAGTCGTTCAAAGTTAGATCACAGTTTTGCTTACTCTCTATCTTGTGAGGACAGATTTCTGTTGTTAGGTGATTTGGACCCGGTAAACGTTGGAATCATGCCTTGAGGTATGAAAGTGAATTTTAGGCAATTTCATAAGCTTTCCAAATTGTCTTGTTACATGTTATTTGGATTTGTAAATCTTCAGTTATGGTCAGTTTACTGTACTACGGTATAATCTCTGTTTTGCTGAAATATGAATGTTTGTGTGTATACGTTGTTGCAATGTTCTTGTGGATTGTTTAGGTGCTAGACTAACTTGAGAACATGCTTAGGTGCAGGTGCTAGGTCCTTAACTGAAGAAGAGCAATTGTACATTAGGTTGTATAAACTTGGTAATTTAAAGTGATTTGAATAGAGATTAAGTTAGAATATGCGGACTGCAGTAAGCATGTGCATTCTCCGAGCATCCCTAACTTCGTTCATGTGCATCCATGATATTTATCTTGCGCATACATGCAATAGGTGTGCCGGAGGGAGTGACGCTTCTGGAGTTCGAGGGAGCGAGCCAGGAGGAGGAGCCCGAGGTTCAGGCAATCGATGAAGCAGCCGCCGAGGAGGAGTTGCCCGAGTGGCCTGACCACCGCCCATCCTCTTTCCTGAAAGGCAAGCCCCGGAGCATTCTAAGTCTCCCATGTTTTTACAAATATCTTGAGTATCTTTTATTGTTGATGATGCATTAAGTATAGGAATTGGTTGGAACCAATTGTTGCATTATATATCTATCCTTGTCCAGATATCGCACTTGAATCCTATTTAAGTTCAGGAATGGGTTAAATTCTTAGCCATGCTTAGTGCGGTAGAAGTCGGGTGATTTCCTGTCACCTGCGAGCTTTAGGATGAGGTGGATCACGGTTGGTTATATTTGCTATCGTGGAAAAGAACCATGTTAATAATGAATGAAGACCGGGCGGAGTCTTTTGTAGGGTTGGACATAGTGACTCCGTCTGTGTCGTTTAAGGACCGATACGCTGTACGTCCTCATGTCATGTTGAACGCAGCATAACACTTAGCTGGTCGGATAAGCCGTTCTGATCGTGAAGCCTAGTAGCTCGACTCAGGCCGGGAACCTGGGGGTTGGGCGCATTCTGGAGGTAGTAAGGATGTGCAGAGAGCCATTGGCGTAAGCCCAAGGGCGGGTTAAAGGCCCGATCACCCTTGGCAGAGTGGTTCTCTGAGAATGCTAGGCTATCCGGACCCGTGACTTTTCTTTTATTTCTCCTGAGTTGTGCCAAAGGTGACTTGTTTGCGACCCTGACGAGGGAAGTAGGGTTTGTGTTAGGAATACCCCTCCAGCTGGATAGGAATCGATTCGAATCGCCATCTCTCCCGGATAGTGAGAACTTGACTGAGCAGCGGCAACGTAGATTCAATTAATTTAACGATATGGTTAAATGGATGATGATGATGATAATGTTGCCATGATCTATACCTGCTATGGTTAATAATGTTTGCATCTTCATCAAGTGATTGCTTAGTACAGGTGCTAATATAGATGATAGGTTAATGGCTTAAAGTCACTGCTAGCTCAGGTTAAAAGTTAATCATTATTACCTATGCTTTTCCATAAAAAGAAAGTGTCAGCTAGATCCACTAAATTAAGCTATGCATGATCCTTGGTGTCATTTGTTTTGGTTTCCGACGGGTAAGTCTAGCTGAGTATATTCTCGTACTCAGGGTTTATTCCCTCTTGTTGCAGATGACCTTCTTTATCAGGGCTTTTGTAAGTATTGTCTCCACCCGGCGGGTGACGAAGACTAGATCACGGGCCTGATCTCTGTTTATCTTATCCGAATGCTTTTGTGGGATGTGATCGGCAAGCTGGTACTTGTATTTGAACTCGTGTGTGTGAGTTAAACTATTTGCTTCCGCTACTTTACAAGACTTGGTTTGTAATAACTATGACTCTGATGTGTTGTAATCTATCTGCAAACTGTTTGTGAAATGTTGTAACGTGTGATGTGTTATGTTGAATTACTGTGATCTTGGTTGTATGCAAGTTGGTTTGAAATCCTTCGTGGTTTCAGTTGACTACCGGGTTTATATGGGCTCAAGTGCGAGAATTTGATCGTTTCGGCGATTGTTTTTATACTTGTGCTCTTATAAATTGGACGGTTCTGTGACATTGGCTAGCCTAAGAAAAAATGAGATTGGGGGTCAAGAGTTACCTCTCCACAAGCTATCTACCTTATGAATAGGCATCTGGACATACCCAAACTGCCCCTAGTCTAATACTAAGACTACCAACCCACTTAGGTGCGATATGATCCATATTATATAAAAACACACATGATACACATCCCATGGCCATGATTGCTCCCACTTTGCTTAGTCTCAATGCTAACTTGGAGACGTAGCCATTTGCCGCCTGGAATCCTCCCTCAGGTTTTGAGAAACAAACCTGGCAAACCTGTTGCTTGCGTTTTTTAGTCCGAAACTACCAAACCCATCTGGAGTCATGTAGCCACTACACCTTCTCCCTAATGTCAATGTGAGTCCCGCTCATCCTCGAGTGGCCGATGACGAAGTCCTCATGTGCCAGCCTTACTTGGTCTAATCACCATCTTGACTTCGATCAACACCGCCTTCATCACCATCCTCTCATATACACTTGCTTGTCAAAGTGTCCAGGTGCCACTGATAAGGACATGCAACATTCTGATATGACCATTGATTATAAGATGAGCTCATACCTATGTTTGCATAATGATAAAACTAAGAATTAGTTGCTACATAATATTGGTATTTCAATGTGCTTAGGGACAATGATGATGATGGAGCATGGATATGCCATGAATAAGACCAATCTCAAAGTGCAAGACTATCAAAGTTTAACTTTTGGTTCACCGGCATCACTACACTACTTCATTCTGAATACCATAACTCTTTCATATGGAGTGTGACTGAGGCAAATGAGTACATGATGGAAAGTGTCACGACCCAAAGATCATTCCCAATTAAACCTTTTTGAACTCACCCTTGATACCCTGAGACCTTCACCAACCCCTCACTAGATCATGAC
Organism: Miscanthus lutarioriparius; assembly: GCA_904845875.1. Lineage (NCBI taxonomy): Eukaryota > Viridiplantae > Streptophyta > Magnoliopsida > Poales > Poaceae > Miscanthus > Miscanthus lutarioriparius. Next base: position 39,079,625 of record CAJGYO010000016.1, read on the forward strand.
TCGAGCCCTTGAAGCACCTTGTCATGACCCAATAGTTGTTTTAGATTAAACCTTTTCAAACTCACCCTTGATACCTTGAGAGCCTCACCAACCCCTCCCTAGATCTTGACTCAGTCCCTTGAAGCACCTTATCTCAAATTGTTTGATGACCTCGCATAGTCCTTCTTTGCTAAAGAACAGTCTTACCACCTTCCAGAAGGACCGATATCGCTCTCTACTAAGACAAGGACTCTAAATTCACTATCCAATCCTATCGGTTCCCCCTAATCCTAAGCCAACTAGGGTCAACCCTTTAGTTGACTTGGTGATAACTCTCCAAGGTATCGCTCAAGAGGTGCTCTCCAACTCTTCAACAGCTTATATCAACCCTTTGATTGAATATGGAGGTCACTAGATCAACCCTTCTCTCTAAATCAAATCTCCCAAAATTAGTGGTCCCTCGAACTGTCCGATGATCAGATGGACCGTCCACCAAATCACTTAGGTAGCACATTTAGTTTGGATGAGCTATCCTCCTCCTCTCTCTCTCTCCCCTTGGACCCAAATGTCAGCATGAAAGGGAGACTAAAGCCAACTAAATCAGCCCTCTCTCACTCACATTCCTCCAACTCCACTTTCCCACGATCTCCATTGTGGAGAAGAGAAGAAATAGAGAGGGAACGGAAAGGAAGAAGAGAAGGAAGAGAAAGAAAAGTAAAAGAAGATCAAAGAGTGCTCATGCATCATGAACTCAAGGTGTAGGTGGAGATCGTCACCTCCATCTCTATCCTCGGGTGTGCTCAAGAAATCCCCTTTTCATTTTCTTGAAATCATCCCTCAAACCCTAACTCTTGATTTCTCCATGCATGGATGCAAAATGAAGGTTTCTAGTTGCTCCATCATCTGAAGTGTAACCTCAAAGTTGTCTCTTGCTCAAAATTCCTATGCACCTCTCCAATTTCTCTCTAATGTAATTTCTATGTTTTTTGCAAGAAAATCATGAGAAGCCCTAATCCTTCTCTTTCAATTCACATGGAAGCAAGGAAGAACAAGGCTCAAGAATGACCTTTGTGACCCAAAGGTTAGCCAAATCTTAGAGATAAGTTGATGAGTACAGGCCCGATCTTCCGAGAGGTAGCCGGTAAGTTCGATTTGTGGAGATCTCGACGTTGGTGATCCGGCTTCAAATCAGACGCGATTCGAACCCTGCAACTGTTACACCACTGCTCTGTTGGTTATCAACCAAGCACAACTTGATTGACCTCGCCAAGAAGGCTTTTCCTGCAAGCGAATCGAAGAGCACAAGCAAGAAGGTAAAACACGCAATCTGATATTGCAAATATGAATTACGTGAATATCAATAGAGGGTTCTAGAACTTAGTTCCAAAGGACTAATCGACACAGTGGAGGAGATCAAGAACGGGGGCCCTGGATCACTGTAAAAGGATTTGTCACCACAGTTACAATGAACGATTCAGTTTCTCGATGGAAAACTAAACTCTAAACAAAACCCAATTGTGTAGCAGCGGCGATGGCTGTGTTTATAGTCTAAGACTCGACCTAGGGTTGGGGACGGCCAGGGGTTGGGCACCCACAACTTGGGCTTAAGGCCCGACACGATACATGGCCAAGTTGGCCCAAATAGGTGACGCAGCACCTTGCTGTGGTCACACAGAATGATCCACGGACCTTTTGGAGCTGGGACCAGATCCAAAACGACGGCGTCGTCGTCCCCTTTCCAACGCATCCAAGAACGGCCCGTTTCAATGTCGTATGAGAAAGTTATGACCAAAACAGTGACGACGTGTCCGCTGAATCCGAGGGCGACGTGGCAGCTGAGTTGGGAACGAATTGCAACTTAGGGAAGACTATGGCGTCGGTGTGTCCAGCATGGTGATGTCCTCATCATCCTCCCCTTCTCGAATTGGAGTCATCCTCGACTCCATCTTGGCGATGTCCTCATCATCCCCTCCTTCTAGAATTGGAGTCGTCCTCGACTCCATCCCATCATCAGCGAACTCCTACAAAAGGTTAGTGACAGCAGGCAATGCACCAGACATAAAAGGTTGACAAAACATATTATAACATGGTGCATCAGGATTATCACATAACTCAGCAGTAACAGAAGTTGTAGCAAGAAAAGCACCTCCTTTTAACTTAATCCCATTATTTTTAGCAATGTCTGTTGGAGGTTTATTTTTAATCTCATTAGCATGTTTAATAATATCCGTAGGAGACAAAGGCAGCAATGTAATTTTCTTGTCCTTATGTATGATAGTGTATGTATTAGTTCTACCATGGTGTAAAGCATCATTATCAAATTCCCATGGTCGACCTAACAAAATGGAACAAGCTTGTATAGGGACAACATCAAAATCAGCAGTATCATGATAAGAGCCTGTGAAAAAGCTAATGCGTGCTGATTTAGTTACCTTAGTCTTACCACTATTATTGAACCATTGAAGTTTATATGGATACGAATGTTGTCGTGTGGTCAAGCCAAGCTTGTCAACCAAATCTGAACTCACCAAGTTGTTGCAACTCCCGCCATCAATGATAGTGAGAACACGACAACCCTGCACAATGAGATACATGTGGAACAAATTGTGGCGTTGGATCTTCATCTCTTCTTCATGTCCCACACGTGGACTCAACACACGCTGCACAAGAAGGCTAGGGTAGTCCGCGGCAGCAGCCACGGGAGTCAATGGTGATGACCTCCTTGTCTTGATCGCCCTTGGTGGGATCTGCATCAATGTTAGCAGCAAGGGCTAAATCATCTTCAACATCACTAGCACTTACATATCCATCCTTGGTAGCAATGAAAGCGCGACGACTGGGGGCACTCCTTCATGACATGTCCCATGCCTTTGCATCGGTGGCAAATGATTTTAGAGCTGGACGAGGAGGAGCTAGTAGAAGCACCCGGAGTGGCACCTTTGTTCAGTTGTGGAAACTGCACATTAGACAATTTACTTACCCCGGAAGAAAATGGAGGTGTAGATGGCTGTGGTGCAACAGGAAGCTTGGGTGTCTCTGGCTCGGAACGCTGCTGAAAATTCCTCCCATTGTTAGACCTAAAAGGCTGGTGTTGTTTGCGTCCCTGTACTTCTCGTTCTGCCTTAATAGCAAGATGATACAATTGGGAAAAATTACGCCATTCTTTGTAATCAAGTATGTTCTGTATATCATGGTTTAAACCACCAAAAAATCTAGCACTAGCATCATTATCATCTTCATTTATACTACAACGTGCTAAACCAATAAGCAATTCTTGATAGTATGCTTCTACTCCTTTATCACCTTGTTTTAAAGTTTGTAGTTTCAAACGTAAATCACGTTGGTAATAAGGAGGAACAAAACGAGATTTCATACGTTGCTTTAAAACATTCCAAGTTTGAGGCACAGCAGCAGCATTATTGGCATTGCAAAGATCACTCCACCAGAATATAGCAAAATTAGTAAACTCACTAGTAGCAAGTCTAACTCTATGCTCAGCAGGAACATTATGAGAATCAAATTTTCGTTGAACAGCAAGCTCCCAATCTAAATATGCCTCTGGATCAACATTACCAGCAAAAGGAGGTAGACTAAATTTAATTTTAGCAAAAGGATCATTATTACCATGATTATTACCTTCCATACCGCGACGATTGAAGTTGAGACGGCGACGGGCACCACCGTCAGCATCCGCATCTTCATCATCAGCACGATAAGGTCGAGGGCGTTGCTCAAGCTGTTCAATGTGGGTGACCAGATTGTTCACGTTGCGCGTCAGCTCGGTCATAAGATTGCGTTGTTCAGTCATGAACGTTGTAAGCTCGCCCTTGGACACGCACTCATTGAAGTCCGTCGGAGTTCCTGCCATGGTTAGAAGATAGAAAAAGACAACACCAAAGTATTATCCCTATCAACTAAAAGGAAACAAGTGGTGGTGGTGGTGGTGGTGGTGAAAGTGGAATGCAAAATCACAAGCGGCTTACCACCATCTTGCCTGTATTCTTACCAATGCTAAACAGGAGCAAAACCAAAGTGGCAAAGCAATGTGTTGTTGAGCGTGGGTAATAGTTGCAAGATGAACCTGTGCTGACAGAAGAATATGTGGAGCTATGGGTAGGCACACAATATGATAGCAAGGATTAGCAATTAACGAATGCAGATTAATGATTGTTCAATCCGGATCCAAAGTACAAATCACAGGTGCTGGCTAAGACGTGACGAGACGTAGCGCAACAAGGTGAAAACAAAGGACGATCGAAAGAACTCACGGAACAAGCAGCCCGAATTTCTCCTTTTTTTTCCAAAAGGCACTAATAGGAAACGAACTTTTTTACTTTTTTTCACTATTTTTTATATACTTTTCTCTGAACAAGGATCACAAAAGATGCAACCACAAAAATTGGCACCTACAACTGAGGTGGGATGTGGTCTACAGAAATTCAGCACGTTCTCTGAAAAGCGTGCAAAAACTTTGACAATTTTTTTTCTATATTTTCCCGATTTTTTTTGGTAATTCTGATGAAACCAAACAGGGTGAAGCCGAGTTTGGGTTGGCTCCAAATGGTGTCAAGAAGCTGCTGAAAAATTTTTAGATTTTTCGGATAAACGAGCGAAAAGTTATGCCTGTTTTACCGAAGGTATCTCAAGGTATGTTTTCCGGGAGGCACAACATGGCGGCGGCAGTTAGGGCAAAGCGTCCTGAAACTCCAACACCGATCACAGGATCGTCACTGTGACTAATAGCAATAGGTATTCGCCTGATGATGTAAGGAGGGCTGCGATGCAGGCAAAATAAGAGCGGCTGGCAACCTGTCTAGGGTTTGCGCGGCGGCGAGAAGTTACACAAGGTGGCTAGCGGGGCAAATCGAGTAATGTGGTGGCTTCGACTTGTTGTTTGGGAACGGTGGATGGGATAGCGGCGGAAAACAAAAAATAACAGCAACGAGCGATTGAACTACGACCACGAACACAATCCTAAACCAGCAACAAGACTCGACCACGGACACAAACTCAACAACACGAATCTGAAACGAAATTGCAAAGGCACAAAGGACAATAGGACAGCGGAAATTGAAATATTTTTGGGCTTTTTGTAGACTCTAGGTAATGAACAAATACGAATCTAAGGCAAACGAGATTATAACTCGCGGTAAACCTGAAATATCTAATACCAATTGATGAGTACAGGCCCGATCTTCCGAGAGGTAGCCGATAAGTTCGATTTGTGGAGATCTCGACATTGGCGATCCGGCTTCAAATCAGACATGATTCGAACCCTGCAACTGTTACACCACTGCTCCGTTGGTTATCAACCAAGCACAACTTGATTGACCTCGCCAAGAAGGCTTTTCCTGCAAGCGAATCGAAGAGCACAAGCAAGAAGGTAAAACACGCAATCTGATATTGCAAATATGAATTACGTGAATATCAATAGAGGGTTCTAGAACTCGGTTCCAAAGGACTAATCGACACAGTGGAGGAGATCAAGAATGGGGGCCCTGGATCACTGTAAAAGGATTTGTCACCACAGTTATAATGAACGATTCAGTTTCTCGATGGAAAACTAAACTCTAAACAAAACCCAATTGTGTAGCAGCGGCGACGGCTGTGTTTATAGTCTAAGACTCGACCTAGGGTTGGGGACGGCCAGGGGTTGGGCGCCCACAACTTGGGCTTAAGGCCCGACACGATACATGGCCAAGTTGGCCCAAATAGGTGATGCAACACCTTGCCGTGGTCACACAGAATGATCCACGGACCTTTTGGAGCTGGGACCAGATCCAAAACGACAACGTCGTCGTCCCCTTTCCAACGCATCCAAGAACGGCCCGTTTCGATGTCGTATGAGAAAGTTATGACCGAAACAGTGACGACGTGTCTGCTGAATCCGAGGGCGACGTGGCAGCTGAGTTAGGAACGAATTGCAACTTGGGGAAGACCATGGCGTCGGTGTGTCCAGCATGGCGATGTCCTCATCATCCTCCCCTTCTCGAATTGGAGTCGTCCTCGACTCCATCTTGGCGATGTCCTCATCATAAGTTGCTTGGCTAAGTTCATAGATTTCTCCCACTTTTTCATGGTTGAGTTAATCTCTAATCCCTAGCATCACCTTGCACTTAGAAGCTAAAACCCTAGCTTTCACATGCCCAACACATTACCTAAATATCCCTAGAGACTCCCTGTACATGCATGGTAAACATCATCCATAAACCAAGACCCAAGAACCATGAACATCCCTAGAGACCCCTTACACACAGGCATGCTAAACATCATTGACAAGCCAAGTCACAAGAACCATGAACACATTACTTAAACAACCCTAGAGACCCCCTGCGGACCGACTGGTAGAACCCAGACCGTCTGTGAGAACACCCACAGAGCACAACATAGCCAACACTTAGTCTCTACGATCGATGTTCCCGTGGACCATCCACGAGAACACTGGTTGATAGGTTATAAGTACATGATGCATGCGTGGACCGACCGACAGAACACCAAAACATTCCACTAGAACACTCAGTCCAAACCAAAAACACCACCCGAGAGCACCCCTTGACAAGCATGCTCCTTATCTCCCTCCCCTAGAAGTGGATTGTTAGGTGGTGAAGGAGCTCCCGTTAGAAAAGCCTTATTGTTCTTATAAGGTTGGTATCTATTGTGAATCATCTCTAGACCCCCTCGAAAGTCCCTGGCCTTGCTCAAGATCAAGGTCATGATATAGGGCTAGAATACCAAGAAGGTACCCATCCTTATCCTGCACTCTCCCATCCTATAGAACATCCAGATGAGCATATCCATCCTTTGTCCGATAATAACAATAGTGATGATCTCGTAGTAGTCGGTCCAGACTGCATGCTTGTTCCCGGACTTAGGTGCCAGATTGTGCCTTAGTAGCTCAATAATGAGCCTAGGAATCCTCCTCCTATCCCGCTAGCCCTAATGTGCAAATGCCCCCTCAGATATAGCTTGGCTATCTTATCATTTGGAATGGTGGGAATCCTCTATGGAGCCACCCCTGCCTCATCTTCGCATAACCTAGTTTGCAAGCCACTGCAAACTCCTAGAAAAAGTCACTATCAGACTCTTCTCCACTGCAATCAAATCATCTCCTTAGTATCGAAGTATGTCTCCGAAGTGGCATAGAATTGTATGATGGTCAAATGGTTCCAATCCTGCCGAAATGAAGTCGCCTCTCTCAACCCTTGGGCCTCAAACACCTGAACTACCCTAGCCACCTCTGAAAAGGCCTCTAGCTAAGACCTCTCAATGTACTATGTGGTGTGCACTAGCCTCCTATTAAAGTTACCACCCAAAGCAGATCATACTACGTCTAGGTGTGGAAGATTGGTGTTGGTGAAGACTACTCCTGACAGTACTGCTTAGTTCTGATGGCTTGCTAGAATTCCCTCAACTTCTAAGGGAACCTCTCTGCTGGTGGTGCCCTCAAGTCAATAAGATACAACACCTCTCCCTCGTCCTCCTCGTTATCATCATCATTAGGATCATCGTTGCCACCACCACCTCCTCTGTTGCCACCATTATCACTAGCATCATCATCATTGTCATTCTCCTGTTGTTGTTCCTCTACCTCATCACCCTCGGTCGCCTCTTCATCCTCATCGATGGGTGGCGAAATAGGAGACTTGGCCCCCTTGGACCACCTATGGTGCCCCTCCTTTCAGACTGGCTAGTAATCCTTATCATTGGGATCATTGCCGTCAGTGGGACAATGACTAAAAGACATGTAAAGTTGTGCCTTCTTCTTCGATGCCCTGCCCTAGAGGCGAAGGACTGCCCGAGTAGCCCTGCAAAACAAGAAGACGCAACTTAGTTAGAAATGAAGCTATAATTCAACAAAAAGGAGTAACAATGCAAATGAAGCTAGTGAATCAGTACAAGTCAAAAACAGGAACTTACAATAATCATGGAACATATACAAGGGGTACAAGTTTCATTGCAAGCAACAAAATTAAGTTTGGCTAAGCCTCGGCTTTTCTACTCTGAATGTGTCTTGGTGGACCGTCCACTAGAACCACAGACCCTCTGTAGGAACCTCAGCTATTCAATCTGTTCATGTAGAACATTCCAAGAAAGAAATGTACTAGTGGAGTTGTTTTTACAAAGATAGGAAAAAGAAGGATTAAGGCACATCTCTCTAATTGATTGGCTAAGTTAAAGCAGTTCAAAGCAAAGGTTTGTTATTGAAAGCGCTACTTTTTACATATATATGAAGACGAGATATATAAAGTCGTGTGATGACTTCCCAAGGTAAAAATGTGAAGTAAGGATTTCGCAAATATATATGAAACTAAAATCAACCCTCCTCAGCTAAGGGTGAATCAGATATAGAAGAAGCGAAAGCAGGAAGCTAAAGGATATTCATAGCAAATGAGGAATAGGAGATGCATGTGACCTAGCAAAAAGGGAATATCACATTCTCTAGTGGTCATATCAAGCACTAGCAAATGTAGACAGGCCAATCGAATCTGTATCCTCGAGTGTTGGGTCTGTCCTCTAATCAGGAGCACCTTTCCTTTTTTATCTATGAATCCAAAGCTTTGGGAGAAAAGGGCATCTGTACCTTCATTTGTAAACTATTCACCGATTGTCCGCATTCCTATCCTCAAATGAAAGGTGTTCCCATGCAATCGCTATCATTGTTTCTATGATGTAGTCAATATGCTTTGGAATAATGGCATCCCCTATACCATAGTAAGAAGTAACGAGTCTAAACCCTGCTTCCTTGTTTGGTTCTGGTTATAGGAAAGGTTGACTTTTGAAAAAAATACCCTCATTCCCTATTTCGCAAATTCACCTGAGTCTGTTACCTAAGGACGAGTGAAAAAGAGCTTTTTATAATGAAATATTTGTCTATACCCTCCTTCGAATCCTAGAGGAAGAAAAGCAAAGGCAAAGCAATGGTATGGGCATGAAAGGCTATGTAAATAAGTACTTCCTATTCCTAGAAAGAATGGGATAGTCTAAGGTGGGACCTATCCACTACTTGTGAAGTAATAGAAGAGAGGATTTCTCGTGTCCAACGGAAGTACCTCTACCAATGCTAGGGCTCTATAGAAAGGACATCAGCTCCTACACATCCTATGCATTCACAAACCTACGATAAATGAAATATGAATTCTTAGCGCTATCAGGAATGAGCTCCTGCTTCCTCGGTTTCCTATCCCATTAGGAATCCTATCCTTGCTAAAACCAATCCAATCCATAAAAGGCATCGTATTGTAACACTTATTACATGCTAGTAGTGTTCTGAATTCGATTGTGTTCAAAGCACAATCCCTTGCTAGAGATTTTATTCATGCCAGATGGTGCGAATGCGTTCAAACCTATCCCGAGTGACTATAGTTACATGGATAAGTAATCCCTTCCTATGCGAGGTTCATTGTATGAGAGAACATAAGGAAAGGCTCAATACATCCATGTCTAGGTTATCTCGATATTTGTGTCATTTTCTTCTTCCTATCTTATTCTTTTGGCACCTGCCTTTCTGGGATGATCTTCCCTTGCCGTAGGTCATCCTCACAATAAACTTTCCATTGCTCCTTTAACCTATTTCATTATACAACCTCATGTGCATAACCAATATCATTTAACTTGTTCAAAATCACTTAGTAAACTCTAGGTCATAAAGTATAGGCACCAAGCTATACTATGTAGAAAGATAGAAACATAGCTCAACAAAAACTACAACAATTGCAGGGAGGAGAGTTTGGTGCAGAGAGGTTGGGACACTCCATATTTGTGAAGCCAGGCTTGCGGTGTTATTTGAGGTTGGTGGTCTACTGGGTCTTGCGGCTCAGTTTAGACTCCTCGCTAAATAGAGCGAACGGTTACCCATGCTAACCCAACGAGGTGAGTACGGGCGTGTGATGTGGATTTTGGGCAGCTGGCTGTAATCGATTCAAGTTGCCATCTCTCCCGAATAGTGAGAAACTTGTCGACTGTCTAGCATCGTAGTAACTATATAGAACATGATTATGGTTATATTACTCATAATATGATTACTACTTGTTTACACCAAAATTTGGCAAGAGAAGAACACGGGAACTCGAAGCTTTCAAGATTGTATTATCAAGGGATCGATCAGATGTGAATCGATATCAGTCGGTTTTGATGCGGTATCAGAAATCGGCTATTTTATAGATGATGTCAGCAGATAACATCAACGGATTATGTACAGATGGCGTCGGGGGAGGAAGATATGTTGGACTCTACAAAAAGGAAAGGATTAGGGTCTAAGTTATCTTAAATTAGGAATGTTTTCTTTTATTTCAAAGATTATAATAAGTCGCGTTTGAGTGGGATTCATGTTTAACTTCTGGGTATAAATATTGGACCCCAGCTATTGTAAGAGATATCCAACCAATCAATACCAATTACTTTTTTGGCTTCATGCCAACCCTTAGGAGTAGGAGTACTATAGATCTCGGCGAGTTCTTCAATAAGTAGGGCTGCATCAATCCGGAAGACCTACAGCTTGTCTGTAAGTATCGTCATGGATTATACTTTTGTTGTAAGGTTGCATCGGTCCGGCCGACCTCTTATGAGCTCTAGTATAAGTTAGTTATTAATCCTTAATTAGTTCAAGTACGGCTGCATCGGTTAAGTTCGACCCCCACTTCTCGAATTAGATTAAGGTCAAGTTATCGGCTCTACCTAAGGGTGGCATCCTTCGGGTAGATTCATTAAGTTACCAATCTTGTTGATGTTCTTGTTGTCATTAGTTTCTGCAATATCAACCTGCCCAATCGAGATCGATCTAGATCGGCCTCATATCCTTTTAGTTTATCGTTTATTTTGTCACAATGCGATGGTTTTTACTTTAAACGACGGATTATGTTTTATCGGCCGTTCTACTTCGATCTTAATCATGCATAGTACGCGGCTAAGGCATGTCTGATCATGAGAAGGTTTACTAGCTAGTTGAATCTGGTCTATAGCTCGCTATTATGGCTGTAACGATCCGGTCGATCCCCACTATTAGCACTTTAAATTGGAGTATTCTAGTTGGAAGATTTGCTTTCGACAATGCATGACCTTGGCTGTTTGCTATGCTTGCATCGGCTAAATAGCCGATCGCCCATACTTTAACGCTTATAGTGTGTCTTCATGGTTCTGTTAAATGTGAATAGATATGTTTATTTTAAAGGTTTGATCTGTTATCTTTATCATGGCTGCCATCGATCCGGTCGAACCCCAATGTTAAGGATAACATGTTAGGTTTGATGAGTTTATAGATCTGTCCAAATTAAACAGTCGATTGTTCACATACTATAATCCCTTTTCTACCCGAATCGGCTATTTTAGCCGATTCGCCTATGCTTTTCACAGATATGGCATGCTTTCATAAATCTATTGAAGTATGATCGGTTCGATGGATTTTCTAGTTCTAGATTATCATCATCATCATAGCTGCATCAATTCGGTCAAACCTCACTATTGACGGTAATAGATTAGGTCTAGACAGTTCGTAGATCTGTCTATATCGAACAGTCGATTGTTTGCGTGGCATATCCCTTTTCACCGGATTCATTGGCTCTACACCACGTATTGATCAAATCCAATTTAGCCAGTGATGCATCTTTGACGCATACATGTTAATAGCTTAAGGGAAAGGATCATTAAAACTAGGTGTATTGTATTTATTACTATAAAATCAATCATGACCCACGAGCATTACAGTCCATAACAGTTGATTTCTTCTCGTATCGGCTCTTTAGTCGATTTTCCCGTCTGGCTGCTCCCGAAGCGGCACACTTGAAACTGTCTGGGCAGAACCGGCATGTTCCACCCTAAATTGCTGATAAACTTTCTCTTCTTGTCAAATTGTCTAGCACGCCCTTGGGAATTCACAGTATTGACTGGTTCTACATTGAAGCCAGGCAGATCTCTAGATCATTCCGGCCTGCTGCGTGTCCACCCAATGCGGCTACCACATTTTCACGCCGACACACGTTCTGGCGCGCTCGATGGGACCCCACAATCGTCATGGCAACTCACAACAACAGGGACATTCTTATGGTGCCTTATGAAGACCTACCTGATGAGGATAAAGATGTCATCAGTAAAACTATAGAAGAATTTTAGAACAAGTGTTTGTTGTCCTACACCAAGACATGTGACAATAAAATTATTTAGAAATATCCACTACCAAGAATTTTGATGCATGGGCAGTTAGATACAGACGAAGCTGATGATAGGCGTTTCTTCATAGATGCTATAAACAAATCTGTTTATGATGCCATGTTGAACCATAATACAACTTTCTTGAATACATTCCACAATACCACAAAAGAGGTGTTTCATGGATGTCCAACTGATCAGGTTGGACCGGCTTATTACAACATTCCACATCCATCGACTCAGGAGACTAATTAAGCTGGTACTAGCCATCAAGAAGCAGCACTAACTAGTAATGATGATGTCTAGGTGGTTCAGAGCTCATCTAAGCAAGTTCAAGATACCACTACTAATCAAATACAAAATAATCCTGGATCATCAGTGCAGTATGTGCAATAGTCGACGTGGCAAGTTCAGAATCAAGTAGTTAATTTTGGCACATCAGGCCAAATATCGTCGTCGGCTCAAAAAATAGGGCCATCAGTTCAAAGGATTCATAGAGATACTGATCCCAACAGCTACAACTAGAGACTTAAATCAACAAATCAGCAAAGGACCCAACAGATAGAAATTCCACAATGATATCATTATGGAACAGATTACAATACCCTTGATATGATTCCAAATCCAAGGTATCAAAGTACCCAAAATTTTAATCCGTAGATGGGTCAGCAGTTATAGAGAAATCGAGATTCAAATGCTGATGAGTTGTTGCTCAGAGTAACCGAGATGACGAAGAATCAATTCGGTTTAAAACCAAAAGGGTAGACCTTTTCGTACAAACGTCCGTATCCAGAGTGGTATGATTTGGTTGCTCTTCCTACAAATTACAGGCTCCTGGAATTTGCTAAGTTCACTGGTCAAGATAGCACGAGCACAATAGAACATGCCAGTAGGTATCTTACATAGTTGGGCAAAGCATCCATTGAAGAAGCTCATCGAGTTTGTTTCTTCTCCCTGTCCCTATCAGGACCAGCTTTCACCTGGTTTTCATCATTACCAATTAATTCCATTGCCAATTGGACTGACCTAGAGAAGAAGTTTCATACATATTTCTATATTGGGACAGGAGAAAAGAAAATCATAGATTTGATGGCCATAAGGCGAAGAACTAATGAATTGAGTGCCGAGTTTCTTCAGAGGTTCTGAGAAACCATGAATTTATGCTTTTCATTGAATCTGACTGATGATCAGCTAGCTGCTTTGGCCGTTCAAGGAATGTTGCCAATGTGGAGAGAGAAGCTACTTGGACAAGAGTTTGACAATTAGGTCAGTTGGCTCAACGGGTGGCAGCACTCAATAGCCAATTCTAGAATATGCGCAGAGATACCCGATTCTAGAAGAATGCCGTAATTGCTGAAGCTTATAATCCATTTTCAGTTAATGATGGCGATGAGGACGATGAAGAAGAAGAGATTGCTATGATTGAATGAAATTGGGGTAAGAAGACTGTAATGGTGCCAAATCCTTGGGGAAAAGGAGTTGAGGAGAGCTATGATTTCGACGTCACAAAATCAGACAAGCTCTTTGATTTCTTGCTTGAGAGAGGATAGATCAAATTGCCTGCCAATCATGTTATGTTACCTCCTGATCAGTTGAAGAATAAAAAGTTATACAAGTTTTATAACGCTACTTCTTATTCTACTAACGAGTGCAGAATTTTCCGGCAACATATACAGAGGGCTATTCAGCAAGGGAAGCTTAAATTTGATACACCTCGGAAGATGAAAGTTGATGATAATTCTTTCCCAAGAGATCAGAATATGGTTGATGTTAAGTTGCTCAAAGGAAAGACCAAAGTCCTAACATCAACCAGGGCAAAAGAAACTGGAATCGTCGATCCAAAGATGCAAATATCGGCTGATGAATATAGAGAGATTAAAAGGCGTCGTGACCAACAGAAGAGCTGATATGAGCAGGGAGAGACGTCAAGGGATGGGGCGATAAGGCCGCATGGCACATCTCGAATTTTGTTGAATAAATGACAACGACAGAAGGAAAAGGATTATTAGCGTTGGTTAGAAGAGAAAGAATACCAGCGTCAACAAGAAGAGGAGAGGTATGAAAGAAAACAAGCTAAATCACATTGAAATTGTTCTTTTTTTAGACATTGTTGGAATGAAGGTTTGAAATTGCCTACCAGACATAATTGCCAGAGTGTAGTAAACAATATTGGGAGTTTAGGCAATCTCAAGCCAACTGCCGATCTGTCCATGCTCAAAATGAGTATCATCATAATAATATGGATCGGTGTTTAAAAAATAGAAGTGTTCACGATTGGCTCGGGAAGCGAGTTGTTGATCAAAACTAGACTGATTATGAAGAAGAGGGTGATGAGGAAGAATATGTTTGGCAGGAAGGGCAATGGTGTCCAGGAGGTTTGACAAGAAGTCAGAAAAGAAGGGTGCAACACCTAAGGAACAAAGAGCTAGAACAGGCTCAGGCATCTGGTAGACCTCAAGTGTGGTGTGCTAAACAAATAGTCGATAGGGGTCAACCATCGGCTAATATTCAAATGGCTTTTCTATTGCCGTCAGAATTTAGAGCTCCAGTAGATCAAGAAATCTATTCAGATTTTGATGAATCAGAGTATGAGGAGATAGTTGCCAAGTTGATAGTTATATAGCAAGCTATATTCGATAAGCCAGTCAAGCATCGGCACTTAAAAGCTTTATATGTAAAAGGTTTCGTTGATGGGAAGCCGATGAGCAAAATATTGGTGGATAGAGGTGCTTTTGTTAATCTTATGCCTTATACTACTTTTCGCAAGCTTGGCAAGGGACTAGGAGATTTGATTGAGACTGACATGATGCTTAAGGATTTTGGGGGTAATGCATCCAATACCAGGGGGGCAATAAACATCAAATTGATAATTGGAAGTAAGGCTTTGCTCACTACATTCTTTGTCATTGATGGAAATGGTTCATACAATTTACTCCTTGGTCGTGATTGGATTCATGCAAATTGTTGTGTACCATCTACTATGCATCAATGCTTGATTTAGTGGCATGGAGATGATGTTGAGCTGGTTCATGCTAATGATCTGTGAGTATATCAATAGCTAATCCAATGTATTGGGAACTAGAAGACTTTGATTATTTTTCTGGCAAGCTATGGGTAGGAGGCTTCATTAAAATGAATGATGAAAGCCAACAACCGATCAAAGTAGTTGGCTCTGAGAGTTTGTTTTAATGGATAATCCAATAGATGGTACAGATGGTAAACTAGGACATGGCTCCACGTCGGCCGATGAATTAGAGGAGATAGATATTGGTCCTGGAGATAGGCCTAGGCCGACGTATGTGAGTGCTAAGTTGGATCCTGAGTATAAGCAAGAGTTGTTAGATTTATTAAAGGAATTTAAATATTGTTTTGCTTGGGAATACTATGAGATGCCTAGTCTAGATCGATCAATTATTAAACATCTGTTGCCAATCAAACCTGGATATCAGCTGTTTAAACAAGCTCCGAGGAGATTTAACCCAAATGTTCTTGATGATATCAAAAGGGAGACTGAAGGACTACTAGAAGCAAAATTTATCTGACCATGCCGATATGCAGAGTGGATATCGAGTGTTGTTCCTGTGTATAAGAAAAATGGGAAGTTAAGAGTTTGCATCGATTTTAGAGATCTGAACAAGGCTACACCCATGGATGGTTATCCGATGCCAATAGCCGATATGTTGGTAGATGCAACAGTTGGGCACAAGGTTATTAGTTTTATGGATGGCAATGCAGGATATAATCAAATTTTTATGGCTGAGGAAAACATAGCAAAAATAGCTTTTAGGTGCCCTGACGCAATCGGTCTATTTGAATGGGTTGTGATGACCTTTGGTTTGAAAAATGCCTGTGCAACTTATCAGAGGGTGATGAATTATATTTTTCATAAGTTGATCGGTAGGATTGTTGAAATCTATATTGAAGATGTGATGGTAAAATCTAAAGGGTACAAGGAACATCTAGCTGATTTACAGGAGACTTTGGAGTGCACAAAGAGACATGGTTTAAAGATGACTTTGGAGTGTTAGCTGGACAATTTTTTGGGTTTTTTGGTCCACGAGATAGGAATCAAAATTGGTAAAAAAAGTATGAAAGCAATTGACGAGGCAGTGCCCCCGACTACTAAAACAAAGTTACAATCTTTGCTTAGAAAGATTAATTTTATCAGGAGGTTTATTTCAAATTTGTCAGAAAAGGTTCTGCCGTTTTATCCTTTGTTGAAGTTGAAATATGATCAAAAATTTAAATGGGGTGATGTACAACAAAAGGCGTTTGTGGAGATAAAAGAATATATGAAATGTCCACCCATGCTGGTCCCTCCTCAGCAAGGTAAGCCTTTTAAGTTGTACGTGTCGGCCGATAACCAAACAATTGGATCGGCCTTAATGCAAGAGTTTGAAGGAAAAGAACGAGTTGTTTTCTATCTAAGGAGAATGCTTTTGGATCAAAAAACAAGATATTCTCCTATTGAAAATTATGCTTGTGCTTATATTTCTTTTGCACTAAGTTGCGACATTACTTGTTATTGGCTGAGTGTATAGTTGTTTCTATGGCTGATGTGATCAAACACATGCTATCAATGCCGCTATTAAATGGGAGAATGGGGAAGTGGATTCTTGTATTGTCGGAATTTGACTTGAGGTACAAATCGGCTAAAGCAGTCAAGGGGCAAGTAATAGCCAATTTTGTCACTTAGCATCATTAGCCGAGTATTGACTATGTAGAGATAATACCTTGGACGTTATTCTTTGATGGATCGTCGTGCAAGCAAGGTGGTGGCATTGGCATTGTTATTGTTTCTCCTCGGGGGGTAAGTTTTGAGTTTGCTTTTCCAACTAAACCAATGACTACCAATAATCAAGCAGAATATGAAGCTATTCTTAAGGGACTTCAACTTCTTCATGAAGTAAAGGCCGAGTCAATTGAAGTATTTGGAGATTCACAGTTAATTATTAATCAGTTGATTGGCCTATATGAATGTAAAGATGATATTCTGAGGGGGTACTATGATGAATGCCAGAGGTTACTCAAGGAGTTTCCTCATATTTCTCTTCAGCATATTCCAAGAGCATAGAATCAAGAGGCTAATCGGTTAGCTCAAAGTGGGTCAGGTTATCGAGTGTTTCAAGAGATCTTAAGTAGTGAAACCTTGGATAATGATTGGAGAGTTGAAATAGCCGATTACCTTAAGAATCCATCACGGAAGGTTACCAGGAAACTAAGGTATAAATTGACTTAGTATGTTTTACTAGATGATCAGCTATATTACAAGACAGTCGATGGGGTGTTGCATAAATGCTTAAATCAAGAAGAAGCTAAAGTGTTGATGGGTGAAGTACATGAAGGGATATGTGGAGCCCATCAATCGGCTTATAAGATGAAATGGGTTATTCGTAGGACCGGATATTTCTAGCCAACAATACTAGTAGATTGTTTTGAATATTATAAGGGGTGTCAGGATTGTCAACGTTTTGATAATATTCAGAAATCTCCCGCATCGGCTAAGAATCCAATAATCAAACCATGGCCGCTTCGAGGTTGGGGAATTGATTTAATTGGCCAAATCTTTCCACCTTCATGTAAAGGACATAAGTTCATATTGGTAGCAATAGATTACTTCACTAAGTGGGTTGAGGCCATTCCTTTGAAGATGGTAACTTTAAAGAACATGGTTGATTTTGTCAAGGAACACATTGTGTACATTTTAGGATTCCTCAAACTATTACTACTAATCAGGGGACAATGTTCACATTAGAAGAGTTCAAAGATTTTGCTGCCAGAATGGGAATTAAGTTATTAAATTCTTCTCCTTACTATGCTCAGGCTAATGGCTAGGTAGAGGCATCCAATCAAATTATGATTAAGCTAATCAAGAAAAAGATCAAAGAGCAGCCAAGGAAGTGGTATTCAATGCTTAATGAGGCATTATGGGCATATAGGATGGTCATAATGCAGTCCTTCCTTAGGAGATTCAAACTAGATCGAGGCGTGTCACGTTGCAAAATGATTTGTCAGCCAAAGTTTACAAGAATCTTATGATGGATGACTTAGAGGACTTAAGTTGCCATCGGCTGCGTGCTCTTGAGAATATCGAAGCCAATAAGCTAAGGATTATGAAGTATTACAATAAGAAGGTCAAGAGCAAATAGTTTTCTGAAGGAGACTTGGTCTGGAAGGTGAAATTACCGATCGGGTCAAGAGATAGCAAGTTCGGCAAGTGGTCGCCTAATTGGGAAGGACCTTATCGGATTAAACATTGTGCACCTGGCAATGCATATATTTTGGAAACACTAGGAGGAGAAGAGGAGTTTGACAGAGCAATCAATGGAAAGTATCTAAAGAAATTTTATCCTAGCATTTGGATTAATACTTGATAGCCGATTTGTTCAGTCATCGGCTCTAATAGACGGTGCCAGAAGGGTATTGCCTCTAGTTAAAAAATAGACCCAAAGGGGTAAAAGCCAATGCGATATGTATCGCCTATAGACCAAAAACAAACACAGAGACAATCATGATGTATACAAAAATATTGCAGGAAGTTCGTTGAGACGCGATCATAGAAAAACAGGGATTTCATTCATTGATCAGTTTGTACTAGGTACAAACTAATCGAACACCCTATTTACAGTGTCCTGAGCTGAAGCGATGTCCACGATGGCCGCTGCAGCATCTTTGAAGTCCTCGATCAGGTCCTCATGCGTGCTAGGGCCATCGGCCATCGAAAAGCCTAGTTCCATGGCGCGGAGATCATGCCCGGTCTGGACCTACGCCGCTGCCAGAGCCATCGCCGCGCCGTGGTGAACGCCGTGGAAGGCGATCTCTTGAACATGCGCTAGGATGTCCTATAGTTGGTTGTTGAGGAGAGGGCCCAGGCATTGATGACTGCCATAGCCACGTTCGCCACCAGTTGGAGGTTCTGCAACTGCACCATCAAGGCTGGAAATCTTGGAAACAAAGGAGCTATCAAGATAAAGGTAGTGGAAATTGAAACAAAGATTTTCTTGGAGTTCCTCTTACCCACCACCATGATGTCAAACTCAGCCAACCATGCCCGAGCAGCGTTGACTTCTTCCTCGGCAGCGAGGAGGGCGGCTTGAAAAGCCTCGAGGCAGCTCTCAAGCAGACCATTCTTCCAAGTTGCCTCAGAGTAACGGTCCTTGGCCACCCTCCACTCCTAGAGGAAACACCGGGCGTCATCACCATTGTAGGAGTCAGAGGAGTCCGACAACGAGTCCGGCATGGCAGCAACAGATGCGGCGGTAGAAGGCCCGTTGGTCCTGAGAGGAAGCAGCCGGAGGCTATCATTGAGGATGAGCCTGCATATTCATTAGTAGATTATTCTCACTATGGACAGGAGCATTCAGTCTTACCTCATGTGGTGGAGCCGCTGGCTGACCGGGACCTCTTCCTCCAAGAGATCTTCCCCTGCACGCTTGCCATAGTGATCTTCTCCTACCATGGATGCTGGCCTGGATCATGGAAGAAGAAGGGAAACTACTATAGGGTTTGTGAAGGTGAAGAAGTACAGAGAATAGAGGCGGTTGTAGGTGTAGATGTGCTAGAAGCCAGAACCCTTAGCCGGTGTTTATAGCCATGGAGACAGGATGGTCGATATCTCGGAATATGCAAAGGCAAGCCCAATTAATGGAAGAGGGAGCGCCATTCTACCAGTACCGAGGGAGAACATGGCGATTGATGACTGGGGAGAAATTTGAAAAAGGTTTGCCATGAGAGCCATTTTTAGATTTAATCACGTCAGGTCAAATCACAAGTCGAATTCGGTTAATCCGAAACAACTATTCTACTGAGCCTCGAGGAGACATGCAACAGACCAGATAACTTCTTACAAATTGGCACATGGGGCAAAAAGAGGAGTCACTTACAATGAAGAAATTGTTTACTAGCTTCTCCTATTACAAAGTAAGGGCCGGAGAACACTTTGTTCACTATGTCTTCAGCCTGGGAAGAGAGGGCTACGGAGTTGGTAGTGTTGAAGGAGTCCTTGACCAGGTGCTTATGGTCCTCAGGGTGTTCGGTCGATGGGAAACCATGGGGAAGAAGTCGAAGCTCATGACCAAAGTGAGCTTGCGCAACAGCCAATGCCATGGCAGCACCATGGCGAACACCGTGAAGGGCAACTTCTCTGACGTGGTTTGGGACGTCGTACAGGCGAACCACCGGCACGACACCCCTAGCATTGACGAATCCTGGCACATACTCTGTAGCTGATTGAAGCCTTTCCAACTGGGCCAATAGGTCTAGAAAGATTCAAGGAAGGGGTAATCAAGATCTTGAAGACAACACTAAATGAAACAGAGAATTGTGGTGGATATCTCACCCATAATTCTAGCCTTGGCCTCGGCCAACCTCACTTGAGTGGAGTTGGCCCCATGTTTTGAGATGATGAGAGCATCCTACAGCGCATTCAGATGAAAGTTCATCCGCCCAAGATCATGGGTTGCATTCTCCTAGTGACGAAGACACTGGTGTGGTGGCATAGACTCGTCAAGGGCCTCTTCAGCAGGCCTCTTGCCACTCTCCATGTCTTCAAGCCTAATGTAAAGCAAATCACACCAAAGGCACAGAAGGTTTGGGACGAAGCAGGTTGTTTTTCGATCCACAACCATGGCCCGTATATATAGCCCAAGAGATGAGAAGATAGACTTCGTCAGGGGTATGGAATTGAAGTCAGTTATGGAAATGGATCAACACTCCAGAAATTCATGGAATGGATCATGGAAGCACAATGGATTCAGACTTATTGCTTCCCACAATTATAGATACCGTGGGATTGATACAAAAGGTTTACATTAACCGACGATCAACCCACAAAGACTTCCTTGGATTGAAGGGAGTTCGGATCCCCACGAGGCTGAAGGTCATCATGGACCGAGTCATATCGGCCCACTGATAGAAGTAACATCAGGGGAGAGAAAAGGCCGCCTGCTAAAAAGATGGCCATATATCCAATCGATTTCTTGGCATGAGCACTTGATAGAATGAACAAGGGGAAGGTGTCCACACATTGGAACCCTTGCAAACACTAGAATAGCTCTGCGTTGATGGTGAGAAAACACAGGTGATATCACAAGAATTCTTCTAACCACAGCAACTTATCCTCTTGCTCAACAAGGTGCTAAAATGAGCGACACAATCGCCCTATGCACAAGAATTCTTCTAACCACTCAAAACCCTCATAGCAAAAAATTAGACCATGGAGGGTCTAGTAGAGCCAAGGGCCCTCGAGGAGGCAAGCAAAAGAGAAACATAACTGAGTCATTGGGTTGCTCTCGCTAGGTCGGATAAGCATTTATAATCGGTCTGGAAAATTGAATCCAAGCGCACGTGAAGCAATAGTGCTCTCGTGAAGCTTTAAAGTGTGGGCTCATAAGAAGGCAAGGACATTGGTGAATGTGGTAGATAGTAGGCCTTAGGTCAAGGTTCTCTACCCATGACCACGGACCCATCGAGGGTACAGGCGTGGTAATTTTGGAATAAAATCATTTTTATCCCAAAATTGGGGGCATGTGTTTACACCAAATTTTGGAAAGAGACAAACCCAGAAACCTGAAGCTTCCAAGATTGTATTATCAAGGGATCGATCATATGTGAATCGATATCAGTCGGTTTTGATGCGGCATCAGAAATCGGCTATTTTATAGATGACGTTAGCAGATAACATCAACGGATTACGTACAGATGGCGTCGGGGGAGGAAGATATGTCAAACTCTACAAAAAGTTAAGGATTAGGGTCCAAGTTATCTTAAATTAGGAATGTTTTCTTTTATTTCAAAGATTGTAATAAGTCATGTTTGAGTGGGATTCATGTTTAAGTTCCGGGTATAAATATTGGACCCCTGCTATTGTAAGAGACATCCAATCAATCAATACCAATTACTTTTTTTGGCTTCACGCCAACCCTTAGGAGTAGGACTACTGTAGATCTCGGTGAGTTCTTCAACAAGCAGGGCTGCATCGATGGAGGGTCTAGTAGAGCCAAGGGCCCTCGAGGAGGCAAGCAAAAGAGAAACATAATTGAGTCGTTGGGTTGCTCTAGCCAGGGTCGGATAAGCATTTATAATCGGTCTGGAAAATTGAATCCAAGCGCCCGTGAAGCAATAGTGCTCTCGTGAAGCTTTAAAGTGTGGGCTCATAAGAAGGCAAGGACGCTGGTGAATGTGATAGATAGTAGGCCTTAGGTCAAGGTTCTCTACCCATGACCACGGACCCATCGAGGGTACAGGCGTGGTAATTTTGGAATAAAATCATTTTATCCCAAAATTGGGGGCATATGTTTACACCAAAATTTGGAAAGAGAGGAACCCGGGAACTCGAAGCTTCCAAGATTGTATTATCAAGGGATCGATCATATGTGAATCGATATCAGCCGGTTTTGATGTGGCATTAGAAATCGGCTATTTTATAGATGACGTTAGCAGATAACATCAACGGATTACGTACAGATGGCGTCGGGGGAGGAAGATATGTCAAACTCTACAAAAAGTTAAGGATTAGGGTCCAAGTTATCTTAAATTAGGAATGTTTTCTTTTATTTCAAAGATTGTAATAAGTCGTGTTTGAGTGGGATTCATGTTTAAGTTCTGGGTATAAATATTGGACCCCGGCTATTGTAAGAGACATCTAATCAATCAATACCAATTACTTTTTTCGACTTCACGCCAACCCTTAGGAGTAGGAGTACAGTAGATCTCAGCGAGTTCTTCAACAAGCAGGGCTGCATCGATCCAGTCGACCTCCGGCTTGTTTGTAAGTATCGTCATGGCTTATACTTTTGTTTGTAAGGCTGCATCGGTCTGGCTGACCTCTTACGAGCTCTAGTATAAGTTAGTCATCGATCCTTAATTAGTTCAAGTACGGCTACATTGGCTAAGTTTGACCTCCGCTGCTCGAATTAGATTAAGGTCAAGTTATCGGCTCTACCTAAGGGTGGCATTGTTCGGATAGATTCATTAAGTTACCGATCTTGCTGATGTTCTTATTATCATTAGTTTCTACAATATCAACCTGCCTGATCGAGATCGATCTAGATCGGCCTCATATCATTTTAGTCCATCGTTTATTTTGTCACATTACGATTGTTTTTACTTTAAACCACGGATTATGTTTTATCGGCCGTTCTACTTCGATCTTAATCATGCTTAGTACATGGCTAAGGCATGTCTGATCTTGAGAAGGTTTACTAGCTAGTTGAATCTGGTCTATAGCTCGCTATTATGGCTATAACGATTCGGTCGATCTCAATTGTTAGCACTTTAAATCGAAGTATGCTAGTTGGTAGATTTGCTTTCGACGAGGCATGACCTTGGCTATTTGCTATGCCTGCATCGGCTAAATAGCCGATTGCCCGTACTTTAACGCTTATAGTGTATCTTCATGGTTCTGTTAAATGTGAATAGATCTGCTTATTTTAAAGGTTTGATCTATTATTTTATCATGGCTGCCATCGATCCGGTCGAACCCTACTGTTAAGGATAACAGGTTAGATTTGATGAGTTTATAGATCTGTCCATATTAAACAGTCAATTGTTCACATGCTATAATCCCTTTTCTACCCGAATCGGTTATTTTAGCCGATTCGCCTGTGCTTTCACAGATATGGCACGCTTTCATAAACCTGTTGAAGTATGGTCGGTTCTATGGATTTTCTGGTTCTTGACTATCATCATCATCATAGTTGCATTGATCCAGTCAAACCTCACTGTTGATGGTAATAGATTAGATCTAGACAGTTCGTAGATCTATCTATATCGAACAGTCGATTGTTTGCGTGGCATATCCCTTTTCACCGGATTCATTGGCTCTACACCACGTATTGATCAAATCCAATTTAGCCAGTGATGCATCTTTGACGCATACATGTTAATAGCTTAAGGGAAAGGATCATTAAAACTAGGTGCATTGTATTCATTACTATAAAATCAATCATGACCCGTGAGCGTTACAGTCCTTAACAGTCGATTTCTTCTCGTATCGGCTATTTAGTCGATTTTTCCATCTGGCCTCTCCTGAAGCGGCACACTTGGAACTATCTGGGCAAAACCGGCATGTTCCACCCTAAATTACTGATAAACTTTCTCTCCTTGTCAATTGTGGGTCAAATTGACTGGCACGCCCTTGGGAATTCGTAGGATCGACTGGTCCTGCGTTGAAGCTAGCCAGATCTTTAGATCGTTCTGGCTTGCTGCATGTCCACCCGGCACGGCCACCACGTTTTCGTGCCAACGCTACTGCACTTGCTTTTATTAGTTAAGTGTGTGGTATAGGATAGCTGTAGAACCTAGCATGAATTAGCTAAATTTAAACCTGCTGCTAAAATATTGAAAGTAAGGCCTTGTCTTAGTAAATTTTTTGCTAAAGTCTTGTCTTGCTCCACAATAAAAGCCTTGCATATCCTTTATAGTATCTTTTTATTTGCCCCATGTCGGGTGAGTCTTGCTGAGTATACTTAAGTACTCAGGGTTCTATTCTACCCTATTGCAGGTGGAGTGTTGTATCTTGACTGCAGTGCTGCCTATCTCTCCCTTGTTGAGAGTGATTAGTAAAGTGCCAGTGGGCTCGGTTGATATTCAATATATCTCACTGTGCTTTTGCTTGGAGGATGTAATTGAAGCTAGCAGTGTATTTCAAATATATTAGTTCGTAATTATTTCAAACTATGTCATTTTAACTTATCAGATTTGGAACTTGATATTGTACTATTTATTTATGAACTCGACTTATAATATTATTTTTGTCGCGAACTCTATGTATGTGATATGTATTTGTTTCATCAAGTATGACCTAGGTTGTAAAGTAGATTATTGTGGTCTTTCATGAGACTCAACGGACTACTGGGTTTATATGAGTTGAAGTGTGAGCGCGCTGATATCCCGGCTGGGTGAAAAGGGACTCCCTTTCTTCAAGTTGCTTAAGGCCAAAGAGAAGTTCACCTGGTCGGAGGATGCTAACAAGGCCTTTGCTGAGCTCATACATTTCCTCACCCAACCTTCGATCATGACTGCACCTCAAACCGGTGAAACCCTGCTAGTTTACATCGTGGCGACCAATCAGGTGGTCAGCACGGCTTTCATTGTCGAGCGCAAAGAGGCTAGACACGCCTACAAAGTCTAGCACCCAGTTTGCTTCATCAGCGAGGTCTTGAACAAGTCTAAGACCCGCTACCGCTAGGTCCAGAAGCTGCTATACGCCATCCTGATCACATGCCGAAAGCTCCGTCATTACTTCAAGACATTTACCATAGCAGTGGTTGCTAACTATCCACTTGGCAATATCCTCCACAACAAGGTAGCCAATGGTCGAATCATTAAATGGACGGTCAAGCTTGGCACTTACACAATTGAATGCAGAAGCTAATAGACGATCAAGTTGTAGGTGCTTGCTGATTTCATCATTGAGTGGACCAATATGCATACTCCTGTCCCGATCAACCATCCCGAGCACTGAACCATGTACTTCGATGGTTCCCTTAACCTCGATGGTGCCAGGGCAGACATATATTTTATTTCTCCATCTAGGGATAAGCTTCACTATGTCCTCTAGATTCACTTTCGAGCATCCAATAATGCTGCGGAGTATGAGGTGGCGCTACACGGTCTTCGTATGGCCATAGAGCTCGGCGTTAAATGCCTCATGGTGTATGGCGACTGCGCACTCATGATCAACCAACTCAATAAAGATTGGAACTGCAAGAATGGATTCTACAGAAGATATCCTTATGTTTGAGATCTATGGTGACCTTCATTGTAGCATGATCAAAGAAAAAACGCTTCAAAAATCCAAAAATAGCGACAAAACAGTGCTTATGACTTAACTTCATTGTGTAGCCCATGCGCAATGTGGCCTTGGTTGTGTATTCTACTAGACCCATTTAGCGGCCTAGGATGACACACGGAGAATTCGGAAGTGAGTGTGGCGCGGCGATACGCCCAGTTTCCCAAAAACCATAGAAGTCGAAAGGTTGGGGTTGAATCAATATAAACTACCGTGACTCCCGTGCACACCCCATTTCTCTGCCTCATCGTCTTTTTCCTCGTGCATGCACCTCCTCGTCTGCAACCGCTCCGCCATTAGGGCAAAACCAAGCACAAAGACCATTTCTATCATGGCTTTGGGGTTCTAGTTCATCCCTTTCTTCATGGACGGATTGACTATTATGGCATCAACCTATGCAAGCTAAGCCCAAAATCCATCTTGCACGTTTCCATCTTTATCAATCTCTATGAACTGTACCTTGGAATCCTCCCCCATTTCGATCTATTCCGCCATTTCTTCCACCTCAAAGTCAAAGGGGGGGTGGGCTCTAGGGTAGTCAGAGGTGCCTATCTACAGCTATGGGTTGGGATGATGAGCTAATACATCACCGTCCCTCTCAACACATCTGTGAAGTATTAGAATTCCAGGTGGCTCTACATCAAGCAACAACGGCAGTTTGTGTCTTGTGATGTGGATCAGGTTCCGGTGAACAACAACAAGTGGTGGGCAAAGCCCAATTCGAATGGAATGGAGCAAGTGAGGGAGCTCCTAACTCTGCTGAACCGCAAGAAGCTTGATGGAGTCATTATGGCAACGAACTTCATTTTTTGACGGATTCAACCCTATAAGGATAGGGCGCATCTTGGATACGAGTTAAAAGGGGAGATCGACAGTACTCCCAAAGTGCCCAAGGGTATAGATTGGAATGAAGTCCTTCATCATGCCGCACTGCTCTTAAATGTCATGGCGCACGATGCCATCAAGGAACCACAAAGGGCCTACAACATCATGAGTCCCTGCCTAGATGTAATAACTTGTTCAGCATGCATACCTCGCTTCTTACATTTTGCAACATATTTATTCAAGTCTCTGAAGATTCATGGATAGGATCGATCGGTGTACTTCTCGGCCATACCATCAGATGCCTGACCAACCATCGTTGAGGCCCTGACCGAGCAGTGCCCAGCATTAGTCTAGCTCAGGGACAGACGAGGAGAGGTCGGCCGGCACTAGAGGTGGAGAGGAAGAATAACAGACCACTTATGTCCATGAAAAGGTTCGGGGCAAGCGGCCAGCTGGGGATGAGCCGTCTCAGAAGAGGAGAAAAATGTCGAATTCCTCCCGCCGTGATGAGGGAGTTAACATTGGAGACCCCGCCCCTCATTGGAGGCAGAGAATGGTGGTGTAGGACTCGTCCGATGATAATGAGAGGGTAGATCCCCCTCCTCTGAGCTCTTGGACGCCGCCACCAGCTACGTGCACCAAAGCAGAGATGAGGGAGATGCATTGAGCTTGGGAGGCCGCTGTCCAAGTCCCCGAGCCTGCTCGGGCGACCCCATCGACGGGAGTTGAGGCTACTAGCTCGTGGGCCACCGAAGCGCCAACTGGTCCCTCCACTGGGCAGGGTGGCTCAAGAAGGTCATGTTGTTTCGGGACAGCCCACCGAGAATCACAGTTGTAAGTTTTCTTTGTTTGCGACATCTTTGGAATTTGAGTTGAAGTTTGACGAAGTCGTTTCTTGACACAGCACGGAGTTGATCGAGGATCTACAACCATCGAGCACCACTGATGATCAGCATGAGGCAGAGCCAGTGGCACCTGAAGCTGAGTAGGCCCAAGCGGCGGCAGGTCTGGTCGCCTCGGCTGAAGAGGAGGCACCGGTTGTGTAGCCAACCACCGAGAGTGGTGAGGATCATGGCAAGGAATGGTCGGCGAGCGTGCTGATCGGCATGGAGACATCAGCCGTGATGTGTGCTCCTTCTGCTACAGAGACACCGGCCGTGGTGGATGCACCAACCACCCCTGTGGAAGGGGAAGTTGGAGTTGTAGGGAGAGCATAGGATCCACCTGCACCCACAAGATAGGTGGTGCCCCTGCTGACACAACTGATGGAGATGAGCCTTGGAGGTCCTATGAGGCCGCAATTTCACGCAAGGAGATCTCCTCTGAGGCCTGCCATTGAAGAAGTGGAGTACATTGAATGTGAGCCGCTAAATGCCGCCCCATAGGTTTTTTGCATAGTTGTCTGTCATGGGGATGAGTTCGACATGCTAGAGGAGGAAGTGGACAGCGTGAAGTTGAAAGCGCTAAGAGCTGACCTGGCGACGATGATGCATCACATTGAAGTAAGTTGAAGACAACTTTGTCACTAGACACTTTGAGGTGCGATCTACAACTGTTATTACTGCAGAGTGTGATGGAGATGTCTGAATGCCACCACCGTCAACTGGACTAAATGGCTCTGGTCCTTGCGGAGAACAAGAGGCTGCAGACATCAGTGGATGATCTTGATGCCAGCCTCACTCTAGCATAGGACTGAGAGGGGGAGCTAGAGCTATAGGTGCTAGATCTGCAGAAGGAGAAACAATTGCCGGCCGAGCAGCTTAGCCTCATGGCCGGTCAGCAGAAATGTGAACCCGTGGTCTGTTCTTTGTAAATGTTCTTCGCCATAGCTTGTTTGACAAGTATTGTGTAGACCTAGAGATAGAGCTTAGCCTATCTTGCGAGGACGTCGCCCACCTCCAGAAGGATAAGGAAGAGGCGGAGGATAAAGCCGAGAAGGTCACCGTAGATCTCGAATGTAAGGATGTCTTCTATAGAATCCATTCTTATAGAGCTAGGAGCATGTTTAACATGTTGCTATCTTTCCGTAGAGTATCGATATAATGCACAAGCATAGTTCAAGGTGTTCAAAGAACAAGCGAAGGCCTAGGAGGACAAGTTCGAGGAAGTGGTTATAAGGATAAAGCCTGTTCTTGACTGCGTCTGCTTTGAGCCACCTAAGGGGATAGTGCTGCTGCCTGGCGACATGCCTCCTCGGTCGATCCTAAGTCATTGCCAAGAAGCCTAGAGAGACTTCAAAGAGTTCACCCACAGTGTCGCCCACTCTGCCGCCATCCACACGCTCACGGTGGTGCGGTCACACTATCCTTTGGTTAAACCTGATGTGATAGGGACCAACTTTGCTTGAGGGACTAGCTCGGACAAGATCACGAGGTTGGAGGATGAGGCAGAGGAGGCAGCGACAAAGCTAGCTGGTGACATCGACCTGTTCGGTGAGGAAGGAAACAACACCAAGTACATTAGAGAAAAACTTATTTGTGAAGTGTTATGTAAAGTGGCATAATAGTTGCCATGAAAACACTAAGTGTTTGTTTAGAGATGTGTTTATATTTAATATTAACTATCCAGAGCTGTTAGTTTGTTGTTGAGTCCCTAACCCTGGCTAGCCATAAACTATAACACGGAATGCTAGAGCTCGTGTACGTGTGGGAAGACAAGAATCACCAAGGAGCCGCTGCTGACCACCCATAATGCAGAGGGCCAGCGCTTGTGTACGTGTAGTGAGAAGCCAGAGACAGGGCCATCTCTAGAATGCACAAGCATAAACGTAGCTGTTCAGGGAGCCATTGAGGCAAAAAGCATGTCATCTTTTAAGATGGTATACATGGAGAAAAGTCATTTATTGAAATAATCGTGGAGAAAGGAACATGAAGAAAGCATCATGGTGAAAAACTTTATTGAATACTGAAACATAAAAGTTACATATCTTTGTATGGAACGTTTCATAGATAGAAACACCTAAGGAGATTGATGTGCCAGGAGTCTAGGACGTCTACTTCATCCAGATCGCATAGTCTGTATGACCCTAGTTGGGTGACCGCCTTGTCGATGTAGGGGCCTTCCTAGGGTGATGAAAGCTTGTGCATCCTGTCGGTCTTCTGTTTTCTGCTTAGTACAAGGTCGCCGACCATGAAGAACCTGTCTTGGACATTGCGGTTGTAGTACTTTCATAAGCCATCTAGGTATTTGGCCATCCGAACACATGTTACTAGGCGCTCTTGTTCTAGGCGATCAACATCAACAAGCCAGGCTTGGCCAGAGTTCTCTTCATCGTAGTGCTCCACCCTGGTTACTCAGAAGAAGACATCAGCAGGTAATACAGCCTCAGAGCTGAAAACTAGGAAGTAATGGGAGACACCAATGTTGTGACTTGGTTGGGTCCTTAGTCTCCAAACCACAACCAGTAATTCTTTAAGCCATTTGCCTAGGTGCTTCTGCTCCTTCTCGTAGAGTCTCTTCTTCAATGCATCCAGAACCATGCTGTTGGTGCCTTTGACCTAACCGTTAGCCCTAGGGTGTGCAACTGATACATACTTGACTGAAATGCATCGCTCATCGCAGAAATTCCAGAAGTTACTGTCGGTGAATGTAGAACCTAGGTCGGTGATGATGTTGTTCGGTAGGCTGAATCTATGAATGATATCGTCGAGTAGTTCTGCGGCCTTCTTCGCTGTGGCCTAGACAACAGGCTTATACTTGATCCATTTGGAAAACTTGTCGATGGCGACATAAACCTAGTGGAAACCTCCTAGCCTGGGCTTGAATGGCCCAATCATATCCAGTCCCCAGCATGCAAATGGCCAAGAACCAGGGATCGTCTATAGAGCCTGGGATGGAATGTGGATTTGCTTAGCAAAAAAACTAACAACCTTCAAACCGGCGAACAAGTGCTTCTGCATCAGCAACGGCTGAAGGCCAGTAGAAACCTACTTGGAAGGCTTTATCGACCTATGTTCTAAAGGCTGCGTGGTTGCCACAAGTGCCAGTGTGGATTTTCTTGAGTATCTTCTCGCCTTCTTCCTTGGAGACGCACTTTTGGAGCAACTCTTCTTTAGCATTCTTGCGCATCAGCTTCCCATGGACTAGGATGTAATGCTTGCTGTGGCAGATAAGGCGCTCCATCTCTGTTTTGTTAGTTAGGACGTCTGCGGTGGTGAGGTACTGGATGAAAGGTTCTCTCCAATCACTGCTCGGCCTAGGGACCACTGCAACTATCTGCTCGTCAGATGGCACCTCTTCAACACCTTTTTAGCTTTCCTTAATGGATGGAGTCACAAGGTCCTAGATAAACACTCTAGTTGGAACTTTGGCTTGGGTTGATCCTAGCTTAGACAACTCATCGGCTGCTTGATTATCGGCCCAAACCACATGGTGGTACTCGAAACCGTAGAATTTGCATTCAAGTTATCCTCATTTCGGCGTAGTAGGCATCCATCTTTTTGTTGGAGCAGTTTCAATCTTTATTGAGTTGGTTGATCATGAGTGCTGAGTCACCGTACACCATGAGGCGTTTAACATTGATCTCTATGGCTATGCGAAGATCATGTAGCACCATCCATACTCCGCAGCATTATAGGTTGCCCAGAAGTGAATCTGGAGGACATAGCGAAGCTTATCCCCGAATGGAGAAGTAAAATATATGCCTACCCTAGACCGTCGAGGTTAAGGGAACCATCGAAGTACATGGTCTAGTGCTCAAGATGGTTGACCAGGACAGGAGCCTTGTTGGTGTTTCGAATCACCGGCTAGTAAATTTCTAGTTTACACGTCTGACCTGGATGGCTGTGCTCGGAGGATACAAGGATTTATACTGGTACGGGCAGAACGTCCCTATGTCTAATCTGCTATTGCTTGTGTTACCGGCACTTGGTTTGTCGTAGGGGTTATAAACAGGCAAGAAAGAGAGAAGGTCCCAAGTCTCTAGTGAAAAGAGTGAGTCTGGTTGAGCTCTCTGTCTACTATCGAGCGCCTAAGCCTTCAGCCGCTCAAACGTGTTAGATGTGTGGGAATGCCCTCCTCCCTCCCGGTGGGGTGCCCTGCTTCCCCTTTTATAGATGAAGGGTAAGATGTAGGTTACATCAAAGAGAGAGACAGAGGGAGATGAGGAGAGGAAGGCTTCCGGGATTGCGACATCTTCCATCTCCTTTATGTAGGTCCTGCTAGCCCCATAGATGATGACGGGGATGGCTCCATGTCGTGGCCCTTTTTGTCACTAGTGCCGTACGCGGGCGTCGTCAGCTGGTCGTGGCGCTCCATTCCATCCTAGCAGACAATATGGCTAGCTAAAGCCTCTGCTGGAGGCCATACGAGAAGTAGGTAGCACCACGCTAGCATGCCCATTGCTGTTGGCGACGTGCATTCTTAGATGTGGCCTGTCATGGCCGTGGGTCACGTCAAGACGCGCCTTCTCCCCTTCTGGCGTTAGAAGTTTGACCCTAGACTCATACTTTTAGACCTGTAGTGGTTGGGGGTGGTACAGGCCTCCGTTGGGCGAGGCAGAGCCCGCACCCTTGGGGTCGAGCAAGGCGGAGCCCACGTTCTTGGGATCAGACGATGCGGAGTCGAAGCCCTCTAGGTCAGACGTGACAGGGCTCTCGCCCGAGGGGTCGAGCGAGATGGAGTTCGTGCCCTTGGGGTCGGGTGTAACACCCTAGGTGTTAAGCATGCATTTGGCATTGGCATTGCATGAGCACAAGCATCATTGATCATTCATGAGCATGAGCATCTCAAATTTTATCTCTATGATTGCTTATATCACATGTGTTTGTTACCAAATGCTTTACATATGCTAGGATTTACATGTGACCAATGTATAAAATGTTTTTGAGACCTTAGGAGTACCTTAAACATGTTTAGAATGTCACAAGGAACAACTTTGGTATTCATGACTTGGACCCAATTGGCCTCTAAGTCTTGGTTATAGTATAATCTACCATTTTCATGCTGCATGTTTGACCTAAGTTGAACTATACACTAGATACTTTGCATGGCTGTGCACCCTTAAGTAAAGTTGTAGTACTTGACTAGAGTAATAACTTTTATATTTGGGTCAAGAGCTCATTCAATGCCTAACATGGTCAAATAGGGATCACAATAATCAACAAAATATTGTTTTCAACTTAGAAAAATTTACTAAGTCATGAGATGATTTTCAGTTTCAATGTACCCTACTTTGAGGCTTTGAAATTTGAAAACTATAGCGAATTAGATGTTACTCCCTGAAGCAAAGTTGGAGTTTTCATGTAGCTCTACAACTTTTAGTAATGGAGTTTTTGCTAAGTCACCACAGATTAGGAGATAGAGGTGGCTGAACTTGCACTGTCAGTCACTGAATTCGGGCCTGATGGCCGTGGACGCCATGCCATCAGTGGCCTACTAGGGGCAGGCCAGGCGCACCGCATGGTGGATGTACACTGGCGTTAGCCCAGCCAGTCGGGTCATAGCGGAGTGAAGATTGAGGCGACCTCGTTGCTCCATTCATTTCCCACTCTCTCGCTCTCGCTCGCCTTCTCTTTCGCCCGCGCACACAGCAACGCCACCATCGCCATTGCCATGTGCCTCCATCATGCTCACTCGCCATGAACGCAACATCGTTGCCTAATCAACCTCGTCCTCATCTATGCCACCACCTCCTCTACCACCTCAAACTGCCTTTGTATCCGCTCGAGCCTTGGTAAGGCCCTATTTCGCCTCGCCGCCACCACGCCATCACCGGAGTGCCACCACGCTTTCGGCTCATCACCTCCGCTCTCTCTCTCCCTCATTTGGTCTTCACCGTAGGTCCTAGCATCTAAACCCATTGTCCATTTAGATGCTACCGCCTGGTTGCGCTGGAATGCGTTGCCGTTCTACGCGCGGTCGCCATGGCCGCCGTGGCACTCGAGCTCACTGTTGCTGAGCTGGTCCATCATCTCCCTCCTCTCTCGCACATTTTAGGTTGAGTGACCCTAGAAATTACGTATGGCATGATGGAGACCTGCCTTTCCTCGCCATCTAAATGGTACGGTGGGAGCACCACCGTGCTCCGTACACCGCCACCGCGGCATGCATGAGGTCAGAGCTCACCATCGCATCACCGGAGCCCTAACCACCATAGATTGCTTTGTTAGGATTCTGCATAGCCATAGCGCACCACACTAGAGCATGTGATGGCTAGAGAACACCGGCGTACCGCCGCGCTACCTCCGTTGTCCGCCATCGCCGTCGGCGAGCCATCTTTGGTGAACCCTAGGTCGCGTATTCACCACTAGCCGATGTGGCTTGATGAGAGGAACGTGTTTGTGTGATCGTCATCGCCGATGATCTCGCCGCTGGCAAGATAGGGCTGGATAGAGCACCTCCTCTGCTCTTGAGTCGCTGACATGTGGGTCCTACTAACCAGTGGGCCCCATCTGTCAGTCTGTGTATTATTTGATTTTCTGATTTGTTTTCATAGATTTGAATACATGTTTCAAAAATTCATATCTAGAGCTAGGAGTGTCCAAATGGGCTGAACCAAATTTTGTTTGATTCAAAATGAAGTGTAGTATTTGATAAAAATATGAAATACACTGTTTATGGTATTTTTCTAGGAGAATAAAATTTAGATAAATAAGTGCTTTTAAATTGTTTGCAATCTTGTAAAATACATAACTTGAGCTAGGGAAGTGATAAAATTGTGATTCCAATTTTTCTGATCTTGTGTTGACATGCTATATCAAGGAAAAATACTAAAGTTGCAGTAAACTTGATTGGAGTAGGGTATTTCTATTTATCCTTTAATAAATGGTGTTTTATGAGGAAATTCATAAGTATAAAAATAAGTAACATATTGCCATGTAAAATTTTGTATAGTGTTAATGGGTTTTAGGGAAGCTAAGAAAAATATGAAATCTGTTGCTTAACACTTTTCAGTAGACTAAACTATTTTTCCTAAAGTAAACCTTAGTAACTTGTCATTTTTTAATAGAGGGCTATACTTATCCAATTAGCATGAAATTTGCACAGTAGACTTTTGGAGTCATATGTATGCTACTGTAATTTTCTTTGAATTTATGGAACAATGGAAATATTTATCTCATAAACCACCTTATTATCTAAAGAAATTAATAAAGGTATCTAAATACATTAGTTTGGCATAAACATAATGTTTTCTGTAGTCCTTGTGATGCATATGATATGCTAATAATGGTAGTTGTGCTTGAAGTTGATTGGTTATAAGCAGCTACTTAATTATTGCTTTATAAATCTGCTAGATGCTGCAGAAGTAGTTTCTGTTGTATTGATAAATTCATGATGATAATTACATTTCCTGTGAAACTTGTTATTAACAAAGTTGTAGATAACTTAATGATCTTACTTGTGTCAAATTTTAATGGTAATAGGCTAAATGGTTTGGGTGTTATAGCTGTTAGAATTATGTTGTCAGAATTTGCTTGTCTATTGGACAGATCTAGATATTTGAATTGTTTAACCTAGATAGATATTAAATCGTCTTGTGATGAAAAAATGAAAGTTGTAGGCAATTTTATGAGCTTTCTAAAAAGTCCAAGATCACAGCAATTGGTCGAGTAAAGCTCTAGTTACAATCTAAACTTGTAGCTGCTGTGTTGTGGTCCAGAAATGGACTCAGTGTGGATTCCTAAAATTTCTAGAGAAGAGATATGCAACTACTCAGTAAATACAATTTCAACTTGGTTATCATCTAAGTAACTTGATATAATCATCAGCATAGAATCATGCACATTCTCATGTCATATCATTCACAATTTTTCTTCTGCATCCATGATACTTTATGCATATGCATGCAATAGGTGTAGCAGAAGAAATCATGTTGGTGGAACTCGAAGCTGATCCACAAGAGGAGAACCAGGAAGCTCAGCACCAAGAAGCTCGAGGTGAAGGCGAGCCTGAAGTTGATCATCTCCAAGAGTGCCCTGACCACCAGCCTGCCATGTTTGTGAAAGGCAACCCCGGACATTCTAAGCCTCCCATGTTTTACAAGGTATTACTTGAGTCCTTTATGTTTGATGAATTAGGTTATAAGAGTTGATTGGAACCACTTGTTGCATATACTTTCCTTGTCCAGAAATATCTATCTTGAATCCTATGTAGGTCTAGGATCAACCTTTATGCTTAGCCATGCTTAGATCGGTAGAAGTCGGGTGATTTCCTATCACCTGCGAGCTATAGGTGGTGACTTGATTACGGTTGGCTATATTGTGCTATCATGGAACATAACCTGGTGATGTTGAACAATTGGAGACCGGGTGGAATCTTATATGTTAGGTGTGGTGATTTATAGTTATTCTGTCTGTGTCGTTTAAGGACCAGCCATTGGAGGCCCTCTTGTCATGTTGAACGCATGCCTCTGACATAGTGGTCGGATAAGTCGTTCTGACCGTGAAGCCGAGTAGCTCAACTCAGGCCAGGGACACGAGCAGTTAAAGTGCGCACCCTGGAGGCAGTAAGGATGTGCAGAGAGCCAATGGCATGAGTCCAAGGGTGGGTTCGAGTCCCGAGCCTCCTAGCAGATTGGTAGTATCTTTAAGGGTGCGGCGCTGGTCTTACCCGCGATTTGGACCTGAGTTGTACCAAAGGTGACCCGATGCGACCCTGACGGGGGAAGTATGGGTGTGTGTTAGGAATAATTCCCTAGCTGGGTAGGAATCGATTCGAATCGCCATCTCTCCTAGATAGTGAGAACATGACATGAGCCCCCTTCATCAGAGTAATTGATGAAAGTGTTGGATATGTAGGTGATGAAAATGCTCAACTTGATATGGTTACTATTGTGATGATTTATTGGTACACGACATGTTTCGCATAGGATATATGCTAATCTAGAATGGAACAGGAATAATAATCTTGTTATTCAAAAGTTCAAAGATACTAGATGAATATTGGCGTGTAGGCAAAGGATGTCAACCAGCTCCACTTATAAGCCGTGCATGTCCTTGGTGTCTCTTATTTTTGGTTTATGATGGGTAAGTCTAGCTGAGTACCTTCTCATACTCAGGGTTTATTTCCCTATTGTTGCAGGTAACGTGATGTACCACGGCTACTTAAGCACTGCTTTGCTCCTACAATGGATGAGGAATAAGACCATGGGCATGGTCATTCTATATATCATCTCACCCTTGTGCTTTTGTTGGAGATGACTATGAAAACTGGCTATGTATCTAAACTACTATTGATGTCATTCAGAACTATGTTGCTTCCGCTACTATTGAACTAATGTTGTAATAACTATGTTGGAACTCCGATGTATGACAAACTATTTGTGTACTTGTTGTAACATGTGGTTTGTATGTTGAATCATGTACGATCTTGGCTTCTATGTTGGTTGATTCGAGATCCTTCGTGATACTCGATGGACTACCGGATTTATATGGGCTCAAGTGTGATGGTTTGACTGCCTTGGTGGTTGCTATTGTACTTGTGCTCTTATAAATTGGATGGTTCTGTTACAGCTGGCATCGGAGCAAGATTCATCACCAAACTTGTCACATGTGTATTGAAAACAAATGTTTTTGTTTTATAAACTTATTTTCTACAACCGTAGTAATAAGTTTAGAGTGTTGAAGATTGAACTTAAAACTATAGTGTGCCAATGGTCATCTCCTTTATGCCTAGTTAATGACTATTAGGTGGCTATTTAAGTACTAACACAGGGGGTTTTACTTTCGTCGTCCATATGGCGTGCTATTGTATGGGTGCCACTCACTTGAGTGGTAATGTATGGATCAAATGCCTCTACGGCAGGTAAGAAGGTAAGTTCATGAGTGACATGACCGCAAGAAGTGAGCATGCGGTCAGGAAGAGCTAGCTGTGATACGGTTGTATATGCATGCTTGCATGTGTGTATGGTGCGTATTTAATTGTGGATAGTGTAATTGATCATCAGGTAGCTTTGATACAGAAATATATATATGAGATATATATATATATATGGAAGTATTTAGTTTACTGCTTTCATATATATCTTGCTATCCTTGATATTCAACTTAGAGCCCAGATTTACCTTTCTGTACATATAACTGTTGGGTTGGGCTGAAATGAATCTTCTGCAGGTACACTAACAACAAAACGTGTAGCTCATTTAGTTATGATTATATTGAGAGAACGTATGTATGCCACCACGTATGTCGTTAGGATTTTTTTTTCTAAAGTTTATGAGGATGTATGGAACGAGCATACATCATGATACATCAATCATTCGTGTCATTGCATTGTTCCTCCCCCTTGCAAGATCTTATTGTTAAGTAAGTCTTTTCTATAATCGCGTTGTCTCAGTAAATTGTAACATTTTGATACAGATGGCAGCCCTAGGAGCCAATGTTGCGAGCGACACATTTTTGACACTATTTGGGACTCCCACCTTACTATGGAGGGTACTGCACTCTGTCGGGTATGCTGAACCACCTCGCTATTTTTTGAGTGAAGTGGTAACTGAGGGACAACGGTGGTGCGACGTGCGGGTCACTGTCGCTGCCCGTGTGGACAACCCTCAGTGGCAAGGATGGAGTATCGAGTCAGATGGATAGACCGCTTGAGAGGGTGCCCAAGTGGCCGCTTTTGAAGTTCTCAGCGAAATCTGTCAGGAATTTGGTGATGAGCTTGTCAATGGGCCCATTGGATCTTTCCCTCGAGTGGATGCATCACAAACCGCTTGGACCTAGCCAGGTGGTAATGCTTTGGTAAGAGACCAGGATGAAAGAGCAGGAAGTAGTAATGCTGCCATGAGTGCCATGTATGCAGTTATGAAGATGTTTTACTCTCACCAAGATAGTTACATCAGTTGTATGCAAGAGCTCCATAGAGCACAGGCTGCACAGCACAAGATACGAGGACGTGTGCGCAGGCACCAAAGGGTAGTTAGAGCAGCTCAGAATGAGATAGGTAATTATATGACAGCCTTGGAAGCTCATCGGGGGCAGTTTGTCCATGTTGTTGCTGAAAGAGATGCAGCTAGGGCTGAGTTATAGGACTTCCGTGCTGAGAGGGACAAAGTCATTCGCCTTGCTAAGACTAGGGAGGCAGCTAGGATCCAGACTATGTTCCAGGCTGCTATGCAGGCAATAGAGTTTGATCGTAGAGAGCAGGAACTCATACGCCAGATTGCGGAGCTTCAGCTGGATGTTCATCGTCTCAACAACATGGTGAACCCAATTCTTCCTCTAGCTCCAGCGGTGGAAGAAGATCCCAATGTGTTGATTGCTGAGGACGATGGCATGGAAGTGGACGCCGAGGATGAGCCTAAAGAGGAGGAGATTGAGCCTTTTGAGGATGACCATGGTGATGGTGTGTCCGACATCTACAGCGACCACCCTGAGGAGTAGCTTAGCTATAATATCTATCTAGATGCGATAGCTCTCTATCTTTGATCCTTATGTAATGAACTCGTAATGTAGGTTTCGATTTCATGATGTACCCTTTTGATGTTATTGGAACCGTGCATGTAATACGTGTGGTGATTGCACTTTTTAATGAATTCCCAGTTGTTTTTGGCAAGAAAAATTTGGCATGTACGGAACGCGTTGCGAGTACGATAAGTGGTCCTATTGCAGATGTTATGTTGTGGAAATGAATTATTGTGCCTCTATGTTATTGTTTGAATTTAAGATTCTCTCCAGTAATTACAGTATGGCATGATTATACAATTCTTCTGCAATCTCTTGACATCATCCAATAATCACTTGTTGTTGCAATTTTGCAGATGACCCGCACTCACGGAGGGGCCGGTACTAGTTGTGAGGCTGATGATGATCTTCCACCACCACCGCACCCCATGCCAGCAGAAATGATGGCATAGCTTCGAGAGACCCAACGGTCTATGGGGGAAGTACTACGCGGGCTTGCGTAGAACACCGGTCATGGACGGGGATGGGACCAATACCAGGGACCCAAACAAAATCAGTACAATGAATTCAAGGACTTTTTGGACACTAAACCTCCTATCTTTAAGGAGGTAGAGAAGCCATTGCAAGCCGATGAATGGCTCAATACCATTGAGCAGAAGTTTTGTCTCTTGAGAGTTATAGACCATATGAATTCTGAATATGCCTCACATCAATTGCATGGCCCAGCAGGCATTTGGTGGACTCATTACCTGTCTACCCTCCCTGCTAATGCTCAGGTTACATGGAATGAGTTCAAGACTACTTTTAGGGGGCATCATATTCCCCAGGTCTTATGAGCATGAAACATATAGAGTTTATGAGGCTTACTCAGGGCACCAAAAGTCTCACTGAGTACTTGTATGCCTTCAACAACCTCTCTAGGTATGCGCCTGAGTTTGTGAATACCGATGCTAAGAAGATTGCAAGCTTCAAGAGAGGACTAGGTCCAAAGTTGATGAAGACTCTAGCAAATAACAAGAGTGAGACCTACAATGAATTTGTGAGTGATGCGCTCACACAAGAGAATCATAATAATATTTATGCTATGTCCAAGAGCCGCAAGAGGGCCTTTGAAGCTGATGCATCTCAGCAGAGAGCTCCAGTGGTGGCAAGAATCCAATACCGCCCACCCGCTCCAAAATACCAACCACCTCAGAAGAAGGCCCAGCCAAGCCAAGCAACTAAAGGGTATCGTCGGGCATACTCCATTGCTCTACCGCCTAAGGGTGGTGCAGGACAAGGCAACTCGAAGGCACCACCTAACAATCAACCATGTTTCAATTACAACAGGACTGGTCATTGGGCATGGGAGTGCCCTTACCCTAAGAACAATAATCATAAGCCATGAGCTCCAAATGCACGCCTAGGGTATGTGCATTACACCACCATGGAAGAGATTCCCTCTGGCGAGGTTGTCATAGCTAGTATGTTTCTTGTGAACCATTACCCTGTAGTTGTTCTATTTGATTCTGGGGCTTGACATTCATTCATGAGTCCAACATTTGCATCCAAGTATGATCAAAAAATATTTGTAGTAGACAAAGGTAGTTATTGTATAAGTGCAGCCGAGAATAACATTTCTACCAATCAGATAATTAAATATGTACTTATCCAAATAATTGAACAAGAGTATACTGCAAATTTAGTGATATTACCAGGATTGGGTATAGTTGTGATCTTGGGTATGAATTGGATGAAGAACCATGGTGTCCTTATCGATACATCGACTAGAACCATTATGTTGAGAGACCCCAGGAATAACGATGCTTTTCTAGTACCCCTTTCTAGGGAGTTTGATCTCCAAAATGTGGCCAATGCTATCCAGCCTGTGGCCCTTGCTGATATTCCTGTAGTATGTGAATTTCTAGATGTCTTTCTAGATGAATTGCCTAGGTTACCACCCGACAAGGATATAGAGTTCAAGATTGAGTTAATACCTGGTACAGCGCCCATGTCCCAAAGACCTTATAGAATGCCACCAAATGAGTTAGCAGAATTGAAGATCCAATTGCACGAGCTCATAGAAAAGGGTCTCATTCGCCCTAGTTCGTCACCATGGGGTTGTCTAGCCATATTTGTGAAAAAGGACAAGTCTTTGCAGATGCGTGTGGACTATTGACCACTCAATGCTGTTACTATCAAGAACAAATATCATTTGCCTCGCATTGATATCTTATTTGATCAATTGGCAAAAGCAAAAGTGTTCTCTAAGATTGATTTGAGGTCAGGTTAACACCAAATCAAGATCAGGCCTGAGGACATACCTAAGACGGCTTTTTCCACTAGGTATGGCCTTTATCAGTATTTAGTCATGTCCTTTGGGTTGACCAATGCTCCTTCCTATTTCATGTATTTAATGAACTCGGTATTCATGCCCGAGTTCGATAAGTTTGTGGTCGTGTTTACCGATGATTTCATGATCTATTCCAAGAATGCAGAAGATCACGTAGAGCACTTGAGAGTGGTGTTGTCTAGGCTGAGAGAGCATAAATTATATGCTAAATTTAGTAAATGTGAATTCTGGTTGAAAGTGGGATGACATCAGTATGGATTTTATAGTTGGGCTTCCAACCAGTGAAAAGGGTCATGATTCCATATGGCTAATTGTTGACCATTTGACTAAATCTACACATTTCCTCCCTGTTAAGGAAAGATATCAAACCCATCAGTACTCAGAGTTGTACATTGCCCAAATCGTACGATTGCATGGTGTGCCTAAAAGTATTGTGTCAGATTGAGGACCGCAGTTTGTTAATCATTTTTGGGAACATCTACATAAGCAGCTAGCTACCCAACTAATCTGTAGCTCTGCTTAGCTCCCTAAAATAGCTGGTCAGACTGAGCGAGTGAATTAGATTCTGGAGGATATGTTGAGAGCTTGTGTGATTTCTTCTATGGGTTCATGGGAGAAATGGCAACCTTTGGCCGAATTCTCCTATAACAACAGCTATCAAGAAAGCATCAATATGGCTCCTTTTGAAGCTTTGACTGGTCAAAAGTGTAGGACTTGTCTGAATTGGATTGAGCCTAGTGAAAGAAGGTATTATGGGATTGACTTTATCAAAGAAGCTGAAGAACAAGTTCGAATTATTCAACAACATATTGAAGTTGCTCAATCGAGACAGAAGAGTTATGCAGATAAAATGAGAAGTCCCATTGCATTTGAAGTTGGGGATTTTGTTTATCTGAAGGTGTCTCCCATGAAGAAAGTGCAAAGGTTTGGTGTGAAACGAAAGCTTGCACCTAGATATGTAGGCCCATACAAGATCATTGGATGAAGGGGAATAGTAGCCTACAAACTCTAGTTACCTCTAGAAATGAGAGCTATATTCAACGTTTTCCATGTCTCCCAACTCAAGAAATGTCTTTGTGTGCCCGAAGAAGCAATTGAACCCACTAATGTCAAGATCCAGTCGGATTTAACCTATGAAGAAAGACCTATTCGAGTGCTTGAGATAATGGAAAGAGTGAATC
The DNA here is from genome assembly GCA_904845875.1 of Miscanthus lutarioriparius. Classification (NCBI taxonomy): domain Eukaryota; kingdom Viridiplantae; phylum Streptophyta; class Magnoliopsida; order Poales; family Poaceae; genus Miscanthus; species Miscanthus lutarioriparius. The sequence goes on from CAJGYO010000016.1 coordinate 39,122,216, forward strand.
ATAGCAAAGTCATTAAGTTCTACAAGGTGGTATGGAATAACCATAGTGAGCAAGACACTATGTGGGAGCGAGAGGATTATCTTCATGAGGTCTATCCGGTTTTCTACAAGAGATGGTTAGTCGTGCAAATCTCGGGACAAGATTTCTTTAAGGGGGGAGGGCTGTAACACCCTAGGTGTTAAGCAAGCATTTGGCATTGGCATTGCATGAGCACAAGCATCATTGATCATTCATGAGCATGAGCATCTCAAATTTTATCTCTAGGATTGCTTATATCACATGTGTTTGTTACTAAATGCTTTACATATGCTAGGATTTACATGTGACTAATGTATAAAATGTTTGTGGGACCTTAGCAGTACCTTAAACATGTTTAGAATGTCACATGGAACAACTTTGGTATTCATCACTTGGACCCATTTGGCCTCTAAGTCATGGTTATAGCGTAGGCTTTCATTTTCAAGTTGTATGTTTGACCTAAGTTGAACTATAGCATAGATTGTTTACATGGCAGTGCACCCTGAAGCAAAGTTGTAGTACTTGACTAGAGTAACAACTTTTATTTTTGGGTCAAGAGCTAATTCTATGCCTAACATGGTCAAATACGGATGACAAGAATCAACAAAATATTGTTTTCAACTTAGAAAAATTTACGAAGTCATGAAATTATTTTTAGTTTCTATGTACCCTACTTTGAAGCTTTGCAATTTGAAAACTATAATGAATTAGATGTTACTCCCTAAAGCAAAGTTGGAGTTTTCATGTAGCTCTACAACTTTTAGTATTGGAGTTTTTGTTAACTCACCATGGATTAGGAAGAGGTGGCTGAACTTGCGCTGTCAGTCATTGAATTCGGGCCTGATGGCCGTGGATGCCACGCCGTCAGTGGCTGACCGGGGGCAGGGCAGGCGTGCCACGTGGCGTCCTTATGTCGGCATTGGCTCGATTGGTCAGGCCGCAGTGGAGTGAAGACTAAGGTGACCTCGCTACTCCATTCATTTCCCACTCTCACTCTCGCTTGTCTTCTCTTCCACCCGTGCACACAGCAACGCCGCCGTCGCCATCACCGTGTGCCTCCACCATGCTTGCTCACCATGCACGCAGCACTGCCGCCTAATCCATCTCGTCCTCATCTATGCCACCACCTCCTCTACCACCTCAAACGGCCTTTGAAGCCGCTCGAGCCATGGTAAGGCCCCATTTCACCTCGCCGCCACCGCACCATCACCGGAGCGCCGTCGCGCTTTTGGCTCGCCGTGGCCAGCTTGCACAGAAGCACCTCCGCTCTCTCTCCCTCATCTAGTCTTCACCGTAGGTTCTAGCATCCAAACCCATCATCCATTTAGACGCTATCACCTAGTTGCGCTGAAACGTGTCGCCGCTCTGCGCACGGTCGCCATGGCCGCCGTGGCACTGGAGCTAACTGCCGCCGAGCTGGTCCATCATCTCCCTCCTCTCTCGCACATCTTAGGTTGAGTGACCCTAGACCTTATGTATGACATGACGGAGACCTACCTTTCATCACCATCTAGACAGAACGGTGGGAGCACCACCGTGCTCCGTACGCCACCGCCACGGCATGCACGCGGTCGGAGCTCATCGCCGCCTCACCGGAGCCCTAACCACCATAGATAGTTTTGTTAGGATTCCGCATAGCCATAGCGCACTTTACTAGAGCACACGATGGCTGGAAAATGCCAGTGTACCACCGTGCTACCTCCACCATCCGCCATCGCCGCCAACGAGCCATCTCTAGTGAACCCTAGGTCACGTATTGACCACCAACCGACGCAGCTTGATGAGAGGAACACGTTGGTGTCACAGTCGTCGTCGATGATCTCGCCACCGGTGAGATAGGGCTAGACGGAGCACCTCCTCTGCTCTAGAGTCGCTGATGTGTGGGTCCTACTGACAAGTGGGCCTCATCTGTTAGTCTGTGTATTATTTGATTTTCTAATTTGTTTTCATAGATTTGAATGCATGTTTCAAAAATTCATATCTAGAGCTATGAGTGTCCAAATGGGCTGAACCAAATTTTGTTGGATTCATCATGAAGTGTAGTATTTGATAAAAATATGAAATGCACTGTTTCTTGTATTTTTCTTGGAGAATTAAATGGAGATATATAAGTGCTTTTAAATTGTTTGCAATCTTGTAAAATACATAACTTGAGCTAGGGAAGTGATAAAATTGTGATTCCAATTTTGCTGATCTTGTGTTGACATGATCTATCTAGCAAAAATACTAAACTTTCAGTAAACTTGATTGGAGCAGGCTCTGTCTATTTATCTTTTAATAAATGGTGTTTTATAAGGAAATTCATAAGTATAAAAATAAGTAACATATTGCCATGCAAATTTTTGTACAATGTTAATGGGTTTTAGAGAAGCTAAGAAAAATATGAAATCTATTTCTTGACACTTTTCAAAAGACTAAACTATTTTTGCTAAAGTAAAACTTACCAACTTGTCATTTTTAATAGAGGGCTATACTTATCCAATTGGTACAAAACTTTCACAGTTGACTTTTTGGGTCATATGTATGCTACTGTAATTTGCTTTGAATTTATGGAATAATAGAAATATTTATCTCATAAATCACCTTATTATATAAAGAAATTAATAAAGGTATGTAAATACATTAGTTTGGCATAAACATAATGTTTTCTGTAGTACTTGTGATGCATATGATCTACTAATAATGGTAGTTGTGCTTTAAGTTGATTGGTTATAAGCAGCTACTTAATTATTGCTTTATAATTCCGCTAGATGGCTGCATGAGTAGTTTCTGTTGTATTGATAAATTCATGATGATAATTACATTTGTTGTGATACTTGTTATTAACAAAGTTGTATATAACTTACTGATCTTATTTATGTCAAATTTTCATGGTAATAGGCTAAATGGTTTGGGAGTTATAGCTGTTAGAAATCTGCTGCCAGAATTTGCTTGTCTACTGGACAGATCTGGATGATTGAATTGTTTAATCTAGATAGATATTAAATCATCTTGTAATGACAAAATGAAAGTTGTAGGCAATTTTATGAGATTTCCAAAAAGTCCTAGATCACAGCAATTGGTTGAGTAAAGCTCCAGTTATGATCTAAACTTGTAGCTACTGTGTTGTGGTCCAGAAATGGACTTAGTGTGGATTCCTGAAATTTCTAGAGAAGAGATAAGCACCTACTCAGTAAATATGATTTCAACTTGGTTATCATCTAAGTAAATTGATATAATCATCAGCATAGAATCATGCACATTCTCATGTCATATCATCACAATTCTTCTTATGCAATCATGATACTTACTTTATGCATATGCATGCAATAGGTGCAGCGGAAAAAATCACGTTGGTGGAACTCAAAGTCGATCCACAAGAGGAGAACCAGGAAGCTCAACACCAAGAAGCTCCAAGCAAAGGCAAGCCTAAAGTTGATCATCTCCAAGAGTGCCCTGACCTCCAGTTGGCCACGTTTGTGAAAGGCAAGCCCCAGAGCATTATAAGTCTCCCATGTTTTACAAAATATTACTTGAGTCCTTATGCTTGATGCATTAGGTTATAAGAGTTGATTGGAACCACTAGATGCATATACTTTCCTTGTCCAGAAATACCTATCTGGAATCCTATGTAGGTCTAGGATCGACCTTTATGCTTAACCATGCTTAGACTGGTAGAAGTTGGGTGATTTCCTATCAATTATGAGCTATAGGTGGTGACTTGATCACGGTTAGCTATATTGTGCTATTGTGGAACATAACCTGGTGATGTTGAACAATTGGAGACCGGGTGGAATCTTATATGTTTGGTGTGGTGACTTATAGTGATTCCGTCTGTGTCGTTTAAGGACCGGCCATTGGAGGCCCTCTTGTCATGTTGAACGCATGCCTCTCACATAGTTGCCCGGATAGGTCGTTCCAACTGTGAAGCCTTTAACACCCTAGGTGTTAAGCATGCATTTGGCATTGGCATTGCATGATCACTCGTGAGCATGAGCATCTCAAATTTTATCTCTAGGATTGCTTATATCACATGTGTTTGTTACTAAATGCTTTACATATGCTAGGGTTTACAAGTGACCAATGTATAAAATGTTTGTGGGACCTTAGGAGTACCTTAAACATGTTTAGAATGTCACATGGAATGACTTTCGTATTCATGACTTGGACCCATTTGGCCGCTAAGTCATGGTTATAGTGTAGGCTTTCATTTTCTAGTTGTATGTTTGACCTAAGTTGAACTATAGCATAGAATGTTTGCATGGCAGTGCACCCTTAAGCAAAGTTGTAGTACTTGACTAGAGTAACAAATTTTATTTTTGGGTTAAGACTTAATTCGATGCATCACATGCTCAGAAATAGCTCAGAAATAGCAAGAAATGCTGTTTTGGACTTGCAAAAAAATTTCTAAGTCTTAGTGTCGTTTATAGTTTCAATGTACCTCACTTGGGAGCATTGTAACTGGCTAACCATTGAGAATTTGGGGATGCTTCTTAAAGCAAGTTTGTAGATTTCATGTAGCTCTACAATTTCGATTCAGGGAATTTTTGCTAACTCTAACTGGTTTGGGAGATACAGGGGATCAAAGTCGCTCTGTCAGTCGTGTCATAGGGGCCTGATGGCCGCGAACGCGGCGCCGTCAGTGGCCAACTGAGGGCAAGCCAGGTGCACCATGTGGTGGCCATACTCCAGCGCCGGCCCGGCTGGTCAAGCCACTGTGGAGGGATAAGTCGCGCGCCTCTGCTGCTCACTTCATTTCACGCTTGCACCGCGCTCTTTCTTGCCCACACCTGAGAAAAGCAAAAGACCACGCCGCCGCGCCATCACTGTCGCTTCGCTGTGCCCGCTCGCCACCGTTGCTGCACTATAGCTCAATCTAGCTCGCCTTCATCTCCGCCATCGTCACCTCTTGCACCCCGACTCGCTAGCCCCTCTTGCTGAGCCAGGGTAAGGGCGTATTTCGCTTCGCCGCCATCACACCATCACCAGAGTGCCACCGCGCTCGTGGCTCACCGTGGCCTGGCCATTCCACTACCCCGCATGCCTCCCTCTCCATTGGTCCAGCACCCCATTAGAGTCTTGTAGCTTAGGCTGAATCTGTGGATGACACCACCACGTGTCAGTGCCGAAATGGGTCGGCGCTCTGCGCGCGGCCGCCATTGCCGTCGTGGCACTGAAGCTCATCGCCATTGCGCTAGTCCACCATATCCCTCCATCCTCTTGCGTCCTCGGTAGGGTAACCCTAAGTCTAGTTAATGGCTGATGGAGACCTCTCTCCTGCCGCCATCTCACCGGAACAGTGAGAGCACCGCCGTGCACCGAGCGCCCCGCGTGGCCACGCACGTGGACCAAGCTCGTCATCACATCACTGAAACCATAGCCACCTAGGTTAGCTCTGATAGGTCACCGTGAAGCTATCAAGCACCTCACCGGAGCATATGGTGGCCAGAGCATGCCGACATACCATCGCACAGACGTCCACCATTACCATTGGCGAGCTACTTCCTATGAGCTTCTGGGCAAACTGAGCACACCTACCGACGTGGCTCGACGCGTAGAGTGTAGCGGTGTAGATACTACCATTGGAAACCTCACCGACGGTGAACTCTTGCTGGTCAACCACTGTGCTCTACTTCTGTGTGTTTGACATGCGGGTCCCACTGACTTCGGGCCCCAGCTGTCAGTCTGTGATGGTTTGAATTTCTGATTTCTGTTTTCTGGTTTGAATGCTTCTTTTAGAAATTCATATCTCGAGCTAGGAGTGTCCAAATTTAGTGAACTGAATTTTGTTGGATTCCTCATGAAGTGTAGTATTGATAAAAATATGAAATGCACTATTTCTGATATTTGTTTAGGAGAATTAAATGGAGCTAAATAAGTGCTTTTAAATTGTTTGCAATCTTGTAAAATACATAACTTGAGCTAGGAAAGTGATAAAATTGTGATTCCAATTTTGCTGGTCTGGTGTTCACATGCTCTAGCTAGCAAAAATACTAAACTTGCAGTAAACTTGATTAGAGTGGGATCTTTGTATTTATCTTTTAATAAATGGTGTTTTATGAGGAAATTGATAAGGATAGAAATAAGTAACATATTGCTTATGCCTCGCGGCAACTGAGAAAACCATGAAGTCAATTATCCAACCCATGATTTAGAATTAGTAGTAGTTGTCCATGCTCTTAAAATTTGGAGACATTACCTGATTGGTAATGTTTGCCATATCTACACCGATCACAAGAGCCTTAGGTACATTTTCACCCAAACTGAATTGAACATGAGGCAGAGAAGATGGTTTGAATTGATCAAGGATTACAACCTAGAAGTACATTATCATCCAGGAAAAGCCAATGTGGTTGCAGATGCCTTAAGCCAGAAGTATCAGTGTAACCCCTTGTTGGAAGATGGTTTCAACTTATTGCATCCAGCAGTCTTACACAATATCACTGTTAGTTGCTCTCTTGAGTCTAAGATCATTGAGTTCCAAAAGACCGATGAGGGCATATTCCATATCAAAAGAAAGCTGAAAGAGGAAGAAACCAAACATTTTCAGCTAGATGTGCGGGGTGTGCTATGGTTTAAGGATCGGCATGTGGTGCTGAAACATAGAGAATTGAGAAACCAAATTCTAGGGGAAGCACACTCTTCCAATTTATCCATTCACTAAGGTAGCAGTAAAATGTACTAAGATCTAAAAACACGCTTCTGGTGGGCAAAAATGAAGAAAGAAATTGCAGCATTTGTTGCTAGATGCGATAATTGCTGTCGGGTCAAGGCCATCCATTTGAAGCCGACTAGACTACTTCAGCCACTATCTATCCCAAGTTGGAAGTGGGATGGCATTAGTATGGATTTTATACTTGGGCTTCCAACCAGTGAAAAGGGTCATGATTCCATATGCGTAATTGTTGACCGTTTGACTAAATCTGCACATTTCCTCCCTATTAAGGAAAGATATCGACCCCATTAGTACGCAGAGTTGTACATTGCCCAAATCATATGATTGCATGGTGTGCCTAAAAGCATTGTGTCAGATCAAGGACCGCAGTTTGTTAATCATTTTTGGGAACATCTACATAAGTAGCTAGGTACCCAATTCATCCGTAGCTCTGCTTACCACCCTCAAATAGCTGGTCAAACTGAGTGAGTGAATTAGATTCTAAGGATATGTTGAGAACTTGTGTGATTTCTTCTATGGGTTCATGGGAGAAATGACTACCTTTGGCCGAATTCTCCTACAACAATAGCTATCAAGAAAGCATCAAGATGGCTCCTTTTGAAGCTTTGTTTGGTCAAAAGTGTTGGACTCCTCTGAATTGGGTTGAGCCTGGTGAAAGAAGGTATTATGGGATTGACTTTGTCAAAGAAGCTAAAGAACAAGTTTGAATTATTCAACAACATATTGAAGCTGCTGAATCAAGACAGAAGAGTTATGTAGATAAAAGGAGAAGTCCCATTGCATTTGAAGTTAGCGATTTTGTTTATCTGAAGGTGTCTCCCATGAAGAAAGTGCAAAGGTTTGGTGTGAAACGAAAGCTTGCACCTAGATATGTAGGCCCATACAAGATCATTGGATGAAGGGGACCAGTAGCCTACAAACTCCAGTTACCTCTGGAAATGAGAGCTATATTCAACGTTTTCCATGTCTCCCAACTCAAGAAATGTCTTTGTGTGCCCGAAGAAGCAATTGAACCCACTAGTGTCAAGATCCAGTCGGATTTAACCTATGAAGAAAGACCTATTCGAGTGCTTGAGATAATGGAAAGAGTGAATCATAGCCTAATTAAGTTCTACAAGGTGGTATGAAATTTATACAGTAGCCTATTGGGAGAACTTGGAAGCTACTGTAATTTTATGAGAATTTACTCTACACATTTGGTATATGTTTGTTATTTTACCTAATTACCTAATTAAATTAATAAAGGCATTTACATAAATAAATTGGGCTTGACTAGTATGTTTTCTAGAGTGTATTTGAGGTCTACTAGCTGTTGGTACAATTGGTGATGTCCAATTTTGAATGCTTATATATAGTGAAAATATTATTTCTCTATAATTCCATCATAGAGGTTGTTTTGGACAGATTCTGTCACTTGGTGAATTGCATTGGCAAGATGAGATTTGTTGTAAATATAGTTATTAACAAAGTTGTAGAGGACTTCTTTATCTAGCTTGTGTCAAAATTTTAGGGCAATAGGCCAAATGGTTTAGGAGCTTGTCTCCCAAAATGCTTACTCTCTAGAATTTCTAGACATACCTAGGAAATTTACCTGTTTTGACTAGGATATAGGTTGAATTAGCTTTTAATGATTAAATGAAAGTTGTAGGCAATTTTATAAGCTTTCTAGAAAGTCCTAAATCACAGCATTTGGTTGAGTAAAACTCTAGTTTTGATCTAAAGTTTTAGCTACTGTGTTGTGGTCCAAAAATGGACTTACTGTGGATTCTTGAAAATTCTAGAGATGAGTATGCACCTAGTCAGTAAATAAGAATTCAACTTGGTTATCATCTAAGTAACTTGATACAATCATCAGCATAGAATCATTCATGTTCTCATGTCATATCATTCACATTCCTTCTGATGCATCCATGATACTTACTTTATGCATCTGCATGCAATAGGTGTAGCGGAAGAAATCATGTTGGTGGAACTCAAAGCCGATCCACAAGAGGAGAACCAGGAAGCTCAGCATCAAGAAGCTCTAGGCAAAGGCGAGCCAAAAGTTGATCATCTCCAAGAGTGCCCTGACCACCAGCTGGTCACGTTTGTGAAAGGCAAGCCCTAGAGCATTCTAAGTCTCCCATGTTTTACAAAATATTACTTGAGTCCTGATGTTTGATGCATTAGGTTATAAGAGTTGAATGGAACCACTGGCTGCATATACTTTCCTTGTCCAGAAATATCTATCTGGAATCCTATGTAGGTCCAGAATCGACCTTTATGCTTAGCCATGCTTAGACTGGTAGAAGTCGGGTGATTTCCTATCACCTGCGAGCTATAGGTGGTGACTTGATCATGGTTGGCTATATTGTGCTATCGTGGAACATAACCTACCACCCCCTTGCCAGAGTTCACCGGGCGCCTAATCGAAGAGGCCCTGGATTTGTGGAGCAAGTGGGGTGTCCCGGAGAAGGACAAGAAGAAAATCTGGGACCACCTCGCCGCCATCCACATCCTAAAGGAGAAGGGGCTGAAGGGGTTAGGCATCATCGATGCCTACCACGCGAGGAGGGTGGCGCCACTGATGAGGCGCGTGCTTCCCCAATACATGATGGCGCCCGGGGCATCATTCGACGGGACGACGCTTGCCGAGGGGGTTCTCTCCCCCTGACGAGGAGGCGATGGAGCCTTCTTAGGATGATGCGGGCGCCCTCCTTGATTTTGTGTGATGAGGACATAACTCCTTTGGATGTACCTGCTGATCCCCCAACCGTCATGCAAGGTCCAATGACCCGAGCTCGAATGCGTCAACTCAATTTAGAGATGAGCTCGTTCTTAAGCGATCCTTTTCATACTTTTAAGAATAGACTACTACCTAATGATGTTATCTTGCTTAGGAACATTGGAGAGGGTCATGAGGGACTTAGAGGAAGAGGTGGAGGCGATGATGACCAGCACGGACGTCCAACAGAAACCGGAGGCCTGGTCCAACATGATTTCGAGTTTGCCTCGGCCTTCAGGACCAGTCTGCCTTAAACTGGTCACCTAGGATGCATTCGGACTCCATTTTCGACGATCCACATATGGTTGGAAAGATAATTTGATAAGGAAGCCAATCCAAGTGGTCTCACATCAAAAGCTCTTCGGAATCCATAGGAATTGTTGAAATAAGTCAGCGTCCAGAATCTATCTAGGTGCTGCATCACCGTATCTGGTCCAATGGGACGTGTATCATATTTGAGCCCATTAGGGGGCGCATCTAGGGTAGGCGATGACCCCAAGACCTTTATAATCATACGTCGCCACCGTCATTAGGTTTTGGGTTTTTCTTAGATTAATCTGTCAAGAATAGTTTCGCCGTTCGTCGGTTTGTGAGACCCCAACATCGTGAGATTAATCATTCATCTGCAATTTGGTTGTTTTCTTTCTTGTTCTTGCTTGTGTTCTTCGTTGCGCAGGCAAGGATTAGCCTTCTTGGCGAGGTCAACTGGATCCATGTCTCGGTTAATAACCAGAGGAGTTGTGGTGCTAAGATTGTAGGGTTTGATCTTTCGATCTGAAGCCGGATCGATGTGTAATTCTCCACCACAACGATAGTTACCTCTACCTAATGGAAGATCAGGATCCCTGTCCCCATTATTGTGTACCCAGTGCTGTAGCATCCGGTTTTAAAGGCAAAACCAGATACACACTATATGTGAGCCCAGGAAGTCAAATCTCACATATAGCCACAAATAAGGGTAATATCAAGAGACAATACTTATTACATAACGTATTAGTAAAAAGAAAAAATAACCTCAGAGTATAGACAGTGGAAAGTCGACTCCGATCTTCAGGCGAAGACTCCAAATCCACAGGGACGACTGACTGGTTGACCACAAGCTTAACTCCTCCAAACCAGCAATCTGGTACCCATCTGGGATTTTTATCCAACTATAGAAAAGTAAAGCAAGCGTAAGTACATGTTGTACTTAACAATTATATTATGGGGTTCATGAGGATCAAAAGGCTGACATTGGTTTAACTGTGATTAGCTTTAATAGGTCATCTTTTTAAGCAATTGAGTATCAAAGAATTTATCATTCCCATAAACACATGATCAGGTAAACATGAATAATGTATATAATAAACAATTGATCATTAGTACAATTATCCATTAGTGATCATCTCTATTCCATAAGGGGCCAAGGCCGCTCGTGACCGTGAGCATGGCTGTTATAACAGTTTTATACTCTGCAGAGTTTGTACACTTTCACTATGAGTCGTGATTTACCCTTTCGCCCGAGGTGACCAGCCTCTTGACCCACTACCAAGGAAGATTGGCAGGGTTCACTATGAAGCCTTTCAAAGGTTCGTCTAACAAGTTAGGGCCGCTAGGCGTATGTGGCCCATCTCTAGGAGTGGCACGCGTGGGCATCGCAGCACGATACACACTTCCTAGCAGGAAAGGAAACATACCCTCGTGTGCCATAAAGGTAACCACTAACAAGCTAGAAAAGGTCCTCATACTGAGCTAAAGCTAGAGCCATATAGCCCTCACAGCTGTACTATAAGTCTCGGATGATCGCTTACAGATAAGTCCTTAGGGAGAGGAATCTGAAGCATTTAGAAAGTAGCTAAATACTCCAACCCCCTGTTTCCATGTTGCTAAAAAGTCATGTTTTAATGTTTATTGCATATATCATTAGTCAAGTTACAAGATCATGGTTTTGATTCAGCACTAGCAAAAACTACCCAATGCAATAACCCAGAGGTTTCAAGGTATAAGATATCAAATATCTAGGATATCGTTATTGGCAACAAGGTAGACACATGCAATATGAACTAAGTGATTAAATGTGAATAGGTAACAAGGATGGTCCCATGCTATACTTGCCTTACACACCGATCCTTCGGTAAGCTTTATTCTTCAACGTCCTTCTTCTGGATCACCACGTGTATCTCACCGACTGGACGTAATCGTAGAACACCACACAAACATCTATACACATACATGCATAGCATACAATTGCATCTATATCAGAATAGTACACTACCATAGAAAAATTAAGTAAAAGAGATTGAAATACGATTCTACGCATCGCTACGAGCACAGAGTCGCGAGAGGCATGCTAATCGGAGCTACGGTTGAAAAGTTACAACTACTAAGAGATTTGCTTAATACGTGGAAAAGAAAACTATAGGCTTCGTTTATGTTAACTATATGAATTCATATATAAAAGATATTTATAAATAATATATATTAAATTAAGTCAATTTTAGATTTAAATTATAAAACAAAAGTAAAACAAATCATATTTTATGTATAAAACCTAGTTGCATAATCATTAATCAAGATATGATTTAAACTATAATTTTTATGAAATAGTAATATAGTAAACATCATTACTAATGCGTAGATCTCGTTGTTATGAAACAAACACAACTTGAACGGACTTTTTCAGAGTTAAAATGAATAAGTTATGATTTAAACAAGTTTTCCTATAGTTAAATAATAGATTAAATCTACCCATGAATTTCAAATATTGAAAACATGCCTAATAGTACTATAAACATGTATAAAATGTAAATACGGTCCTAACACAACTTGAACGGGTCAAATCGGACTTAAAACACAAAAGTTACGCATGAAATAAGATTCAGTGGCATTTCTGTAAATAACTCAAACTCATTTTTGAATTAAAACAATTAAAAATCTGAATTTAAATGAATTTTGGACTGCGCGCACTAATTCTAGAAAACACAGGGTCTAAAGTGAATAAAAATAGAATTGAAAAATAATTACTTTGAATTAAAATGGACCGCGGGTTGATTCTACAAAACAGAAGGGTCTTTCTGCAAAAAGGGCGCGCTTGACTGTGGTTTGACCCGGCTGTTGACTGGGCGGCCACGTGGTGGTGTGTGAGTGGCGCGGTGCACCATGTGTGCGTGGGCGCGCTGATGTGGTGGGGTGGACCGGGTCCATAGCCCAACCGGTAGACCAGTTACGCATCAAACCGGTACATCTAATCCTGACCGTCCAACGCAGATCCGACGATGCCAGTGCGTGTGGGTGAACTTCCGATGCCAGTACAGCGACTTCGGCGAACTTGCCATGGCTGGCGGTGACGGTGAACCATGATACGGCATTCTAGCGCATGAAACAAAGAATGGAAGGCACGGGAACGATGGTGAGCTCACCGTGAGTCGGATGGAGGCGTTCTCGGCGTTCGGGACGGGCTCCAGGGGCTAGGTCAACGGCGGCGGAGCTCTGGAGAGAGAGAGAGTGTGTAGGTGAGGTTGAATCTGAGAAACTCGTGACCAATTCATGAAACCGGGGGTACCTAAGGGCGTGGGAGGTCACTGCGGAGCTTCGAGGCACGGGCGAGGGAGAGCTGCGGCGACGGCTGCTGGAAGACGGAAACAAAGGATGGGAGAGGGAGAAGGGATGGCGCAGGGATTTATAGGCCAAGTGGTGAGTGCTAGAAGGAAGGGAAGAAAGCGGATTTGGGCAGGATTGGCCGCTTTCCTTCTGTGGGCGACGGCGGCGAGATTTCATGCCGGTAGCGTCAACGGCAGGCGCCGAGGAAGGAAGGTGCCGGGCAGAGAAAAGGAAACACAGGGAAGAAGAAAGGAAAGGGAGAAGAAAGGCACTGATAGGTGGGACTGGAGCGCAGTGAGAGAGGGAGAAAACGGGTGAGCGGGCGCATTGCGGGCGACGAAGGTCGAGCGAGCAGGCCGAACTGGGCCGCGTGCGGTGCGTGCTTGGGAGAAGAAAAGGCCGCGCGGAAGCAGGCCGGTGCAGGGGAAAAAGAGAGAAGGGAGGAAGGGCGTGGCTAGGCCGCAGCGGGCCGAGCACGGGAGGGAGGGAAGAGGAGGCTGGGCCGATTCCCTGGAGCTGGGCTGAAAAGGAAAGAAGGGATATTTTTCCAATTCAAATTCTCTTTTTTTTCAATTCTAGTTTTCAAATCCAAGCCCAATTCAATTCGAATTCAAGTATAGTTTCAAATATACTTCCCTATTCAAATAAAAATGGACAATTTCGTTAGGCTTTCCAAGATAAACTTTACAACTTTAAAAATACTTTTATTTTCTAATTTTCTTTTCTTTCTTTTCTTTTATTTCAAAGCCATTTTCAATTTCATTTCAAAAGCATTTTAACCATTTTGACTTTTCAATTAAAACCACTCAACCAATAAAATCAAATGCAATGACATGTATGCTCAAACAATTTGCTACCTTATGATGTATTTTAATTTAATGAACATTTTTATTTTCCTATATTTTATGTGCACAAAAATTCATAAATAATCATTTTAGCTCTATTTCAAAAGAGGCAATTTTTAGTGTGTTACAAGTGCTGGGGCATCCCCCGATGCGGCTGGAATCAAGATACATCATCTTTGTAAGTTTTCCCTTCCTCATGCCTCCTCTTCAATTGAACTCCCGACCCCTTGATACTAACATTGAGGTTGGGGGACCAGCCGAGGGACCTCATCCTCATGGATCACCCGGCTCCGTTGCCGAGGGACTCGTCTGTGAGGGCGACAAATCATGTCTAGGCCAAGCGGTAGAGGAAGGCGAAGGAGGATGAGAGGAAGAAGAGGCGGCAGAGATTGTGGACACGGGAGCGAGGGGAGGACACTGATAGCAACGACGACGACGATGAAGAAGACAACGATGAGGTAGTCAACGACACTGAGCTTGATGACCTAGAGAGCGAGGATGTGCTGATAGGTATCCGCTCATCCTTGCAGGGGTTGGGGCCCTTCCCATTCCATGGAGGGGAGGGTGTGCTCGAGAGGCCGGTGGAGATAGGCTAGACCGTCGGCCTGCCCTAGGAGCCAACAGGGGTGAGCAGGCCTGCCGCCATGCCTGAGGTGCCAGCGAAGGAGGGTGGCTCTGCTGTCGCGCCCCAAGATGCAAGGGGGTCGAGCCCCTCTGCCCAGGAGCAGGGGGGCGGGCTCGAAACGGCCCCGCCTCGACAAGGTGGAGCAGGGATCTGGGGGTTCGCCCCCCAAACGTATTCGTCGCCCAACAGCGCCGATGTAAGTCACCAACTCCTCAAATTTTCCCTATTTTTCTCTGTTTTCATCATGACTCATGCTTTTCTTTCTCGCAACATCTTGAGGTGGCGCAATCTTTTGGCGCTGGCGCCAAAAAAGAGCGTCGCCCTTCAAGTGAGGCGGCAGCCGTCGGTTGACGTCTCACCCATTTCGGGCGGGAGTGACGCTGGTGCGACTGTGTCGCCAGCCAGTCATGCGCCGTCCATGGTGGTGCCTGTGCCCTCAGTAGGACAAGTGGGCACCGAGGCTCGAGGGATGCCCTTGGAGGTTGCTGAGCAGCCGACGACAGAGGTGATACCACTGCCGATGATGGGGCGGACGGAGCTGCCGACCGTGCTTGTGGCACCGACCGCGGTGGGCGCGATGCCGCCAGTCGAGGACCTACTGATGTAGGCGGAGGTGGCAGCGGCTGTGCTAGGTGAGACATAGCCAGATGCAACCGTGGCGGTGCCCGAGGCAGCGGCGCAATGCGTGCCACCGGTGGCCCAAGTGACAGCGCCTGACGTGGGCCGGACGGAGGGGGACACGGCCGAGGGGTCCCCGGACATCATGGTAGTGGCAGAGAGGACCGGCAGGGAATCGTCCCTAGCCCTGATGTCGGGGGGCAGCCACTCGCCCGTGTGGGACAAGCCCCTGCTCTGGTGGATAAATTCGTAGGACCCGATGTGGACACTCTTCACCCTCGGTGATGCCGCTGAGAGCAAGGAGCGGGAGAGTCTTGATGAGGGGATTGTGGCCGCGCTGAAAGCCTTGGACCATGCTAGGGGCGCCCTGCACGAAGTCGTCGTTCCTACTGGCTCGGTATTCACTTGATCTTGCCTCTCGCCCTCTTCTTTCTTCATGTATTTTTGTGTTCTGACCATCATCTTTTTTCAGTCCCTTATCACTCGCAGCCGGGAGAAATCCTAGTTCCTTCGCGAGTAGAAGAAGAACTAGGACCGCCTCATTAAAGAGGCGCGGCTGCACAGGGATGTGACCGCCCATCTCAATGCCGCCCAATAGAGGGTGGCTGAGTTGACTCCCCTTGCCAAGCAGGCAACCAAGGCCCGTCGACATGCGGATGAGGCTGAGAGGGCATTCGAGGCCCTATCGATGAGGGCGCGGCAAGATGATGAGGAGGCCACCAAAGTCTAGAGGGAGCGGGACACCATGACCCACCAGCAGATCCTTGACCTTCTGGCTGAGGCTAAGAAGGAGCAAGAGCTGAAGCTAGGAGCCAAGGAGAAGCTCATAGCCCTATAGTGGAGGGTGAGTCTAAATGCCAAGGGGGTCGCCCGGATATGCAAGGAGCGAGACGAACTTCTCTGAACCATGGGGAGGCTCTACTCGGAGTGTGGCGCGGTCCGCAAGGAGCGTGACTAGGCCATCCAAGAGCATGACGATGTGTAGCAGAAGATCGCCTCCCTCCAGGAAGAGCTTGGAACCGTGACAACCCAGAGGCTAGAGGCCGAGGGCGTCTCTACCGAGCTAGCCACGGAGCTCGCCGAGGCGAGGAGGAACCTTCAGGCAGAGAGCGATGAGCTCGGTATCCTAAGCGCCGCCCCTGGAGTAGTCTGCCATGACCTAGAGGTGGGGTGGTCGAAGGGGACCAGTTCGCTCATGGCCCGTGCCATCGAGATCATGGTGCGGGTGCGCCAGCTCAAAAGGAACTCCCTTCACGCCAGGATCAACCAGGCCTTTGCGATTGCTAATTCTGATTACGTGGACAGCATCGACTTGGAGACAATGAGCCTTGGCTTCGCGCCTGGCTACGAAGCCCATGAGCTGGATGAGATAGAGATGGCGGTGGCTCCTTTCTTGCAGGACCTGGTGGGTAGAATTGAAGACATAGTTCTCCCCCAGAGGGGCTAATTAGTCAAATAGGTCGGGTGATTATTATTGTAATCAAAGGACAAGTGCCGACCCTTATGTGTTGTAAAAACAAATTCGTCATTTCATTTCGTTTGATTGAACTTGTTTTCCTCCCTTTTTATATGCAAAAAAGGGGCTCACGTATTTCAACCCTTCTGTTCGTTAAGATCGTATGGCCCAAGGTGTAAGAGGGAAACTTTGATCACACTGGTGAGCAAAGACACCGTAGTCACCGAGGCATAGGTTTTTTGCAGTCTGACCAGGGATGCTCAGTTGTTCGTTTCCGCAAACCTTGCCACTAGGCTTAACGTGAGGAAGATGTCTGACACGGCGACTGTTTCAGAAGAGGTGTATTTATAACTTTATCAGCCCTTGAAAGGATCTAACAATGCCTAGAGGGGGGTGAATAGGCGTATCTAAAAATTTACTGCAAATGCTAAGTTCAAATCTGTCAGTCACTGTCGGAAGTCTCGACGTTTGGGTCAAAACTCCCGACGTTGTCAGAAGTTCTGATGCAAACGTCAGCAGTTCTGATGCCTACGTGAACTACAAAAGCAGTGCCCAATTTAACTTTGCAGATAAATAATCTTACAACCTCACTTCCTAGTGGTTTGGTGAAGATGTTGGGTCACTCCCTTGACGCCATTATGCCTCCAAACCGTAGATCGAGTCCAAACCCTAAAATGGAGATTTGGGAGACAAAGAGACAAACACATACAAGTAATCTCAAGCAATCACAATAACAACAACAAGCACGCGGGACACAAGGATTTATCCCAAGGTTCGGCAACCCCACAAAGGAGCTCCTACATCCTCATTGTTGAGGTGACCACCAAGGTTGGAGTCTATTCCACCTCCTTGCCTCTCTCAAAGCGACCACAAAGGTCACTTGAGCTTTCCACTAAGAAATCGAAAGGTGATACAAACTTCCCAAGGCTCTTCCACAAGATGGAAGCTCTTGGGCAACGCCTAGCCAGCTTGGGGCAAAGCCCCAAGAGTAATAGACGCAAAATCAACCGGCTTGACAAAGAAATCGAGTGCTCAAGCTTTCCAAAGTGATGCTCTCACTTAATCCACTCTCCTTTCACTCAAAACCCTAAGGGAATCGAAGATTAGAGCAAAGGGGAAGGAGAGGGGAGCTTTAGTTGCTTGGGAGCTGTTGAGCATGAAGTGGGTCAGCTGTTAATGAGTCTGTAATGGTTAGAAGTGAAGAGAGGGGTATTTATACTCCAAGTGAAAATCTAACTGTTCAGATCTACATCGGAAGTTCCAACACAGATCTCAAGACTTTCGATGTTAACAGAAAACACTGTTCACAAAGGGCCGGAAGTCCGCGCGTGTAGGTCAGTGTCGGAACTCCCAGCAAACGTCGGGACTTCCGACGGTCAGAACTTCCGACGAACGTCGGGACTTCGGACGAGCGCATTTAAACATCTAGCTAGCCCGCAACGGGTATCGGGACTCCCGACATGGGTCGGTAGTTCCGACGTGCACAGGTAGCAGGCCAGTAGAACCATCGATGCTGGGAGTTCTGACTCATGTTAGGACTTCCGACATCCACAGTCACCGCGCAGGCTAAGTGACTGGGAGTTCGACACCGACAGTCATGACTTCCGACAATCGGGAGTTCCAGCTTACGTCGGGACTTCCGACACCGACAGTCACAGAAATTAATTCTATGTGCTCGTGAAGTGCTAGAGTGTCTCTCTTTTGATTTAATTATTATGCTTGAGCACTCTATCTTCCTCAGACCAACTAAAATTGCATCCCTCTTTATAGTGCGGTGGATCCTAAACTCAAAAGCAAAAATAAAACCTTTAGAGAGAGCTTTGAGTTCGTCCACCTTTACAACTTCAAAAATTGAGGGATACCATTTCATCTTTATCAACTCTTTGATTCTTTCACGGGACTAATAGCTGCGACATATCTCATTAAGATCACATTAGTCCCTAATTTGGATGTCATCAATACACCAAAACCCACATAGGGGGCAAATGCACTTTCAATCTCCCCCTTTTTGGTAATTGATGACAACCAACTTAGGCTTTTATAAGAATGAAGGATTTTAAAACTTTTGAACCCCAAAATTTATGAAGAGCTCCCCCTTGATGTATGCATGAATTTGAATATCAATTAGAATCATTTATACATGATTTGCATACCTCAAGACAAAAGCTCCCCCTAAATTTTGCAATCCGTGGGGTGCAACATGTGTGTGTGAACAAATATATAGCCGTGAAAAGAAATGCAATATGACATGTTATTTCACACAACAAGTAAAAGAGAAAATGATGGCCAAGATTTCAAAATAGAATTTGAAGCAACACATGGCCATCCAAAATGCATTCACCATCATAAGTAGAGACAAGTATAAGCTAATAAGATAAATAGATGACCATAACTTGTCCTACAATCATTCATCACAAACACATATAAATAGTTGTCCATCACAACCTTGCCACCACACGACATAGTTTGTACACGCTAAAGGTTTTAAAGTTCCCAAAACATAAAGACCCACTAACTTATTACAAGAGAAATCAAAGCCTAACACTCCCCCTTTGTCAACAAATGCCAAAAGGGGTAGGCCACGTGAATATCCAACTACTCATCGTCGTAATCATCATCCTCATCTTGGTCACCGTCCTCACCACCGTCGTCGTCTTCATCATCATCGTCCTCGATGTATTCCTCATCTTCTTTAGTCGCCTTCCCTTTGCCATGCGGGCGAGAAGTCGCATCATCTTGGTACGCCGCACAAGCCTCATCATACAAAGCCAACGGATCACAGGGAGGCACAAATGGCAGCAGAGGAGATACTTGCTCAATGACATGCATAATGTATGGTGCATAGGGAAGATGCTTTACCGGATCCTCAGTAGCATCATGTATCTTGTTCCAAATATAGCGGCTGATGGAAAACTTCTGAAACTCATCGCCAAAACGCTGAAGCACCTTCTGTGAATCATCACAAAGGTAGGTGGAGTCACCGACCTTCGGATACAAGATTTGGCACAAGATGTTGTTCAGAACATAATAGTAGGGCTTTAGAAACACTGTCTGTCCATCACCTGTGTGACCATCAAGATACATATGTTGGTACTCCTCCAAAGCGAGATCCTCATACTCAGTCAACTCAGTAGCAATGCGGTCACTGTGACTCAAACCAAGAAGGTGAGAGAAAGTAATGAAGTCCACCTTATAATGCTTGCCTTTTGTTGTCCAATGAATAATGTCAACAGCACCGGTAGGGTCTCTCTCATGATGATAAGAAGCATAAAACTGATATATTAGCTCGTTGTTCCAATGCTTCCTAAACTCTAGCAGGTAGGACAACCCCATTGAGTTGATATCCTGAACCATCTGCTCTAACTCAGGTTCCTTGTACTTGCCAAGAGAGTATGCATCAATGCACTTCATCTACAGGACCGGTGGCTCCCTCTTCTTCAAGAACTTCCGATAAAGGATGGAATCATAAAAGTCAAAATGGAAGGGATGCCAGAAACGATACTCAAGTCGTAGGTCCTTCTCATCCTCAGCATAAAGGTTCCTGTTCCTATTGAACCTGATGTCCTTAACCCGATGACGATAATCCATGGGAAGAGAAGGAGTCCAGCCACTAGCAGGATTGGGAGCCATGGCGGGCTCCCGCATGATCGGCGACACCCCCGTGAACAGAACTAGTTGAGAGACAAACCCCGGACCGCGAGTCGGGGTGCGAGTCGGTGGAGCAGCAATGGTGCGTCCGGCACGTTCAATCGCTTCCTCTTCTTCATCAACCGTCGGCACATCCCCAACAGGGGCAGGAGCAGGAGGAGGAGCAGCAGCCGATGGCCCATGATCATCACGGCAATGAGCAGCACAGGAACCACCAGCACCACCACGCTTGCATGCCACCTTGGTGTGGCCAGACGGCTTGGGAATAGTAGCACGATCGTGGTTCTTCTTGGAATGCTTCTCCTGATGACGTGAAGGACTACCACCATCCATGACTGCGAAGAACATGAAGTGGAACTAAAAAATGATACAAGGAGATGCGAACGAACATCGCGAAGTGAAGAAATAGGAATGGAGTGGTCACCCTAGGGTCGGGAGTTTTGGCCATAGTCAGGACTTCCGACAGCTGGGAGTTTCGACGGTCGGAACCTCCGACGGTCACTGGGACTTCCGGCGCACAAGGTGACCATCCCATTCATGGGGCTTCAAATCGCGACACTCATTCAAACAAGGAAGATAGAGGAGTAGAGAGAGAGAGAAAGAATAGAGTCAAAACACAAGGTACATTGGATTTAGGGTTAGGACACCACAGTAGTACCTTGAAACGAGAAAGGAGGAGACAAAGAAACCAAAATCATAGGCCACGAACTAATCCACGAGCTCGAGCACGTCCACCAATGGAATCTCCACCACACCAACCGAAGGTCCACCACCAATCCGATGAAAAACTAGGGCACAAGATGGTGGAACGAGGGCGGGGTGGTCAGGACTACCGGCAAGGCCTCCGGCAGCACAAGCACCCGGCAGGCTAGAACCGCGGGTGGGCAGGCAGAGGGCGGCGCTGTGGTGGCGGGGAGCAGCGCGATGAGACACAAGGGCAGCGCGAGGAGAGATGAGGGTGATGGGAGTGCGGGGAATAATAAAACAACCGCAGTAAATGGACTGGGTCGGGTAAAAAGGAATTGGGCAACTGACTCAACGCAGTCAGAAACACAGATTTGCGTCGGAACTCCCGGCGGACGTTGGGACTTCCGGCCGTCGGGACTTCCGACGCAGGGAAACAGAAAAACACCTTAACCTGCACTTACTCTACCATGTGGGGCAAAAATATGATGGACACTAACATTTTCACAAGTGACTAGATTTCATTCAACCAACACAAAGCAATAGTCACTCATGAAAATTATAAAATAGATTTTGAAAGTGTCACACAATATTTTCTTAATTCTTTTTCTCCTAACTAGATCAAACAAAATGTGTGTGCAAGGAATCAAGCCACGTTACGAGAATCAATGATATTTAGTTCACTCCTCAAAGCATAAAATCTTGACTCATCTAGGGGCTTTGTGAAGATATCAGCTAATTGCTTTTTGGTACTCACATGATGAATGGCGATATCTCCTTTGGCTTCGTGGTCTCTCAAAAAATGATGCCAGATGTCTATGTGCTTTGTTCGAGAGTGGTTTACAGGGTTGTTTGCCAACTTAATGGCACTCTCATTGTCACACAAAAGTGGAATCTTGGTTAACTCACATCCAAAGTCCTTTAGTGTTTGCTTCATCCAAAGTAGTTGGGCACAGCAAGCGCCGGCCGCCACATACTCGGCTTCGACGGTGGACAAAGCAACGGAATTTTGCTTCTTAGAGCTCCAAGACACCAAGGATCGACCAATAAATTGGCAAGTCCTGGTAGTACTCTTTTGAGTTACTTTGCAACCGGCATAGTCCGAATCAGAATAGCCAAGTAACTCAAAAGTGGAGCCCTTAGGATACCACAAGCCAAGATTAGGAGTGTGCACTAAATACCAAAAAATTCTCTTAACATCCATCAAATGACATTCTTTCGGATTAGCTCTAAATCTTGCACACATGCACACGCTAAGCATAATATCGGGCCTAGATGCACAAAGGTAAAGAAGTGATCCAATCATGGAGCGATATACCTTTTGATCGACGTCCTTTCCTCCTTGATCAAGATCAAGATGTCCATTGGTTGGCATAGGTGTCTTGATGGGCTTGGCCTTATCCAAGTTAAACTTGTTCAACATGTCATTGGTGTACATGGTTTGACTTATGAACGTGCCATCCTTGAGTTGCTTGATTTGAAATCCAAGGAAAAACTTCAACTCTCCCATCATGGACATCTCGAACCTATTTGTCATTATCCTACTAAATTCCTCACAAAAAGCCACATTAGTACTACCAAATATAATGTCATCGACATATATTTGGCAAACAAAGATATTATTATTGACTTTGCGAGTAAACAAAGTAGCATCGGCCTTTACTATCTCAAAACCCTGTTTGAGTAGGAAATCCTTTAAGCAATCATACCAAGATCTAGGGGCTTGTTTGAGCCCATAGAGTGCCTTGTCGAGCTTGTAGACGTGGTTTGGATACTTGGGATCTTCAAAGCCCAGTGGTTGCTCTACATACACCAACTCGGATAGGGGGACGTTGAGAAATGCACTCTTCACGTCCATTTGATATAACTTGAAATCATGATGGGCGGCATAGGCAAGAAGAATGCGAGTTGATTCTAGCCTAGCCACCGGTGCATAGGTCTCCCCAAAATCCAAGCCTTCAATTTGAGTGAATCCTTGAGCCACCAACCTTGCCTTGTTCCTTGTTACCACGCCATGCTCATCTTGCTTGTTGTAGAAGAACTACTTGGTTCCAATCACATTTTGCTTGGGCCTTTCCACCAAGGACCAGACTTTATTCCGAGTGAAGTTGTTCAACTCCTCTTGCATGGCTATCATCCAATCTGGATCATCAAGTGCCTCTTCCACCATACGAGGTTCCAAAGGAGAAACAAACGAGTAATATTCATAAAAACTTGCTAAACAGGAACGTGTAGTTACCCCTCGTCGAATGCTCCCCAATATGTTATCAATGGGATGATCCTGTTGAATGGATTGATGCACTCTAGGATGTGGCACTTGAGTTGATCTTTCGATAGGGCCATCATCATCATCATCATGGTCATGATCGATTGGAAGATCACAATCATGAGCTTGTAGAGGGTTGACTTCACTTCTTTCTTCATTGTTGAGTTATGGTTGAGCTCGCTCATTATTGACACCATCTTCATGAGAATGACCTTGTGCTTCATTTGATCTCCCATCTTGGTTATTTCTTGTTGCGGAAGCTTCACCATGTTCATTGGATGAAATATGATGAATGGTTGGATCAAGATCATCATGCACAACATGGTCTTCATCTTCGTCTTCAACGGGCTTTACTTCACCAATAGCAAGCTTCTTGATAGCTTCGTGTGGAGCTTCTTTATTACCTACATTCTCAACATTGACTTGCTCTTTTTGAGAGCCATCGGTTTCATCAAAAGTCACGTCTACCGCGATTTCAATCAAACCGGTGGTTTTATTAAAAACATGATATCCATGTTTGTTAGTACCATAACCAAGCATGAAACCTTCATCAACCTTTGGTGCAAACTTAGAGCTTTTGGATTTCTTGTTAAGTATGAAACACTTGGATCCAAAAACTCTAAAGTAGTGCACCTTAGGCTTTTTACCGGTTATAAGTTCGTAGGTGGTCTTTTCTCTTTTCTTGTGAAGGTATAAGCGGTTGATAGCATGACATGCCATGTTGACCGCTTCCGCCCAATAGTTGGTTGGAGTCTTGTACTCATCCAACATTGCTCTTGTGGCTTCTATGAGCATTCTGTTCTTCCTCTCCACAACACCATTTTGTTGTAGAGTGTATGGAACTGAAAACTCATGCTTGATTCCTTCTTCATCAAGAAACTCTTCAATGTTGGTGTTCTTGAACTCCGTCCCGTTGTCACTTCTAACTCTCTTGATTTTGACTTCAAACTCATTTTGGGCTCTTTTTGCAAACTTCTTGAAGATACCTTGGACTTCACTCTTTTCACGTAAAAAGAATACTCAAGTGAAACGAGAATAATCATCAACAATTACGAAACCATATTTGTTACCACCAATGCTTATATAAGCGACGGGTCCAAATATGTCCATGTGAAGCAACTCCAATGGCCTTTTGGTTGTCACAACATTCTTGACGGGATGTGTTCCCGCTTGTTTTCCCGCTTGGCATGCGCTACAAATCCTATCTTTCTCAAAAGAAACATTTGTTAGTCCAAGGATGTGTTCGCCTTTTTGAAGTTTGGCCAAGTTCCTCATCCCAACATGGGCAAGTTGGCGATGCCATAACCAACCCATGCTAGATTTTGCCACTAAACAAGTCTCGGGATTTACTCTATTTGATGTGAAATCAACTAGATAGAGTTTCCCTTTTAAATGACCCGTAAATGCAATAGAGGAATCCTCCCTTCTATAGACTTCCACACCCTTATTCGTAAAGAGACAATTGTAACCCATTTCACAAAGTTGTGAGACGGACAACAAATTGTATCTCAACGAATTCACAAGTAAAACATTTGAAATGGAATTATCATTTGATATAGCAATTTTACCCAAACCGAGGACTTCACCTTTTCCATTGTCACCAAATACAATATTTCCACTTTGATCATGACTTGGTTAGAATTATGTGAACATGTCCTTCTCTCTGGTCATATGATTGGTGCATCCACTATCCAACACCCAACTTGTTCCACTGGAGGAATATTCCTACAAAGACAAATTAAGCTTTTATTTTAGGTACCCAAAAAGATTTGGGTCCTAGGGGGTTAGTCACATAAAACTTGGGCACCCAAACACTCCTCATAATTTCCTTTCTCTTTTGGGCACCAACATACTTAACCACAATCTTGCCATCCTTGCCCCAACAACACATATAGTCACTAGCATAGCACCGTGGAAGTGGTGCTTGTGGCTTTGGGACATCGGATTGCTTCATCTTGATTGTCTTGTTACTTGTAGGTTGGATCTTTGGAATGTAGACCTTGTTGTTGGCCTTGCATATTAGCTCATCAAGAGCAGCGCCCTTGTTGAACTTCACACAAGGCACACCATTGATCATGTTCCTTCCATTTGCCTTTTCATCATACCTATTGTAGCCAATACCTTCCTTGATTGATGGGTGCCTTGATGACTTGTATATAGTCTTGTTGGATTGCTCTTGACACTTGCACCCATTCTTCAATATCATCTTCAACCTAAATTTCCTTGTCTTTCTTTTTCTAACTCAGCAAGGTTAGTTATATATGCATTCACATCAATTTTATAGCATCTTTTACAACCATCACTAGTGGAGACATTAGAGTCTTCGGTTGCCTTTGGAGAAGTTGAAGTACTAGCCCAAAGAGTACTATAGTTTAGCTCAAGATTTCGATATTTTTCTTCCAAGCTTGTGAGGCTTTCTTGAGTTATACTCTTCTCATTCTTGAGGCTAGGTACTTGATCATTAACCGAGGAATGTTCCTTAGTCAATTTCCCAATTGAGTCATTGGCCAAAGACAATTCAATGGTTAACTTCTCAACCTTCATCTTTTCCTTGGCGATAGATGCTTCAAGTGCAAGGTTTTTCTCTCTCTCTTGAGTAATTATATCTCCTTGCAACTCTAAGCATCTATCCCTCTTCTCTAATTTCTTCATTAGCATTTTTATTTTAGTGAAGGCCTTTTTACCAAATTTCTTTATCATGGTTGCTTCAATTTCTTCTATGTTATCATCACAACTATCATACTCATCACTAGAGGAAACGGGTGTAGTATGTACCTTCTCCCCTTTTGCCATGAGACAAGTTGGGGTGTAGTAGTTGTTGTCGATGAGGTTGGAGAAGAGCCTCGGTGGTGAAGATAGGTTGGAGAAGAGTTTTGGTGGTGAAGTTGAGTCGAGGAAGATCATGGTTGGTGAAGAAGAGTGGTGGATGGCGATGTTTGCGGCTCCCTTCTTCTTCTTCTCATCATCACTTGAGTTACTATGACTTGACTCCCATTCTTCCCCAAGATGAGCTTCACCTCTCTTCTTGTCTTCATCCTTGTCATGCTTGTGCTTCTTTTTCTCATTAGGGCAATCGGCTATGAAGTGACCGATTTGACCACATCCATAGTAAAATCTCTTTTTGAACCTTCTCTTACCATCACCATAGGTATTGCGGTTGCTTTTCTTCTTCATAAACTTTCTAAGATTTCTAATCACAAATGCAACCTTCGCATCGGAATCTTCTTCTCCACTTGAGGAATCATCCTTTACTTTCTTCTTTTTTTCTTGACTTTCATGTTGTTGAGTTGCTTTAAGGGCTGCACTCTTGTTGAATCCTATTGCATTAGGATTTTGATTGTGAGCATTGATTGCATCTTCATCTAGACACTCATGATGCTTGAGCTTTGAAAGAACTTCTTGAGGTGTCATCTCATCATAACCGAGCCTTTCCATGATCACGGACGCTAGCATGTTGTTCTTGGCTCTATAGGTTCTCAACATCTTTCTAGCAACCTTGTTGTCATCCCATTAGGTGCTTCCAAGAGCTCTTATGTGGTTGACTAATGCCATGAGCCTATCAAACATGGATTGTGTTGTTTCATTTTGCAAGAAAACAAATCTTTCCAATTCACCATGAAGTAACTCTATATTGCCTTTTCACATACTTTCCATTCCATTCACTTTTCTAAACTCATCCGGAGCTAGGCTTGACATAAGCAATGCTACGGCTTGTGCATTTTGATGGAGGTTGTGCACTTCTTCCAGAGTTATCTCTCTATCTTCATCGGTAGGAATCATCACACCAACATCCACAACTTCCCAAAGTCTTAAGGCAATTAGATGCATCTTCATCTTATAGGACCAATCGATGTATCTTGTTCCATCAAAGTGAGGTGGCTTGCCAATGTTGATAGACAGAGTATGTAGTGTTGAACCTTTCATGAGTTGTCCATAGTCAAAACTCATGTTTGAATATATTCCTTTTCCATGAGCATGCTCACCGGCTCCAATATCACTAGCGGCATCTTTGTTTGCTTCATTCTTGTCACTAGTATCATTCTTGCCATTTATTGCATCATCAACCTTCTTGCTCAATTATTCCTTCAACTTGCTCATCTCATCTTGCATCTTTTTCATTTCATCTTGAAAGAGCTTGGCTTGAGCGCTCATCAACTCTTTAGCTATTTTCTTGGCCATTTTGACGGCAACAGCTTGCATCTTGTCGGACTCTGACATTGTTTCTTCTCATGCGGTGAAGCGCAAAGAGAAGACCTCGCTCTGATACCAATTGAAAGGATCTAACAATGCCTAGAGGGGGGGGGTTGAATAGGCGTATCTAAAAATTTACTTCAAATGCTAAGTTCAAATCTGTCAGTCACTGTCGGAAGTCCCGATGTTTGGGTCGGAACTCCCGACGTTGTCAGAAGTTCTGGCGCAAACGTCAGCAGTTCCGATGCCTACGTGAACTACAAAAGTAGTGCCAAATTTAACTTTGTGGATAAATAATCTTACAACCTCACTTCCTAGTGGTTTGGTGAAGATGTTGGGTCACTCCCTTGACACCGTTATGCCTCCAAACCGTAGATCGAGTCCAAACCCTAAAATGAAGATTTGGGAGTCAAAGAGAAAAACACATACAAGTAACCTCAAGCAATCACAATAACAACAACAGGCACACGGGACACAAGGATTTATCCCGAGGTTCGGCAACCCCACAAAGGAGCTCCTACGTCCTCGTTGTTGAGGTGACCACCAAGGTCGGAGTCTATTCCACCTCCTTGCCTCTCTCAAAGCGACCACAAAGGTCACTTGAGCTTTCCACTAAGAAATCGAAGGGTGATACAAACTTCCCAAGGCTGTTCCACAAGATGGAAGGTCTTGGGCAACGCCTAGCCGGCTAGGGGCAAAGCCCTAAGAGTAATAGATGCAAAATCAACCGGCTTGACGAAGAAATCGAGTGCTCAAGCTTTCCAAAGTGATGCTCTCACTTAATCCACTCTCCTTTCACTCAAAACCTTAAGGGAATCGAAGATTAGAGCAAAGGGGGAAGGAGAGGGGAGCTTTAGTTGCTTGGGAGCTATTGAGCATGAAGTGGTTCAGCTGTTAATGAGTCCTTAACGGTTAGAAGTGAAGAGAGGGGTATTTATACTCCAAGTGAAAATCTAACCGTTTAGATCTACATCGGAAGTTCCGACACAGATCTTGGGACTTTCGACGTTAACAGAAAACACTGTTCACAAAGGGCCAGAAGTCCGCGCGTGCAGGTCAGTGTCGGAACTCCCGGCAAACATCGGGACTTCCGATGGTCGGAACTTCTGACAAACGTCAGGACTTCCGATGAGCGTAGTTAAACATCTAGCTAGCCCGCAACGGGTATCGAGACTCCCGATATGGGTCGGGAGTTCCAACGTGCACAGACAACAGGCCAGAAGAACCATCAATGCCGGGACTCCCAGCTTGGGTCGGGACTTCCGACTCACGTCAGGACTTCCGACATCCACAGTCACCGCGCAGGCTAAGTGACTGGGAGTCAGCACTTCCGGTAAGAGTCATGACTTCCGACTGTCGGGAGTTCCGGCTTACGTCGGGACTTCTGACATCGACAGTCATAGAAAATAATTCTATGTGCTCGTGAAGTGCTAGAGTGTCTCCCTTTTGATTTAATTATTATGCTTGAGCACTCTATCTTCCTCAGACCAACTAAAATTGCATCCCTCTTTATAGTGCGGCGGATCCTAAACTCAAAAGCAAAAATAAAACCTTTGGAGAGAGCTTTGAGTTCGTCCACCTTTACAACTTCAAAAATTGAGGGATACCATTTCATCTTTATCAACTCTTTGATTCTTTCATGAGACTAATAGCTGCGACATATCTCATTAAGATCACATTAGTCCCTAATTTGGATGTCATCAATACACCAAAACCCACATAGGGGGCAAATGCACTTTCAGTCCTCGAGTGAGATCTGGCCCCTTGCCATTGCTGGGGTCGAATGTCACCAAAGATTGAAGAGAGAATAGCGACAGTAGTAGGAGAAAGGATCTCTTACATTCGCACGTACCCCCCTCCCTAGGATCTGAGCTATTGTTCTATGACCACGTGTTTGGTCTACTTGTGAGTTCAACTTTCCTCGAGCCCCCACGTGTAGTAAGGGTTTGGTCGAGGGTCGGCTTGTTTTTGTGATTGTCTCCCCATCCACGGTTTCCGCAACTAGAGGTGTTCAGTTAATCATCACTTGCCTCGATGGCTTGAGTGACGCGCTCGGTGAGCTCGATAACGGGCATGTTCGAGCAGAATCTGGTTTTGTCATTCATGACGAGGTCCGCAAAGCCCTTGTGTGGCATTCCGCTGCTCCTTAACCCGCCTTCCAACAGATGCCCCCTCAATGGGGATTCTATGGGCTCGGCTAGAAGCTAGGATCGAACAAGAAGGTCAAGATGAGGCCACAGGGGATCATCTGTGTTTTCTCCCCTGGCTCTTGTTCGACACGAGGTGGCCTCGGGCCCTCCATGGGCTGGCCTTAGAACCCCGGTCTCCCGATTTAGGGTCGGGCAGCTCGGGCCCTCAAGCCCTATGGGGTTTGGTAGGGGTCGGCCGTGTTTCATGCGTCACCCCATCCTCGGTTTCCGCAATTGGAGGGGCTAAGCTAACAACACTTGCCTCGATGGCTAGAGTATCACACTCGGTGAGCTCACTAACGGGCATGTTCGAGTGGAATCTGGGACCGTCATCTGCTGACGGGGTCGGCAGAGCCCTCATGTGGCATTCCACTACTTCTTAACCCGCCTCCCGGTAGATGCCCGAGCCATTCGATAGGCTTGGGTGGCCCATTGGCCTCTCCTCGATGGAGATTCTGTGGGCTTGGATCGAGGTTAGAATCGAACGAGAAAGGTCAAGATGTCCTTGTTCGCTCCTGAGCGGGGTCGGGCAAGGCCGCTGGAGCTCATCTCGATTTTTCTCCCCTGGCTTTATTTGACGCAAGGCGGCCTCGAGCCTTTCACAGGCCAACCTTCAAACCTTGGTCGGTCGCTGCTCATATCGAATGAGATGACTACCACTTCGTGACTAACCCATGTGGGGCATTCTGTGTTCCCTATCCGTTTCTCAATAGTGGCCAAGCCATCCGATCAACTTATGTTACCTGCTGAGACAAGACTTTCCTATAGAGATAAAGGATGAGAACATCCCACGCAAGAATTTAGTCAGGTAAATAAGCCAAGCGGAGAAAATTGTAACAAACAAACAAGCTCTTAGGTTTCGTTATAGCAAACGGCTTTTTAGCTCTTTTCTCCTTTTTGAATAAAAAGGTTAGCGCACTTCGACCCCTTTTCGTTGTTAAGGTCGTAAAAGCTTGGGGTGTGGGTGAGCCAATTTTGATCATGTTGATGAACAAAGATATCATAGCCGCTGGGTCATAGGTTTCCTGCAGATCGACCAGTTATACTCAGAGCTTGTTCCCACAAACCAAGCTCCTAGGTCTTAACATGAAAAGAGGAGCAGGCACAGAGAATGTTTGCTGGATAAATGTGCTCATATCAGCCACCGAGTGAGGCCCGACCCTTTACCGTTGCTGGGGTCAGATGTCACGAAAGATCGAGGAGTTTGATAACAAAACTGATAAGAGAAAGTGTGTGTTTATTAAGGGTAAAAGCGACATAGCTGCTTGATGTTCTAGGCATTGGCGACGACCTCACCATCGATGGTCTTCAGCTTGTAGGCGCCTGGTCGGAGCACCTCCGCAATGACATACAGTCCCTCCCACGGTGGGGAGAGCTTGTGGCGGTCCTTGTTGCTCTGGAACAGGTCTCCAACATTGAAGGCCCAACCCTGCACTCGACAGCTGTGGTATTGTCGTAACACCTACTGGTACTTGGCCAAGCGGAGGACGGCAATGTCGCGCGCTTTGTCCAGCTGGTCCTTGGCGTCCTCGAGGGACGCCTTAGCTCCTTGTTCATCGTATGCCCTGACCCTTGGTGCTCCATAGTCAAGGTCGGTCAGGAGGATGCCATTAGAACCGTAGACAATGAAGAATGGAGTGTAGCCAGTGGCCCTGCTGGGGGTCGTCCTCAGACTCTAGAGCACGACGAGAAGATCGGTGACCCATCGAGCACCAAACTTGTTCAACTGGTTGAAGATCCTAGTCTTGAGGCCCTGTAGGACCATGCCGTTTGCGCGTTCGACCTGCTCGTTCGTTCGGGGGTGCGCTTACAGAAGCCCAGTCGATGCGGATGTGATATTCATCGTAGAATTAGAAGAAGTTCTTTCCGGTGAACTACGTGTCGTTGTCCGTGATGATGGAGTTCAGGACTCTGAAGCGATGGATGATGTCGAGGAAGAATAGCATGGCCTGCTCGGACTTGATCGCGGAGATCAGCCGAGCTTCTATCCACTTTGTAAACTTGTCTATGGTGACAAGCAAGTGGGTGTAGCCTCCAGGCGCTTTTTTAGAGGTCAAACCAGATCAAGCCCCCAGACCGCAATTAGCTAGGTGATGGGGATCGTCTGGAGCGCTTGGGCCGGTAGGTGGGTTTGCTGAGTGTAGTACTAGCACCCCTCATAGGTGCGTATGATTTGCTCGGTGTCGGCTACCATGGTTGGCTAGTAGAAGCCCTATTGGAACGCATTTCTGACCAGGGTTCTAGGTGCGGCATGGTGACTGCAGACCCCCACCGTGGATATCGTTTAGCAAATGCTTCCCCTATTCGATGGGGATGCAGCGTTGTAGGATCCCAGTGTGACTTCGCTTGTAGAATTCGCTCTCCACAAGAACAAAGTACTTGGCACGACGTGTGAGCCAGCGAGCCTCTGTCTTATCCATCGGTAGCGCGTCGTGGAGGAGGTAGTTGAGGTAGGGCATCCTCTAGTCGACCAGAGGGTCAAGCTCTATCACTGTGTCCTCTTCAAGCTCCATGACTTTGGTTCTGGATGGAGTCGACGGTTGGTCAGCACCCGAGCCTAGAATTGGTGAACCATCACCGGCTTGTTTCGACCCCTTGTAGTGAACCAAGGGCTTGTGTTGGTCACTGGTGAAGACACCCATTGGCACCGGCTCTCGACCGGATGCCGCCTTTGCCAGCAAGTCAGCTGCCTCGTTGAGGCTACGGGATGTGGTTGAGCTCGAGGCCATTGAACTTGTCCTCTAGCTGCCAGACTTCTTGGTAGTATGCAGCCATCTTGGCATCATGGTAGCTTGACTCCTTCATGACTTGGTCGATGACCAGCTGGGAGTCGCCCCAGATGTCGAGGCGTTGGATGCCCAACTCGTTGGTGATGCGCAGGCCATTGATGAGTGCCTCATATTCCTGAGGGGTGACATGAAGACTAGCCCCGCACTGGCGCCTTTCTTCATCAGGGTTCCGTCGAAGTACATCGTCTAGTACTCTTGGTCGACGACCGCTGATGGCATTTGGACCTGGGTCCACTCTACCATGAAATTAACCAATACATGGGATTTGATGGCCGTCCGGGAGGCATACGTAATGCCCTGACCCATCAGCTCAGTGCCCACTTCACGATTCTTCCCGTGGCATCCTGGTTTTGGATGACCTCGTCGAGGGGGAAGGATGTCACGACTGTCACCGGATGTGACTTGAAGTAGTGGCGTAGCTTCCTCTTGGCAATGAGGACGGTGTACAGGAGCTTCTGGATTTGGGGGTAGCAGGTCTTCGAGTTAGATAGGACCTCGCTAATGAAGTACACAGAGCGCTGTACTTTGAGGGTGTGCCCCTCTTTTTCTTGCTCCACTACTAGGGCGGCACTGACCACCCGTGTGGTGGCCACAATGTAGAGCAGAAGGGGTTCTCCATCGGTAGGCGGAACCAGGATCAGAGCCTTCATCAGAAGCTGCTTGACCATGTCAAGTGCTTCCTGGGCCTTGGACGTCCATTCGAAGTAGTCGGCCTTCTTTAGAAGTCAATAAAGGGGAGACCTCGTTCGCCGAGGTGCGAGATGAAGCGGCTCAGCGTGGAGAGGCACCCTATGACTCACTGTACCCCCTTCATATTCTAAATTGGGCCCATCCTCATGATGGCTGAGATCTTCTCTGGGTTGGCTTCGATGCCACGCTCGGAGATGATGAAACCAAGCAACATGCACCTCGGGACCCCAAAAACGCACTTCTTGGGATTGAGTTTGATGCCGTTTGCTCAGAGTTTTGCGAAGGTTTGCTCAAGATCGGCTACAAGGTGGTCAGCCCATTTGGACTTGACCACGATGTTGTCAATATAGGCCTCAATGGTCCGCCCGATGAGGTTCCCGAAACACTTGAGCATACAACATTGGTACGTAGCCCCAGTGTTCTTCAGACCAAACGGCATTATGACGTAGCAAAATGATCCAAAGGGGGTGATGAAAGATGTCGCGAGCTGGTCGGACTCATTCATCGTGATTTGATGGTACCCAGAGTACGCATCAAGGAAGCAGAGGGTTTCGCACCCTGAGGTAGAGTCGACTATTTGGTCTATGCACGGCAAAGGAAATGGATCCTTTGGGCATGCTTTGTTGAGACCCGTGTAGTCAACACACATCCTCCATTTCCCACTCTTCTTTCATACAAGAACAGGATTGGCTAACCACTCTGGGTGCTACACTTCCTTAATGAATCCGGCCGCCAAAAGCTTTGCTATCTCCTCGCCGATGGTCCTATGTTTCCCCTCATCGAAGCGACGCAGGCGCTGTTTCACTAGCCTGGAGCCTAGGCAGATCTTCAAGGCATGCTTGGCGACTTCCCTTAGAATACCTGGCATGTCTGAGGGTTTCCACGCAAAGATGTCATTGTTAGCGTGGAGGAAGCCAACGAGCGCGCTTTCCTATTTAGAGGAAAGTGTGATGCCAATGCGCACCACCTTGCCCTCGGGGCTGTTGGGATCTATGAGGACTTCCTTGGAGCCCTCCACTGGCTCGAAAGACCCAGTCGACCTCTTGGGGTCGGGCGCTTCTTCGGTGACCTGGTTCCTGATGGCCACAAGCTCTCCGGAGGTGACAATTGCCGTGGCGTGATCGCAGCACTTGACCTCTCACTTGTAGGCACACTAGAAGGAGGTGCCGATGGTGATGACCCCACCGGGGCCTAGCATCTTCAGCTTGAGGTAGGCGTAGTTGGGGACAACCATGAATTTCACATAGCATGGTCATCCTAGGATGGCGTGGTAAGTTCCGTGGAACCCAACCACTTCGAAGGTGAGGGTCTCCGTACTATAGTTGGATGGACCCCCGAAGGTGATAGGCAGATCAATCTTCCCAAGCGGCATGGCTTGCTTTCCAAGCATTATGCCATGGAAAGTGCTCCGGTTGGCCAGATGCACGCTTGGTCGACGCCCATAGCATCGAGCGTCTTGGGCGTACATGATGTTGAGGCCGCTGTGTCCATCCATCAGTACCTTGGTGAGCCGCTTCGTGCCGATGATCGGGTCGACCATGAGCGGGTATCTCCCTGGTTGCGGGATGCTCTCTGGGTGGTCAGTCTGATCAAAGGTTATGGCGGACTCTAACTATCAAAAGCAAGTAGGCATGGCTGGTTTGGTTGTATAGACCTCGCGGCGTGCGAGCTTCTAGCGGCACTTGGAGTCATAGGCCGCCGACCCCCCGAAGATCATGAGGCAACCATCCAGCATCGGAAAACCACCATCCTTCCCCTCTGCATCGTCCATGGTTGGGTCAGGGTCCGTCCCGTGCTCCCCTTTGTTGGAGCCTCCGGATAAGAACCGCCTCATGTGGTCGCAGTCCTTGTACAAATGTTTGATGGGGAAGGCATGGTTTGGGCATGGCCCCTCACATAGTTTTTCGAAGTGGTTCGAAGTGCCCTCCATGGGCTTCCGACCACCCCTATGGTCAGCGGCGGCTATGAGCGAGCCCTTGCGCCGCTGCTTGTTCTTCTTCTTGGTGGGATGATTGGAGGTGCCTTCACTGGTGTCCTCATCCTGTCTCGCCTTGCCCTTAAGGCGGTCAAAGATCACTCCGACCGCTTCTTCGCCCGAGGCATGGCTGGTGGTGATGTCGAGGAGTTCCTTGGTGGTTCGTGGGCCCTTATGTCCTAGCTTGCGAACCAGGAACTTGTAGGTGGTCCTAGATAGGAAATCTCCTGCAACGTCAGCGTCGGTGACGTTAGGTAGCTCATTGCATTGCTGGGAGAAGCGCCAGATGTACCCACGGAGGGTTTCTCTGGCCTTTTATCGATAGTTCTTGAGGTCCCATGGGTTCCTAGGGTGCTTGTATGTTCCCTAGAAGTTTCCCCCGAAGATCTCCTTTAGGTCCGCTCAACTTTGGATTATGTTGGATGGAAGGTGTTCCAACCATGTTCATGCCGAATCAACTAAGAACAATGGAAGGTTGCGGATAATGAAATCATCATTATCCGCACCACCGGCTTGGCAGGCAAACCGATAATCCTTGAGCCATAGTCTGGGGTTCGTTTCCCTAGAGTACATCGGGATGTTGGTTGGTGGTCGGTAGCTTAGCGGGAAGGCAGTGTCGAGGATGTGTCAGCCGAAGGCCTGAGGCCTTGGTAGGCCAGGGCTCAGGCTTCAGTCCTTGTCACTGTCATACCATCCACCACAACGGGGGTGATAGCCACGGCAAGCTCCCTCTCTTGGGTCATCATAGGTATGCCTACGGGCATCGAGGGTGTTGCGTGTGTCACGGTCACGGTCGAGACGCTGATGCACCATGACCGCGGTGCGTTGCATACCGCCTTTGTGGCGCCAGGTGGACCATCGTATCCTTGTCGGGGTGCTCTGAGGGCATGTGCTGGCTGGTGTCGAGCTCGCATCAAGATAATGAGCTCTTAGCCTGCTGCACCACTGCATGCTTGAGCAGCGTGCGAATCTCATGGTGGGCCCGATGATCCTCGAGCATCGCGACCTCTAGAAGACCATAGAGCAAGGCCGCCATAGCGGCGATGTTCTAGCTTGCTCGAGCAAAGCGAGGGAGGGCTTGATCATCCACGATGATCGTCCGGTTCACGTCACGGTTCATGGCGCGTGCGCGCCCACCATCTCCATGGCGCTCGATCTCTCGATCAAGCTCCGCAAGTTCCTGCTCGAGCTAGAGTCGCGCTTCCTTGAGCTCTTGCTGTTGGGCTTTCAACTGCTCTACCCACATGCGAGGTGGGACCGCTGTCTCCCCCTCAGCCTCATCATCGAGGTCATTCATCGGGGTAGCCTCCTCCTCATGGATGCTTTCAATGTCTCCCTCAGGGGTACCTGTCATGAAGCATTCACAAGAGGGGTGATGGCTCCCCCTGCTGGAATCAGAGCCAGAGGGTGACTCCGGCTCCTCTATGAGGAGGTCATGGAAAGATTCCACGATGTGTTCGATCACCCCCACAAACTCATCATTCACGGGGGATGGGATCATGCAATGCGCCACAAGGTGGCCAATGGTCTCTGCGGCGTTGCAGAGACTGAATAGGAGCACTATCGGGGTGCTTCGGATGAGGTATTCCAGGGAGAACGGCTCTCCCCCGGTAAGCTATGCCATGACGTTGGCGAATGAGAAGCTGAGGTGGTGTAGGTCCTCTCGGGACGGTTGGGGTCCTAGGAAGACGCCGAGCTGACGCTCCAACCTTCCGTAGTCGAAGTCGAGGAGCTGGCTGCCACTGGGGGCGCTGGCCTCCGGCGCATGCAGCCGCAATTCCTCAAGCATCTTGGTGATTGTGTCAAGGCCGGTGGAGTGGAAGGGTTGAATGACGACAGACGCCCATGCCAACTCTCCCTCCGCCATGATGAGTCCAGGTCCTCGAAGCGCACGTGTGCGCCCAGGACCCAGCTGATGCCATGACCAGCCATCCGTGGCCTGATGTTAATGTTAGGACGTGCAAAGGCCCCTACCTGGCGCGCCAACTATCGGTGTTTCGAGTAAACACCAACGAGTAAATTTATATTATTGTGCGTCTAGCCCAGATGGTGTGCTAAAAAGACACAAGGTTTATACTGGTTCGGGCAGAATGTCCCTACCTCTAGTTCGTGGCTGCTGCTTGTGTTATTAGCACTAAAAAGTTCATAGTAGGGGTTACAAATGGGCGAGAGAGGGATAGGTCCCAAGTTTCTTATGGAAAGATATAATGGGTGCCGAGAGCTCAGTCGCTGCTCAGCTATGTGTTCGAGGTTTGATGCTAGTGGTTCTGCTGTGATACGGTGTGATGTGCAATGTCATGAACCGATACCCTTAGTGGGTTGCCCTGCTTTCCCTTTTATAGGCCAAGGGAGAGCATGGGTTACAGATGGGAGAAAAGAGGAAAACGAGAGGCAAAGGAAGTCCTTCAGGGTTGCCGGATCTTCCTTTTCCTCCGTGCGGGCCCTGCTAACATGGCAGGCAGTGATAGGGACGGCCCCATGCCGGGCACATGTCTGCTGACCATGACAGGGCCATGCTGGTCGCCTATTCGCTGACAATGCCATGCCCTGGCATTGTCAGCAGGTCATCACGTCCCACTCCACCCCAGCGGGCAGTGCGGCGAACCAGCGTACTGATCAGTGGCCATACAGGGAGTAGGCAGCACAGTGACCACACGTCCATCACTATGGGTGATGCGAGTTCCCTGGAATGACATGTCGCGGGGATGGATTGTGCTAAGATGTTACTGCTCCTTGCACGATGCCAGAAGTTTAACATTGGGTCACACCTTCTGGACCGTAGTGGTTGTCATGAGCTTCCGTAAAGATCCATGCCCAAGGGATCGGGCGAGGTGGAGCTAGCCCTCAGATGTCAGGCAAGGTGGAGCTAGCCCTCAGACATTGGGTGAGGCAGAGCTAGCCCTTAGACCTCAGGCGAGGCGGAGCCGGTCCTCAGAGGTCAGGCGAGGCAGAGCTAGCCCTCGGACGTCGGGCAAGGCGGAGCTAGCCCTCAGATGTCGGGCGAGGCGGAGCCGGTCCTTCGACGTTAGGTGAGGTGGAGCCGGGCTTCAGACATCAAGCGAGGCGGAGCCAACCCTTGGATGTCAATCGAGGCAGAGCCAACCCTTGAGGGTCAGACGAGATGGAGCCAACCCTCGGGAGTTAGCCGAGGCAGAGCCAACCCTTGGGGGTCGGGCAAGGTGGAGCCCGTGGTCGCAGCATCCACCGAGGCAAAGCCAACCCTCGGGGGTCAGACGAGGCAGAGCCCATGGCCCCGGTGGCTGGACAAGGTGGAGCCCAGCAAGAGGTGTAATCACGCTCTTGATTGCATGGATGACTCAATGTTGATGGTCATTAGCTCCTCCTCTTAGGGTACCCTAGTATTGGTCCCTGACATTTAGAGTGTTGAAGATTGAACTTAAAACTATAGTGTGCCAGTGGTCATGTCCTTTATGCCCAGTTAATGACTATTAGGTGGCTATTTAAGTACTAACACGGGGGGTTTTACTTTCATCATCCATACGACATGCTATTGTATGGATGCCACTCACTTGAGTGGTAATGTATGGATCAAATGCCTCTATGCCAGGTAAGAAGGTAAGTTGATGAGTGGCATGACCACAAGAAGTGAGCATGCGGTCGGGGAGAGCTTGCTGTGATACGGTTGTATATGCATGCTTGCATGTGTGTATGGTGCGTATTTAATTGTAGGTAGTGTAATTTACCATTTTCATCTCGTCAGAGATCTCGGCCGCCATGACCGCCTCCACGGCGAGCTCACCGCCGCACTGCTCGCTTGAGCTTTTCCTTTGATTCCTTGCATTAGGGCTTTGCTAGAGTGTGTGCCAGCTCGTTGCATGACATTTCTGCGTTTGGTCACCTCGCCGGCATGGAACACGGTGACCCACGCTGCCGCGCTCCCACCTCCGCGCCACTGCACATGTGGCCGGAGCTCATCGGAGCATCCCGTCTAGCTTAGGTAGTAGCAATAGTCTCGTGGTCACCCCGGATCTCATGCGCCTCTCACCGAGTTTTGCCGTGGCCCATAATGGCCGGCACACCGTAGAGCAGCGCCGCCGTGCCGCCATGGCCGGCGACGAGCACGCTCCGTCGCACCTGCGCTGCCACCACCTAGGTCACTAGACGCGGTTTGTTCTGTAGATCATGTCGGTGCACTTGGTTTCGCCAAAGAGCTCGCCGGCGATGAGCTAGGGCCGGTCCGCGTGGCTCCCCTGCTTCCTGTGTCGCTGACCAGTGGGCCCGACTGACCTCTGGATCCCAGCTGTCAGTGGCACAGATTCGTAGGATAGCTCATTTATTTTCATATTGACATGCTAACTTTGAAAAATGATAAGTTGAGCTGTAGAGATCCAAATCTTGTGAACCAAATTTTGTAGTGTTCCTTAGTAAGTGTAGTATTTTATAAAAATATGATATGCATAGTTTCTGATATTTTTATTAGAGATTTAAATGTGTTTAGATAAATGCTTTTTGTATGTTTACAATCTTGTAAATTAGATATCTTAAGCTAGAAAATGATAAAATTGTGATTCAAATTTTGTTAGTCTTGTGCTGACATGCTCTAGCTAGGAAAAATATTAAACTTGCACTAAACTTAATTTAAATATGGTCATTCTATTTATCTATTAATAAATGGTAATTTCTAAGGAAAATTATAGGGATAAAAATATGTAACATATTGATATGAAAATTTTTGTACAGTAGCATGACATTAATATGAAGCTAGGAAAAATATATAATCTGTAGTTTGACACTTTTCTTTAGGGTTTACTATTTTGACTAAAATAACCCTTGCTAGTTTGTCATTTTTGCATAGAATGTTATACATGTGCAAATGGTATGAAATTTTTACAGTACTCTATTGTAAGCACTAGGAAGCTACTGTAATTTTCTGAGAATTCATTGTGCATAGTTGGTGTATGTTTGTTGTTTACCCTAATTATCTAATTAAATTAATAAAGGCATTTAAATAAATAGATTGGGATTGACCATGATGTTTTCTAGGGTCCTTATGATGCATAGTAACTGTTGATGTCAATAGTCAGTCTTAAAAGCAATTGTTTGTATGCAACTAACTAATTATCACCTTATAATTCAAATACAAGGCTGCATGTATAGTTTTGATTGTGTGGATGATTTCATGTCGATAATGGTCTTTGATATAAAACTTGTTAATAACAAAGTTGTAGATAACTTACTAATATACCTTGTGTTAAATTTTCACAGTCATAGGACTTAAGGTTTTAGAGTTCTAGCTGTTACAAGTTTGCTGTCCGAAATGTTTACTTTCTAGATAGATTTGATTGACTGATTTGTT
Organism: Miscanthus lutarioriparius; assembly: GCA_904845875.1. Classification (NCBI taxonomy): domain Eukaryota; kingdom Viridiplantae; phylum Streptophyta; class Magnoliopsida; order Poales; family Poaceae; genus Miscanthus; species Miscanthus lutarioriparius. The sequence continues at coordinate 39,162,525 of CAJGYO010000016.1, forward strand.
TGACCTAGATAACTATTGAATCACATCATGAATACTAAAAGAAAGTTGTGGACAATTTCATAAGCTTTCCAGAATGTCCACAATCATATGATTTTGATATATATAACTCTAGTTATGGTTAAAATAAGTAGCTACTATTTTGTAGTTCGGTAAATGAGTCGCATGAGTGTTTGCTTAAGTAATAGAGAAGAGATATGCACTTACTCAGTAAAATATGATGCACTTGTTATTACTTTAACACCATGCTGTTGAAAATACTTACAAGGATGCATTCATCATGTTTTATCATAGTACTTGTCGACATATATGCATTCGCGATACCTTATGTCATATTCATGCATATAGGATCGACAAAGGAGATAACGTTACTGGAATTCAACGAAGAAGAGGAAGGGGACCAGCAGGTGATTCCTCAAGCCATAGCTCCCAAAGAAGAGGAGCAGAACCTAGAAGAGCTCCCGGAGTGCCCTGATCACCGCCCCACTTCTTTTCAGAAAGGCAAGCCTCGGAGCATTCTAAGTCTCCCAGTGTTTTATAAAATATTACTTGAGTCCTTTATGATTGATGCATTAGGTTATAAGAGTTGTCTAGAAACACTTGATGCATGGAACTACCTTGTCCAGATATATACACCTTAACCCTATGTAGGTCCAGGATCGAATATATGCTTAGCCATGCTTAGACTAGTAGAAGTCGGGTGGTTTCCTATCACCTGCGAGATATAGGTGGATACCAAAGCACGGTTGGCTATATTTGCTATCGTGGAAAAGAACCTTGGGGTAATGTAAACGGAGGCCGAGCGGAGTCTATGGTAGGTTGACTCAGGTGATTCCATCTGTGCCAATTAAGGACCATACCGTTGTTGGCACTTCTGACAAGATTGAACACATGCCTGTCACTTAGCTGGCCAGATAACTCATTCTGACCGTGAAGCCGAGTAGCTCAACTTAGGTCGGGCCCCGCTCTGTCAAAGTACGCACTCTAGATGGTAGTAAGGATGTGTGGGGAGCCAGACGTGAGCCCAAGGGCAGGGTAGTCCTAGTCGTCCTGGCATATGGTTGGCCCTAATTGTGCGACGCTGGGCGAACCCGCAAAATGTGTACTTGAGTTGTACCAAAGGTGACCTAAGGTGACCGTTGATCTAGTCTGCCTGGGTTTGTGTTAGGAATAAATTCCCAGCTGGTTGAAATCGATTCGAATCGTCGTCTCTCCCGGATAGTGAGAAACTTGGCTAGCTCCAACATCGTAGTAATTGTATTATGGAATATGATGGTTCGGATAAACATAGAATTACTAAACCTGCTATGGTTACTATTGTATGCTCTTAAAATGATGTATCACACATTTGGCATAGGATAGTTGCTAATCTAGAGATGGATAGTTATAATTAACTTGATAACAAAATTATAATTGTATAACTGAGTTAATCGCTTTTTATGCAAAATGTTGTCAAGGTACCTCCACTTATACAGCCTTGCATAATCCTTAGAGTCAATTTATTTTTGGTTTATGACGGGTAAGTCTAGCTGAGTACCTTCTCGTACTCAGGGTTTTATTCCCATTGTTGCAGATGGCACAATATATCATGGATATTGCAAGAGTTGCTTCTATCCTACCGTGGATGAGGAGTAAGCCTTGGGTAGGCGTCTTTATTAATCCTTCTATATGCTTTTGTGGACTGTGATCATATGATGGCACTATATTTGAACTATATGACAAATGCTAGTTTCCAAACATAATTTGCTTCTGCTATTACTACTCTATCGAACTTGGTTTGTAATAACTTTATTTCGTACTCTGATGATGGAAATGTATCTGTGAACTTTATGTAATATGTGACATGTATGTTAAATCATGTACGATCTTGGTTGTTTGTGGATCATTTATCGAGACCCGTCGTGGTACTCTATGGACTACTGGGTTTATATGGCCTCAAGTATGACAGTACGATGGCTTGCGGGCTGCCATTGTACTTGTGCTCTTATAAATTGGTCGGTTCTACGACAGCTGGCATCAGAGCAAGATTCAATATTAATTGCCACATGTGTATTTAAAACAAAGGTTTTTGTTTTCCAAAACCCTTTTCTAGCAACTAATAGCTATATAAATAGGTATTTGAAATCTAAAGTGTGCCAGTGATCACTTTCCTTATGCCCAAATTAAGGACTATTAGGTCGCTATTTAAGTACTAACTTGGGGGTTTTCATTTTTGTTGTCCATACGGCGTGCTATTGTATGGATGCCATTCACTTGAATGGTAATGTATGGATCAAATGCCTCTATGCCAAGGTAAGAAGGTAAGTTGATGAGTGGCATGACCACAAGATGTGAGCGTGCGGTCGGGGAGAGTTAGCTTTGGTACAGCTATGTATGCATGCTTGCATGTGTATATGGTGCGTATTTAATTGTGGGTATAAAGTATCATCGAGTAGCTTTGATATGGAAGTATATGTATGGGTATACATATATGGAAGTATTTAGATTTACATTCTGCATATATAATTGTGGGGTTGAGCTGAAATGAAGCTCTTATGCAGGTACACTAACAACAAAACATGTAGCTCGACTAGCTTCGCTATATATGAGAGAATGTATGTATGCCACCGTGTATGTCGTTAGAAATAATTTTTTTTCCTAAGTTTGTGAGGACGCACGGAACATGCATGCATCATAATAATAATTATTCAATACTTACATTGTTCCTCCCCTTATAAATTTCTTACTCGGTTATGTAACTCTTATCCATTATGGCCTTGTCTCACAAAAGTTGTACATGTTCATGGTACAGATGGTAGCACCACTTGGATGTGAGAATTTCCTGATGGTGTTCAGAACTCCTGCTTTGCTTTGGAGAGTCTTGCACTTTGTAGGGTATCATGAGCCACCCCTTTATCATTGGAATGAAGAGTATCTGGAGGGACAGCCATGGTATGAGGTGCATCTAACCATACCAGCCCGCACACAGGCACCCTTCTGGTAAGAGTGGAAGGCATAATCTGAAGGAAGAACTCCTTGGGAGGCTGCCCAAGTAGTGGCCTTCGAGGTGTTGAGTCAGATCTGTCAGCAGCATGAGGACGCACTTACATGCAGTGGCGCTGGTATGTTTCCTTGGGTGGATCCATCCATAGCAATATGCGAACAATGCAACCACAATGCATTGATCCAAGATCGGGATGAGCGGGCCAATAGCTCTAGTCCCGCCATGAGTGCCATGTTTGGGGTGATGAAGATGTTCTATACACGCCATGACACCAGAAATTTCTGGCAGGAATCATACACCACTTGCATGGACAAGCTCATGAGAGTTGAAGCCGCACAACATAAGCTCAAGAAGCGTGTGCGCAAGCATAAGAAGGCAGCTAGTGAAGCCCGATGGGAATCTGACCAAGCCTATGTAGCTTTGGGGAACCTGCACACTCAAATGGAGCAAGTGGATCAATAGAGAGCTGCAGCCCAAGAAGCTAGAGCGGATGATCAAGCATTGCTTGTAGGACTATGGGAGCAGCTGGAGGCCGCCCGTGCTGAGGCGTCCACAGCTACGCGCTAGCGGGACGTAGCAAACAACCATGCTGCTGCAGCAAAAATAGAACAAGATAGGCACCATGGCATAAGTGCCATGCAGAACTGTGCCGAAAGGGACTTGCGTCAGTAGCTTGCATAGGCCCAGCTTTGAGTGATGGACCTTCAGCATGAGGTGCATTATTTGAACAACCAGCTGAACCCAATTCTTGATGGGGAAGAAGATGGTCCAGATATGGAAGAAGATGATGGCTGGGACGAGGAAGAAGTGGAGCTAGAGGAGGGAGATGATCCTATCTCTGACCTCGACAGTGATCATAATGAGGATTAAATTGCTTAGTGACTAGTGTAAACGCTAGATGTATCCTCGCTATTTATGTAATGGACCTATAGTTTAAGTTTGGAATTGGTGATGGAACTATCATGTAATATTGGTACTTGCATGTTATCCCACGTTTGGTTGAACATTAATGCAATTCCAAATCAGTTTATCGGTGATTATGATTTGAATGTTGACGCACGGTGAGCCCGATAAGTGGTCCAATTGGTGGTGTCATGTTGCGAGAATGGATTATTATGCCTCTATTTTTATTATATGAATTTAAGATTCTCTCCAGTAATTTTAGTTTGGCATGATTATACAATTCATCTGCAATCTCTTGACATCATCTAATAATCACTTATTGTTGCAACTTTGTAGATGACTCGCACTCGTGCAGGAGCAAGCAGCAGCCATGAGGGCAATGACGGTGACTTACCACCACCGCCACCACCGTCTGCTCAGGAGTTCTTTGCCCAATTCTTGGGAACTTAAAGGACTATGGAGGAAGCTCTACGCCTCATTGTGTAGAACACGGCTCGTGCCCACCCACAGCAACAGGGGTCTGAGCCAAACTAGTACAGCACCTTCAAGGAATTTCTAGATACAAAGCCTCCTATATTCAAGGTGGCTGAGGAACCACTTCAGGCGAACGAGTGGCTCAACACTATTGAGCAAAAGTTCTGTCTGCTAAGGGTCACCGAGCACTAGACGGCTAAGTATGCGTCCCATCAGCTACAGGGACCGGCAGGGATTTGGTGGACCCATTTCCTGTCCTCTTTACCTGCCAATGCACAGGTTACATGGGAGCAGTTCAAGTTGGCCTTTCAGGGACATCACATTCCCCCAGGGCTAATGCGCATGAAGGCGACTGAATTTATGAGGCTCACACAAGGGACTAAGACCCTTACAGAGTATATGCATGCTTTCAACAATTTTGTCTCACTATGCTCTAGGTTTTGTTGATACTGAGGAAAAGAAGATAGAAAGCTTTAGGCGTGGTCATGGCACGAAGCTGATGAAGACTATGGCTAACTCCAAGTACACCACCTACAACGAGTTTATTAGTGATACTTTGACCCAGGAAAACCATAATAATATGCATGCGGCAGCAAAGGGCCACAAGAGGTCCATTGAGGCAGGTGCCTCCGGATCTTCACAGTCAAGAGCACCTATAGCAGCAAGGCCACAATTCCGCCCACCAGCGCCAAAATTTAGGCCTCCGCCACCAAAAGCTCAGAATAGCCAACCTCAAAAAGTGTTCCGTAAGGCATTCACTATTGCCTTACCCAAAGGGAATGGCGCTCAGGGAAGCTCCACAGGACCTAGGAGCAATCAACCCTGCTTCAACTGCAATCAGTTGGGCCATTGGTCCAAAGAGTGCCCCCATCCGAAGAAGAATAGGAATCAGAACCAAGGAAATCAGAGGCAGGCAAACGCTAAGGCATGTCCTGGATACGTTCACTATACTACTGTTGAGGAGGTGCCCGCAGGAGAAGTTGTCACTGCTGGTATGTTTCTTGTCAACAAGCATCCCGCTATTGTTTTATTTGATTCGGGAGCTTCTCATTCATTTATGAGGTAATCATTTGCATCTAGACATGATCAAAAAGTAATTGAAGTAAGCAAGGGTGGGTATAGTATAAGTTTAGCTGGGGCTACTATCTCTACAAATAAGATGGTTAGAAATGTGCTCATCTCTATACAAGGCAAGGAGTACACAACAGATCTGATAGTATTGCCCGGATTATCCATAAGTGTAATCTTAGGCATGAAATGGATGAGCGATCATGGAGTTCTCATTGACACTAGCACTTGGACCATTATGTTGAGAGAACCCAAGGGAGGTAATGCTTTTCTAGTACCACTTTCCCAAAATTTTGAACTCCAACACTTGGCTTGTGCTATCCAAACCACTACCCTTTGTGATATTCCAGTGGTTTGTGAGTTTCCTGATGTATTCCTAGATGAGTTACCAGGTTTATCCCCTGATAGGGATGTGGAATTTAAGATTGAGTTAGTGCTAGGTATGGCACCTATCTCAAGAAGGCCTTATACACTAGTAGAGAAACGACCTTTGATCCCACCTCAAAATTTGGCTTTAGTCCCGGTATTTTTTGCGCCCGGGACTAGAGAGACCTTTAGTCCCGATTGTTAGCTCTAACTGGGACTAAAGGTCCCTGCCCAACGGCTACTGCGGCAGGCTTTTGCTACAGGGGACCTTTAGTCCCGGTTGGAGCTACCAACTGGGACTAAAGGTTAACTTTTACTCCCGGCTGGTCCCTCCAACCGGGAGTAAAAGTCTACTCCCGGCTGGAAGCTCCGTCCAGGACTAGAAAGGCACCTTTAGTCCCGGTTGCTGTCTCCAACTAGGACTACAGTTCCCCTCCTATATATAGCCCTGCTTCCTCCCCAAGTCCGAGCCATTTCGAGCTCAGTGTTCTTGCTTCATCGCCGGCCTCTCTTCTTCCTCATCGCTGGTAACCACAAGAATTTCTTTGATTCCTCCATCGATTCTTCGGTTCTAAAGGTTACCAACTTTATACTCTCATATTTCATCAGTAGCATATCTCATTTTGTGGACTAGATATATGTGGTTTTTTATACTGGAATTTTAATTTTTTTATGTGTAAGCCATTTAAGCTCAAAATCACTTTAAAGTTTGCATATTTGGATGAAGGAAGGTTAAAGTAGTTATTCAAAACTAGTATTCAGCTTTCATTTCTAGCATGCATAGCACACTTCATGGTTTAGAGATATAGAGAATTTTAGAGTTTTTTTAATTTTATTTGTTTATAAAATGAGAAATTTATATTATATTAAAAATGAGTATAGAGAGTAGATGGCAACTCCTTCTGGGTCCTCGGCCTCTCATCGGGTTCCAAAGCGATTGAGGCCAGACCTCCCTCTCATTGCATGCGGCAAGTGTGAGGAGAAGATTGTGATGGAGTACTGGGTGAGGAAGGAGTGTCCCAACAAGGTCGTATCTTCTACAAGTGTCCGGATCACAATGTAAGTTATTTTGTCGCATTTGATGATTATGGTTAATTTATACTTATTTTCATGATGATTGTGATTAAAGTTCTAATTTTTTGTTTTAATTTTAGTGGGATGGCACTGGATGTTCAGGCTGGTACTGGGAGGAAGAGTATGTTGAACATGTGCAAAACTCTCTTGCACAGGCGGCTACGGCGGCTGATGAGGCAGTGATCCTGTGGAAGAAGCCCATAGATGTTGAACAAACGCATGATCTGTCTGTTTTAGTTGGGATTGGTCGCGAAATCCTTATGCTCCTGAAGTGCATTTTAGCTTTAGTATTTTTACTGATAGTTGGGATTGTCTACATTGTAGCAAGACTTTCATAAATTAATACCTTGTGTGGTGGCATGCATGTCGTATAATTAACTAATTATGTTCTAGGTTTTAATATGGTATGTATGTCATGTAATGCAGATGAGCCGACATTGGATGTACAATGCTGATCGCCGCTCCCAAGAGTTCATTGAGGGCGTGCATTCTTTCTTACGTGTGGCCGAGGCAAACAAACGCGATGGTTTCATGTGCTGCCCATGTGCCATATGTAAGAATTTGAAGGAATATGCTAGCTCAAGGAGTCTTCAATCACACTTGTTGAAGTCGGGTTTCATGCCAAACTATATTTGTTGGACGAAGCTCGGAAAAACCCAGGCTGTAATGGAAGAAGGTGAAGAAGAACAATAGGACGATGATGACATTATTGCTGAATATGGTGCCTTCAATGATACTGCAATGGGGAAAGCTGAAGAAGAGGTAGTGGCAGAAGATGAGCCTGCTGATGATCTTGGTCAGGCCATTCATGACGCACAAAGAGAATGCGAAAGTGAAAAGAAGAAGATCAAGTTCGAGTGCATGCTAGAGGATCACAAGAAATTGTTATACCCAACTTGTGATGTGGGACAGAAAAAGTTGGGTACCACACTGGAATTGCTGCAATGGAAGGCAAAGAATGGTGTATCTGACAAGGGATTTGGGGAGTTACTAAAAATCCAAAAGAAGATGCTTCCGAAGGATAATGAATTGCCCGTCACTACGTACGAAGCAAAACAGGTAGTCTGCCCTTTGGGATTAGAAATCCAGAAGATACATGCATGTCCTAATGACTGCATCCTCTACCATGGCGAGGAGTACGACAAGTTAGATGCATGCCCGGTATGTCATGCATTGCGGTATAAGATCAGGCGAGATGACCCTGGTGATGTTGAGGGAGAACGTCCCACAAAGAAAATCCCTGCCAAGATTATGTGGTATGCTCCTATAATACCACACTTGAAACGTCTGTTCAGAAACAAAGACCATGAAAAGTTATTACGATGGCACAAAGAAGACTGTAAGGTAGACAATATGTTGAGACACCCTGCTGATGGGTCCCAGTGGAGAGCAATCGATAGAGAATTCCCAGGGTTTGCAAATGACGCAAGAAACTTAAGGTTTGCTTTAAGTACGGATGGTATGAATCCTTTTGCGGAGCAGAGCAGTAGTCATAGCACTTGGCCTGTTACTCTATGTATCTACAACCTTCCTCCCTGATTACGCATGAAGTGTAAGTTTATTATGGTGCTAGTGCTCATCTAAGGCCCAAGGCAACCAGGCAATGACATCGATGTGTACCTGAGGCCACTAGTTGAAGAACTTCTACTTTTGTGGAACAGACTAGGTGTACATGTGTGGGATGAGCACAAACAGGAGCACTTTGACCTATGAGCATTGTTGTTCATAACAATCAATGATTGGCCTGCTCTAAGTAATCTTTTAGGACAATCAAACAAGGGATATAATGCATGCACGCACTGTTTCGATGACATTAAAGGTATATTCTTGAAAAAATGTCGAAAGGTCGTGTACCTTGGCCATCGTCGATTTCTTCCTGCGAATCACCCCCTAAGAAAGAAAGGCAAGCATTTTAAAGGTAAGCAGACCACCAGACCAAGCCAGGCAACCGAACTAGTGAGGATGTACTCAATATGGTCAAGGATGTGAAAGTAGTTTTTGGAAAGGCACATGGCAACCGAACCTGTTTTGAACGGCGCCGATGGTCACGCACCCATGTGGAAGAAGAAGTCCATATTTTGGGAGCTACCCTATTGGCAAGTCCTAGAGGTCCATAGCGCGATCGACGTGATGCACTTGATGAAGAATCTTTGTGTGAACCTACTAGGCTTAATGGGTGTGTATGGGAAGCCCTAGGACACACTTGAAGCACGACAGGACCTGCGGTGTTTGAAAGAACGAGACAACCTGCATCCAGAGAAGATAGATGATGGACGCCATTACTTAAGTCCTGCCAGCTACACTCTTAGCAAAGAAGAGAAGGAAAGCATGTTTGAATGCCTAGCAAGCATCAAGGTACCATCTAGATTCTCCTCGAATATAAAGGGTATAATAAATGTGCCAGAGAAGAAATTCCTAAACTTAAAGTCCCATGACTGCCACGTGCTCATGACGCAATTACTTCCAGTTGCATTAAGAGGAATTCTACCTTCAAATGTATGTCTAGCCACCGTGAAGCTATGTGCATTCCTAAATGCAATTTCTCATAAGGCAATCGATCCAATGGATCTAGCTAAACTACAAAATGATGTGGTTCAATGTCTTGTCAGCTTTGAGTTGGTGTTCCCTCCTTCCTTCTTTAATATCATGACACACCTCCTAGTTCACCTGGTCAAGGAGATTCGCATTCTCGGTCATGTGTTCCTGCCCAACATGTTCCCCTTTGAGAGGTTCATGGGAGTCCTAAAGAAATATGTTCACAACCGTGCTCAGCTAGAAGGAAGCATCGCCAAGGGCTATGGAACAGAGGAGGTCATTGAGTTTTGTGTTGACTTTATTCCCGACCTTGACCCAATTGGTGTTCCTGAATTGTGACACAAGGGGAGACTAAGTGGAAAGGGGACACTAGGGAAGAAAACATATATTGGTACACAGGACAATTATTTTAATAAAGCACACTACACAGTTCTACAAAACTCCTCCTTGGTGGATCCGTATATCGAGACACATAAAGAGTTGCTCCGATCCGAGTTTCCAGGGAAGTCTGAAGCTTGGATTACATGTCAGCACATGGAAACTTTCAGTGACTGGTTGCAAAAAGAATGTCAGGGTGATGAGAGTATTAATGAGCAACTCTATTTATTGGCTAGGCAGCCATCGTGGCATATCCTCACATACAAAGGGTATGAGATAAATGGGAATACATTTTACACAGTAGCCCAAGATAAAAGGAGCACCAACCAAAATAGTGGTGTCCGCATAGATGCCACCGACCCTAATGGAAATAAGCAAACATATTATGGCCGCATAGAGGAGATATGGGAACTAAACTATGCACCTACTTTTAAGGTACCTTTGTTCAAGTGCCAATGGGTAAAGGCGACTGGAGGCGAGGTAGCAGTCGACAACCAGTATGGAATGACAACCGTGGACCTCAACAATATTGGGTACAAAGACGAATCGTTCGTCCTTGCCAAGGATGTGAATCAGGTGTTCTATATCAAGGACATGTCTACAAAACCAAAGAGAGGGAAAAACAACAACGACCCAATCAATGAGCCAAAGCGCCACATAGTTCTTTTTGGGAAAAGAAACATCATCGGAATTGAAGACAAGTCAAACATATCAGAAGATTATGAAAAGGATGACCGAATTCCACCCTTCACAGTGAACAAAGACCCAAGCATCCAGCGAAATGATGAGGACACTCTATGGTTATGGCGCGATCATAACCAAGGGATATACGTTAAGAAGAAGTTCACTACTATGCCCGCTTGATATATATAGTGATGCTTAATAGTGTGTATTAGAGGTATTATGTAATAATTGTGAATTCAGAGATGTTTATTAGGTGTTTCCTTTTTTCTATATTCAGATTAAATTTGTGTTTGATGGTGGGATTTCCATGTCGCACAAAGCAACAAGCAAAAGCAATGCATCTGATGTGAAAAAATTAGTGAAAAATTTGTTTTAGTCCCGGCTTGATATGGTGATGTATTAGACCTATTATGTAATAATTGCGACTTCAGATTTTTTTGTCGTGTTTTCATATTTTCTACGGTTTAAATGAATTTTCAACGTCAATAAGATGTGAACACTAATTTCCTGTCGAAAAGCAATAGTTTAAATGATTTTAATTAAGTAGTACATTTTTGCATGGTGAAAATTATGATTATTATTTACACTATGTTAAATATTTATACGGTAAAACAAAAGAGTTTAGGTTACAGATTTTTCTTATGTACAATAATGCAAAACCAGGTCTAGAAATTCTTTTTGTAATTTTTTTGCTAATATTTTATTTACTAGGCAATTAACAACTATCTGCATATTTATATAAAACAAATATATAAAAAAGGAAAAACTTCTAAAAACCGGTGGGAAACCAAACTGCAGCCCACCTTTACTCCTGGGTGGATCAACCACCTGGGACTAAAGGTGGGCTGCGTTTTCACGGCCCGCCAAAATCAACTTTACTCCCGGGCCGTGGCTACACCCGGGACTAAAGCTCAGACCTTTAGTCCCGGTTCTAACCATAACCTAGGACTAAAGAACTTTTAGTCCCGGTTCTAAATATCACCCGGGACTACTAAAGAACCTTTAGTCCCGGTTCTAACCATCACCCGGGACTAAAGGTCTCCCTTTATAAACCACGCCCTTCTCCCTTCTCTTTCTCTCTATCTCCGCCACGCCATCGCCTCTCTTCTCTCCACCAGATCGATCCGATCCAGCAGCGCCGCCGCCCCTATGTGACCACCGGAGCGCGCCCGAGCCTTCCCCGCGCTGCCGCACCTTCGAGGACGAGGAGCCCCGGAGCCTTCCCCGCGCTGCCTCACCGGAGCACGCCCGAGCCTTCCCCACGCGCGCTGCCTCACCGGAGCACGCCCGAGCCTTCCCCACCGCCACCCCAGGCGACCATCGGAGCGCGTTCGAGCCTTCCCCACGCTGCTGCACCTTCAAGGACGAGCAGCCTCGAAGCCTTCCCCGCGCTGCCTCACCGGAGCACGCCCGAGCCTTCCCCACGCGCACTGCTTCTCTGGAGCGCGCTGCTTCACTGGAGCACGCCTGAGCATTCTCCAAGATCCGCAGCAGGCCAGCACGTCTTCTCCAGGTTTGGCCCTCGTTCTTGTGTTAGATCCGCGAGATGCAGTTAGTGGTTTTCGAATTTGTTGATAGCAATGCGATCTGCCTTGTTTTTTTTTGCCCTTTTAGAAATGAATACCGACATGCTTGCATTAAGCAAGATACTATATTGATGTGATGATCTCAATATATGGCATTATTGAATTTTGATCGACAAATATGGATTAGTCATTTCTTTGTAAACGAAATCAACTCTTGGTAATTTCCTGATAATCTTTAGGTAGGTCAATATTTCCTGATTATTCAATATATGCAGCAACCAAAATACTGTATTTCCTGATAATCCTTAGGTAGGTCATCATTTGGGAAAGTTTGCCTAGCTGGCCGAACCCTTTGTGATCAGAGGCGCAGGCACTTAATATTGTTTCTATGCATTGTTGTGTGATTGAACAAAAGCGCTTGTAATTTCATTGCTTCTTGGTAATGAATTTTGGCTTTGCTGTTGTGGATAAAAAATGACAATTGTTTATTGTTTCAGTGCTTGTAATTTTTGTCTGGTATTAGGCCCTTGTGGATGCCCCCAACATCAGTCCTGTAATGAAACAGATTATTACTATTTTTTAGTAAATTCTAAGTCTTTGACATGTTTTTTGGCTGCAAGAGCTGGACCTCGCGTTTGACACCTTGGATGTGAGCCACCGCCTCCTTGGCCAGTCCTATTTATGATGGATTAATTGCTCCAACCTTTTGTAATCGGATGGATGCGTGTGCCGAGCCCTCGTGCCGGCAATCTTGTAATGCGATTTTGCGCTGAGCCATCAAGCTCAGTGGAGCACGGGCGCGGCCCAGTGTCTCGTCGTTTCCTCCTTTTTGCGCGGTTGCTTATGACGACACCGGCCCCTAGATCTGAGATGTTCGACGATGTCCGTGACATTGTAGTAGCAGGGCACATAGTTCTCGTACTCGGGCGGGCATACCTCCGCCTCCTTGGCGTGGGCTAGTTAGAAAATTGTAGAAAATCCGTACTAGTTGAACTTGCGGACCATGTTCATCTCGGCTAGCATGTTCTCTGTCGAGCGGTAATGGACATCAAGGAGGAGCTTTGATTCTACGAGGGAGAGCAGCAACGGTCGTGGAAGACCGTGTTCCCTTCCTCGTAGAATCGGAGCTCTTTCGTGGCCAAGTACGGTGTCGTCCGGTGGAGAAATGCTCATCGAGATGATCACGTAAGCAAGGCAACTAGTACGGATGGTTATTTATTTAAACATGTTTTTGAGCTATAATTTGATGGATATTTGATAACTTCAGACCTACAAATGTCATCTACAAATGTTACTATATCCATTTTACAGATATAGTTTTATTTTTTATAGATATATCTAGTGGTGTAAAAGCTAGATGGCTGCCCCGAGAGACAACATGGATGAAGAAATGATGGATATTATCAACACTAGCACTCAATTTGCCGATGGTGACCAGCAGGATGTAGATGACGGGAGTCAATACCTGGCTCTTGAAGATAACCAAGAAAATATTGTGCAAGAAAATACTAGCGAGGTATATATATTTATATATATATTTGAATATTATATATATATTTGAATATCTATCATCTATTATGTCTACACATGATATTTATTTATTCTTTTTTATACGTAGCCGTAACACCCTAGGTGTTTGGCTTCCACTAAATCGCATGTCATTTCATAAACATGTGCATTATATATGTCATCATGCCATTGTTACTGAAACATGCATGTGCAACAATTTCAACTGGGTATGTTTCATGCTTGATTGTTGGGAATAGTAGTGAAACATGTGAATGTAACATGAAACTCTCATACTCGGAAACATGGCCATATGGTAGTAATGTGGCAATTATAAAATGACAACAAGGTCTTGAAACATGTGAAACATTGTATTGAAACATATGTATGAATTGCTTGTTTTTATTTTCTGTATCATAGGTGATCATTAGAAGTGGTATAACAATTTTGTAAAGTGGTTGATTATGGTCTAATACACCTTAACTACACTTAGGTTACTTGTTGGGACATTGTTCATGTAGATCAAAGTGACCAAAATGCCCTCAAGTGAAGGGTTGACTAGAATTGACCATAGGAGTCTCATTGTTTGACTGTTTAAAAAGTGTAACTTAGAGACTTTGCATGGCTGTGCACTCTTTACAAAAGTTGTAGCAAATTTATCAAGGAACAAAAGTTGTTTTATAGCCAAGTCATGAAAATGTGTGGAACATGGTCAAACATGGCCCACAAGTCAGAGATACATGCTGTTTTCAACACTTAGCAAAATATTCTAAGTCATAGTGTTTTCCAGTTGCATCAAGCCAACTTTAGCTTCATGTAACTTCGGATCCATGACGTTTTAGGTGTTTATCATTGAAAAGAAATTGTAGAGGGAAGATAGGTCTACAGCTTTGATGTTCATGTCTTCCACTAACTCGTCACGGATTAGGAGATAATTATCGTCGAACATGCTCTGTCAGTCGGGACAATGGAGGACTGAATCGCGGTTTTCAGAAAAACTTCAGTAACGTTGTGGCCGACCGACGCAGAGGCTTGACGCCGCGTGTCCGCCACTCGTCGCCGGCTTGCTGTCGCGCTGGCCACGCGCCGAGGCTGGCCTGACGCCGCTGCCGTTGCCCTCCACTTCAAGCCAGCGCCTGCCGACGCCTTCATCACTCCATTTTTCATTTCTCCGCCCCCCCATAGCGCAGCACCAAGCCGCCCGCCATTGCCGCCGGAGCTTCGCTCTCGCCTAGCTCCCGCGTCTTGGCAAAAACGCGTTGCCCCGTCCGCCTGTAGCCTCGCCGTGTTCCCCTCCATCACCTCCACCGTTCAATCGAGTCGATTGAGCCTCGGTAAGAGCGCATTGCCGTTTTCCCCCACCGCAGCCATGGCGGGAGCTCGCCGGAGTTGGCGCTCCACGCGGCCAGCTGCCCTCGCGCCGCTCCCATTCCTTCCTCTGCCATGCGCTAGGCCATAGGAACACCACCGAAGCTCGTAGGGTCACCGATAGGGGCTGTGTCGTCGTCAGTTCACCGGAGCCGGCCGTGCCGTGGCCGTGCGCCGCCGTGTTAGTCGCCAACCCCTCTAGCCACCACCATAGCACCGGTTGAGGTCACCAATAGATGCGCATGGTCATGGCGAACGTCGTAGAGTAGATGGTGTCGCCGGAGAAGCCACCGGCGTTGAGTTCCACCGTCGCCGAGGCCGCCTCCCCTGTTTCCCTCGCTGACGCGCGGGCCCTTCTTGTCAGCCGTCGCGACTGAGGCGGGAGCCCAGCGTGGGCCACGTCGCGTTGGGCCGTGCCAGCGCGTGAGTCGCGGGCCGCCGGTTCTTGGGCTGGCCCGAGTAGGGCTGAGAGTTGTTTTCCTATTTTATTTCGTTTATTTATTTCATAGATTTATGTACATCTTGAAAAATATGTAGCTCCTAGTATATAGATCCAAATGCTATGGTTCCAATTTTGTTGAGTTCATGATAATGTCTAGTATTTAACAAAAATAGTATATGAGCACATGTTTTAGAAAAATTGGATGAATTAAATAGGAGTTTGAAATGTGTTTTTAGAAGCATGCAAACTTGTTTGAATTTTATCTTGAGTTTCTGTGGTCCAAAAATTATGAAATTTTGTGGGCAGTCTGTTATTGCTTATTGGAAGCTCTGGTAAAAATTTTAGAGCTAGTGCATGTGTAGTTTTTAAGTTATAGAATTTCCTTTTATTAATAGGTGGATCTTGTGTGAATTTTCATAATTTTTCTATAGATCCAGTGAAGGTGAAATTTTATGGGTGCTATTCTTATGCTAGAAGGATGCTAGGAAAAATGGGAAATCTGTTGCTTGACACTTTTTAATAAGGTTTCCTAATTATGCTAGAAATAGACATGGCATCTGTTATTTTGGATGCAACAAGTTATGTTGGTCCAATGGCTTTGAAATTTTTATGGTAGTCTATGTGCAGCATGAGATAGCTACTGTAATTTTTGTAGATATTTATGAATAGTTTTACTATATATTGCTTAAATCACCTAATTAACTAAATAAATTGGAAAAGGATATTAAATAATTTATTTAGAAGTTAGCACTATACTTTCTGATGTTTCTTAGATATGAAAAACAAGTTGGTAAACTTGGTTTGGTCAAATTAGGCTTTTGCACCATCATTAAATAATTAAGTTAGCAACCCCGTCATTCTGGACAGATTCTAGGTCTACTGGAATTTGATTTGGTTAACTTCAGAATCATGCTTTGATGTTTACAAGTGAATTGTAGAGAATTTCATAAGCTTTCCAGAATGTCCTCTTGCAAGTCATTTGGAGTTATAGAACTCTGGTTATGATAGAATTAAGTTACTACTTGTTGCATATGAAGCTTTAACTGTTATTTTAAGCATGTCTGTACTATTCTAAGTTCATGGTACTGTTCCTAGGTGTTAGGCCTTTAACTGAAGATGAGCATCTTTATCTTAGGTTATGCAAGTTAGGTAAGTTGCTCTTGTTATTTAAGTTAAGTTGGATACATGCTTAAAGTGATTTGAATAGAGCTAATTACTCGGTAAACGAGTGTCCAGTGATGTTTTCGTAAACACCCATTGTGATTCATTCATCATGAGCATCATGTCATTCCTTATGCATCCATGATATTTATCTTGTGCATTGACATGCAATAGGTGTACCGGAAGGAGTAACCCTGCTGGAATTCGAGGAACTGAGCGAGCAGCAGCAGCCGACGCCGGAGATTCAGGAGGAGCAGCCTTCAGGAGAAGTGCCAGACGAGGTCGCCGTTGAGTGCCCTGACCACCGTCCTTGCAACTTTGTGAAAGGCAAGCCCCGGAGCATTTTAAGCCTCCTATTTTCCGAACTGCAGTTACAGTATTATTATTACATATATTGTTGCATTAAGTTTAGGTGTTGGATGTAAACACTTCTTTGCATTGGTTACCATTCCTTGTCCCGATATTGATACCACGAATCCTATGTAGCTCGAGCTCGAGTAGTGCTTAGCCCCCGCTTAAACGCGGTAGAAGTCGGGTGATTTCTGTCACCGCGAGATATAGGAAGATACATATGGCATGGTTGGCTATATTTGCTATCGTGGAAAAGAACCGGTCTTAATTTGAAATGAAGACCGGACGGAGGCTTGCGGTTTGCGAGTGACCGCGTCGTGTCGCTTAAGGAGGACTGATTCTTGGAGCCTTTCCTGTTCATGTTGAACGCATGCCTCTCTCTTAGTTGGCCGTGTCCGATGACCGACCCATGAAGCCGAGTAGCTCACCTCGGGCCGGGAGTCGATAAGTATAAAGTGCGCCTCGGAAGGGAGCCGTGAGGCGTGAGTCAAAGGCGGGTGATTTAAAAGTCCCGATCGTCCTAGCGGAAGGGTAATCCCGAGAGTCTGGTGTTGATCGAACCCGCTGAATTTGGTTCTGAGATGTTCCAAAGGTGACCACGGCTACCCTTGCAAAGTATGCCAGGTGAGAGTTAGGAATATCCCTCACTGAGTTGTAATTCGATTGAATCGCCGTCTCTCCCGGTTAGTGAGAACTTGACGGGCTTATCTCCAATGTAGATACACTTAATAACTTAATGGTTCGGAAATGATGATATGATGTTGATAGCCTTATTATACCTGCTATGGTTAATATTGTTTGCTCCTAATAAGTGAGTGCTCTAGTACAGGTGCTAATCTAGTGGACCGGTAAATGATGATAAGCTTGATGCTAAGTTAAATTGGTTACTATGCTCATAAGCTCTTTCATGCAAATGTGTCAAGCTAGCCCACCTGAAAAGCCTTGCATGATCCTTGGTGTCGTTTATTTCTGATTTTTGTCGGGTAAGTCTAGCTGAGTACCTTCTCGTACTCAGGGTTTATTTCCCACCTGTTGCAGATGACCAGTTCTTCTTTGGTTGCTGCAAGTACTGCCTTCTCCCTGCTGGGGATGAAGACTAGACCGTTGGGCGCGGTCTCTACTAGTTCTCGTACCTGATAATGCTTTTGTGGGACATGACTCTGATCTGGCAATGTATTTGAACTATGAAGTTATGTACTAAACTATGTTGCTTCCGCACACTCAAACTTGGTTTGTAATATTTTATTTGAACTCTTGATGGAGGTAATCCTAATGCTACTTGTGAAATGTTGTAACGAATGATGTGTTGTGTTGAATCATTACGATCTTGGTTTGTATGTCGAGAGTTGGTTGAAATCCTTCGTGATTTCCGGACTACCGGGATTATGGGAGCTTAAGCACAGGAATTGGTCGCTTCGGTGATTGTTTTTGTGCTTACGTTCTTATGATTTGGTCGGTTCTGTTACAGCTGGCATCAGAGCAAGATTTGACACTAAACACGTCATTTGTGTATTTAAAACAAAAGTATTTGTAAAAATCCTAAATTAAATACTAAGTATTGCCAGTGGTCATATCCCTTATGCCCGAATAAGGACTCTTAGGTGGCTTATTAAAGTACTAACTTGGGGGTTCCTGCTTGTTTCTGTTTCGTCGTCCATACGGCGTGTTATTGTATGGATGCCATCCGCTTGGGTGGTAATGTTTGGATCAAATACCTCTACGCTCTGGTAAGTGGGAGTTGTGAGAGCATGACCGTCCAATCGTCGGTCTAGGGGAGAGTAGTTGTGGTTGCTCGCGTATTTACATGTTCAATCATGTATCTATGAGAGTACTTAAATGTGGGTATCTCTGACGGGTAGTTGTGATACTAGAGTATGTGCATCAGGAGATGTATGTATGAAAGTATTTAGTTACTGCTTGCTTTTATGCATTTTGGGAAATTACTGGGCTGAAATGAAATTTTCTGCAGGTACACTAACAACGTATCGTTGTAGATCGACTAGCTACCGTATACGAGAAAACGTATGTATGCCACCGTATATTTCGCTAGCCTTTAAATTTTTCTAGGATGGTGAGGACGTACGGATCGTGCATGCATCATGATCAAGCATACATGGCATTTCTTGCATTACTCCCTCCTTTAAAATATGATTGTCCCGGGTAATTAAATTTCGTATCCCTTAAATGATTCTCCCCTCACATTGTAACTTTTGCTACAGATGGCGCGCACGAAGCGCACTGCTCGCAAGTCCGCTGGAGGCAGGGCGCCTCGTCACCGTTTAGCTCCTCGTGAGCCCCGTCCTGAGCCTACTGAGGAGGAAAGGCTGAGGACAGAGCTTGCTCGGGTGACTGCTGAGAGGAATGCGGCTCAGCACCGCTTGGAACAAGTGACACAGGAAAGGGACCAAGAGACCCTTGAGGTTCAGAGGTTGACAGTTGCTCACCGCAACTGTGAACGCATGTTGATTCACGTGATGAACCAACGGAATGAAGCCTGGCACGAGGAGGATGTGTTGAGAGCACGACAGGTAGAGCTAGAGCAGCAAGTGGCAATTGCTGAGGAGTACAATGACAATCTCCATGAGGAGGTTCACCTGTTACACAATCAACTTCACCCTCTCCTGCCACCTGAGGATGAGATGGGTTCTGGTGTCATCATGGCTGAAGGTGATGATGGTATGGAGGTCAATGGACCTGAGGACATTCCACCTGATGAGGAGGAAGATGAGGAGTTAGAGCCTGCTAGTGATGAAGATGGAGGAGAAATCTTCGACACTAACTCCGAGGACGATGCGTAGTTTAGCTTACTACTTAGCTAATGCGCAAGAGCTAGTCTTTTGTTGATCCTCATGCATGAACGAGTAGCTTTGGAATAAGTAATCATTGGGATGTAAGTTTGGAACCACTATGGCTTGGATGTAACCTATCGAACGTATTATGCTCCACGTATGTGAGCCTTTGATAAATTCCGTCTTTGCGGTCTATGGATCGAGTGGTTGGTTAAGTTCATCGCAATTATAGATCCATTGACGCGCTTGATGAGTTGTGTGGTTGTGATGAATGATTGTGCCTCTGTTGATTATCTCAATGCATTTCCTCCAATGGACTCAGTTTGGGCATAATTATACGATTCATCTACAAAAATTTCCACATCGTTAGTGCTCATTGGCTATACCTTTTGTAGATGGCTCATCATAACCTTCGTCGCGGTCGTGGCATGGGAAATGAGGAACAACCACCTCCGCCACCGCCCACACCAGCTGAGCTAATGCAGACAGTGGTGGAAAGTCAGCGCATGTTAGCGGAGGCTATGCATCAGATGGCTAACCGTGAGGATCGTCATGTCCGCCAAGGACCCGAGCCAAACCAGTACAGCAGCTTTAAGGACTTCATGGATACAAAGCCTCCTGTCTTTCATGAGGCAGAAGAACCATTACAAGTTGATGAATGGTTGAGCACGATAGAGCAAAGGTTTGGATTGCTCCGTTTGACTGAGGGTATGAAGGACACATATGCAGGACACCAGCTCCAAGGCCCTGCAGGCATCTGGTGGACACATCACAAGACCACCTTCCCTGCAAACGCCGAGATAGTTTGGGGTCCGTTTCAGGTGGCTTTCAGAGGACACTTTATTCCTCCTGGTCTCATGGCCATTAAGCATACTGAGTTTATGAAGCTCACCCAAGGCAACAAGAGTCTCAATGAATACCTCCAGGCATTCAACAACCTGGCAAGGTATGCTCCTGAGTTTGTCGATACCGACGCTAAGAGAATAGCTAGCTTCAAGAGGGGACTTTCCCCTAAATTGATGAAGTCAATGGGCAACTGCAAGTGTGTCACCTTCAATGAGTTTATTAGTGACACTCTGACTCAAGAGAACAATGATAAGATATATGCCGCTTCTAAGAACCGCAAAAGAAACTTTGATTCAGGTGCTTCTCAGTCTAAGGCACCAATGATATCCAAGGCCCAGTACCGTCCACCCAATGCTAATGTAAAGTCGCCCACCTCGAAGAAGAATCAAGCTAAAACTGGTTTTCAAAAGGTACACAATTTCCTTGCCAAAGAAATACAAGGGCAGGGCAGCTCCAATGTCCCACCAGCTAACAAAGCCGTGTTGGGAACTGTAACCAGCACTGGTCATTGGGCAAATAGGTGTCCCCATCCTCCCAAGAATGCTCAAGGAAGCGTCCGTCGTGGGCGTGTTCATTACACTCTTGTGGAGGAAATTCCTGCTTTGGTGAAGTGGTCACTTTGGTAAGTTTCTTGTTAATGATCACCCTGCAGTTGTGCTCTTTGATTCGGGTGCTTCACATTCCTTTGTGAGTTCTACTTTTGCATCTAAGCATAAGATGAATGTGATTACAATTGTCAAGGGTGGTTATTGTATTAGTGCTGCTGGGAATAATATCATGACTAACCAAGTAGTAAAAGATGTAAAGCTTGAAATTGGGGATCGAGAGTTTCTTACAGATCTTGTAGTGCTACCGGGGGTAGGAATTGATATAATCCTAGGAATGAAGTGGATGAGTGGGAATGGAGTGCTGATCGATACGTCAACCCGTGTGGTAATGTTGAGGATCCTGTGGATAAGAAGGGTTTTCTAGTGCAGTTACCTCGTGATATCTCTTCTTCACAATACCGCCAATGCTACCCTAGCCAAAGCCATTGAGGATCTACCAGTTGTCTGTGAGTTTCGGATGTCTTCCACGATGACTTGCCTGGATTACCTCCGGACCGCGATGTAGAATTCAAGATAGAACTTATTCACGGCTCCTATATCTCGAAGGCCCTATAGAATGCCGCCCAATGAGTTGGCTGAACTAAAGAGTCAGTTGAATGAGCTATTGAAGAAAGGTTTGATTCGGCCTAGTTCTTCTCCTTGGGGTTGTCCGGCTATCTTTGTGAAGAAGAAGGATGAATCTTTGCGCATGTGCGTAGATTATCGTCCCCTAAATGCTGTTACCATCAAGAACAAATACCCTCTTCCTCGCATCGATATTCTGTTTGATCAGCTCTCTAAAGCTAAGGTATTCTCCAAGATCGATTTGAGGTCTGGTTACCATCAGATCAAAATTCGTCCTGAAGATATACCTAAGACAGCTTTCTCTACCCGTTATGGTTTGTTCGAGTACCTTGTCATGTCTTTTGGGTTGACAAATGCTCCGGCACACTTTATGTACCTGATGAATTCTGTATTCATGCCAGAATTGGACAAGTTTGTCATCGTGTTCATTGATGACATCCTAGTATATTCTCAGAATGAAGAAGAGCATGCTGAACATCTGAGAATTGTCTTAACTCGATTGCGTGACAACCAGCTTTATGCTAAGTTCAGCAAGTGTGAATTCTGGTTGAACAAGATACCTTTTCTAGGTCATGTGTTATCTGGTGATGGAATTTTGGTTGACCCTACGAAGGTGCAAGAAGTCCTTGAGTGGAAGGCACCTATTACGGTCCTGAAGTTCGAAGTTTCTTGGGATTGGTGGCTATATATCGCCGCTTTATCCCGGATTTCTCAAAATCGCCAAGCCCATGACTCGCTCACTGCAGAAAGATGAGAAGTTTGTGTGGACTCCGAGTGAAGTGTGAAGAGGCTTTCCACACTTTGCGGACCTTGCTAACCTCTGCTCTCAGATAGCACAACCCGACATCGAAAAGCCTTTTGATGTCTATTGTGATGCATGTGGCACCGGTTTGGGGTGTGTTCTTATGCAGGAAGGCCGAGTAATTGCTTATGCTTGGCGCTTGACTTTGAAAGCATGAAGTCAACTATCCTACCCATGACTTAGAGTTAGCCGCAGTTGTTCATGCCCTGAAGATTTGGAGACATTACTTGTTGGGTAATGTGTGCAATATCTATACTGACCATAAAAGCCTCAAGTACATCTTTACTCAACCCGAGTTGAACATGCGCGTCAACGGCGTATTTGGTTAGAATTGATTAAGGACTACAACCTTCAAGTGCACTACCATCCTGGTAAGGCGAATGTGGTTGCCGATGCCTTAAGCAGAAAGGCCCATTGCAATTCCTTAATTAGTGAAGACTTTCATCTGTCACACCTCCTTCATCCTGTAGTACTTCACAATATCACTGTGGATTGCTCTCTTAGAAGTCGAATTATTGAACTCCAGAAGACTGATGTGGGTGTGTTTCACATCAAACGGAAAATGAAAGAAAAAGAGACCAAGCACTTTAAGGTCGATGACAAAGGAATTCTCTGGTTTAATGATAGACTTGTGGTACCCAAAGATAAAGAACTTAGAAATCAAATTATGGCTGAAGCCCATTCTTCTAAGTTGTCCATCCATCCTGGTAGTAGTAAAATGTATCAAGATCTCAAGCTGTATTATTGGTGGACCAAGATGAAGAAAGAAATCGCAGCTTATGTGGCAAGGTGTGATAACTGTTGCAGAGTCAAGGCTATTCACATAAGGCCCGGACTGTTGCAGCCACTCTCTATTCCTGGCTGGAAGTGGGAAGAAATTAGTATGGATTTTATTGTTGGATTACCCACTACCAACAAGGGTTGTGATTCCATCTGGGTTATCGTAGATCGTCTAACTAAATCCGCTCACTTTATTCCGGTCAAGTCTACCTATCACCCACACAATTATGCTGAGATTTATTTTCAACAAGTGGTACGTCTCCATGGTGTACCCAAATCCATTGTTTCTGATAGAGGACCTCAGTTCACGGCTCGTTTTTGGGAGTGCTTACATCAGAATCTTGGCACTCATCTAATCCGCAGTTCTGCCTATCATCCGCAAACATCAGGACAGACTGAGCGTGTTAATCAAATTCTTGAGGACATGCTTAGAGCTTGTCTTATTTCTTGCAAAGGCTCTTGGGAAGACTGGTTACCTCTCGCTGAATTCTCTTATAACAACAGTTATCAAGAGAGTATCAAAATGGCTCCTTTTGAAGCTCTTTATGGCCGCAAGTGTAGAACTCCTTTGAACTGGGTGGAACCCGGGGAAAGAAGATTCTATGGTATTGACTTTGTAAAAGAAGCCGAAGAGCAAGTCCGAACTATACAAAAGAATATGACTGCCGCACAGGCTAGACAAAAGAGCTATGCTGACAAGAGAAGGAAACCTATTGAGTTTGAAGTAGGGGATCATGTTTATCTGAAGGTATCCCCTATGAAAGGAGTCAAGCGTTTTGGAATTAAAAGGAAGCTTGAGCCTCGATATGTTGGACCCTACCGCATTATCGAGAAAAGTGGAAGAGTAGCATATAAGCTCGATCTACCCCGTGAGATGGGAGCTATATTTCCGGTATTCCATGTGTCCCAGCTGAAGAAGTGTCTTCGTATTCCCGAGGAAAGAATAGCAGCAAGAAAAGTCAACTTGAAATCTGATCTTTCTTATGAGGAAAAACCCGTGCAAGTTCTGGATACACAAGAAAGAGTGACTCGTACACGAGTGGTTAAGTTATACAAGGTAGTTTGGAGTAATCATAGTGAACGGGATGCAACCTGGGAACGGGAAGATTATTTAAAGGAAAACTATCCAGCTTTCTATACTGATTGGTACGCTTTCCAAATCTCGGGACGAGATTTTTCTAAGGGGGGAGGGCTATAACACCCTAGGTGTTTGGCTTCCACTAAATCGCATGTCATTTCATAAACATGTGCATTATATATGTCATCATGCCATTGTTACTGAAACATGCATGTGCAACAATTTCAACTGGGTATGTCTCATGCTTGATTGTTGGGAATAGTAGTGAAACATGTGAATGTAACATGAAACTCTCATACTCGGAAACATGGCCATATGGTAGTAATGTGGCAATTATAAAATGACAACAAGGTCTTGAAACATGTGAAACATTGTATTGAAACATATGTATGAATTGCTTGTTTTTATTTTCTGTATCATAGGTGATCATTAGAAGTGGTATAACAATTTTGTAAAGTGGTTGATTATGGTCTAATACACCTTAACTACACTTAGGTTACTTGTTGGGACATTGTTCATGTAGATCAAAGTGACCAAAATGCCCTCAAGTGAAGGGTTGACTAGAATTGACCATAGGAGTCTCATTGTTTGACTGTTTAAAAAGTGTAACTTAGAGACTTTGCATGGCTGTGCACTCTTTACAAAAGTTGTAGCAAATTTATCAAGGAACAAAAGTTGTTTTATAGCCAAGTCATGAAAATGTGTGGAACATGGTCAAACATGGCCCACAAGTCAGAGATACATGCTGTTTTCAACACTTAGCAAAATATTCTAAGTCATAGTGTTTTCCAGTTGCATCAAGCCAACTTTAGCTTCATGTAACTTCGGATCCATGACGTTTTAGGTGTTTATCATTGAAAAGAAATTGTAGAGGGAAGATAGGTCTACAGCTTTGATGTTCATGTCTTCCACTAACTCGTCACGGATTAGGAGATAATTATCGTCGAACATGCTCTGTCAGACGGGACAATGGAGGACTGAATCGCGGTTTTCAGAAAAACTTCAGTAACGTTGTGGCCAACCGACGCAGAGGCTTGACACCGCGTGTCCGCCACTCGTCGCCGGCTTGCTGTTGCGCTGGCCACGCGCCGAGGCTGGCCTGACGCCGCTGCCGTTGCCATCCACTTCAAGCCAGCGCCTGCCGACGCCTTCATCACTCCATTTTTCATTTCTCCGCCCCCCCATAGCGTAGCACCAAGCCGCCCGCCATTGCCGCCGGAGCTTCGCTCTCGCCTAGCTCCCGCGTCTTGGCAAAAACGCGTTGCCCCGTCCGCCTGTAGCCTCGCCGTGTTCCCCTCCATCACCTCCACCGTTCAATCGAGTCGATTGAGCCTCGGTAAGAGCGCATTGCCGTTTTCCCCCACCGCAGCCATGGCGGGAGCTCGCCGGAGTTGGCGCTCCACGCGGCCAGCTGCCCTCGCGCCGCTCCCATTCCTTCCTCTGCCATGCGCTAGGCCATAGGAACACCACCGAAGCTCGTAGGGTCACCGATAGGGGCTGTGTCGTCGTCGATTCACCGGGCCGAGCCGCCGTGCGTGGCCGCGTGGCGCCGCCGTGTTAGTCGCCAACCCCTCTAGCCACCACCATAGCACGGTTGAGGTCACCAATAGATGCGCATGGTCATGGCGAACGTCAGAGTAGATGGTGTCACCGGAGAAGCCACCGGCGTTGAGTTCCACCGTCGCCGAGGCGCGCCTCCCCTGCTTTTCCCGGCCGACGCGCTGGGCCCTTCTTGTCACCGTCATGATCGAGGCGGGAGCCCAGCGTGGGCAGCGTCGCGTTGGGCCGATGCCGGTAGCGTGAGTCATGGGCCGCGGTTCTTGGGCTGGCCTTAGTAGGGTGAGAGTTGTTTTCCTATTTTATTTCGTTTATTTATTTCACAGATTTATGTACATCTTTGAAAATATGTAGCTCCTAGTATATAGATCCAAATGCTATGGTTCCAATTTTGTTGAGTTCATGATAATGTCTAGTATTTAACAAAAAAATAGTATATGAGCACATGTTTTAGAAAAATTGGATGAATTAAATAGGAGTTTGAAATGTGTTTTTAGAAGCATGCAAACTTGTTTGAATTTTATCTTGAGTTTCTGTGGTCCAAAAATTATGAAATTTTGTGGGCAGTCTGTTATTGCTTATTTGAAGCTCTGGTAAAAATTTTAGAGCTAGTGCATGTGTAGTTTTTAAGTTATAGAATTTCCTTTTATTAATAGGTGGATCTTGTGTGAATTTTCATAATTTTTCTATAGATCCAGTGAAGGTGAAATTTTATGGGTGCTATTCTTATGCTAGAAGGATGCTAGGAAAAATGGGAAATCTGTTGCTTGACACTTTTTAATAAGGTTTCCTAATTATGCTAGAAATAGACATGGCATCTGTTATTTTGGATGCAACAAGTTATGTTGGTCCAATGGCTTTGAAATTTTTATGATAGTCTATGTGCAGCATGAGATAGCTACTGTAATTTTTGTAGATTTTTATGAATAGTTTTACTATATATTGCTTAAATCACCTAATTAACTAAATAAATTGGAAAAGGATATTAAATAATTTATTTAGAAGTTAGCACTATACTTTCTGATGTTTCTTAGATATGAAAAACAAGTTGGTAAACTTGGTTTGGTCAAATTAGGCTTTTGCACCATCATTAAATAATTAAGTTAGCAACCCCCGTCATTCGGACAGATTCTAGGTCTACTGGAATTTGATTTGGTTAACTTTAGAATCATGCTTTGATGTTTACAAGTGAATTGTAGAGAATTTCATAAGCTTTCCAGAATGTCCTCTTGCAAGTCATTTGGAGTTATAGAACTCTGGTTATGATAGAATTAAGTTACTACTTGTTGCATATGAAGCTTTAATCGTTATTTTAAGCATGTATGCATACTATTCTAAGTTCATGGTACTGTTCCTAGGTGTTAGGCCTTTAACTGAAGATGAGCATCTTTATCTTAGGTTATGCAAGTTAGGTAAGTTGCTCTTGTTATTTAAGTTAAGTTGGATACATGCTTAAAGTGATTTGAATAGAGCTAATTACTCGTAAACGAGTGTCCGGTGATGTTTTCGTAAACACCCATTGTGATTCATTCATCATGAGCATCATGTCATTCCTTATGCATCCATGATATTTATCTTGTGCATCGACATGCAATAGGTGTACCGGAAGGAGTAACCCTGCTGGAATTGAGGAACGAAGCGAGCGGCAGCAAATGACGCCGGAGATTCAGGAGGAGCGACCTTAGGAGAAGTGCCGACGAGGTCGCCGTTGAGTGCCACGACCACCGTCCTTGCAACTTTGTGAAAGGCAAGCCCGAGCATTTTAAGCCTCCTATTTTACGAACTGCAGATTCTGATATTATTATTACATATATTGTTGCATTAAGTTTAGGTGTTGGATGTAAACACTTGCTGCATTGGTTACCATTCCTTGTCCCGATATTGATACCCTGAATCCTATGTAGCTCAGGCTCGAGTAGTGCTTAGCCCTGCTTAAACGCAGTAGAAGTCGGGTGATTTCCTGTCACCTGCGAGATATAGGAAGATACATATGGCACGGTTGGCTATATTTGCTATCGTGGAAAAGAACCAGTCTTAATTTGAAATGAAGACCGGACGGAGGCTTGCCGGTTTGAAGTGACTCTCCGTCTGTCGCTTACAGGACTGATTCTTGGAGCCTTTCCTGTTCATGTTGACGCATGCCTCTCTCTTAGTTGGTCAGTGTCCGATGACCGACCGCATGGCCGAGTAGCTCACCTCGGGCCGGGAGTCGATAAGTATAAAGTGCGCCTTGGAAGGGAGCCGAGGCGTGAGTCCAAGGGGTGATTTAAAAGTCCTGATCGTCCTGGCAGAAGGGTAATCCCTGAGAGTGCTGGCGCTGATCAAACCCGCGAATTTGGTTCCTGAGATGTTCCAAAGGTGACCCACGGCTACCCTTGCAAAGTATGCCAGGGTGAGAGTTAGGAATATCCCCTCAGCTGAGTTGTAATTCGATTCGAATCGCCGTCTCTCCCGGTTAGTGAGAACTTGACGGGCTTATCTCCAATGTAGATACACTTAATAACTTAATGGTTCAGAAATGATGATATGATGTTGTGACCTTATTATATACTGCTATGGTTAATATTGTTTGCTCCTAATAAGTGAGTGCTCTAGTACAGGTGCTAATCTAGTGGACCGGTAAATGATGATAAGCTTGATGCTAAGTTAAATTGGTTACTATGCTCATAAGCTCTTTCATGCAAATGTGTCAAGCTAGCCCACCTGAAAAGCCTTGCATGATCCTTGGTGTCGTTTATTTCTGATTTTTGTCGGGTAAGTCTAGCTGAGTACCTTCTCGTACTCAGGGTTTATTTCCCACCTGTTGCAGATGACCAGTTCTTCTTTGGTTGCTGCAAGTACTGCCTTCTCCCTGCTGGGGATGAAGACTAGACCGTTGGGCGCGGTCTCTACTAGTTCTCGTACCTGATAATGCTTTTGTGGGACATGACTCTGATCTGGCAATGTATTTGAACTATGAAGTTATGTACTAAACTATGTTGCTTCCGCACACTCAAACTTGGTTTGTAATATTTTATTTGAACTCTGATGGAGGTAATCCTAATGCTACTTGTGAAATGTTGTAACGAATGATGTGTTGTGTTGAATCATTACGATCTTGGTTTGTATGTCGAGAGTTGGTTGAAATCCTTCGTGATTTGCGGACTACCGGGATTATGGGAGCTTAAGCACAGGAATTGGTCGCTTCGGTGATTGTTTTTGTGCTTACGTTCTTATGATTTGGTCGGTTCTGTTACAGTAGCCCTCTGGATCGACGACCACAACGGCGAAAAGCAAAAATATTCGAGGCCTGAAAAAGCCATTGGAGGGGCGCTACATAATATCAGAATTCAATATTGAGACAGGCGAACCACTTGGTCCACATGGAAGGAAATTCTTGCAACACTATGGGTGCCTTGTAAGGGACAGACTTCCGATCAGTGCTCGTGAATGGAAGCAAAAGATCAACGAGCCTCATGTTAGTTTTGTCTCTGATCTTGATAAGAATTTAATTTGGGATGATATCCTTCAACATTTCACATTGCAAGCGGATGATTATGATGCTATCAACGATGATGAATTGAAGGAACTAGTTCAAAAGTGGGCTATGAAGAAGATGGCCACACAATTTCAGACTTGGAAGAAATCCCTATACATGAAATACGTCAAGAAGAACCTAACGCCCAATTTCAATACTAGTGGCCCGCTCGCGAAGTTGAGGCCCTACTGGAATGATTTTGTACAGTACAAGACATCAGAAGAGGGTGAGGAATAGGTGAGAAGGAACCAAGAGAATACCCGATAGAAGGTATACCACCATGGCATGGGATCAGGTGCTTACACGACTGCCATTCCCAAGTGGGAAAAAATGGAAGTGTACATTCTTGCCAAGGGTATCACACCAGAATCACTCAATTGGCCCAAACGCGTGAAGAATTGGTTTTTCACTCATGGGGGAAGACTAGACCTAGAGACAGGGAAGCTGGTTCATGGCACAAAACTCGAAAGAGCAACACAAAGATTTTCTTATGCTCTACAAGCTAAAGCTATTGGTGCGTTCATGCCCAATAGAGAGAAGGATGAACTGATGTATGCCCTCGGAACCGCTGAACACAGTGGCCGAACGAGAGGTTTAGGACGAAACATTTCTTGGGAGCATGGTTTCCCTGATGATAGAGATACCTACAGAAGCCGGTAGAGAAGGAAGGATGAGGATGCAGCGCGGATCAGCAGGTTGGAGGAATTGGTTCGTGAGTCACGAGAGGTGTTGCTTCAAGCACAGGAGCGTGAAAAAGACATGCAAGCTAGAATGCAGGACAAAATCATAAAGCAAGTGCAAATAGCAATGAGTGCCCAAAGGTAGGCATCAGATCTAGGAATCAACATTAATATTAGCCCCCCCTAATCAGTTGAAAAGCAGCTGCGCTTCCATGGAGTTGCCAAATCAAGATGAGGCAATGCTACGTTTCCCCGTGGATGACATCACTGCACCATTTACATCATGTGAGCTACATATTTCAAAAGAGAATGCCACAATCATGGTGGCCCTCAGTGTTTTTTCTCCTCCAGATCCTACCAAGACACCAAGAATCCATGGGGCAATAATACCACCTGGATATGTTAGCGTCTCAGTGGATAGAGTTAACAAAGGTTTTAGTGATCTGACTATTGACATTCCAAGAGGTGATGGGGAGGAGACTCTAGGAGAAGCAGAGAAGACATTCATACTATGGCGCAAGCGCTACATCATTATTCCCGGGGTCTCTAGTCCACCGCCGCTTCCTCAACTGCCAGACATTAGGTGCGGACAAAAGTGAATGAAACAATTTTTTCACAAATTTTCTATTAACATGCATGATTAATAATAACAATTTCTTATACCTAATTATTCTTTTTTGTAATCACACAGCAGGGCCTCCGCCAACCTAAGTCCAATTATTCAATCTCTAGATCATCATAGTGCTCCAGACAATGATTATGCAACGTCGCCACCGCCACCACCTCCAATGAGGTCTCCAACGCCTCCAAGGAGGTCTCCACCGCCGCCACCTCCAAGGAGGTCTCCAACGCCTCCAAGTAGGTCTCAAATGGCTGCCCCGCCTCCCTTGATGATCAAGAAGCAGCAAGCTCCTAAGAGGTCTGCCCCACAAACGAAGCCGTTGGCCCACCAGCCGGTAAAGAAGAAAGCCTCCTCTAATCCAGTTATTCCCCAAAAACTGTCTTACGAGAAAAGTGAAAAGGAATTAAAGGATGCAGTACAAAAAGATGTGAAAAGTTTATTCGAAAAAGTAAGAAAGCAACGAGAAGCGAGGGAGAACCCGGAGAAACCATACTTCTACCTAGCTCCAGATCTTCTAAGAAAAAGGTGGACCAGAAAAAGCGGGAAATCTCAAAAGACCCGGCCAAAATCGGACTACGACCGCTCTCTCACCAAGTCATTTGAGGCAACGCAGAAAAAGACTAGAGTAGGGAAAGGTGTTGCACAACTCAGACAACAATCGCAACAATCAATCCCCCCTCTTGTCATTCGTACTGAATATGGTTCAAACTTAGACTTACCAGACGTCGATTTTGAGGAAATGGTTCGGTTTTATGAGGATACCAGTTTGGACCTTGCCCAAGTGCTCGTTGAAGGACCATCTGCTCTGAAAGTGGATACTTGAAAGAAATTTGAACATGGAAAGAGTCTATACAACCTTGAGGCCTTAGGTGAACTGGGTACGCAAATGTACCTACTAAACAAGTGGTACATGACGACGTGTGAACAGGGAGAGAACTTTATTTCTGCCAGAGTTAGAAACCAACATTACTTCCGTGGCGATGACGTTATATATGTTGAGTTTTTAGAATTACACCAACTATGCCACCTGGACTCTCTCGACAAAAGTCTCATTAGCTGCTATTGTCTGTAAGTGTGATTATTTTCTACTATTAAAGTGTATATATATAAAGCTACATGTATATATATAAATTATATATCCTCACACTATATTTTTATATATGCAGATATGAGATGACAGAACTTAGAAAGAGAAAGGATAACGATGTTGGTTTCATTGATACAAATGTCGTATTCAAACACACTGATCCCCCGCCTCAATGGAAAGCTGAACTCGAGAAAAATCTCATGAGGTTCTTAGTGAACCAACAAAACAAGGACATACTCTTCCCCTACAACTTCAAGTGAGTGTTAAATAATTAATGTCGATTATATGGACATTTGTTCAATTATTTGCTTACTAGCTAAGCTATCTCCCATATATATATGTTGACTCTAGTTAATGTCGATCATATTTGTGTATAAAAACATATGCAGCAATCACTGGATATTGATGGTCATCGATATGGCCAATAGTCGGTTGAGCATATTAGACTCGTTAAGAAAAGAGCAAACAGAGTACCAAGACATGATAGATATTATCCAAGGGTAATTTGATCTCTCTAGCAACTATATATACCCCGATCTCTTAACTGCAACAATTATTAAAGGCCAAATTAATTTTTTATTTTATTGGGCGCAGTGTTTGGAAAAGTTTCATTGAGGAACACCACATGAAACATTGCAAAGCGCCACTGGATGTAATCGCACACAAAGTAAGTACTAGCTACATTTATATATATATAATTCAATTAACACCATGCATGCTTTCAATTCACTGGATCTTTTTTCTCGTAAAAGTGGGTTCTGAGGCAAGAACAAGGGAACAACTATTGCGGATACTATGTTTGCGAGTTCATCATGGTGTACTAAAAAAGAACTCCTGAAGAGAACCTCGAAGTATGTTATATAAATATATTCATATATTCACAATTTATTTTATTGCTCATATATATATAAAAGTAATCACGTGACCAACATATATATATATATGTTAATACTTTTCCTTTAAATTTTATTGAAGACTCTATGGTTGAAGGAAAAAGTCATACGACGTGACCAACTGAAAGCAATTCAAGAGACCATAGCAGGATTTCTTAATGACCAGGTCCTAAACCCCGCCGGTGAGTTCTACAATGACGTGAACGAAACATGGAAGCCAAACCAGATGGAGTGAATTTGTTATCCCAAGGATATGATAGAATATACAATAAAAGATTTATTTGTATATATATATATATACATATTATATGTACATAAAATAACGTACAATATATGTATATGCATGTAATATATACGTTAGTTTCATACTTTAGTTTGTACAAAATGTTCGAACATATAAACGTGTAGAATACGTATATTATTAGCAGCGTAGAATGCGTATTCGAAAACCAAAACGATTCATCAATTAAAAATAGAAATAAAAAAAAAGAAAAAAAACCTTTAGTCCCAGTTGGTAATACCAACAGGGACTAAAGGGCTGACCCATGTGGCCAGGTTGGGAGGCCTCTTTAGCCCCGGTTGGTATTACCAACCGGGACTAAAGGTGGACCTTTAGTCCCGGGCGCGAAACCAGGACTAAAGGAGGGGCCTTTAGTCCTGGATTCGTGCTCCCGGTTCCAAAACTAGGACTGAAGGGGGTTGAGAACCAGGAGTACAACCCGTTTCTGTACTAGTGATAGGATGTCGCCGAATGAGTTAGCAGAACTTAAAATTCGGCTACAAGATCTGTTGGACAAGGTCTCATTCAACCTAGTTCATCTCCATGGGGATATCCAGCATTGTTTGTAAAGAAGGACAAGTCCTTGAGAATGTGTGTGGATTATAGGCCACTTAATGCTATGACCATAAAAAACAAGTACCCATTGCCTAGCATCGACATCCTGTTCGATCAGTTGGCAAAGGCAAAGGTATTCTCCAAGGTTGATTTGAGATTAGGCTATCATCAGATAAAGATCAGGCCAAAGGGTAGGTACGGCTTGTATGAGTATTTGGTTGTCTTTTGGACTAACAAATGCTCCTGCCTACTTCATGTACCTGATGAATTCAATATTCATGCCCGAGCTCAACAAGTTCGTGGTCGTGTTTATCGATGATATATTGATTTATTCGGAGAACGAGGCAGATCATGCAGAGCATTTGAGGATTGTTCTATCCAGATCGAGGGAGCATAAGCTATATGCAAAGTTTAGTAAGTGTGAATTTTGGTTGAGCAAGGTACCTTTCTTAGGTCACATCTTATCAAGAGATGGGATATCTGTAGACCCATCGAAAGTACAAGTGGTCATGGATTGGAAGGCCCCAACTTCGGTTCATGAAGTTCGGAGTTTTCTAGGGTTAGCAGGAAATTATCGTCGTTTCATTCCGGATTTCTCCAAGATAGCTAAGCCCATGACTAGGCTACTTCAGAAAGATGAGAAGTTCAATTGGACACCAAAGTGTGAAGCAGCTTTTCACACCCTCAGGACTCTGTTAACTACAGCTCCTGTTTTAGCACAACCCGACATTGAAAAGCCTTTCGATGTGTTTTGTGATGCATCGGGTATAGGTTTGGGGTGTGTGCTCATGCAAGAAGGAAGAATTATTGCATATGCTCCTCGGCAGTTGAGAAAACATGAAGTCAACTACCCTACACATGATTTAGAGCTTGCAGCAGTTGTTCATGCATTAAAGATATGGAGACATTATTTGTTGGACAATGTATGTCACATATATACTAACCACAAAAGTCTCAAATATATATTTACCCAACCCAAGCTGAACATGAGACAGTGAAGATGGCTAGAGCTAATTAAGGACTACAATTTAGAAGTGCATTACCATCCAGGGAAAGCCAATGTTGTAGCAGATGTACTTAGTCGGAAAGCTCATTACAACACTATGAAAGCAATGTTGGAAGATAGATTTAATTTGTTACATCCTGTGTTACTGCACAATATCACTCTCAGTTGTTCAATTGAGAGCAAAATCATAGAATTGCAGAAAACAGATGTAGGTATATTTCACATCAAGAGAAAGATACAAGAACAAGAAACCAAGCATTTTAGATTAGATGAAAGAGGTGTGTTATGGTTTGAGGACCGACTTGTGGTACCGAAAGATCGCGAGCTTAGAAATCAAATTTTAGATGAAGCACATTTGTCCAAGTTGTCTATCCATCCGGGTAGTAGCAAAATGTATCAACATTCGTCCAAGAAGGAGATCGCAGCCTATGTTGCTAGGTGCGATATCTGCAGTAGAGTAAAAGCTGTTCATATGAAATCTGTCGGATTACTTCAGCCATTGCCTATTCCAGGTTGGAAATGGGAAGAAATTAGTATGGACTTTATCACAGGCCTTCCGCTGACACAACAAGGTCATGATTCAATATGGGTCAATATAGATCGCCTCACCAAGTCAGCACATTTTACACCGATGAACATAGCATATCACGCGGGGAAGTACGCTGAGTTGTATATTTCTCAGATCGTGAGACTGCATGGAGTACCCAGGACCATAATCTTAGATCGAGGACCACAATTTATAGCTCATTTCTAGGAACACTTGCACCAGGCTCTGGGAACTAAGCTAATTAGAAGTTCGGCATACCATCTACAAACTTTCGGACAGACTAAGCGAGTGAACCAGATCTTGGAAGATTTGCTGAGAGCTTGTGTTATATCTTCCAAGGGTTCATGGGAGAAATGACTACCTTTAGCTGAATTCTCCTACAACAATAGTTATCAAGCAAGCATCAAGATGGCTCCGTTTGAAGCCTTGTACGGTAGGAAATGCAGAACTCCGTTGAATTGGGTTGAGCCCGATGAAAGAAGATACTTTGGCATTGACTTTGTCATCGAAGCTGAAGAGCAGGTGCGCATTATCCAACAGCATATGAAAGCAGCTCAGTCTAGACAAAAGAGTTATGCTGATAAAAGAAAAAGACAACTAACTTTTGAAGTGGGAGACTATGTATACTTGAAAGTGTCACCCATGAAGGGAGTACAGAGATTTGGAGTGAAAAGAAAGCTTGCGCCTAGATATGTAGGGCCATACAAGATTACTGAATGGAAGGGGAGTGTCGCTTATAAGTTACAACTTCCTCCAGAGATGAGTGCAATATTCGATGTCTTCCATGTTTCTCAGTTGAAGAGATGCCTTCGTGTACCTGAAGAAGCCATTACACCCACCAGCATTAAGCTCCAATTGGATTTGACCTATGAAGAGAAACCAATCTGAGTGTTAGAAGAGATGGAAAGAGTAACACGCAGTAAGATCATTAAGTTCTATAAGGTAGTGTGGAACAATCACAGTGAACAAGTTGCCACGTGGGAAAGAGAAGATAACTTATGTGAGGTTTATCCCGCCTTTTTCTAAGAATGGTAGGTCTTGCAAATCTCGGGATGAGATTTTTATAAGGGGGAGGGGCTGTAACACCCTAGGTATTAGGCTTGCATAATTTGACTTGCATTGCATGAGCATGAGCATCAAGCATTCATATTTAAGCTTTTACATTTGAAACATATGAAAGATGCCTTGTTATTTCATGTTTTCTTTGTGTATGCTTATGATCATGAGTGAATAGGTGTAAGTAGTTGATGTGAGTCACTAAAACATCTTAGCTACACTTAGGATGACTAATGGAACATTGTTCATGAAGATCACTTTGCCTAATTAAGCTTCTAAGTGATGCTATGCATGTTGACCTAGAAAGTGAAATGCGTAACCAATGTATGAAATGTTTGTGTGACCTTATGAATAGCTTAAACATGTTTAGAATGTCATTATGAACAACTTTGGTATTCATGACTAAGGCAAATTTGGTCACTAAGTCATAGTTCAAGTGTTAGTCATCATTTGAATGTAGTAGGTTTGACCTAGTTTGAACTATATGATAGAGACTTTGCATGGATGGGGTCACTAAAGCAAAGTTGTAGTATTTGATGAGAGGAACAACTTTTATTTTTGGGTCATAGGCTAGTTTAGCTCCTAACATACTTGAAATTAGCTCACAAGAATCAAGGTTTCACTATTTTTCAACACTTAGAATTTCGCTAAGTCATTTCGAGTTAACCGTTTGACAGGCTCAACTTTGGGCTGATATATCTCTCTAACCATTGAGAATTAGGACTTGATTTATAAATAATATTTGTAGCTGGTACATAGCTCTACAAGTTTTATTTTAGCATCGTTCACTGAATTACACTAGATCGAGAGAATTAGCATCTTGAAATCATGCTATCAGGCTCTTGAACGGGCACTGACGAACACCGCGCCGCGTCGGGTCATGGCCGATCGGCCACAGAGCATGGCCGCCACATGGCCAACGCTGGCCGGCGATGGGCCCTCGACGTCGCAAGCTGGCGCTCGTTATCTACATGCCTCGCGCCCCATTTCCACGCACTCAAGCTCACTCACTCACTCTCCATCGCCTGCTTCCGCTCTCGCCACGGAACCAGAGCAACGCCGCCGGGCACAGCGCACCTCCGCCACAGCCTAGCACCCACGCCACCATACCATCACCGTCTCCACCTCGCCCATAGCTGTGCCATGTCCCCCTCCACCTCCTCGACGTGATTGCAGCGTCGGAAGAGCTTCAGTGAGGGCATATTCGCCATTTTCATCTCACCGGAGATCTCGGCCGCCATGGCCGCCTCCACGGCGAGCTCGCCGCCGCACTACTCACTTG
Source organism: Miscanthus lutarioriparius (assembly GCA_904845875.1). NCBI lineage: Eukaryota > Viridiplantae > Streptophyta > Magnoliopsida > Poales > Poaceae > Miscanthus > Miscanthus lutarioriparius. Next base: position 39,199,890 of record CAJGYO010000016.1, read on the forward strand.
AGCTTTTCCTTTGATTCCTTGCGTTAGGGCTTGGCTAGGGTGTGTGCTAGCTAGTTGCATGGCATTTCTGCATTTGGTCGCCTCGCCGGTGTAGAACACGGCGACTCGCGCCGCCGCGCTCCCACCTCCGCGCCACCACGCACGTGGTCGGAGCTCGTCGGAGCATCCCATCTATCTGAGGTAGTAGAAATAGAGACTTGTGGTCACCCCGGATCTCATGCGCCTCTCGTCGAGTTTCGCCATGGCCCGTAATGGCCGGCACACCGCAGAGCAGCATCGCCGTGCCGCCATGGCCGGCGACGAGCACGCTCCACGGCACCTGCGCTGCCACCACCTAGGTCACTAGATGCGGTTTGTTCTGTAGATCACGTCAGTGCACTTGGTTTCGCCAGAGAGCTCGCCAGCGACGAGCTAGGGCCAGTTCGCGTGGCTCCCCTGCTTCTTGTGTCGCTGACCAATGGGCTCGACTGACCTCTGGGTCCTAGCTGTCGGTGGCACAGAGTTCTAGGATAGCTCATTTATTTATAGATTGACATGCTAACTTTGAAAAATGATAAGTTGAGCTGTAGAGATCCAAATCTTGTGAACCAAATTTTACAGTGTTCCTTAGGAAGTGTATTATTTTATAAAAATATGATATGCACAGTTTCTGATATTTTTGTTGGAGATTTAAATGTGTTTAGATAAATGCTTTTTGTATGTTTACAATCTTGTAAATTAGATATCTTGAGCTAGAAAAATGATAAAATTATGATTCAAATTTTGTTAGTCTTGTGCTAACATGCTCTAGCTAGGAAAAATATTAAACTTGCAGTAAACTTGATTTAAATATGGTCATTCTATTTATCTATTAATAAATGGTAATTTCTAAGGAAAATTATAGGGATAAAAATATGTAACATGTTGATATGAAAATTTTTGTACAGTAGCATGGCATTAATATGAAGCTAGGAAAAATATAGAATCTGTTGTTTGACACTTTTCTATAGGGTTTACTATTTTCACTAAAATAACACTTGCTAGCTTGTCATTTTTGCATAGAATGTTATCCATGTGCAAATGGTATGCAATTTTCATAGTAGTCTATTGTAAGCACTAGGAAACTACTATAATTTTCTGAGAATTTATTGTGCACATTTGGTGTATGTTTGTTGTTTACCCTAATTATCTAATTAAATTAATAGAGGCATTTAAATAAACACATTGGGATTGACCATGATGTTTTCTATGGTTCTTATGATGCATAGTAACTGTTGATGTCAATAGTCAGGCTTAGAAGCAATTGATTGTATGCAACTAACTAATTATGACCTTTTAATTCAAATACAAGGCTGCATGTATAGTTTTGATTGTGTGGATGATTTCATATGGATAATGGTCTTTACTATAAAACTTGTTAATAACAAAGTTGTAGATAACTTACTAATCTACCTTGTGTTAAATTTTCGCAGTCATAGGACTTAAGGTTTTAGAGTTCTAGCTATTACAAGTTTGCTGTCTGAAATATTTACTTTCTGGACAGATTTGATTGACTGATTTGTTTGACCTAGATAACTGTTGAATCACATCATGAGTACTAAAACAAAATTGTAGTAAATTTCATAATATTTCTAGAATGTCCATAATCATATGATTTCGATATATATAACTCCAGTTATGGTTAAAATAAGTAGCTGCTATTTTGTAGTTTGGTAAATGAGTCGCATGAGTGTTTGCTTAAGTAATAGAGAAGAGATATGCACCTACTCAGTAAAATATGATGCACTTGTTATTACTTTAACACCATGCTGTTGAAAATACTTACAAGGATGCATTCATCATGTTTTATCATACTACTTGTCGACATATATGCATTCGCGATACCTGATGTCATATTCATGCATATAGGATCGATAGACGAGATAATGTTACTGGAATTCAACAAAGAAGAGGAAGGGGACCAGCAGGTGATTCCTCAAGCCACAACTCCCGAAGAAGAGAAGCGGAACCCAGAAGAGCTCTCAGAGTGCCCTGATCACCGCCCCACTTCTTTTCTGAAAGGCAAGCCCCGGAGCATTCTAAGTCTCCCAGTGTTTTACAAAATATTACTTGGGTCCTTTATGATTGATGCATTAGGTTATAAGAGTTGTATAGAAACACTTGATGCATGGAACTACCTTATCTAGATATATACACCTTAACCCTCTGAAGGTCCAGGATCGAATATATGCTTAGCCATGCTTAGACCGGTAGAAGTGGGGTGATTTCCTGTCACCTGCGAGATATAGGTGGATACCAAAGCACGGTTGGCTATATTTGCTATCATGGAAAAGAACCTTGGGGTAATGTAAATGGAGGCCGGGCGGAGTCTATGGTAGGTTGACTCATGTGATTCCGTCTGTGCCGATTAAGGACCATACCGTTGTTGGCACTTCTGACAAGATTGACTACATGCCTATCACTTAGCTGGCTGGATAACTCGTTCCGACCACGAAGCCGAGTAGCTCAACTCAGGCCAGGCCCCGCTCTGTCAAAGTGCGCACTCTGGATGGTAGTAAGGATGTGCGGGGAGCCAGACGTGAGCCCAAGGGTAGGGTAGTCCTGATCATCCTGGCATCTGGTTGTCCCTGATTGTGCGGCGCTGGGCGAACCCGTGAAATGTGTACTTTAGTTGTACCAAAGGTGACATAAGGTGACTGTTGATTTGGTCGTCCTGGGTTTGTGTTAGGAATAAATTCCCAGCTGGTTGAAATCGATTCGAATCGCCGTCTCTCCCGGATAGTGAGAAACTTGGCTAGCTCAACATCGTAGTAATTGTATTATGGAATATGATGGTTCGGATAAACATGGAATTACTATACCTGCTATGGTTACTATTGTATGCTCTTAAAATGATGTATCACACGTTTGGCACAGGATAGTTGCTAATCTAGAGATGGATAGTTATAATTAACTTGATAACAGAATTATAATTGTATAACTGAGTTAATCGCTTTTTGTGCAAAATTTTGTCAAGCTACCTCCACTTATACAGCCTTGCATAATCCTTGGAGTCAATTTATTTCTGGTTTATGACGGGTAAGTCTAGCTGAGTACCTGCTCGTACTCAAGGTTTTATTCCCATTGTTGCAGATGGCACAGTATATCATGGATATTGCAAGAGTTGCTTCTATCCCGCCGTGGATGAGGAGTAAGCCTTGGGTAGGCGTCTTTATTAATCCTTCTATATGCTTTTGTGGACTGTGATCATATGATGGCACTGTATTTAAACTATATGACAAATGCTAGTTTCCAAACTTAATTTGCTTCCGCTATTACTACTCTATCGAACTTGGTTTGTAATAACTTTATTTCGTACTCTGATGATGGAAATGCATCTATGAACTTTATGTAATATGTGACATGTATGTTGAATCATGGACGATCTTGGTTGTTTTTGGATTGTTTATCGAGACCCGTCGTGGTACTCGACGGACTACCGGGTTTATATGGGCTCAAGTATGACAGTGCGACCGCTTGTGGGCTGCCATTGTACTTGTGCTCTTATAAATTGGTCGATTCTGCGATAGCTAAATTGTAACATTTTGCTACAGATGGCAGCCCTAGGAGCCCCTGTTGCAAGTGACACCTTTTTGGCACTATTTGGGACTCCCACCTTACTATGGAGGGTACTGCACTCTGTCGGGTATGCTGAACCGCCTCACTATTTTTGGAGCGAAGTGGTAACTGAGGGACAATGGTGGTGTGACATGCGGGTCACTATCACCGCTCGTGTGGACAACCCTTAGTGGCAAGCATGGACTATCGAGTCAGATGGATAGACCACTTCGGAGGGTGCCCAAGTGGCCGCTTTTGAAGTTCTCAACGAAATCTGTCAGGAATTCAGTGATGAGCTTGTCAATGGGCCCGTTGGATCTTTCCCTCAAGTGGATGCATCACAGACTGCTTAGACCCAACCAGGTGGTAATGCTTTGGTAATAGACTGGGATGAAAGAGCAGGAAGTAGTAATGCTACCATGAGTTCCATGTATGTAGTTATGAGGATGTTTTACATTCACCCGGATAGTTACATCAGTTGTATGCAAGAGCTCCATAGAGCATAGGCTACACAGCGTAGGATGCGAGGACGTGTGCGTAGGCACCGAAGGGCCATTAGAGCAGCTCAGAATGAGATAGGTAATTATATGACAGCCTTGGAAGCTCGTCGGGGGCAGTTTGTCCATGCTGTTTCCAAAAGAGATGCAGCTAGGGCTGAGTTACAGGACGTCCATGCTAAGAGAGCATAAGTTATATGCTAAATTTAGTAAGTGTGAATCCTGGTTTAGGAAAGTACCTTTCCTAGGCCATGTTTTATCTGATGATGGAATCTCGGTAGACCCATCCAAGGTGCAGGAGGTTCTTGATTAGAAAGCCCCAACCTCTGTTCATGAGGTTTAGAGTTTTCTTGGCTTAGCAGGATATTGCCGTCGGTTTATTCTGGATTTCTCCAAAATTGCCAAGCCCATGACTAGGTTGCTTCAGAAGGATGGGAAATTTGTATGCACACTGGAGTGTGAGGCAGCTTTTCACACTTTATGAACATTGCTAACTACTGCTCCTGTTTTAGAATAGCCTGACATTGAGAAACCTTTTGATGTGTTTGCGACGCATCGGGTACCGGTTTGGGTTGTGTTCTAATGCAGGAAGGCCAAGTCATTGCTTATGCCTCGCGGCAACTGTGAAAGCATGAAGTCAATTATCCAACCCAAGATTTAGAATTAGCAGCAGTTGTCCATGCTCTTAAAATTTGGAGACATTACCTGCTTGGTAATGTTTGCCATATCTACACCGATCACAAGAGCCTCAAGTACATTTTCACCCAACCTAAATTGAACATGAGGCAGAAAAGATGGTTGGAATTTATAAAGGATTACAACCTAGAAGTACATTATCATCCAGGAAAAGCCAATGTGGTTGTAGACGCTTTAAGCCAGAAGTATTAGTGTAACCCTTGTTGGAAGATGGTTTTAACTTATTGCATCTGGCAGTCTTACACAATATCACTGTTAGCTTCTCTCTTGAGTCTAAGATCATTGAGCTCCAAAAGACTAATGACGGCATATTCCATATCACAAGAAAGATGAAAGAGGAAGAAACCAAACATTTTCAGCTAGAAATGAGGGGTGTGCTATGGTTTAAGGATCGACTTGTGGTGCTGAAAGATAGAGAATTGAGAAACCAAATTCTAGGGGAAGCACACTCTTCCAATTTATCCGTTCACCCAGGTAGCAGTAAAATGTATCAAGATCTGAAAACACGTTTCTGGTGGACAAAAATGAAGAAAGAAATTGCAGCATTTGTTGCTAGATGCGATAATTGCTGTTGGGTCAAGGCCATCCATTTGAAGCCGGCTGGACTACTTCAGCCACTGTCTATCCCAAGTTGGAAGTGGGATGACATCAGTATGGATTTTATAGTTGGGCTTCCAACCAGTGAAAAGGGTCATGATTCCATATGGGTAATTGTTGACCGTTTGACTAAATCTATACATTTCCTCCCTGTTAAGGAAAGATATTGACCCCATTAGTACGCAGAGTTGTACATTGGCCAAATCGTACGATTGCATGGTGTGCCTAAAAGCCTTGTGTCAGATCAAGGACCGTAGTTTGTTAATCATTTTTGGGAACATCTACATAAGCAGCTAGGTACCCAAGTGATCCATAGCTCTACTTACCGCCCTAAAATAGCTGGTCAGACTGAGCGAGTGAATCAGATTCTGGAGGTTATGTTGAGAGCTTGTGTGATTTCTTCTATGGGTTCATGGGAGAAATGGCTACCTTTGGCTGAATTCTCCCACAACAATAGCTATCAAGAAAGCATCAAGATGGCTCCTTTTGAAGCTTTGTATGGTCGAAAGTGTAGGACTCCTCTGAATTGGATTGAGCCTGGTGAAAGAAGGTATTATGGGATTGACTTTGTCAAAGAAGCTGAAGAACAAGTTTGAATTATTAAACAACATATTGAAGCTGCTCAATCGAGACAGAAGAGATAGGTAGATAAAAGGAGAAGTCCCATTGCATTTGAAGTTGGGGATTTTGTTTATCTAAAGGTGTCTCCCATGAAGAAAGTGCAAAGGTTTGGTGTGAAATGAAAGCTTGCACCTAGATATGTAGGCCTATACAAGATCATTAGACAAAGGGGACCAGTAGCCTACAAACTCTAGTTACCTCTGGAAATGAGTGCTATATTCAACATTTTCCATGTCTCCCAACTCAAGAAATATCTATGTGTGCCCGAAGAAGCTATTGAACCCGCTAGTGTCAAGATCCAATAGGATTTAACCTATGAAGAAAGACCTATTCGAGTGCTTGAGACAATGGAAAGAGTAACCCGTAGCAAAGTCATTAAGTTCTACAAGGTGGTATGGAATAACCATAGTGAGCAAGACCCTACGTGGGAACGAGAGGATTATCTTCGTGAGGTGTATCCGGTTTTCTACAAGAGATGGTTAGTCGTGCGAATCTCGGGACAAGATTTCTTTAAGGGGGGAAGGGTTGTAACACCCTAGGTGTTAAGCATGCATTTGGCATTGGCATTGCATAAGCACAAGCATCATTGATCATTCATGAGCATGAGCATCTCAAATTTTATCTCTAGGATTGCTTATATCACATGTGTTTGTTACTAAATGCTTTACATATGCTAGGATTTACATGTGACCAATGTATAAAATGTTTGTGGGACCTTAGGAGTACCTTAAACATGTTTAGAATGTCACATGGAATAACTTTGGTGTTCATGACTTGGACCCATTTGGCCTCTAGGTCATGGTTATAGTGTAGGCTTTCATTTTCAAGTTGTATGTTTGACCTAAGTTGAACTATAGCATAGAGTGTTTGCATAGCAGTGCACCGTTAAGCAAAGTTGTAGTACTTGACTAGAGTAACAACTTTTTTTTTGGGTCAAGACCTAATTCTATGCATAGCATGCTCAAAAATAGCAAGAAATGTTGTGTTGGACTTGAAAAAAAAAATTTAAGTCTGTGTTGTTTATAGTTTTAATGTACCTCAATTGGGAGCATTGTAACTGTCTAACCATTGAGAATTTGGGGATGCATCTTAAAGCAAGTTTGTAGATTTCATGTAGCTCTATAATTTCTATTCAGGGAATTTTTGCTAACTTTAACTAGTTTGGGAGATACAGGGGATCAAAGTCGCTCTGTCAGTCATGTCATCGGGGCCTGATGGCCGTGGACGCCGCGCCGTCAGTGGCTAACCGGGGGAAGGATAGGCGCACCGCATGGCGGCCATACGCCGGCATCGGCCTGGCCGGTCAGGTCAGCACGGAGGGATAAGTCCCGCGCCTCTGCTGCTCGCTTCATTTCACACTCGCACCGCGCTCTCTCGCCCGCGCCTGAGCAAAGCAAAGCACTGCGCCATCGCCGTCGCTCCGCCGTGCCTGCTCACCGCCGTTGCTGCACCACCACCCAATCCAGCTCACCTACAACTCCGCCATCGTCACCTCTTCCACCCCGACTCGCTAGCCCCTCTTGTCGAGCCAGGGTAAGGGCGCATTTTGCTTCGCCACCATCGCGCCGTCACCAGAGCGCCGCCGTGCTCGTGGCTCACCATGGCCCGACCATTCCACTACCCCACATGCCTCCCTCTTCGTTGATCCAGCACCCCGTGTCACACCCCAAAATTTTCCATTTTGGGATGTGAGTAGAAAACACTAAATAAAATAAAGGCTTTAATGATTTTTATAAAATTTGTTAAGCTTTAGTTAATCTATTATTAATTATGTTAAACAAATTAGCTTTATAAAACCTTTTCTAATTATTTTTTCTAGGGTTCTTGCATTCATGATGGTTGCATATATTTATTTGAGAAAAAAAGAATTACAAAACTCATTTAAGCCACGAGCAGGGCTTTTCTCTATTTTCAAAAATGAAGCTTTGAATTTTCTATTTCAAAATCTATTTGTAAAAATGAGTTTAAGTTTGATTTACAAATTTAATTGAAAAGTGGTTAGAACCACAATCTAAATAATTTTCAAAATAGTTCTTGCAAAAATATTTTCAACATGATTGAAAACAACATTTGGAAAATTAGAAATATTTGAAAACCTGTCTTGGGTCAAATCTACCAAAAATCCAGCCCAAATCTCCTTTTCCCTTCCTTTCCTTCCCTTTTCATTTTTGGCCTGCCATTCTTTTTTCCTTGGGCCGAGCTCAGCCAATTCCCGCGCCTCCCTCCCCTCCCGTATGGGCCTTGGCCCATTGGCCGAAGGGACCACCAGCCTAGGTAGCTCATCCGTGCCTCCTCCACCCCACTCTCACCTACAGGCAGGCCCAGGCCTCACTCTCACTGATCAGCCGAACCCACGTGTCATCCAGCTCTCCCGCTCTCCTTCGCTTTCTCCTGCTCAGGACGGCATTGCATCGAAGCCTAGAAGCTGGCCAGGTGCGACCCCCTCCCCTACGGCCAATTAATCACGCAATCAAAATTCCCCAATCAAAGCTAGCTGCCATTTCCGTGCCATGAATGTCCCTTACGACCATTAATGGCAATGAAGCCGAGCTCCACCATCGGCTCGTTCGCTGCCTCCTCCGCCCTATATAAGTGGCCTTGAGGCCCTGCATGCACAGCCCACGTCCGCCGGCCGCTCCATGCCCTCTCTCCCTCGCTGCAGAGCCGCCATGTGCTCTTCGCCGAGCCAAAGCCGCCGCTGGTGATCTCATCGGTCAAGTCACCTCCGACCCCAATCTCTTCTCCATTGGCACCACATCATCTCGTCGCTCATCCCTTGCTGCTTGTTTTTAGGAATCAGTAGACATTTGGGGTTTGAGTCCATTGGCGGGTTCGAGTCCCGAGCCTCCTGGTAGATTGGTAGTATCTTTGAGGGTGCGGCGTTGGTCTTACCCGTGATTTTGGACCTGAGTTGTACCAAAGGTGACCCGATGCAACCCTGACGGGGGGAGTATGGGTGTGTGTTAGGAATAATTTCCCAGCTAGGTAGGAATCGATTTGAATTACCATCTCTGCTGGATAGTTAGAACTTGACATGAGCCCCCTTCATCATAGTAATTGATGAAAGTGTTCGTTATGTGGGTTATGAAAATGCTCAGCTTGATATGGTTACTATTGTGATGATTTAATGGTACTCTACATGTTTGGCATATGATAGATGCTTGTAAGGAAAATGGACCCTAGGCCCATTTACTTTCAATTTTGGTGTTTGATGACCAACACAACCAAATTGGACTAATGAATTTGCAAGTGATTGTTTTGTAGTTCCATAGGATGCAAGACGTGACTTGGACAAAGTGCTTAGGTTGATTAGACCACCGCTTATGCGCTTGCTCTAGGTTTAGGCCTAGTGTTTAGTGAGGTTTGCATACCTCTTATCACTTGGTGCTTGCACGCACCATTGTTGTATATCAGAGGGGCTTGTAGTCTTGCAAGATCACACCAACCGCGTTTATGGTGTGGCCGCCACCGTGTACCGGAGGGAACAAGGCCCATGACATTTTGGTCAAAAGCTTGATAGTGAAGATAGCGGGGAGCCATCTGGGAGAGGCTTGCTGGAAGGCACATCGGAGACCCACTTGCGCATAGGGAAGGCCCGAGGCTATCCATGGAGTTACTCGACCGGGAGCTTGGCCCTTGCGAGGGATTCCTTGCAAGGGACTCCAATGAGAACTAGGGGGAAGCTTGCGTGCTTCTCGATACCTTGGTAGAAATACCAGAGTCGTCGACAGGAGTTTGCATATCTCTACCTTGCTCTTTAGCTTCCGCATTTACATTGTTTGTATTACTCCTTTTGCGGTAGAGATAGCAACACACTAGTAAAACTGTAGTTGCACATTTAGATAGCTTATCTTTTGCATAGGTTTTTCTAAGGTTAGAAAAAGAGGCCATAGTTTAGAGTCAGATTTTTAAGTTGCCTAATTCACTACACCCCCCCCCTCTTTGGCATCACGGTCCCCTACAAGTGGTATAAGAGCTGGTTGGCTCAATTTGGACCTTTGGCTTAACCGCCGTTGAGCCAACGCTATTTAGAGTGGTTGGGATGGATACCTCTAGGCCTTCGCACTTTGATGGCACTAACTTCCCCTACTATAGAGATAGAATGTCTTGTCATCTTGAGGTGGTAGATTTGGTTGTTTGGAGAGTCACTCGTGACGGGATGAAATCCATTAAGAATCCCGATAAGCCCACAAATAGTGAAGAAAAAGAAATTTATTTCAATGCTAGAGCTAAAAATTGCTTGTTTAAATCATTTAGCATGGATGTGTTTAACCAAGTGTTCACTCACATGAAATTTGGTTAAAACTCTAAGAGCACCATAATGGCACAACTAATGTCTGTGAGCAAAAATATTGTCTAGCTAAACAAAATTATGATTCCTTTGAAATGAATGATGATGAGCTTATTCGTGATATGTATTCTCGTTTGAATCTAATTATCAATGAGCTTCATTCCATAGGATTAACAAAGCTAGATGATGCGGACATCGTGAGGAAGATCATCTCCGTGCTACCACAAAAGAAATATGCAAGCATTATCACCATCCCTCACAACATGAAGGACTTGAGCACCATGACCCCAGCCATAGTCATTGGCAAGATAGTGGCATTTGAAATGTCACGCAAGATGGGTCAAGAATAAGCCTCTTCATCAAGCAAAGGCAAAGCTCTCACTTGTAGTGAGAAAAAGAAGATGTAGGGCAAGCAAGTTGAGACAAGCTCAAGCTCAAGCTCCTCAAGTGAAGATGAAGAAGAAGATGAGGATGATGATGATGAAGATTCAAGTGATGATGATCAATCTTCCTCCTCCACCTCTAACCTTGATGAAGAATCTATCAAGCTTATCAACAAGGTGGAGAAGATGATCCAAATACTCAATGTCAAGGGTGTGCCCATCCAAATTCAAGATTTCATCTTCATAAATCAAAGAAATGAGAAAAGAAAGAAAGGATGTTATGGATGCAACGAGTTGGGGAACTTTGTGGAAGTTTGTCCAAACAAGCCCACACCCAAGACAAAGAAGAAGGCGTGCAAGGACAAAGCCCTCACATCAATAAGATCATGGGATGATTCTTCAAGTGAAGAAAAAGACCATCACAAGAGACGAGGGCACAAGCACTCATCATCAAGCACTTCACGTGTGTGCCTTATGGCACGAGGTAATAAAAAGTCTATCCCTAGTGATAGTGACAATGATAGTGATAGTGATGATGAGCTACCTTCTTATGATGAAATTGTGCAAGAAAATCTTAACTTTGCTAAAGTTTGCACTAGTCAACAAAAGAAGCTTGAAAAATTAAAAGAAAAACTACATAGCTCACAACAAGCTTATGCTACTTTGCTTGAACAATATGAAACTTTTGCCAATCTTAATATGGAGCTATCTACTAAAATTGAGCAACTTGAGGCTAGTGCAACAACAAGTGCATGCACAATCAATGATGAGCAACTTGTAAAGAAAAATAAAAAAATTAAAAGAAAAGTTAGCAAGCTCACAAGATGCTTATAAAAGTTTGCTTGCTAAAATGGAAACTATGTGCAAACATTCTGATGAGCTAACTAATAAAGTTGCTAATCTTGAAGCCGTCGGTACTACCCCCACCGAGGCACCTAAAAAGAAAGGTTCAATCTTTTACATGCCTAAAAAGGATGCCTCTACTTCTTGTAAAGATTTAGTTTTAGACTCGCCCTTGTGCAACCAAGTTTGTATTGAGAAAGTTGTTGTAGATACTTGCACACAAGAGGTTGCAATGGAGAATGAGCAACTCAAGCAAGAAGTGGCTTGCCTCACCAAGGACTTGACTCAAGTGAAAGGCACGACAAAGCAAGCCCAACTTCATCAACATAACACCATCAAGGGAGTGAAGAAGCTTGATGAAGGACAAACCATGGTTTGCTACGTGTGCCACAAGGAATGTCACAAGTCCTATGAGTGCAAGGTGAAAAATGGGGGAGGAGCTAAGAAGAAAGAAAAAGCAAACAAGCAAGCTCTCCAACACCTACACCAACAAGGTGGACAAAAAGGCCTCCACACCTTATCTCTTGAAGAAGAAGAAAAATGACAAGGTGGTGGCCATCAAGGTGAACAAGCAAGCCAACAATGGGGTCAAACGCTTTTGGGTGCCAAAGGAAATCATTTTAAATATGAAGAGCACCAAGAAAGTTTGACTCCCAAAAGGGAAGTGAGAAGTCCGATGGACTTTGGGGAATTTGGAGACTGGGCAAAGTTTCGGTGCATTTCATGGGGTGCATCATGATGGACAAGGATATTTCCAAGTGGGTTAGTGAATACTATGGACCCAAATTCCCCTTCCCATATTAGGTAACTAGATGTAATTTCTTTCAATTGGTATCAAGATTCAAATTCTTGTAATTAGCATCTAGTTCCTTTTCATGCCTAGGTTTGCATTTGCATGCTTATATCTTTTATCATGCATACACTAGGTAAATCTTATGGTAGGCTTGCTCGGTTTCACTCTTAACCCTTTGAGCAAACCTACATGGTTTAAATTGTTTAGGAGCACGGCACATAGCTTGTCTTACAATTGTTCATCTAATATGTGCCAAAGTCCAAATTGTAGATAAATTTCTCCTGAATATCACCTTCGAAAATGATTCTCACATTCATGTGATGTAATCCTTCAAGTGGTATTTTTTATTCTAAAATCAATGTGCATATCTCTTACAAGTATTCTATGCTTGTGTGCACAAATTTAGGGGGAGGTTACTCTACAAGTTTGATGTTTTGAGACTAACACAGTTTCAAGCTTATCATGTGTGTAGTAGTCTCATTGCAAGGAAAATGGAGTCCCCGGAAGTAAGCATTATACTTCCAATATCCACCACCTATTACAAGTGGTAGAAATCAAATTGGTTTCCACATGTGGTATTTCTAAACCAATATCATCATGTTGATTTCACTTTGGTATTTATATGTTTTCTCCATGCATTATATAGATTAAACTCCCTTGAGCATTAATTTGCCAATTATGCATAAACTACATTCTTCAACATATGTATGCATATATTTAGCGAGAGCTTAGTCTATGTAATGTGAGAGTCAAATTCCACTCCACATACAAAGGATGTGAGAGTCAAACCTTGTGCTACTAATGTCTTCCTTTTCGGTGTTTGATTCAAAAGGGGGAGAATTTGTAGGACCAAAAGCAAGCATTAATTTGTAGGACCAAGCCCGATCATAATAATTTACAAGTAGTAATGGTTCGAGAAAGACAGGATAGTGGATTATGGATTAGTCTATATAATGCGGAGAATTTGTAGGACCCAAAGCAAGGCTTAAATCTATAATGCCACATGGGGACATTTGCAAGGGCAAGATAAGTTTCCAAAGATGTTTACATGTGGTACCTTTTAGTCTTACAATTGGTGTCTTTTAGCATCATATAACCTTGCCCTTTGCATTGCATCCTAGCAAGTAGATAGTTTTTAAATTCTAAATTATTATTATCTGCTTGCTTTGGTCGTATTGTCATCAATCACCAAAAAGGGGGAGATTGTAAGGAAAATAGACCCTAGGCCCATTTACTTTGGATTTTGGTGTTTGATGACCAACACAACCAAATTGGACTAATGAATTTGCAAGTCATTGTTTTGTAGTTCAATAGGATGCAAGACGTGACTTGAACAAAGACGACATGGTGATCACACGATGAACACCATAAGCAAGACCCTAGAAGCACAAGAAGAAGACCCAAGATTTCAAGCAAAGTCCAAGCACAAAGATAGGAACCAAGCCGGATGCAAGATCACAAAGAAACGAGCTCACAGAGGTGACCGGACGTAGCACCGGACGCTGGCGGCATAGCGACCGAACGCTCCGATCAGTGGCTCGGCAACAACAGGCGTATGCAGCAGCGACCGGATGCTGAGTACTAAAAGTGAACGGACACACTGATGGCACTGTTCATCATCCCAGCAACACAATAAGAACTGACCGAACGCTGGCAGCAGATCGACCGAACGCAGGAACTACAGCGTCCGATCGAGTACAGAGAGGTTCTAGAAAAGCGAAATTGCGACCGGACGTGTCCGGTGACATGTGACCGGATGCCATCAGCGTCCGATCAGTTGATCGCGTGCTCTAACGGTCGGTACGACTGGACGTGTCCGGTCAGGACGAAAGCAGCATCCAGTCAGTAGCAGAAAAGCTAGATTTTGTCCCCAATGGCTACTTTCTTAGTGGGGCTTATAAATAGACCCCCCCAACCGGCCATTTGAGAGTGAGAGACCTGAGGAAACACATCAAGGGTGTTGATACACCATTATAGTGATCTCCACTTGCATAGTGCTTAGTGATTCATTAGGTGATTAGCATAGGTGCTTTGCGAACTGATTAGGTTGATTAGACCACCGCTTATGCGCTTGGTTTAGGTTTAGGCCTAGTGTTTAGTGAGGTTTGCATACCTCTTATCACTTAGTGCTTGCGCACACCATTGTTGTACATCAGAGGGGCTTGTAGTCTTGTAAGATCACACCAACCGCGTTTGTGGTGTGGCCGCCACCGTGTACCGGAGGGAACAAGGCCCGCGGCGTTTCCACCAAAAGCTTGATAGTGAAGATGGTGGGGAGCGGTCTGGGAGAGGCTTCCGGAAGGCACACCGGAGACCCACTTGCGCGTGGGGAAGCTGTAACAGAACCGACCAATTATACGAAATTAAGTAAGAAAATCTTCCGCTAGAGCAGACGATTTAGCAAACTTAAGCCCGTATAACCCGGTAGTCCATGAAATCACGAAGGATTTCAAACCAACTCACATACCAGCCAAGATCGTAATAAGTTTAGTGGTCACCATCACATATTACATAAAAGTTCGCATCCCAGATACGTCAGAGTTTAAACATAGTTATTACAAAACGAGTTCAAAATAGAAGTAACGGAAGCCATTTGTTCAAAACCACACACACTCACACGGAGTTCAAATACAGTGCCAGCTAATGATCATCTCCAACAAAAGCATCAGACGAGACGTAATGAATGACCATGCCCATGGTCCTAAGCATCACCCATCGTAGGATAAAGGCAGTTGATACAGTAGCCATAATACATCTGCCCATTTGCAACAAGTGGGAATAAAACCCTGAGTACGAGAAGGTACTCAGCTAGACTTACTTGACATAATCGAAAATAAAGTGACACTAAGGATTATGAAGGGCTTTATAGTAGGGTAGCTGACTCCTTTGCAAAAGAAGCATTTTTAGCATTTCAGGAACCTTTCCAAAAGCATTATTGTCAAGTTAATTATTATTAACCTGTCGACTAGATTTGCACCAATACTAGAGCAAACATGTGATTAAGCAAATAATGATAACCCATGATCATCAACAACTTCCATAATGTCATATTCATTATAACTATCCAAGTGTTCCATTAACATTACTACGATGAAGTAACACAAGTCAAGTGCTCACTATCCAGGAGCGATGGCGATTCGAATCGATTCCTAACCAGCTGGTGATTTATTCCTTACACAAACATCACTCACCCGCTAAAGTGAGGTATCGGTCACTGAGTCAACTATCTAGGAATCTCGAGTTTGCCAGGAACCACATGTACTCGGGGGCCGACCGACTGCACTTTGGTCTTATCATCTCACCCCCATGTCCTACCACACCTGCTCTGGTACAGTGCGCTGCGGGCAATCTACTCGGCCCGAATAATCTCCCAGCTTCGCGGTCGAAAGGTACTTTATTCGGCCAGCTACATGTAAGGCATGCGTTCAACATGACTCGAGGCCCAACAACGGTCGGTCCTTAATCGACACAGACGGAAAGCACTACAGTCCAAAACTCTGTAAGTCTCCGTCCGGTCTCAACTTCATTTAACACTTAGTTATACCATGACTACATAGTTCTCCAAGCAGATCCAGGCAACCACCTATAGCTCGCAGGTGACAAGAAATCACCCGACTTCTACCGGTCTAAGCCAGCTAAGCATTGACTCGACTGCGGATACCAGGGTAACAAGGATATAGTATAACAAAGGTAGACAAGGTATAATGCAGCAACGGTTGCAAACAACTCTTGAACGTAATGCATCAATTAAAGTAAAGCATTTAATTAATAATTGCAAACCGGGGAGAAAAATGCTCCGGGGCTTGCCTCTCTCGAAGGAGCTCGGGCGGTGATCGGGGCACTCCGGAAGTTCCTCAACGTCCTCTTCTGCTTCGGTCACTTCCTATGGCTGCACCTCGAGCTGCTCCTCGGGCTCCTTGGGTATGACGACTGGGTTCTCGGTTTGCGATCCTGTATGATGCATATGCGTAAGTGCTTATGCAAAAGGTGCATCGGATGAAATGAGCACAATGGATATGCTTGAATGCAAGGTAGTCAACATCATCTAAGAACATGTACTACAAGCACATGTCATCTACTGCATTCTTTTCTACTACTAATATGCTAAGTCAACACATCTCATTAAACGCTTCAAAGATACACCAAAGCTTCACTAATTCCTTAATCATGCATAAAGCAACATTTGATTAAACCCTAATTAATAATAGGTTTGAATAGCA
This sequence comes from Miscanthus lutarioriparius, assembly GCA_904845875.1. Lineage (NCBI taxonomy): Eukaryota > Viridiplantae > Streptophyta > Magnoliopsida > Poales > Poaceae > Miscanthus > Miscanthus lutarioriparius. The sequence continues at coordinate 39,216,407 of CAJGYO010000016.1, forward strand.
ACATCTATTTTTATAGCATAGAAAAATCTTAGAAAATTATCATAGCACAGTACTACCCTAAGTAGTCTACCATTAAATTTTTATGACATTTGAATAAGTGGATTAGCCTACACAAAATAACAAGCTATGGCATAATTATGAACTTGAAAATACTTTGTATTATGAAAAGTGTCAAACAACAGATTTAGTATTTTTCCTAGGTTCTAAACAGTAAATAACCACTGTACAAAAATTATCACATGCATGTTTTATACAAATTTTGCTCTCTAGCAAAAATAACAAAAATCAGCCATAAAAGGCACTTGAACTACACCTCACAATTTTTCTACAGGACATGCATGTCATATATTTTTCCTAGGAAGTACATTACACAACAAGAATAGCACACTTGGAAGCATATTTTTCTGAAACATATAGGTTTTACTACACATTTTACAAGATATCAGCAATATCAAGGATTAAATAGAGCTCTACATAAAAGTATCTCAAAAATGACAGGCAATATTTTTATCATGTAGATCTGGTGACAAGGAACCTAGCAAAATTTGTTTCAACAAATTTGGAGCCAAAATGAGTACACAAACATTTTCCAAAGTATTTCTCTTCCCAAAATAATAAAAGAAATTCGAAATCAATTTTTCCTATTACTACTGGGCCGCCCCGTGGAAACAACTGGCCCACGGCCACTTTCGGCCTACGCAGACCGAGCGAAGGGGAAGGGCGGTGGCCTGGCTCGGGGCTTCGGCCCACGGCCATCCTGGCCCAGCTCGGCCGAGGCGAAGGAGCCACGCCACGCCGGTGTTCCAGACGCCACGGCGGCACGGGCCGGCGGCCGCTGCCGGTCAGGTCCGAGCAAGCGGGCGTGCGTGCGGGGTTCGCGAGAAGGTGACAAACCCGAACATGCAGCACAATGGGATGGAGAAGGGAAGGAGGAAGCGTTTCCACGGTGAGGCTAATCACGGTGGTGCCATGACCGACAGTGGTGAACACGCGCAAGCCGCTATACCTTGCTCAAAAGGAGTCACTGCAGCGAGCACCAGGTGCTAGGGAGCGAGGCGGAGTGATGCATGCTTGATTGCGGGCAGTGGTGGAGCACCAGCGGTGAATTTTGCCGGCGGGGCTGCGGTGGCGAAAACGGCACGAGAGCAGAGCTCGGTGTGGCGAAGCCGAGAGGCAGCGCGGGAGAGTGAAGGGGGAAGCGCAGTGGGGTCAGCAGATGAAGGCGAGCGTGTGGAGGGCGAGGCAGGTCGGGGCTGCCGCGCGGCGTGCGTCGCTGGCGCATGGCGGCCACGCGGTGAGCGCGTCCTAACGTGGTCAGGCGTGGCGCGCGAGAACAAGCGCGGCGCGGCGCTGAGGCAGGCCAGGCGTGCGAGTTGGGCTGGGCCAAGGCAAAGGCGCAGCGCGAGGTGGAGCGTGGGCTGGCTTCGGCTGGCGGGCCAGAAGTGAGGCGGCGGCCCAGCAAAGGAGAGAAACCCTTTTTCAAATTCTATTTTCAAGGAATTTCCAAATATCAGTTTTCAAATACCCTTTTGAGCAAGAAAATGACTTCTTTTGAAAATGGCCCAAAAATAAAAGTTGCTTAGAATTTAGTCCTCTACAACTTTGCTTTAGGGACCAACTAAAAATTTTGCATAGATTTTGAATTGGGGAGTAAAAGCTAAATAGAGAGGATTTTTGGCCATTTTGAATAAAAATTTCAAAAGCATATTTTGTCAAAAGTTTGAATACAAACTTTGCTCCAAAAATTGTGCTAAATAATTCTAGATGATTTACAATTATAGCCAAACATGTTTTACTAACCTAGCAAGCATAATTAGGGCAAAAACAACTCTAAACAAGTGTATGCAACATTCATGTTTCACGAGCATGTTTCATATGTTTCGAAGCATGGTTTCAGGTATTATTTACATGATTAGGCATGTATGATTAGGATGCTTGATGATGCACAATATGCATGATTTGCAGTGCCTAAATGCTTGCATAACACCGGGGTGTTACAGCCCTCCCCCCTTATAAAAATCTCGTCCCGAGATTTGGGTTACGAACCATTTGTTATAAAAATCTTCATAAGCTTTTTGTAGATATTCTCCCATTTCCCAAGTTGCATCTCCCTCATCATGATGATTCCACTGTATTTTGTATGTTTTCACCACACTATTCCGAGTAGCACGTTCCTTAGTGTCTAACACATGGACCGGTTGCTCACGATACACCAAATCTGATTTGAGTTGGATGCCCCGAGGTTCTATTCTTTCCTCCGGAACACGCAAGCACTTCTTGAGATGTGATACATGGAAAACTGGGAATACGGTACTCATTGTTTTAGGTAACTCTATCTTATAAGCTACTGGACCTCTTCTTTCCAAGATCTTGTATGGTCCTACGAATCTAGCGGCAAGCTTTCTCCGGACTCCAAACCGTTTCTTCTTCATTGGCGTGACCTTCAGATAAACATAGTCACCAACTTCAAACATAAGGGGTCTCCTTCTTCTATCTGCATAACTTTGCTGATGTGATTGGGCCGCCTTCATATTTTGTTGAATAATATGAACTTTCTTCTCGACCTCTTCTACAAAGTCAATGCCATAATACCTTCTATCTCCTGGCTCGACCCAATTCAATGGTGTTCTACATTTTCTGCCATACAAAGCTTCGAATGGAGCCATCTTGATGCTTTCTTGATAACTATTATTATAAGCAAACTTAGCTAATGGTAACCATGACTCCCATGATCCCCTAGAAGACAACACACAGGCTCTTAACATATCCTCTAGAACAGCATTCACTCGTTCAGTCTGACCATCTGTCTGAGGATGATAAGCGGTACTACGAATCAAACTAGTTCCTAAGCCTTTGTGCAAATGTTCCCAAAAGTGAGCCGTGAACTGTGGCCCTCTATCAGATACTATAGTCTTTGGTATACCATGCAACCTCATAATTTCTGCGATATACTTCTCGGCATATTGAGGTGGTCGATATTCTATTTTGACAGGCAAGAAATGAGCGGTCTTAGTAAGACGATCCACAATCACCCAAATCGAATCATGTCCCTTTCGAGTAGTGGGCAAACCCGAAATAAAATCCATACTTATATCATCCCACTTCCAACTAGGTATGGACAAAGGTTGCAACAAACCGGTAGGTTTCATATGAATAGCTTTCACTCTACAACACGTGTCGCATCAGGCAACATAGGCCGTAATTTCTTTCTTCATCTTGGTCCACCAATAACGATGTCTTAGTTCTTGATACATCTTACTACTTCCTAGATGGATAGATAGCTTAGAAAGGTGAGCTTCATCCATGAGTTTATTCCTAAGCTCTCAATCCTTGGGAACCACAAGACGGTCGTCAAACCACAACACGCCCTGTTCATCCACTCTAAAGTGCTTAGACGGCTTTTCTTTTATTTTCTCTTTGATGTGGAATATTCCCTTGTCTATTTTCTGGCCTTCTATTATCTTACTCTCCAAAGAGCAACTAATCTGAATACTATGTAACACAGCAGGATGCATCAGATCGAACCCATCTTCAAGTAATGGCTGCACATTCAAGCAATGTGACTTTCTACTCAAAGCATCTACCACTACATTGGCCTTTCTAGGATGATATTGCACATTCAAGTTGTAATCTTTGATCAATTCCAACCATCTTCGCTGCCTCATGTTCAGCTCGGGTTGGGTAAAGATGTACTTGAGACTCTTGTGATCTGTGAAAATGTTGCAACACATTACCAAGTAGATAATGTCTCCAAATTTTTAGGGCATGCACAACTGCAGCAAGTTCAAGATCATGTGTCGGATAGTTGCCCTCATGCTTTCTCAATTGACGTGAGGCATAAGCAATGACTCTCCCTTCTTGCATAAGAACACAGCCCAAACCAGTTTTCGATGTGTCGCAAAACACATCAAATGGTTTCTCAATGTCCGGTTGTGCTAGAACAGGAGCAGTGGTCAACAGTTTCCGCAAGGTGTGGAAAGCTGCTTCACACTCCTCTGTTCACATGAACTTGTGATCTTTCTGTAGCAGACTTGTCATTGGCTTGGCAATCTTTGAGAAGTCCGGTATAAAATGACGGTAGTAACCGGCTAATCCTAAGAAACTTCTAATCTCAGGGACTGTGGTCGGTGCCTTCCAATCCATAACCTCTTGCACCTTACTTGGATCGACTGAAACTCCATTTTCTGATAGAATGTGACCAAGGAAAGGAACTTTCTTCAACCAGAATTCGCATTTGCTAAACTTAGCATATAGCTTATGATCTCTAAGTCTAGTCAAGACAATTCTCAGATGCTCTTCATGATCCTTCTCGTTCTCGGAGTACACCAGAATGTCATCAATGAACACAACCACAAACTTATCCAATTCTGGCATGAAAATTGTATTCATCAAAAACATAAAGTATGCAGGAGCATTTGTCAAGCCAAAGGACATGACAAGGTACTCATACAACTCATATCTGGTGGAAAATGCAGTTTTCGGTATATCTTGTGGCCTAATCTTGATCTGATGATAACCGAAACTCAAATCTATCTTTGAGAATACCTTAGCCTTGGCTAACTGGTCAAACAGAACATCAATATGAGGCAAGGGATACTTATTCTTGATGGTTACAGCGTTAAGTGGCTTGTAATCCACGCATATTCTCAACGTGCCCTCTTTCTTCTTCTTCACAAACAAGGTGGGACATCCCCATTCAGACTTGCTTGGCCGAATAAACCCCTTTTTCGATAACTCTTCTAGTTGCTTCTTCAGCTCAACTAATTCATCTAGAGGCATCCGATAGGGTCTCCTTGAAATCAGAGCCGTTCCGGGGATTAACTCAATTCCAAACTCAATATCCCTATCTGGCGGAAGACCAGGTAGCTCATCAGGGAATACATCCGGAAACTCACACACTACCGGAATCTAATGAATAGGAATAACTTCAGTCGCACATGTAACACTTATAAGGTCTGTTCTCTGAGGCAATGGTACTTGGAAAGTACCCTCACCTAGGGGATCCTTAAGGGTAAGTACTCGACTTCCTGTATCTATGACTGCTCCCCAATCCTTCATCCAATTCATCCCTATAATGACATCCAGAACTAGTCCAGGCATAACTATCAAGTTCACTCGAAACTTCCTACTACCTAATTCAAGGGTTGCCCCTCGAACCATCCAGTTGGTCAAAACATCAGCCCCTGCTGAACTTATACGGTAACCATAACCCAATTATGTGCATAGTTGTTCATGTTTCTGTGCAAATGCTTGACTCATAAAAGAATGCGATGATCCAGAATCAAATAGAACAACTGTAGGATTTTCGTTGACAGGAAACTTACCAGCGGTTACGGGCTCTCCCTTAGGAATCTCATCCACGGTCATACTATGCACCCGAGCATTATAGGTCTGCTACTTCTTCTTGGGCGGATAAGGATAGAACCTTGAGAAGTGGCCGGGTTGATCACAATTGTAGCAGGGTCCCCTCACTGTACCAGCAGATCCCACAGCTCCCTTGGAACTACCTTGTACCGCAGTTGCGGCTGCCTTGTTAGACTGTACTGCCATCTTGTAAGGCTTCTAGGGTCCCTGGAAATTCTGACCTCTCTACTGAGGTGGCCTAAACCTAGCGCCTAGTGCAGATGGACGATAGGGAGGATGACCTCCCATAGGTGCTCTTGCTTGGGACAAACCACCTTCTAGGGCTCTCTTGCGAGTTTTAGCTGCGGTGCTGGCATTGTTGTTCTTTTCCTGCTTCAGACAATCACTGATGAAGTCATTGAATCTGGCGCGGGTGTTGGTACCCACATGCTTCATCATCTTTGGATTGAGTCCTCTCTTGAAACTAGCGATTCTCTTAGCATCGGTGTCAATCATGTCGGGAGCATAACGACACAAGTTGTTGAAGGCATGCAAATATTGCGTCACGGTCTTGGTGCCCTGATTCAATGCCAAGAACTCTCCCAACTTCATCTCGGTCAACCCGAGTGGAATATAAACTCCACGGAAGGCCTCAGCGAACTCTCTCCACGTAATCTGAGCATTTGGAGGGAAGGTTGTGCGATGGTGCTTCCACCACATTCCCGCTGGTCCTTGCAACTGATGTGCAGCATACTCAGTTTTCAATACCTCAGTCATCCTCAACACATGGAATTTATCTTCCATAGTATTGATCCATTCTTCAGCATCGAGTGGTTCTGTTGCTTCCTTGAATATTGGCGGTCTGGTGTGCATAAAATCTTTCAAGCTGCTATACTGATTCACCCCAATGCCACCACCCTGATTGTTACCGCGCTGAACATTGTTGGTGATAGTACGCAGAAAATCCTCCATGTTCTTCTGGGATTGTTCCGTGTTGCGCTGACTCCCGAGCAACTGTGCGAGGAACACCTCTGGGGTAAATGGGGGAGGAGGTGGCAAACGTGGTTCAGGGGGAGGCTCATTGTTGTTGCCATGGTTTCCACCACCACCACCGGTCCTAGCACCTTTAGCACCGGTCTCAGCGGCCTCATAAGTGGTACGTCGAGTATTTGTCATCTGCATATTTCAGCAACAAGTAATGACTGAGTGAAGCTGTAATAATTGTGAGTGAATGAAAAATTATTCTGAACTGAATTTACTAGAGAGAATAAATTCATACAATAAAACAGAGGCACAATAATCGCATCCCAATTAAAACAACATCACTAATTAAATTACTTCGAAAGCAAATATCATGTCCACACAACCAAATTGCCAGCATACATACACTGGACTTTTATGCGTTCAGATATCGCATTACTAGCTGAATTCCAATCACATGCCAAGTCTCATAAGTTCAAAGCAAGATACATTAGGTTACATGCCAACAAAAGAAAGGTCATCGCGACAGGACCTAAACACTAGCACAAGGCAACTAGCCTACTCCTCAGGGCCATCGTCGGGATCGGAGACGTCACCATCGCCCCCAGGTGAAACTACAGGCTCGTCCTCATTGTCATCATCGATGTCCATGCCAGCTGTGTCTGGAAGAGCATATGGGCCAACCCCATTGTAGAGCACGTGAAACTCCTTGTGCAGGTTGGCGTTGTACTCCTCTAGCTCATTGACCCTTTGCAGCAGAAGGTCCCTCTCGTCCCAGGCTTCATTCCTCTCCTGAACCAACTGTCCAATCATGCGGTCTGCATTGTTGTTGGCCTGAGTCAACGTATGCACCCGCTGCATAGCTCTATCACCTCTCTCTACCGCCTAGTCCCGCTGTAAGCTCATATCAGCCAATTGCTCCTGCAAACTAGCTATAGCACGTGCCTGCTTCTTCTTCTGCTTTCTCACCTTGAGCTTATCATGACTACGCAAGCCAGTCAAAGTCCAGTAGGTACTCTCAAGACCCTCATATGCTCTGATGGCGGCGAACATAGCACTCATAGCATGGTTGTCGCTAGCCTGTCCCTCAGCTGGACCTCTGACCAAAGCACTTCCCTAAGGCTGAACCCAAATAGCATCACGAGGATCATCCCTAGGAAAGGTGCCAGCTAGAGCTGTTGCAAGCTCACTGGGGAATCTGCTCATGATATCCCTGATGACACGGAAAGCTGCTCCCTCTGCACCCTCAACAGGAGTGCGACCCTCAAACTCCAAGTGCCAACCATCCCATTCTGGAGCATGACCAAGGGCAGGAACTGTGATCTCTACCACTACAAGTCCATCCTCTGCTAACTGGCTCTCATTCCAAGAGTACACTGGCTCTTGACCCTCTAGGTACCCCACATCATGGAGCACTTTCCAAAGCAAGGTCGGCATGCCAAACTCGCTCAAGAAGGTGTCCGTGGTGCGGTGCTCCCTCAGGGCCAACGGACGTCGAGGTGCTCTTCCTCCGGTGGACTTACGGGTAGTCTGCTTCGTGCGGGCCATCTGTAGCAAAAGTTCTTTTATTACTCCGTGGGAACATATTTTAGGTGATACAACTTTTATCAAAATAAGATAATCCATTTATAAGGGGAGGAATGCATGACATGAATGAAATGCACAAGTAATATGATGTTTGTACGTGCCGTACGTTCTCACAAACTTATAAAATAAATAATTTCTAGCGACAAATTTGGTGGCATACAAACGATCTCTCAAATACGTATCTAATACGTTCTACACGATAACGTTGTTATGTACTTGCAGAAGATTCATTTCTGCCCAATTCCCAATGAATGCATAAAAGTAGTAAATTTTATCTACACGCTCTACATGAATCCCCAGATACGTGTACAACGGTAGTAACTACCCGAACCATCGTCCTATTGACGGCATCGCCTCAACAGATGGAATTCCCACACATGAGATGCCCTTGTAAAACATGCGTAGAACATGTAATTACTCCAGCATCATATAAGCATTCACCCTAGATCGGCGGTGTATCCGATCCTGTTCTCACAACTCACACTTACCGAGGCGTAGAGGCAAATGATCCATACACTACCACTCAAACAAGTGGCACTCATACAATAGCACGCCGTATGAGCAACGAAAGAGAAATATGATGCAAGAACCCCAAGTCAGTACTTAATTAAGCCACCTAGAGTCCTTAACTGGGCATAAAGGATATGACCACTGGCACACTTTTCAGTTTGGAAATCATGTTTTTCAAATGCCTTTTTGTTTTAAATACACTTGTGAACAGTAACACGCTAAACCATGCTCTGATGCCAACTGTAACAGAACCGACCAATTATACGAAATTAAGTAAGAAAATCATCCGCCAGAGCAGACAATTTAGCAAACTTAAGCCCGTATAACCCGGTAGTCCGTGAAATCACGAAGGATTTCAAACTAACTCACATACCAGCCAAGATCGTAATAAGTTTAGCGGTCACCATCACATATTACATAAAAGTTTGCATCCTAGATACATCAGAGTTGAAACATAGTTATTACAAAACGAGTTCAAAATAGAAGTAGCGGAAGCCATTTGTTCAAAACCACACACACTCACACGGAGTTTAAATACAGTGCCAGCTAATGATCATCTCCAACAAAAGCATCAGACGAGACGTAAGGAATGACCATGCCCATGGTCCTAAGCATCACCCATCGCAGGATAAAGGCAGTTGATATAGTAGCCGTAATACATCTGCCCATCTGCAACAAGTGGGAATAAAACCCTGAGTACGAGAAGGTACTCAGCTAGACTTACCCGACATAACTAAAAATAAAGTGACACCAAGGATTATGAAGGGCTTTATAGTAGGGTAGCTGACTCCTTTGCAAAAGAAGCATTTTTAGCATTTCAAGAACCTTTCCAAAAGCATTATTGTCAAGTTAATTATTATTAACCTGTCGACTAGATTTGCACCTATACTAGAGCAAACATGTGATTAAGCAAATAATGATAACCCATGATCATCAACAACTTCCATAATGTCATATTCATTATAACTATCCAAGTGTTCCATTAACATTACTACGATGAAGTAACTCAAGTCAAGTGCTCACTATCCAGGAGCGATGGCGATTCGAATCAGTTCCTAACCAGCTGGTGATTTATTCCTTACACAAACCTCACTCACCCGCTAAAGTGAGGAATCTCAAGTTTGCCAGGAACCACATGTACCCGGGGGCCGACCGACTGCACTTTGGTCTTATCATCTCGCCCCCGTGTCCTACCACACCTGCTCCGGTACAGTGCGCTGCGGGCAATCTACTCGGCCCGAATAATCTCCCAGCTTCGCGGTCGAAAGGTACTTTATTCGGCCAGCTAAATGTAAGGCAAGCGTTCAACATGACTCGAGGCCCAACAACGGTCGGTCCTTAATCGACACAGACGGAAAGCACTACAGTCCAAAACTCTGTAAGTCTCCGTCCGGTCTCAACTTCATTTAACACTTAGTTATACCATGACTACATAGTTCTCCAAGCAGATCCAGGTAACCACCTATAGCTCACAGGTGACAAGAAATCACCCGACTTTTACCGGTCTAAGCCAGCTAAGCATTGACTCGACTACGGATACCAGGGTAACAAGGATATAGTATAACAAAGGTAGACAAGGTATAATGCAGCAACGGTTGCAAACAACTCCTGAACATAATGCATCAATTAAAGTAAAGCATTTAATTAATAATTGCAAACCGGGGAGAAAAATGCTTCGGGGCTTGCCTCTATCGAAGGAGCTCGGGCGGTGATCGGGGCACTCCGGAAGTTCCTCAACGTCCTCCTCTTCTACTTCAGTCACTTCCTGTGGCTGCACCTTGAGCTGCTCCTCGGGCTCCTCGGGTATGACGACTGGGTTCTCGGTTTGCGATCCTGTATGATGCATGTGCGTAAGTGCTTATGCAAAAGGTGCATCGGATGAAATGAGCACAATGGATATGCTTGAATGCAAGGTAGTCAACATCATCTAAGAACATGTACTACAAGCACATGTCATCTACTGCATTCTTTTCTACTACTAATATGCTAAGTCAACACATCTCATTAAACGCTTCAAAGATACACCAAAGCTTCACTAATTCCTTAATCATGCATAAAGCAACATTTGATTAAACCCTAATTAATAATAGGTTTGAATAGCAACATCTATTTTTATAGCTTAGAAAAATCTTAGAAAATTATCATAGCACAGTACTACCCTAAGTAGTCTACCATTAAATTTTTATGACATTTGAATAAGTGGATTAGCCTACACAAAATAACAAGCTATGGCATAATTATGAACATGAAAATACTTTGTATTATGAAAAGTGTCAAACAATAGATTTAGTATTTTTCCTAGGTTCTAAACAGTAAATAACCACTGTACAAAAATTATCACATGCATGTTTTATACAAATTTTGCTCTCTAGCAAAAATAACAAAAATCAGCCATAAAAGGCACTTGAACTACACCTCACAATTTTTCTACACGACATGCATGGCATATATTTTTCCTAGGAAGTACATTACACAACAAGAATAGCACACTTGGAAGCATATTTTTCTAAAACATATAGGTTTTACTACACATTTTACAAGATATCAGCAATATCAAGGATTAAATAAAGCTCTACAGAAAAGTATCTCAAAAATGACAGGCAATATTTTTATCATGTAGATCTGGTGACAAGGAACCTAGCAAAATTTGTTTCAACAAATTTGGAGCCAAAATGAGTACACAAACATTTTCCAAAGTATTTCTCTTCCCAAAATAATAAAAGAAATTCGAAATCAATTTTTCCTATTACTACTGGGCCGCCCCGTGGAAACAACTGGCCCACGGCCACTTTCGGCCTGCGCAGACCGAGCGAAGGGGAAGGGCGGCGGCTTGGCTCGGGGCTTCGGCCCACGGCCATCCTGGCCCAGCTCGGCCGAGGCGAAGGAGCCACGCCACGCCGGCGTTCTAGACGCCACGGCGGCTCGGGCGCTGCCAGCGGGCCGGCGGCCGTTGTCGGCCAGGTCTGGGCAAGCGGCCATGCACGCGGGGTTCACAAGAAGGTGACGAACCCGAACATGCAGCACAGTGGGATGGAGAAGGGATGGAGGAAGCGTTTCAACAGCGAGGCCAATCACGGTGGCACCATGACCGACGGTGGCGAACACGCGCAAGCCGCTATACCTTGCTCAAAAGGTGTCACTACAGCGAGCACCAGGTGCCGAGGAGCGAGGCGGAGCAACACGTGCTTGATTGCGGGCAGTGGTGGAGCACCGGCGGCGAATTTTGCCGGCGGGGCTGCGGTGGCGAAGACGGCGCGAGAGCAGAGCTCGGTGCGGCGAAGCATAGAGGTAGAGCGAGAGAGTGAAGGGGGAAACGCAGTGGGGTCAGCAGATGAAGGCGAGCGCGTGGAGGGCGAGGCAGGCCGGGGCTGCCGTGCGGCGTGCGTCGCTGGCGCATGGCGGCCACGTGGCGAGCGCGTCCTGACGCGGTCGGGCGCGGCGCACGGGAAGAGGTGCGGCGCGGCGCTGAGGCAGGCCAGGCGCGCGAGTTGGGCTGGGCCAAGGTGAAGGCGCAGCATGGGGTGGAGCGTGGACCAGCTTCGGCTGGCGGGCCAAAAGTGAGGCGGCGGCCCAGCATGGGCTGCATGTATGATTAGGATGCTTGATGATGCACAATATGCATGATTTGTAGTGCCTAAATGCTTGCATAACACCGGGGTGTTACAGAAGGCCTGGGGTTATCCACGGAGTTACCCAACCAGAAGCTTGGCCCTTGCGAGGAATTCCTTGCGAGGGGCTCCAACGAGGACTAGGGAAAGCTTGCTCGCTTCTCAATACCTCAGTAAAAATACCGGAGTCGTCGATGGGAGTTTGCATATCTCTACCTTGCTCTTTAGCTTCCGCATTTACATTGTTTGTATTACTCCTTTTGCGGTAGAGATAGCAACACACTAGCAAAACTGTAACACCTCGGGTGTTAGCCTTGCATAACTTGACTTGCATAATATGGGCATGAGCATCAAGCATTCATAAATCATCATTTACAATTGAAACATCTGATCGAAACATATGAAACATTGCTTGTTATTTCATGTTCCTTGTAACATATGCATATGATCATGTGCAAATGAATACTAGTGTGTAATGTTGGTCACTATAACACCTTAGCTACACTTAGGTTAACAAAAGGAACCTTGTTCATGAAGACCACATTTCTTGATCAAGCCTTTAAGTGTTATTTCATGTGTTGACCTGAATGGCTATATGTGTGACTACTTCATGAAATGCTTGAATGACCTTGCAAATTGTTTTAACATGCTTAGAGTATCATCATGAACAACTTTGGTATTTAGGGCTAGGGCTAGATTGGTCATTTAGCCATAGTTTGAATGTGTATCTTGATTTCAAAGTGACATGTTTGACTAAAGTTGAACTAGGTGTTAGAGACCTTGCATGGAGGAGTTCACTAAAGCAAAGTTGTAGTGTTTGACATAAGGAACAACTTTTATTTTTATGTCATGGACTGATTTAGCTTCTAACATGCTTGAATTGGACTCACAAAAATCAGCTTTTCACTGTTTTCATCACTTAAGAAAAATTTTCTAAGTCCGGATCTCTCCGATGACTGACAAGCCCCCTTGAGCACGATTTTTCTTCGCATTGCGAATCAGAGCTTACTCCCTTAATCAAAGTTGAAGCTGGTACATAGGGCTAGGATTTTTGTTAAGACGGTTTACGATTTGGAGCCATGGATTAGCCGTTGTATCAACGGGAAAACTCGTCGTCAGGCTCGGCCATCGCGATCGATCGACGATGGCCCGAATCGCGACGTCGATGGCCGACATCGGCAGAGTTCGCGCGCAGCGTGTCCCGGCGACGGCCGCGCGTCGCCGTTTGTTCTGTCGCGCAAGAGCCACGCACGCCCTGGCGTCAAGGTAGCGCCTTCAAGTCGCCCGCACCGCCCCGACTCCCATCCGCGCACCCAGTTTTGCCGCCTCGGCCCTCCTTCCTCGCAGCAGCAGCCAGCTCTTCCGCGCCGAGCACAGCACCGCCTCCGCCGTCGCCTCGTGTGCGCTACGTCGCACCACCACCGCCTCCCTCTCGCCCATAGCTGCGCCACACCTCCCTCCACCCCTCGCGTCTTGATTGCAGGTGGTTGTCACGCTTCGGTGAGGGCGAATTCACCATTTCCTTTCTCACCGGAGTTCACGGTCGCCATGGCCGCCTCCACGGCAAGCTGGCCATAGCTCGGCTCACCGGCGCTTACCTTTCGATTTTGAGCGTTAGCAGTTGGGTAGGATGTGTATTAGCTAGTGCTATGATGTCACCTCCATTGGTGGTCCCGCCGGGCGTGGAGCGTGACAACCAGCGCCGTGTTCTAACATCCGCACCACCGCCGCAAGTGGTCAAGAGTCGTCGAGCCTTACGTGGAACTTTTGTTGTTGAGATAGAGTCACTAGGTCACCGTTGTGCCATTGCGCGCCTCGCCTAGCTTTCCCGTGGCCGGAGATGGCGGCACAGCATCGAGCAGCGCCGCCGTGCCGCCATCACCGACGACGAGCATGCTCCACCCACCCTCACCCGCCACCACCTAGGTCGTTTGATGCGCGCGCTACTCGGCTTGATGGTGTCGTGAAGACCTCACCGCCGGCAACCTCGCGCCGGTCGGCGAAGCTCTGTCAGCCAAACACCAGCCTTGAGCGCTTGCTGCTGCCCTGTTCCGTGTCACGCGACGTGGGGTCCCCTGACCAGAGGGTCCCACTGTCATGACAATGCAGAGAGAGAGGGCTAATTCATTTTGAATCCAGCTTTTTGAATTGTTTTGTTATTTTTGTATCTTTAGTTTGATAGCTCCTAAAATTGTGAAATAAATTTGTGAGTGTTCCTTAGGAAGTGTAGTATTTAGGAAAAATATGTTCTTGGTTTCAACAGTAGAAATTTTTGGAGATTTAAATAAGGATTTGAATTGTGCTTTTGAATGCATTTAAATTTGTTTATTTTATATCTAGAGTTCCTGTGCTCCAAAAATTATGAAATTTTTGTGGTAGGATATTCTTGTTATACCTGAGCTTGGATAAAAATTTGAGGACCAGTGCATGTGTAGATCTATAGTTATAGATTTTTCTTTTATAAATAGTTAATCCTTGCATGAATTTTTATAAATTAATTATAAGTCCAAAATTCATGAAATTAATTGGAGGTGATACTAGTACCATATGGATGTTAAGAAAAATAATAAATCTGTTGCTTGACACTTTTCAATAGGATTTTCCATTTATGATATTTCAAGCCTTGCTTCCTTATCATTTTTATATAGAATGTTCTACTTAGTAAAATGACATGAAATTTTTATGGTAGTCCTTTGATAGCATTAGTAAGGCTCTGTAAATTTTTGAGAATTTATTAAGCACATCTGATATATATTTATTATTTAACCTAGATATCTAAATAAAATAATAAAGGCAATTTAATAAATAGTTTGGGCTTTGCCATTATATTATCCTAACTATGTTTGGTATGCTTAAACTGTTGGTAGGTTCTAGGTTGTCAATTTGTGAATAATGACATGAAGTAGAGGTGTTATTACTTTATATTGCATGTTAAGTCATTTCCGGACTGATTCTAGAATATGATGAGTTGCATGTTGAAACTGATGTAGACTGTAAAAATGGTTAATAACAAAGTTGTAGAGAATTTGATAAGCTTTCCAGAAAGTCCAGGATCACTAGATTTGGAATTGTAGAACTCCAGTTATGAGTGAAACAAGTAGATATCTTTGTTTATGGCATAGTCGATGCATTGTAGGAGTAGTTATGTAGTAAGCGAGAAGAGTTATGCACCTACTCAAACAACGTGATGCACTTGTTAACATATATGCATTCGTAATACTTATACCATACTCATGCATCTAGGATCGGAGGAAGAAATCACGTTCTTGGAATTCAAGAAGCGAGAGGAAGGAACCCGCAGGAGGATCCGCAAGCCGCAGCCTCCTCAAGGCGTGGAGCGAGAACCTCAAGAGCTTCCGAGTGCCCCGACCACCGTCCTACTTCCTTTCTGCGAGGCAAGCCCCGGAGCATTATAAGTCTCCCAGTAATTTACAAATGTTTACTTACGTATTTATGATTGATGCATTAGGTTATAAGAGTTGAATGAAACCATTTGATGCATGTACATTCCTTGTCCAGATATTACACCTTTAACCGGTATAGGTCCAGGATCGAATATATTTATGCTTAGCCATGCTTAGACCGGTAGAAGTCGGGTGATGTCCTGTCACCTGCGAGATATAGGTGGATACCGGAGCACGGTTGGCTATATCTGCTATCGTGGAACAGAACCATGAGGTAAAAGTAAATGGAGACCGGACGGGAGGTCGATAGGGAAGCAACAAGGCATGGAGGTCTTGGGTGTGGACTTATCCCCGTCTGTGTCGATTAAGGACCGTACCGTTGTTGGCGCTTCTGACAAGATTGAACGCATGCCTCTCACTTAGCTGGCCGGATAACTCGTTCCGACCGCGAAGCCGAGTAATTCAACTCAGGCCGGGAATCGTTTCATCACAGCGCTCCTTCCGGGAACGATCGACCGAGCCCAAGGGCAGGTTTGGCTCGAGCATCCGGCATCGGTGTTCCAGATTGCGGCAAAGACTGAACCCGCGAAATGTGTACCGGAGTTGTACCAAAGGTGACCTAAGACTATCGTGGGTTGGTAGATCTGGGTTTGTGTTAGGAATAAATTTCACTGGTTGAAATCGATTGAATCGCCGTCTCTCCGGATAGTGAGAAACTTGGCTAGTCCCAACATCGTAGTGACTATATTATGAAACATGGTGGTTCGGATGAATATGGAATTACAATACCGCTATGGTTACTATTGTATGATTCTAAATAATATACCACATGTTTGGCACGGTGGTAGTTGCTAATCTAGAAATGGATAGTTATAATTAACTTGATAAAGGAATCACAAGTGTACAAAGATTAATTGCCTTTTTTCGCAAAAAATGTTGTCAAGTTACGTCCACTTATACTGACCTTGCATAATCCTTGGAGTCATTTATTTCGGTTCATGACGGGTAAGTCTAGTGAGTACCTTCTCGTACTCGTGGTTTATTTTTCCCATTGTTGCGAGATGGCACTTTGTGTATCATGGTTATTGTAAGAGTTGCTTCTATCCCATGGTGGATGAGGAGTAAGCCTTGGGCGTGCTTCTTTAGTAATTCCTATCTTTGCTTTTGTGGATCGTGATCGGCATGGCATCGTATCAAACTACGTTGGAAACTTATCTTGAACTTATTTGCTTCCGCTTTAATTATCAAACTTGGTTTGTAATAACTTTCTATCCGTACTCGATGATGAAAAGTATCTGTGAACTTTATGTAATATGTGGCATGTATGTTGAATCTGTACGATCTTGGTTGTTGTAAATCGTTTATCGAGACCCGTCGTGGTACTCGACGGACTACCGGTTTATATGGGTTCAAGTATGACGGTCGACCGCTTATGGATTGCCATTATACTTGTATTCTTATAAATTGGTCGGATTCATGACGGCTGGTATCGAGCAAGATTCAACGTTAATTGTCACAAGTGTATTTAAAACAAAAGTTTTTGTTTTCCAAAACCCTTCTCTAGCAACTATTAGTTATATAATAGGTATTTGAAATCTAAAGTGTGCCAATGATCACTTTCCTTATGCCCAAATTAAGGACTATTAGGTGGCTATTTAAGTACTAACATGGGGTTTTTACTTGTCGTCCATACGGCGTGCTATAGTATGGATGCCATTCACTTGAGTGGTAATGTATGGATCAAATGCCTCACGCCAAGGTAAGATGAGTGTATGACCGCAAGATGTGCGCGTATGGTCGGGAAGAGTTAGCTTTTGGTACGGCTATGTATGCATGCTTGCTTGCATGTGTATATGGTACGTATTTAATTGTGGGTTTAAATTCTTAACGGGTAGATTGATATGGAAGTATATGTATGGGTATACATATATGGAAGTATTTACAATTACATTACGCATATTTCATTATGGGTTTAGGGCTGAAATGAAATTTTATGCAGGTACACTAACAACGTAAACGTGTAGCTCGACTAGTTACGCTATTTATGAGAGAACGTATGTATGCCACCGTGTCTACCGTTAGAAACAAATTTTTCCTAAGTTTGTGAGGACGTACGGAACGAGCATGCATCATGTTAAAATACCATTCACATAATTATATTGTTCCTCCCCTTATAAAATTCTTACTCGTTTATGTAACTCTTATCCATTGTGGCATTGTCTCACCAAGGGCACATGTTAATAATGGTACAGATGGCACGCGCACCAGCGCATCGTCTTGCAAGTCCACCGGAGGCGAGCTCCTAGCCGTCGCCTTGCTCCATCGCACCTGGCCAACGCCACACGTTCCTTGGAGAGTTTGGGATGCCTACACTCTTATGGAGAGTGCTCACTATGTAGGCTATCCCGATGGAATGGAACCCCGCTACTTCGGGCGAATGAGCGGTTGGGAGAAGGTCTCTTAATTTTGTGGAGGCGTTGTTCGTCCCCGAGGTGACGATTCTCGAGTGGACCGGCTGGTGTTATGAGTCGATCGGCGGGATCTGCTGAAGAAGCGGTGGCGGGGCAGCCTTTGGAATCTTGAGGATATCATGGATCGTTTTTCCTCGTGGAGTCGGCAGCCGCTTTGGTTGGAGTATTTCCAAGAGGTAACCCATCCACTGACTCATGGCAGCAGGCAAGAGGAAGATCTTTGGAAATTGGTGCAGCAGAAGGGCAGAATAGTGATAACCCTGCAATGAGCGCCATGTTCGCAACGATGAGAGTGTTAGATGGAGTTGAGGGTAGCCTCGGGGCGTGTGTCCGGTGCTCTTGGTCATGCCGTGAAGATCGACGCCGCCAACCAGAGGGAGCACGACATCGAGATTGAGAGGCTCACAGAAGAAATGACTCGGTTAACCCACCAACGGAATGCAGCCTGGTCCAGGGAAGATGTCCTGAGAGCTCGACAGTTTGAGCTAGAACAGCAGCTGGCCAATGCGGAAGAATACAATGATAATCTGCATGAAGAGGTTCATCTACTGCACAATCAGCTCCACCCTTATGTACCACCTGGAGCCGCAGAAATGGATCTGGAGGGGTACGAGGAAGAAGAAGAAGGGGCACCTGAAGAAGAAGTAGAACCTGAGGACGGAGATGATTCTGCGTCTGACCTCGATAGTGATCATAACGAGGATTAGATCGCTTCGCATGTGGTAGGAAGACGAATGTAGCACCTTTATTCATGTAATGGACCTGTAGTCGAAGTTGGCATTAGTAATCAGACTATCATGTAATGTTAATCGCACGTTTGAACGTCAATGCAATTCCTGTTCTTTGTCGTGAATCGCGCTTTAAATTGCATGCGTTATGTGCACGATAAGTGGTCACATTGGTGATGTCATGTTGCGAGAAAGAATTATTATGCCTCTGTTTTTATTGTGATTTTGAGAATTTTCTCCAGTAATTTCAGTTTGGCATAAATATCTAATTCATCTGCAATCTCTTGGCATCGACCAATAATCGCTTATTGTTGCAACTTCGCAGATGACGCGCACCCGTGCAGGAGCTAGTAGCAGCCAGGATGGCAACCATGATGACTTGCCACCCCCACCCCCACCGTCTGCTCAGGAGTTCTTTGCCCAGTTCCTGGGTAGCCAGAGGACAATGGAAGAAGCTTTGCGCCTCATCGCGCAGAACACTGCTCGTGGCCACCCACAGCAACCAGGGGCCGAGCCAAATCAGCACAGTTCATTCAAGGAGTTTCTGGACACAAAGCCTCCGATTTTCAAGGTGGCTGAGGAACCACTACAGGCCGATGAGTGGCTGAATACCATCGAGCAGAAATTTCGTCTGCTAAGAGTCACAGAGCACCTAAAAGCAGAATATGCTTCTCATCAATTGCAAGGACCAGCAGGAATCTGGTGGACGCACTTTCTGTCGTCTCTGCCTGCTAATGCGAGAGTGACCTGGGATCAATTTAAGTTGGCTTTTAGAGGACACCATATTCCCCCGGGCCTAATGCGCATGAAAGCAGCAGAATTTATGAGGCTCACTCAAGGAACCAAGTCACTCACCGAATATATGCACGCATTCAACAACCTATCAAGATATGCTCCAAGTTTCGTGGATACTGAAGAGAAAAAGATTGAAAGTTTCAAGCGAGGTCTGGGTACCAAATTAATGAAGACTATGGCAAACTCCCGATGTGCCACGTACAATGAATTCATTAGTGATGCCTTGACCCAAGAAAATCACAACAACATGCATGCAGTTGCTAAAGGTCGCAAGAGGGCCTATGAGGCCGGTGCATCCGGATCCTTCCAGTCGAAAGCGCCTATCACAGCTAGGCCACAATTCCGTCCACCTGCACCCAAGTTCAGGCCTCCACCACCGAAAGCTCAGAATAATAGGCCACAGAAACCATTTCGTAAGGCGTTTACTATTGCCTTACCAAAAGGAAATGGCAATCAGATGACTCACCGGATTCAAAAGTAATCAACCTGTTTCAAGCGCAACCAACTAGGTCATTGGTCCAAGGAGTGCCCCCACCCCAAGAGGAATAGCAACCCCACGCAGAACAATCGAGGTAAGGTGAATGCTGAGGGCACGCGTCGAGGACAAGTGCACTATACCATCAGAGAGGAAGTGCCCGCCGGAGAAGTTGTCACAGCTGGTATGTTTCTTGTCAACAAGCATCCCGCTGTTGTTTTATTTGATTCAGGAGCTTCTCATTCATTTATGAGTCAAGCATTTGCATCTAGACATGATCAAGAAATAATAGAAGTAAGTAAAGGGGGTTTTAACATAAGTTCAGCAGGGGGAACAGTTACTACCAAAAAGATAGTCAAAAATGTACTCATTTTGATACAAGGGAGGAGTACACAACTGATTTGATAATATTGCCAGGATTGTCGATAAGTGTAATCTTAGGCATGAATTGGATGAAGTATCACGGTGCTCTTATTGACACCAGCACCCGTACCATTATGTTGAGAGAACCCACGGGAGGGAATGCTTTTCTAGTCCCACTCTCCCGCGATTTCGAACCCCAACATCTAGCCTGTGCTATCCAAGCCACCACCATGTGTGATATCCCAGTGGTTTGTGAGTTTCCGGATGTATTTCCAGAGGAATTACCAGGTCTACCCCGGATAGGGACGTGGAATTTAAGATCGAATTAGTGCCAGGTACCGCACCCATATCCAGAAGGCCATATAGAATGCCACCCAATGAGTTAGCAGAACTTAAGGTTCAATTGCAAGATCTATTGGACAAAGGTCTTATCCAACCTAGCTCATCTCCATGGGGATGTCCGGCATTGTTCGTGAAAAAGAAGGATAAGTCACTAAGAATGTGTGTAGATTACAGACCACTCAATGCTGTGACCATCAAGAACAAATACCGTTACCCGCGATCGACATCTTGTTCGATCAGCTAGCAAAGGCAAAGGTATTCTCCAAAATTGACTTGAGGTCGTTACCATCGAGATAAAGATCGGGCCAGGAGGATATACCCAAAATCGCTTTCTCTACTAGGTACGGCTTATACGAGTATTTGGTTATGTCTTTCGGACTAACAAATGCTCCAGCCTATTTCATGTACCTAATGAACTCGGTATTCATGCCCGAACTTGATAAGTTCGTAGTCGTGTTTATCGATGACATATTGATTTATTCAGAAAATGAGTCAGATCATGAAGAGCATCTGAGGATTGTCCTATCCAGACTCAGGGAACATAAGCTATATGCCAAGTTGAGCAAATGTGAATTTTGGTTGAGCAAAGTACCATTTTTAGGTCACATTTTATCCAGAGATGGAATTTCAGTAGACCCATCAAAAGTGCAAGAGGTCATGGATTGGAAAGCCCCAACTTCGGTGCATGAAGTTCGGAGTTTTCTAGGGTTAGCAGGATACTATCGTCGATTTATTCCAGACTTCTCAAAGATAGCTAAGCCTATGACCAGACTACTTCAGAAAGATGAGAAATACAAGTGGACATCAGAATGTGAAACAGCTTTTCACACTCTCAGAACTTTGTTGACTACAGCACCTGTACTAGCACAACCAGACATTGAAAAGCCTTTTGATGTATTTTGTGATGCATCAGGAATAGGTTTGGGATGTGTACTTATGCAAGAAGGGAGAGTAATTGCATATGCCTCTCGGCAACTGAGAAAACATGAAGTCAACTACCCTACACATGATTTGGAACTTGCAGCCGTTGTCCATGCATTGAAGATATGGAGACATTACTTGTTGGGCAATGTATGTCATATCTATACTGACCATAAAAGCCTCAAGTATATCTTTACCCAGCCAGAACTGAACATGAGGCAACGTAGATGGTTGGAATTGATTAAGGACTATAATTTGGAAGTGCATTACCATCCGGGTAAAGCTAATGTAGTAGCCGATGCACTTAGTCGAAAGTCCCATTGCAACACCATGGAAGCGCTATTGGAAGATGGATTCAACTTGCTACATCCTGCTGTACTACACAATATCACAATCAGTTGTTCGCTTGAGGGCAGAATCATAGAGCTACAGCAGACTGATGTAGGAATAAGTCACATCAAGAGAAAAATGCAAGAGCAAGAGACCAAACATTTTAGATTGGACGAAAGAGGTGTATTATGGTTTGAGGACCGACTAGTGGTGCCAAAAGACCATGAGCTAAGGAATCAAATTTTAGAAGAAGCTCACTCGTCCAAATTGTCTATCCACCCGGGTAGTAGTAAAATGTATCAGGATCTAAGAACCCGTTTTTGGTGGACTAAGATGAAGAAGGAGATCGCAGCCTATGTTGCAAGGTGTGATAACTGCAGTAGAGTGAAAGCCGTCCATATGAAAACCGCTGGATTACTTCAACCACTGCCTATTCCAGGATGGAAATGGGAAGAGATCAGCATGGACTTTATTACAGGCCTTCCAACAACACCACAAGGTCACGATTCAATCTGGGTCATTGTTGATCGTCTCACCAAGTCAGCACACTTCATACCCGTGAACACGCGGTATATAGTTGGGAAATACGCGGAAATATATGTTGCCCAGATCGTGAGATTGCATGGAGTACCTAGGACCATAATCTCAGATAGAGGACCACAATTCATAGCTCGTTTCTGGGAGCACTTACACCAAGCTTTGGGAACCAAGCTAATCAGAAGCTCCGCTTATCATCCGCAAACTTCAGGACAGACAGAGCGAGTGAACCAAATCCTAGAGGATTTACTTAGAGCTTGTGTTATATCTTCAAAAGGTTCATGGGAGAAATGGTTACCTTTAGCTGAATTCTCCTATAACAACAGTTATCAAGCGAGTATCAAAATGGCTCCATTTGAAGCCCTGTATGGCAGAAAGTGCAGAACTCCATTGAATTGGATTGAGCCCGGTGAAAGGAGATATTTTGGTATTGATTTTATCAATGAAGCTGAAGAACAAGTATGTATCATCCAACAACACATGAAGGCAGCTCAATCAAGACAGAAAAGTTATGCCGATAGAAGAAGAAGACCACTAACTTTTGAAGTAGGTGACTACGTGTACTTGAGAGTATCACCCATGAAAGGTGTGAAGAGATTTGGGATGAAAAAGAAGCTTTCACCAAGATATGTAGGGCCATACAAAATTTTGGAACGAAAAGGAAATGTTATGCGTACAAGCTACAACTACCACCGAGAGATGAGTGCAATCTTTGATGTGTTCCATGTGTCTCGATTAAAGAAATGTCTTGAAGTACTAGGAAGAAGCTATTGCACCCACCAACGTGCAACTTCAATCGGATTTGACCTATGAAGAAAAGCCAATTCGAGTATTAGAAGAGATGGAGAGAGTAACAAGGAGTAAGATCATTAAGTTCTATAAGGTGGTGTGGAACAATCACGGCCGAACAAGATGCTACATGGGAAAGAGAAGATTATATCGCAAGAAGTTTATCCCGCCTTTTTCCAAGAATGGTAGGTCTTGCAAATCTCGGGACGAGATTTTTATAAGGGAGGGCTGTAACACCTCGGGTGTTAGCCTTGCATAACTTGACTTGCATAATATGGGCATGAGCATCAAGCATTCATAAATCATCATTTACAATTGAAACATCTCGATCGAAACATATGAAACATTGCTTGTTATTTCATGTTCCTTGTAACATATGCATATGATCATGTGCAAATGAATACTAGTGTGTAATGTTGGTCACTATAACACCTTAGCTACACTTAGGTTAACAAAAGGAACCTTGTTCATGAAGACCACATTTCTTGATCAAGCCTTTAAGTGTTATTTCATGTGTTGACCTGAATGGCTATATGTGTGACTACTTCATGAAATGCTTGAATGACCTTGCAAATTGTTTTAACATGCTTAGAGTATCATCATGAACAACTTTGGTATTTAGGGCTAGGGCTAGATTGGTCATTTAGCCATAGTTTGAATGTGTATCTTGATTTCAAAGTGACATGTTTGACTAAAGTTGAACTAGGTGTTAGAGACCTTGCATGGAGGAGTTCACTAAAGCAAAGTTGTAGTGTTTGACATAAGGAACAACTTTTATTTTTATGTCATGGACTGATTTAGCTTCTAACATGCTTGAATTGGACTCACAAAAATCAGCTTTTCCTGTTTTCATCACTTAAGAAAAATTTTCTAAGTCTGGATCTCTGACAGCCTGACAAGCCCCCCTTGAGCACGATTTTTCTTCGTTTCTGTTGCGAATCAGAGCTTACTCCCTTAATCAAAGTTGAAGCTGGTACATAGGGCTAGGATTTTTGTTAAGACGGTTTACGATTTGGAGCCATGGATTAGCCGTTGTATCAACGGGAAAACTCGTCGTCAGGCTCGGCCATCGCGCGACTGACGAAACTGAATCGCGACGTCAGTGGCCGACATCGGCAGAGTTCGCGCGCCGCGTGTCCCCGGCGGCGACGGCAGGTCGCGTTGCTGCTCGCTCTCGCGCAGAGCCACGCCGCGTCTGGGCGCGCCTTCAAGTCGCCCGCACCTGCCCGCACTCCACCGCGCACCCAGTTGCTTCGCCTCGGCCCTCCTTCCTCGCAGCAGCAGCCAGCTCTTCCGCGCCGAAAGCACAAGACCGCCTCGCGCCGTCGCCTGCAGTGCGCTTACGTCGCACCACCACCGCCTCCCTCTCGCCCATAGCTGCGCCACACCTCCCTCCACCCCTCGTCTTGATTGCGTGGTACATCACGCTTCGGTGAGGGCGAATTCACCATTTCCTTTCTCACGGAGTTCACGGTCGCCATGGCCGCCTCCACGGCAAGCTGGCCATAGCTCGGCTCACCGGCGCTTACCTTTCGATTTTGAGCGTTAGCAGTTGGGTAGGATGTGTATTAGCTAGTGCTATGATGTCACCTCCATTGGTGGTCCCGCCGGCGTGGAACGTGACAACCCCACGCGCGCCGTGTTCTAACATCCGCACCACCGCGCTGTGGTCAAGAGTCGCTTTGAGCCTTACGTGGAACTTTTGTTGTTGAGATAGAGTCACTAGGTCACCGTTGTGCCATTGCGCGCCTCGCCTAGCTTTCCCGTGGCCGGAGATGGCCGGCACAGCATCGAGCAGCGCCGCCGTGCCGCCATCACCGACGACGAGCATGCTCCACCCACCCTCACCCGCCACCACCTAGGTCGCTTGATGATGCTACTACTCGGTTGATGGTGTCGTGAAGACCTCACCGCCCCAAGCAACCTCGCCGTCGCGGCGAAGCTCTGCTCAGGCCAAAGACCACACCAGTGCATGCGCCGCTGTTCTGTTCGTGTCACGACGTGGGGTCCCCCGACCAGAGGGTCCCACTGTCAAATGACAATGAGAGAGAGAGGGCTAATTCATTTTGAATCCAGTTTTTGAATTGTTTTGTTATTTTTGTATCTTTAGTTTGATAGCTCCTAAAATTGTGAAATAAATTTGTGAGTGTTCCTTAGGAAGTGTAGTATTTAGGAAAAATATGTTCTTGGTTTCAACAGTAGAAATTTTTGGAGATTTAAATAAGGATTTGAATTGTGCTTTTGAATGCATTTAAATTTGTTTATTTTATATCTAGAGTTCCTGTGCTCCAAAAATTATGAAATTTTTTGTGGTAGGATATTCTTGTTATACCTGAGCTTGGATAAAAATTTGAGGACCCAGTGCATGTGTAGATCTATAGTTATAGATTTTTCTTTTATAAATAGTTAATCCTTGCATGAATTTTTATAAATTAATTATAAGTCCAAAATTCATGAAATTAATTGGAGGTGATACTAGTACCATATGGATGTTAAGAAAAATAATAAATCTGTTGCTTGACACTTTTCAATAGGATTTTCCATTTATGATATTTCAAGCCTTGCTTCCTTATCATTTTATATAGAATGTTCTACTTAGTAAAATGACATGAAATTTTTATGGTAGTCCTTTGATAGCATTAGTAAGGCTCTGTAAATTTTTGAGAATTTATTAAGCACATCTGATATATATTTATTATTTAACCTAGATATCTAAATAAAATAATAAAGGCAATTTAATAAATAGTTTGGGCTTTGCCATTATATTATCCTAACTATGTTTGGTATGCTTAAACTGTTGGTAGGTTCTAGGTTGTCAATTTGTGAATAATGACATGAAGTAGAGGTGTTATTACTTTATATTGCATGTTAAGTCATTTCCGGACTGATTCTAGAATATGATGAGTTGCATGTTGAAACTGATGTAGACTGTAAAATGGTTAATAACAAAGTTGTAGAGAATTTGATAAGCTTTCCAGAAAGTCCAGGATCACTAGATTTGGAATTGTAGAACTCCAGTTATGAGTGAAACAAGTAGATACTTTGTTTATGGCATAGTCGATGCATTGTAGGAGTAGTTATGTAGTAAGCGAGAAGAGTTATGCACCTACTCAAACAACGTGATGCACTTGTTAACATATATGCATTCGTAATACTTATACCATACTCATGCATCTAGGATCGGAGGAAGAAATCACGTTGTTGGAATTGAAGAAGCAGAGGAAGGAACCCGCAGGAGGATCCATAAGCCGCAGCCCCGAAGGCGTGGGAGAAGAACCTCAAGAGCTTCCGGAGTGCCCGACCACCGTCCTACTTCCTTTCTGCGAGGCAAGCCCGGAGCATTATAAGTCTCCCGATAATTTACAAATGTTTACTTACGTATTTATGATTGATGCATTAGGTTATAAGAGTTGAATGAAACCATTTGATGCATGTACATTCCTTGTCCGGATATTACACCTTTTAAACCAGGTATAGGTCCAGGATCGAATATATTTATGCTTAGCCATGCTTAGACCGGTAGAAGTCGGGTGATGTCCTGTCACCTGCGAGATATAGGTGGATACCGGAGCACGGTTGGCTATATCTGCTATCGTGGAACAGAACCATGAGGTAAAAGTAAATGGAGACCGGACGGGAGGTCGATAGGGAAGCAACAAGGCATGGAGGTCTTGGGTGTGGACTTATCCCCGTCTGTGTCGATTAAGGACCGTACCGTTGTTGGCGCTTCTGACAAGATTGAACGCATGCCTCTCACTTAGCTGGCCGGATAACTCGTTCCGACCGCTGGCCGAGTAATTCAACTCGGTGCCGGAATCGTTCTCACAGCGCTCCTTCCGGGAACGATCGGTGAGCCCAAGGGCAGGTTTGGCTCGAGCATCCCGGCATCTGGTGTTCCAGACAGTGCGGCAAAGATCTGAACCCGCGAAATGTGTACCGGAGTTGTACCAAAGGTGACCTAAGACTATCGTGGTTTGGTAGATCTGGGTTTGTGTTAGGAATAAATTCCACTGGTTGAAATCGATTCGAATCGCCGTCTCTCCGGATAGTGAGAAACTTGGCTAGTCCCAACATCGTAGCGACTATATTATGAAACATGGTGGTTCGGATGAATATGGAATTACAATACCTGCTATGGTTACTATTGTATGATTCTAAATAATATACCACATGTTTGGCAAGGTGGTAGTTGCTAATCTAGAAATGGATAGTTATAATTAACTTGATAAAGGAATCACAAGTGTACAAAGATTAATTGCCTTTTTCGCATAAAAATGTTGTCAAGTTACGTCCACTTATACAGCCTTGCATAATCCTTGGAGTCATTTATTTACGGTTCATGACGGGTAAGTCTAGTGAGTACCTTCTCGTACTCGTGGTTTATTTTTCCCATTGTTGCGAGATGGCATTGTGTATCATGGTTATTGTAAGAGTTGCTTCTATCCCGCGGTGGATGAGGAGTAAGCCTTGGGCGTGCTTCTTTAGTAATTCCTATCTTTGCTTTTGTGGATCGTGATCCGGCATGGCATCGTATCAAACTACGTTGGAAACTTATCTTGAACTTATTTGCTTCCGCTTTAATTATCAAACTTGGTTTGTAATAACTTTCTATCCGTACTACGATGATGAAAAGTATCGTGAACTTTATGTAATATGTGGCATGTATGTTGAATCCTCATGCGATCTTGGTTGTTGTAAATCGTTTATCGAGACCCGTCGTGGTACTCGACGGACTACCGGGTTTATATGGGTTCAAGTATGACAGTGCGACCGCTTGCGGATTGCCATTATACTTGTATTCTTATAAATTGGTCGGTTCTGCGACAAAAACCGTAGTTGCACACTTGGATAGTTTATCTTTTGCATAAGATTTGCTAACGTTAGAAAAAGAGGCCATAGTTTATCTTTTTGCAAAGGTAAAAGTATTGGCTTGTAGGCAAAGGATGTCAACCAGCTCCACTTTTAAGCCTTGCATGATCCTTGGTGTCTCTTATTTTTTGTTTCTGACGGATAAGTCTAGCTGAGTACCCTCTTGTACTCAGGGTTTATTTCCCTATTATTGCAGATAACATGATGTACCACGGCTATTGTAAGCATTGCTTTGCTCCTACAGTGGATGAGGAATAGGACCACGGGCATGGTCATTCTTTATATCATCTCACCCTTGTGCTTTTGTTGGAGATGATTGTGAAAACTGGCTGTGTATCTAAACTACTGTTGATGT
Source organism: Miscanthus lutarioriparius (assembly GCA_904845875.1). Classification (NCBI taxonomy): domain Eukaryota; kingdom Viridiplantae; phylum Streptophyta; class Magnoliopsida; order Poales; family Poaceae; genus Miscanthus; species Miscanthus lutarioriparius. The sequence continues at coordinate 39,244,815 of CAJGYO010000016.1, forward strand.
CGTTCAGAACTATGTTGCTTCCGCTACTGTTCAATTGATGTTGTAATAACTATGTTGGAACTCCGATGTATGACAAACTATTTGTGAACTTGTTGTAACATGTGGCTTGTATGTTGAATCATGTACGATCTTGGCTTGTATGTTGGTTGATTTGAGATCCTTCGTGATACTCGATGGACTACCAGATTTATATGGGCTCAAGGGTGATGGTTTGACTGCCTCGATGGTTGCTATTGTACTTGTGCTCTTATAAATTGGATTGTTCTATTACAAAGCCGAGTAGCTCAACTCAGGACGGGGACACGAGCAGTTAAAGTGCGCACCCTAGAGGCAATAAGGATGCGATGAGAGCCAATGGTGTGAGTCCAAGGGCGGGTTCGAGTCCCGAGCCTCCTGGTAGATTGGTAGTATCTTTGAGGGTGTCACGCTGGTCTTACCCATGATTTCGACCTGAGTTGTACCAAAGGTGACCCGATGCGACCCAGATTGGGGAGATATGGGTGTGTGTTAGGAATAATTCTCCAGCTGGGCAGGAATCGATTCGAATCGCCGTCTCTCCCGGATAGTGAGAACTTGACATGAGCCCCCTTCATCGTAGTAATTGATGAAAGTGTTGGTTATGTGGGTTATGAAAATGCTCAACTTGATATGATTACTATTGTGATGATTTAATGGTACACGACATGTTTAGCATAGGATAGATGCTAATCTAGAATGGAACATGAAAAGTAATCATGTTATTCAAAAGTTAAAAGATACTAGATGAATATTGGCTTGTAGGCAAAGGATGTCAACCAGCTCCACTTATAAGCCTAGCATGATCCTTGGTGTCTCTTATTTTTGGTTTATGATGGGTAAGTCTAGCTGAGTACCTTATCATACTTAGGGTTTATTTCCCTATTGTTGTAGATAACGTGATGTACCACGGCTACTGTAGGCACTACTTTGCTCCTACAGTGGATGAGGAATAGGACCATGGGCATGGTCATTCTATATATCATCTCACCGTTGTGCTTTTGTTGGAATGATTGTGAAAACTAGCTATGTATCTAAACTACTATTGATGTCGTTCAGAACTATGTTGCTTCCGCTACTGTTAAACTGATGTTGTAATAAATATGTTGGAACTCCGATGTATGACAAACTATTTGTGAACTTGTTGTAACATGTTGCTTGTATGTTGAATCATGTACGATCTTGGCTTATATGTTGGTTGATTCAAGATCCTTCATGATACTCGATGGACTACCGGATTTATATGGGCTCAAGTGTGATGGTTTGACTACCTCAGTGGTTGCTATTGTCCTTGTGCTCTTATAAATTGGATGGTTCTGTTACAAAGCCGAGTAGCTCAACTCAAGCCGGAGACACGAGCAGTTAAAGTGCACACCCTAGAGGCAGTAAGGATGTGAGGAGAGCCAATGGCATGAGTCCAAGGGTGGGTTCGAGTCCCGAGCCTCCTGGCAGATTGGTAGTATCTTTGAGGGTGCGGCGCTGGTCTTACCGGTGATTTGGACCTGAGTTGTACCAAAGGTGACCCAATGCAACCCTGATGGGGGAAGTATGGGTGTGTGTTAGGAATAATTCCCAGCAGGGTAGGAATCGATTCAAATTGTCGTCTCTCCCGGATAGTGAGAAACATGAGCCCCCTTCATCGTAGTAATTGATGAAAGTGTTGGTCATGTGGGTTATGAAAATGCTCAACTTTATATGGTTACTATTGTGATGATTTAATAGTACACGACATGTTTGGCATAGGTTAGATGCTAATCTAGAATGGAACAGGAATAATAATCTTGTTATTCAAAAGTGAAAAGATACTAGATGAATATTGGCTTGTAGGCAAAGGATGTCAACCAGCTCCACTTATAAGCCTTGCATGATCCTTGGTGTCTCTTATTTTTGGTTTATGACGGGTAAGTCTAGCTGAGTACCTTCTCGTACTCAGGGTTTATTTCCCTATTGTTGCAGATAACGTGTTGTACCACGGCTACTATAAGCATTGCTTTGCTCCTGTAGTGGATGAGGAATAAGACCATGGGCATGGTCATTCTATATATCATCTCACCCTTGTGCTTTTGTTGGAGATGACTGTGAAAACTAGCTATGTATCTAAACTACTGTTGATGTCGTTCAGAACTATGTTGCTTCCGCTACTATTAAACTGATGTTGTAATAACTATGTTGGAACTCCGATGTATGACAAACTATTTGTGAACTTGTTATAACAAGTGGCTTGTATGTTGAATCATGTATGATCTTGGCTTATATGTTGGTTGATTCAAGATCCTTCATGATACTCGATGGACTACCGGATTTATTTGGGCTCAAGTGTGATGGTTTGACTGCCTCGGTGGTTGCTATTGTACTTGTGCTCTTATAAATTGGACGGTTCTATTACATCGGGTGACCTGGATCCCGTGTCCTTGAGGTTAGGCGAGACGGAGCCCGTGCCCTTGGGGTCGAGAGAGACCAAGATATGCTCTTGACGATCCAAGGGAGTTAGCGTTCACGCCCATTAGCTTCCTTCTTTTGGGTATCCCTAATACTGATACCTGATAGTAGCCCCCAAGCCTACAGAGGCGTAGGATACTCCTTCAAAGGCTTTTTTGGATGAAAGGATTCTAAGGATCTTGATCTCCCTTTGTGGGCCACGGGATGTCTTGGTATGGTCGAGATTCCTTTCCATCATGTTCGAACTCCTTGGGAGAATGTAGTTGTTGGATTCAGGGAATTAGAAAAGATCTCTCTTGATTCTGATTCCTCCCTAGGATCCGACTGATCCGCTATTGGTATGTGACCGCGTATTTGGTCTCCTTGCGAGTCCAACTCTCGGGCCCCTCCACGCAACAAGGGTCCGGTCGAGGGGTCAGCTCGTCTTGTAATTGTCCTCCCTCACGTGTTTTTTCGATAAAACGGAGGGGCTGAGCCATGCCATTTTTTCTCCATGGATGAATCATGGTGCTCGGTGAGCTATTAACGAGCTAGTCCGAGTGGGGCCTCGGCTTCCCGTTCATGGAGGTCTAGCACGGGTCAGCCGGTGGCCGACTCTAGATTCCTGGCGGCCAGTCCATATAGTTCTCGGGTCTGTTCGACCGGTCCCAATGGCTAGTTGCCTTTCTTCGAGGAAAAACCATGGACTGTGCACCGGCCAAGACTCGAACGTGGGTCGGGATGCCCGTGACGCTCGTGCGCCTAGGTACTGGCTGCTTGCGGGCCCATCCCTTTCCACCCCTCACTCCAAAGGTGCCCTAGAGCAGCTGTGAACATGGGCCAGCCTTTGAACCTCTGGGCTTTAATGGGTCATGGGAGCATTTTCAGCTCTGTATCCCTTCTTACCTATGGTGGTTCTCGACCCATCGAATGGGGTGAACCATCATCCGACGTGTCCTTCGAGGTAGCGGCCAGAGGTGGCGTGCGCATGATCTTTGGAGAGGCAAAGTGATGGGATGTGGCGGGCGCGTGGATCGAGTCGGACGGTTTGCCTTTCACTCCACCTCCTCCTATAAATAGGGGCCTTTCCCTTTGTCCCTAATACGTCTGACCATAACCTCACCATCTCTGCTTCTCCACCACTAGTGCCTAGATCTCTTGCCCTTACTCTTCCGCTGCTAGCAAAGCTCTCGTTCCTCTGCCTTTGCTTGCCATGGAGTCGTGGTATCGCTCTAACGTCACCCACGCACGCATGGAGGGCCTCATCAAGCGCGGCCTCCTCCGTGGGAGAACTGATATGGCAGAGTGGCTCATGCTCGGTCGTGAGGAGGTGCCGGCACCGCCCGATGGCTACATCGTCTCTTTCACGGCCTTCCATGAGCGTGGATTCATGATCCCCCCTCACTCGTTCTTTCGGGGGCTGCTGCACCACTACCAAATCGAGCTGCAGCACCTGAACCCAAATGGGATCCAGCACATCACGACCTTCATTGTGCTGTGCGAGGGGTACATGGAAATTGAGCCCCACTTCAAGTTGTGGCAATACTTCTTCTCCATCTCCCTACAAAAGAACAAGAAGAGGGACATGCCAGTGCCGATTGGATGCGCGAGCATCCACCTTTGGGGGCACCTATCGGTAGAGTACATGTCCTGCCAGCTCTTGAGATCCAACAAGGAGTGGCATGCATTGTGGTTTTACATGAAGAATGACGCCGCTGCCCCTTTGCCGAAGTTTACTGGGTGCCTCATCGGAGAGGCACTATAGGTGTGATCATGGGGGCCTCCTGAGAAGGAGAAGAAAAGGTTGCACGACCTTCTTGATGCCATCACGTTCCTCAAGGACCACAGCCTTCGTGGGGTCAGCGTTATTGGGGCATACCACGCGAGGAGGGTGGCGCTGCTGATGGCGCGCGTCCTCCCACTGTATGGGATGACGCCCGACGCATAGCTCGATGAGACTATGCTTGCCCAGGGGCCGCTCCGCTATAGCGAGGTCACACAGCGCATCAAGGAGGCGATGGCCGAGTCCGACGCCGTGTTCCCTATCCCGAGACATCCCATGATGCGGTCGAAGCCAGGCTTCATCGAGCTGCCGGTGGATTTGGGCTTTCGGGCCTCTGTCGTGCCACTACCGGAGCATGCGGCCATGAGTGTGGCAAACTATGCCACAGATGAGCGGAGGAAGAAGGAGAAGGATGACAAGGAGAAGAAACAGTGGGCGAAGGAGCGGGCAAAGTTGCAGCGACAAAAATGGCACCAAGGCTCGTCGGAGGAGGAAGATGAAGAGGAAGAAGAGGAGGGGGGTGATGGCTCTGGGTCACCCATCCCGTGGGATGATCTGGCCAGTGGGGACGAGGACCTACCTTTGCTATAGGTGGGTCCCTTCCTGTGGCATCTCCTAGAGCAAGAGGAGGAGGACTCACCCCCGGAGACATCGGGAGCGCGTTGCCCCGCTCCGGCCGAGCCTTCTACGGCGCTCCCAGAGCCTAGGGGAGCCAGTGGCTCTGCCTCGTCTGAGCCTCCTGAGTAATGGGAGGGCTCGAAATGATAGCACGATGAGGAGTCGGAGCCAAAGTCGAACGGGCTGGCCCCGAAACGTCAGCGCCCGACGGCGTGAAGGTAAGCTGAGAGTTTTTCCATTCTTTTGTTTTTTGATGAATTTTTCACTGAGAACTAATCATTGTGCCTTCCGCAGCGTTGGGGGCACGGGACCCTCCTGAAGCTGGTGACGAAGTAGACTCTCACCCTTCGGCAGGCGCGCCAGAACCCATCTGGCACCACGCTAGAGGTTGGCGGGAGCGTGGCCGGGGCGACCACGGGGTCGACCAGGAAGATGCAACCATCGACCACCTCTACGGGAGGGCATGCAGTGGAAGGCATGTCCGGGGCACCCGTAGCAGGCGCGGCCACGATGTCGCAGGCGGAGATCGCACGACTGGAGCCGTCGTCCATGGTGGCGGGCACGTTAGTGATGGGGTAGATAGAGGAGGCCCTCCTTGAGGCGTTCTCGACGGACGCGGCATGACTAGGCATGGCCATAACATCATCGGGGGAGACGACACAACTGGGTCTATCGTCCGGGCTAGATGGCGGCACCCGTGGTGGGATGGACGGAAGAGGCCACGCCTGGTGCACCCTTGGCAGGCGCGACGGTAGGGCTGGCTTCCTCGTCCATGTCGCTCGCCCCCTCTACTACTGGGGGGCCCACTCTAGAGGAGTTGCGATCGTGAGAGGGGTCGATGCTACCTAGGGTCGGCGCAGAGGCATCTTGGCCTCTGGTCTGGGTCGACGACGACCCTCACACCTAGGGAGGACCCCAGATTAGGTGGGCCCACTATCAGGACCTAGGGGCAACGCTCTTCACCCTCAATGATGCCGTAGAGAAGAGGGAGTGGGGGAGCATCCACGTGGAGGTGGGGACCACGGTTCGTGTCCTGACCACCGTGTTGAGTTTGTTGCAAGATGTTATCGCTCTGGTTGGCCAGGTATAGTGCGTTAGCGTTTCTGACCTTCGTCTTCCCTTTTCTTGCCTTTTAACTCATACCCTTTTCATAGGTTCTCATGGACCGTAGCCAGGAGAAGTCTCCATTCCTTCGCCGTTAGAAGGGCGTTTGGGATAGCCTCACGGTGGAGGAGCAATTGCGAGCTACAGGGGAGCGGCTGTCGGTGCAGGACCCATGGGATACCCCACAAGGAAGGGAGAAGATCTAGTCTAACTAGGATTCTTCCCATGTAATCTTAGTAGTAGTATTATTCTATAATCCTACTAGGAACTCTCATTGTAAACCGACTAGGATTCTGACCTCCTGACTATATAAAGGAGGGCAGGGTTCCTAGAGAAGGGACTTACGACGCAATACTTCACAATCAATCCAACGCAAAGGCTAATGCCAACTGGACGTAGGGCTATTACTCGATCAACGATCGAGGGTCCGAACCAGGACAAATTGACTGTCTCTTGTGTTTACCGTCGAGTTCTGCATACGCTAAAGCCCGAACAAACTGCCCTGGGTACCCCCGTGGTAGGCTATCGGTGGTGAAACATCGACAGCTGGCGCGCCAGGTAGGAGCTTTCGGCAAATTTGCATCCGAGAGCTCGATGGACCTTGACAACATGATTTTCTCGACGGGATCAACCTTTATCTTTGGTTCATGGACCTGTGAGGCAGGTGACAATGCAAGCTCCATAGCCGTCTCCTCGAAGATTCAGATCACCACGAAGACCATTCTATTTCGGTGACTACGAAAGATCAACTCGCTGGAAGATTCGCGCAGCTTGCGATGTCCGATCCAACTCAGATTTCGTGACTTTGCGCATCCGACTCAAACTCAGGTTCCGTATCCGAAATGGAGTCTTACCCGAGTTTTTTTTCCGATGGGGCTTAAGAACGCGGCCTTGGCCTATCAAGAATACAACTCGGAGTACACTCAGAGTCTTTTCAAGAAGTCAGGTCCTTTTCCGTTCAGACTCCACAACATGGCAACCTCTTATCAGACACGGCCCGAAGGATCCCTTGATCTGGTGCTTAGAATGCCACTGAAAGGAGCTCAGGAAGGTCTCGTACTAACTATAACATCTCAAGACTACATCGTCCACTGGCCAGGTTCTGTTCCTGAGGATAGTTGTACCCAACTAGTCGGCACAACGACAACAACAATTCTACCCTACTAAGAAGGAGACTTGATCTATGACCTCGAAGCCTCTACTAAGGTTATCAACTACTCCGACAGTGTGGAAACCGACGCCGATAGCGGAACAATTCACGCATGAGAAGTATTCATGGTTTGCCGTCCTCGATCACCATTGGTACCCCCAGAAGCGCTCGACATCAGGTCATTGGATGAATCTAAGTCCAACATATCACCCTTTACCCATGGGCACGATGGTGAGACCGAGAATCAGAAGCAAGCCAGAGAAAGAAAAAACAAGTTGAAACAAGGACGCCAACACCGTGCTAGGCAGTGCAAGGAAGCTTGGATCAGATATGAGTCAGATCTGGCCGAATACAATAGAAGAAAATCAAAACGAGAAGTCAAAGAAAGATGCACGGTGAATACACCCTATGATAGGATTCGAGAAGCATTAGAAGAACTCAGAGCGACCTCACATCCTAGTGAAAAACAAGAACAACTCTGGGACTTTCTCCGGTCAATAGTCCTAAGGACGCACGATGGAAGAACTCGCTCAAGACTACCTGCCAGGTCAACATCTCATGAGCAGGAAGATCAAAATCAAAGGAAGTCCGCTTTCGAGAGATTTGGACCAAGTGGAAGTCACAACAGAGAAAGTAGAAGGGACCCTAATCAAAACAACCGAGTCAAACAACCAAGAAAGGTCAGAAGCAAAGCACCTATTCAGACAGCCACGTAGAACTACTCTCACCAAAACAATAGTTGGCAAGAAGGGGGTGCAGAATCAGAATACATAGAAGCTGGAACACACGATAGATTCCCCTGCTTTGCACACAGACTTGCTTCAATATGACTACCTCACAAGTTCAAGCCGTCCAACCACTCTAAGTATGATGGCAAGACCGAACCAAGGCAGTGGCTCAGGATTTACTCACAATCGATTGAACTGGCCGGAGGAGACGACGATATCAAGACCCTGTTCTTTCCCATGGCCCTAGAAACCATGCCCCTCCAATGGTTCGACAAACTGAATCTAGGGTCAATCAGAAATTGGGAGGACTTGCAAAAAGCTTTCTGTGAAAATTTCACGGGTATCATTATGTATCCCATCACCCATGCAAAATTAAAAGGACTCAAGCAGAAAGGGGGTGAAAGTCTCAGAAATTACTATCGATGATTTGGCGAACTACGTGCTCAAGTACATGACATCACCGAACGAGAAGTAATCGAAGCTTTCTCTCATGGAATCATGGCTAGGTGGCAATTTTAGGACTTCTGCAAAGAAAACCCAAGAAACAATGAAGAATTCAGACGCATAGTAGAAAAGTTGATTACTGCAGAGGAGAAGACGCGAGAAAGGTTCCCGTATAGAAACAACCGAGACAACCCGGACAAGCAAAATCATCAAAACATCAGACATCAGGAAAGAAAACATGGACAAGACAACACCGTAGCAGTGGCTGACAAACCAAGGAAGATTTCCAAACCCAGAAGGTATGACGACATTGAAAACATGCATTGCATCTTGCACCCCAAAGGAGATCACACCATCGGAAATTGCTACACCTTCAATGATCGATACACAAGAAAAGATAGTAAGGGGAACACTAAAGAAGACAATCAAAAAAAAGAAGAAGACAACCACGAAGACAAGGGATTCCAAAAATCCAGGGGGACAGTAGCAGTGATCTTCGCCGGGGTTCCAGATTCCATAAGCAAACACTAAGAAAAGCTAGCACTACGGACCATCATGGCAGCAGAACCGGCTACTCCAAGATATCTCAATTGGTCACAGTATCCAATCCAATTTTCAAGAGAAGACCAATGGACTAGCTTAGGAAACGCAGGCCATTACCCATGGGTTCTAGATCCAACTATTGCCGGTATGACTGTCACAAAAGTACTAATCGATGGGGGAGCCGGACTCAACATCATTTTTTCAGAAACTCTAAGGAAGATGGGACTACAATTCGCCGGGATGACTACACCAATGAGCACCCCTTTTTATGGCATAGTACCCGGCAAGGCAGCGATGCCACTTGGACAAATCACTTTACCGGTTACTTTTGGAACTCCCTCGAACTACCGTACAGAGTTCATCAAGTTTGAAGTTGCAGACTTCGATTCATCATATCACGCAATCCTCGGGCGCCCAGCACTAGCAAAATTCATGGCAATACCGCATTATCCGTACCTATTGCTTAAGATGCCAGGGCCTAACGATGTCCTTTCTTTTCGAAGTGATTTGAAGCACGCTTTTGACTGTGACGTTCAGGCAATCCAAATTGCAGCAAAAGCACAAGCCGCCGATGGTAGAAAAGAAATAGCCACTATTGCAGCAGAAATGAGCCCAGAAGAGAAAGAGATACCGGCTAAAAAACCCAGCAACCTCGCACCACCAAAAGAAGCCAACGTCAAGCAAATCGACCTGGGCACCGATGATCCCTCCAAAACGGCAACCATCAGCGCCCACCTCTCCGCAAAATAGGAACTCGCGCTCACCAACTTTCTTCGGGACAACAAAGATATCTTTGCTTGGAAGTCGGCCGACATGCCAGGTGTCCCAAGAGAGTTGGATGAGCACAGAATTGATATCAATGAAGGCTCCAAGCCTATGAAGCAACAACTACGACGATTCTCACCCGACAAGAAGGCAGCAATTAAAAAAGAAATCACAAAGCTAATGGCAGCCGGATTCATCAGAGAAATCCTTCATCCAGATTGGCTAGCAAACCCAGTTCTAGTACAAAAAAAAGAATACGGACGAGTGGTGCATGTGCGTCGACTACATAGACCTCAACAAACACTGCTTGAAAGATCCGTTCGGGCTACCACGCATTGATCAGATAGTAGATTCAACAGTAGGATCCGCCCTATTATCCTTTCTTGATTGCTATTCAGGATATCACCAGATCGCATTAAAGGAACAAGACCAGAGCAAGACATCTTTAATCACTCCGTTCGGTGCCTACTGCTATAAGACCATGTCGTTTGGACTCAAGAATGCTGGGGCCACTTATCAAAGAGCTATCCAAACGTGCCTTGGTGAACAGATTGGCAAAAACGTAGAGGCATACATGGATGACGTAGTAGTAAAGACAAAGAACCTGGATACACTAATTGAAGACTTAAAACAAACCTTCGAAAACCTGAAAAGGTGTAGGTGGAAATTGAACCCAAACAAGTGTGTATTTGGAGTTCCTTCGGGACAACTACTTGGATTCTTGGTCAGTCATCGTGGAATCGAAGCCAGCGCCAAGCAAATTCGGGCCATAACAGAGATGGGCTCTCCTTGAAGTGTCAAAGATGTACAGAAACTAACAGGCTGCATGGCGGCCCTCAATCGTTTCATATCAAGACTCAGCGAAAAAGCATTACCATTCTTTAAACTGCTAAAGAAGACAGACAAGTTCGAGTGGACAGAAGAAGCCAGCGAAGCTTTCAAAAGACTTAAGGCATACCTCATCTCCTCGCCCGTTCTCACACCTCCAAAGAAATACGAAGACATGATGCTGTACATTGCGGCAACTTCTACTGTGATCAGCACAACAATTGTCATAGAAAGAGAATAAGAAGGGCGCGTATATAAAGTACAACGCCCCATATACTACATCAGTGAAGTACTGTTAGAATAAAAATTCCGGTACCTGCATGTGCAAAAACTACTCTACGCCCTCATGATCACTTCACGCAAGCTTCGCCACTATTTTGAAAGCCACAAGATTACCGTGGTGACAGATTTCCCACTCAGAGACATCCTACACAATAGAGACGCAACAGGGCGCATATCTAAGTGGGCAGTTGAATTTGGTGCTCTCAATATCGATTTCACCCCAAGAAAGGCAATTAAATCTCAAGCCCTTGCCGACTTTGTTGCCGAGTGGACAGAAATTCAACAACCTCTGTCAAATACCATCCTTGACCATTGGAAGATGTACTTTGATGGATCACTCAAGCTAGGCGGAGCCGGTGCAGGCGTTCTCTTAATTTCTCCAAATGGAAAACAACTCAAGTATGTCCTTCAGATATTATGGCAAGCCACAAACAATGAAGCAGAATATGAAACCCTCATCCACGGGCTCCGAGTGGCAATTACCCTCGGAATCAAGCGATTACTCGTATACAGCGATTCGGTAGTAGTCATCAACCAAGTCAACAAAGATTGGGACTGCACCAAAGAAAACATGGGCGCTTACTGTGCTGAAATACGAAAACTTGAAAAACATTTCCAAGGATTAGAAATTCTACATGTCCTATGTGATTCTGATATTGCAGTAGACGTCCTCGCCAAGCTTGAATCAGACAGGGCGAAGGTCCCTCCCGGCGTATTCATAGAGGAGTTATCAGCTCCCTCTATCAAACAACCCGGTGAAATAACCCCTAAACTCCTAGCTAAAGGCAACCAGATTCTGGTAATCAACACCTCATGGACCTAGGTTTTTATTGATTATATCAAAGAGAATAAGTTGCCAGTAGATAAAGAGGAGGCTACCCGAGTTGTTCACAGAAGCAAGAACTACGTCCTAGTGGGGGACAAGCTCTATAGAAGATCCGCATCATCAGGAGTACTCCTAAAATGTGTCTCATTTGAAAAAGGCAAAGAGATCTTAGATGAAATACACTCAGGTTGCTGTGGAAATCATGCCGCTTCAAGAACACTAGTCGGCAAAGCATTCCGCACCAGATTCTACTGGCCAACCGCTTTGAAAGACGTAGAAGAACTCGTTAGAAAATGCAAAGGTTATCAAATGTTCGTAAGAAAAGCTCATGTACCAGCTCACAATCTCATCTGCATCCCACCCGCTTGGCCTTTCTCCTACTGGGGGCTGGATCAAGTAGGGCCTCTCAAGAAAGCAAAGGGCGGTTTCGAGTACATCTTTGTAGCAATTGACAAGTTCACCAAGTGGATTGAATACAAACCACTCGCAAAATATAGCGCAGCCAAAGCAGTCGAGTTCATCCAAGACATTATGCACCGCTTTGGCATGCCCAATCGAATCATCAAAGATTTGGGATCTCCCTTCACAGCTATAGAATTCCAAAGTTGGGCACAGGATTGTGGCTTCGGCATAGATTACGCATCAGTCGCACATCCAGAAGCCAACGGACAGGTAGAAAGGGCTAACAGACTCATACTAGCCGGATTAAAACCAAGATTATATGAAGAACTAGTGGACTATGGATCCAAATGGATTGAAGAATTACCCAAAGTAGTATGGGGGCTACGAACTCAAATAAGCAGAGCCACTGGATACTCACCTTTCTTCCTAGTTTACGGATCAGAAGCTGTACTACCTGCTGACTTGATCTGGATGTCACCAAGGATAGAACAATATGACGAAGGAGAAGCAGAACACACCCGAAGACTAGAACTCGACAGTACAGAAGAAGTCAGAGTAAACGCTACCCTTCAATCAGCTAGATAGCTCTAAGGTTTAAGACGCCACTACAACAAAAATACCCAGCCTCAATCACTCCAAATCGGAGACCTAGTACTAAGAAGAATACAGAAAACTAACGGATGCCATAAACTACTTAGTCCATGGGAAGGTCCTTTTATCGTCACAAAAGTCACCGGACCAGGCACGTACAAGTTGATAACTGAAGATGGAAAAGAAGTCAACAATACATGGCACATCAGCCAACTAAGAAGATTCTACGCATGAAAACAACTCAAGGAGGAATGTATATATACAAGCCACAAGAGATGAACGTTCATGATCACTAAAGATGGTGCTCCTCGACAACATATGTACTGTTATGACTTATCAATGTTCATGATCCATAAAGATGGTTCTTTCTCAACAACATGTCTTATTATGGTTTTTCTCCGAGTTGTTTTCACTGGCTGAAATTATGCCTGAGCGTACCGGCCGAGAGCAAAAGAGCTGAAAACATGCTTGAGCCCGCCAATGAGGGTAGCTAATAAGCTAACACCCGAACCAAAAAAGCAAAATGACTAAAATTATGCTTGAGCATACCGGACGAGAGCAAAAGAGCTGAAAATATGCTTGAGCCCGCCGATGAGGTTAGCTAATAAGCTAACACCCGAAACAAAACGCAAAATGGCTGAAATTATGCCTGAGCGTACCGGCCGAGAGCAAAAGAGCTGAAAACATGCTTGAGCCCGCCGATGAGGGTAGCTAATAAGCTAACACCCGAACCAAAAAAGCAAAATGGCTGAAATTATGCCTGAGCATACCGGACAAGAGCAAAAGAGCTGAAAATATGCTTGAGCCCGCCGATGAGGGTAGCTAATAAGCTAACACCCAAAATAAAAAAAAAATGGCTAAAATTATGCCTGAGCATACCGACCGAGAGCAAAAGAGCTAAAAACATGCTTGAGCCCGCTGATGAGGGTAGCTAACAAGCTAACACCCAAAACAAAAAGCAAAATGGCTGAAATTATGCCTGAGTGTACCGGCCGAGAGCAAAAGAGCTAAAAACATGCTTGAGCCCACCGATGAGGGTAGCTAATAAGCTAACACCCGAACCAATCCTAAGATGTTTTTACAACTAGGGAAAGAGCCAGATGCTGGCCACATCTTGAGTTAAGCAAAAAAGCTAAAAAGAAGAAGTTGAAGATACTTGAGATCTCCGGTCCTATGTCTTTTCAGTACTAACAAGAACAGAAAATTTGTCAAGACAACGATCTACATATGCCGAGTTGTTTACACGGCGCAGACAAAAGCCAGACAAGCACTCGACAAATCAAGAAAGTTTGTCAAGACAACGATGTACCTAAACCGAGTTGTTTACAAGATGAAGACATCCAGGCAAAGAAGACATCAACAAAAAATAAAGAATCTTCATTCAAAAATAAGTATAGTATCCTATTACAGAAGCTGGAGTACAAAGGTCAATTACATCAAGCATTGTCATCAGGAGAAGAAATATCAATATTAAGATTATCAACAATCCTCCTAGCTAAATCTTCGACCTCAGGCTCCACCTTTTCAACGGCATCCAGATATTCTTGACTCTCGGCTTCATCAGCAATCTTGGACAAAGGAAACTCCGGAGAAAGAACCCGGACCTGGGCAAGAACATTCCTGGTACACAGTTGGGCGCACCCCTTCATGAACTCCTAGAAATGGGTTGGAACTTGGGGAATAAACTGAGCCCAAGATTGGCCATCATCTGCTGAAGTCCGGAGAAGACTGGCTACTAACCGAAATGATTTCCACAAAGCATTCCAGTTCTTAGTAGCCATTGCCAACTTACCAGTCAAGTCTTCAATAGTTTTTTGGACCTACACAAGATCCCTGTCAGCTCCACGCCTAATCAACTTGGCAAGCGTGAGTTCTTCTTCAACACGAGTAATTACCTCCTCAGCCATGTTGTGACTATTGTGAACAGTTATCTTCATTTCCTCAATACCCTCCGAGAGCTTCTGCTTTTCAACTCGGAGAGCTAGACCAAACACCAAAAAAGAAGTCAGCAGAAAGGGAAATCAGAATACAAAAGGAAACAAGAAGAACCTGCAATACCATTGCACTCATTCTTCATGGCCTCCACCGCAGCATCCCTCCGCTTCTCTGCCTCTACAACTCGGGCATGAAGAGCCTTTTCCTCCTTTTGGTGCATTTGACGCTCAGTCTCCATCTCGGCCCGACAGAGATCAAGCTCTGCTTTCAGGGAACTTACCTCAGAAAACAACTTTTTCTCGGTTTCAGACGAGAAAAAGAAGCCGATATGATCCCGAGAAAAAGACTAAACAAAAAGAGAGAGAGAAAAAAGGCATAAGAACAAAACAAAGACGAACATCCAAAGAAAGAACTTCAAAAAACTTACCTAGAGCTTTTCCCAAAAAGAAGTCCCAAGGGTTCCCCAGGCAGCAGTCAGCTCTGACAACCGATGAGTGGCATCAAATTGTTGCACAACATCATCATCAAAATGCTGACCACCAGTACCAAGAGGAACAGAGGAAGAAGTCGGCCGAGGCAAAGAAGGTAAGGCTAGGGCAATATCCTGGGAAGCCCCGACTACCTCCTCAGAAGAACCCACCGCCGTGGCAACAGTCACCTCCAGAGCCAGCGAATCAGCAGCAGCATGATCATCAGGAAACCCTGTCTCCCTCACAGCCACCTCATCGATCGTACATGCCAAGTCCCGAGACTCAGCACACAGAGGTGCATCAGAGGACTGATAGGAGGTCGGCGGAGGGTCAAGGGAAGGCGAGGGTCTACAAGATGATAAGGAAACTCGATGATAAGAATATGAGTCAGGAAAAAGGAAAACAAAAGCAAAGAAATATAATGAGGAATCACTCACTCAGCTATCTTCTTCTTCATAAAACCAAAAGAAGACCTTAGAGGAGAAACTATGGCAACAAAAACATCACCGCCACCCTATGACAGGAGCGGCGTGGTTGGCACCGGAGCCCCAGAAGAACCCAAGCTCGATGGCCGCTTACTACAAGAGAACAAGTCCAAAGTCAGAACAAAAAGAGGTATTCAACAAAAGAAAAACAAGAAAACAACTCATCGGTGCATGACAAGGGGTGCATCATCATCCTCTTCTTCCTCACTCTCAAGCAAAGCAACCATAGCGCCATCTAAAAAAGGAGAAAAGTACTCGGTTAAAGGCACAAACAAACCACAAAAAGACAAAACATATTAATATGCTCACCTAGGAGCACGCTACCTACAACTGGAGTACCTAGATGACTACTCGACTGGCGAGACTTCTTGGCAGCAGACAAACCAGAAGAACTATCCGCTCGCCCCCTTTTTGGACACTATGAGGACCTTGAGGAACTAGACGAGGAACATACTCTACATATACATCAAGAACTGCAGAAGAAACACCAGGAAACATCGTGGTGGTTTGAAACTTACTGGTTAAAGATGCCTCAGCAAGACTCTTCCCAGTCTCCACAATGGCAGGGCAGTCATCAAGGGGGATCGGATCAACCAAGTTACGCCCCAATTCCTATAAAAGATTAAAACAACAAGACAAGAAAGATTAAGCAAAAGTGGAGACAACAAAGGAAATACAAAAAGTACCCGCGTAAGAAAAAACAACTCACAGCAAGAGGCGGGTTGTTAGCGCAATACTCAAGGACAGCATGCGGAACAATGCTTACTCCTTTCAGCATCTTCTGAAGGCGCTCGAGCACCTCCTCATCAGTCAACTCAAGGGCAGGGACCATACGAGAAGGATCCTCAGCCCCAGAGTACTCAAAACCAAAGTTCTCGCGCTCCTTCAGAGGCTAAACACGGCGGTGAAGAAAACTGGAGACGATACCAAAGCCGGTCAAGCCCTGCTGCTTCAGAGTACATATCCTCTCAAGAAACGGCTTGATCACCTGGAGCTCATCCATCGTCAAAGGGTTCTTTTCCCATCGGTCATTAACCACGGGACCAGAACCGGAATGAACAGCAAGAGGAGGAATCAAATTGGCAGCATAAAACCAGTCGGCACGCCAATCCCTCACAGAATCAACCAAGTCATAATCAAAAAATCTACTCTTAAGACACTGATGAAATTGAATCCCGCAGCCACCAAGAACATTGGTATCATCGCGGCGGGGTTGTGGCTTCAGACGAAAGAAGTAACAAAAGAGAGAAAGAGAAGGAGGAATTCCAAGGAAAGTTTCACAAAGATGAACAAAAACAGAAAGATGAAGGACAGCATTGGGAGCAAGATGGTTCAGGCTAATCCCAAAATAGCTAAGAAATCGATGAAGAAAAGTAGAAGCAGGAAGGAAGAGTCCGTCATGGATAAAGGAGACAAAAAGAATAATCTCACCAGGACCTGGAGTAGGGACCCGATGCTCGCCTGGAGCTCTCCAATCAGCAAACTCCTTGCCCTGGATCAAACCATCACTGACAAGCTCACGCAACTGATCTTCAGTTGTAGTCAGAGCCGGCTAGATCTTCTGAGCAGCCCTCATGGCCATGAATTCTTGATTTTCAATCACGGAATGCGAGGCCTCCTCGTCCACAAAGGCTGCCTGGGACTTGCTCGCTGATTTCTTCCTACCCATATACTAGCGAAAGCAATAAAAGCACTAAGGAAAGGTGATGCTCAGGTGGCGGCGCTCAGATGATGGTGACAATGGCGGCGGCAGAGTTTTGAAGACTAGGGTTTTAAGGAAAAAATAGGGCAGTAAAGAAAAAGAAGAAAGGCCTATAAATAGATTTTTACAGCAATAGAAACGCGGCCCACCAGGCCCGTTTAAACACGGCGAGAGAACGCAACGGTTCATTTCTCACCATGACTGATGCAGCTGAAATGACGGACGGCACAATTCTACACAATGGTATAGTTCAACGGGCATATTTCAGACTTATCCATCCAGCACTATGGCTGAGTTATCATATCGCTACAAAAAGAACTCATCAACCATGAACCAACGAAGGGTTACCCCACAAGGAACACAAGAACCCGGTTCTTATAGAAAGAACTCAGGAACCTCATAAACAACTAGGACTTCAGCAGAAAAAAAAGAATGACAACTTAGAAGACAAGATTCTTTCCATTATAAATGGTTTTAAAAAATAGAAGATTACACATCTTACAAGACCCAATGAACTCGGTACTACGACAAGCAAGGTAGCAAAGAGGACCCGGACACAGCTAGGCTCTCGAACGACTACGTGTTCCAAATTGCTACTCGGTAGAACAAACCGCACTCAGCTACACTGTTTTCTTCAAAGGACGGACGCAGTGCATCCAAGGCGGAAATCAGCAGCACGGCGGGACAACATAGACTAGGGGAAGACGGCAGGCATCTGTCTACCCAAGTCCGATGTGATGCTGGATATGGTGTTGATCTGCACCGGACAGTCTCAGGGTAGGCGGCGAGGATCAACCCAGAACTGCTGGATGAAGGAATGTATCCCACATCACAAGACTTCCTCCAACTACCGCCACGTACTTCCCGGTACAATGCCACTATGTGGATTAGTCTACCTCTAATCCCTATCACAAGACTCCCTCCAGCTACGACAAGATACACAAGAACTACAAAATACGCCCAGGGGCTGCTCTACTTCACAAACTATCATATTCATGACTACGGAGATTTCAGACCACGCAACAAAATGCTCGATGAATCAAAACAGCACACAAGGAGGATATTTATAGGCCAAAGAAGTGGTGCACATGGACCGGGAGCACTAACAGAACAAACCTAACAAAGGACACAATGAAAAGACATAATTCAATGAAATAGGACTCAGGCGTGAAGGAACAGTACTCAAGAACGAGCATATTCGGAAGAATATACCGACACTGTACAACTCGTGAACAAATGACATTTACACTCAACCACCACCATACAACTACATCTGACAACAGCAGACTACCAGAGAATATGCCAAGATCCTGTATCCGAGTTCTTTTTGAATAATGCTCGGGGGCTACAACAGGAGAGGTTTTCAGTTCTTTGAACAACTCAGATTCAAGACCCTCCAACTTTTTGTTCCAAAAAGCAAGAGGCTTGGGGGCTACACTCAGTGAGTGCACTTTTTTCAAAAAAGGCGCACATCACTCAGAAGACTTCTTCAAGATAGCAGTTTTCAAACAACATAAGATTCAAGACCCTCCAACTTTTTGTTCCAAATAGCAAGAGGCTCGGGGGCTACACTCAATGAGTGCACTTTTTTTTCTTTGAAAAAATGCACGTCACCAAGAAGGCTTCTTCAAGTCAGACCTATCCGAGTTCTTTTTTATAAAGAACCTAGGTATATGCTCAAGAGCCCTTCGATGAAGAATCGAAGCAATTTCAAGACAAGACCCTCCAGCTCCTTGTTCCAAATAGCAAGAGGCTCGGGGGCTACACCCAGATGGATGTACTTTTTTTTCAAAAAGCACAAACCACTCGAAGATCCTAAGAAGCGCTACACGGTTTCATTCAACAAAGCACTCAGACGACGCTTGTTCCTACTCGGCAAGACCTGAAGGAATAAGACGAGGCTTCTAGAGCTCAACCATGAAGTGCTCAGGGGCTTGTCAGTGCGGGACCCATGCGATACCCCACAAGGAAGGGAGAAGATCTAGTGTAACTAGGATTCTTCCCATGTAATCTTAGTAGTAGTAGTATTCTGTAATCCTACTAGGAACTCTTATTGTAAACCGACTAGGATTCTGACCTCTTGACTATATAAAGGAGGGCAGGGTTCCTAGAGAAGGGACTTACGACACAATACTTCACAATCAATCCAACGCAAAGGCTAACACCAACTGGACGTAGGGCTATTACTCGATCAACGATCGAGGGTCCAAACCAGGATAAATCGACTGTCTCTTGCGTTTACCGTCGAGTTCTACATACGCTGAAGCCCGAACAAACTGCCCTAGGTACCCCCATGGCAGGCTATCGATGGTGAAACAACGACAGTGGCTATGTGAGGAACTGGCCACCCAGCTCACTACCGCTCGTCAAGAGGTGCCTGAACTTGCCCCTGTTTTCTAGGAGTTGACCGACCTCTGGATCAAGTACGCGGAGGCTCGTGATGATGCCCGCGAAGTTAGGGAGAAGCTCCTGGACCTAGTCGAGAGTATGCGCACGGATGCCGCAGAGATCGAGCGGCTACGGAAGGAGTGTGACGACTTGCTCCAAGCCATAGAGGGGCTCCACACGGAGCGTGACCTGGCTCGTCAGGAGAGCGCCGATGCCCAGCAATGGATCAACCTCTTGGAGGGCGAGCTCTAGGGGGAGAAGGATCTAAAGGCTGTGTTAGAGGTGGTGACCGCCAAACTCATCATGAAGGTCAGCCAGCACCAGGAGCAGGCCCGAAACTTGGAGGCCGAGGTGACCCGGTGGCATGACGAGGCACGCAAGCTCTAGGCAGACATGGACGGTAAGCCCCTCGTCTTGCATTGCTATCCTTCTCCCTAGGATCCATGGCAAGCTTTTCGACATGGGTGGTGCATGTTTTGGGTAGGTCTTGATCATAGTCTTGGCGTGAAGGTGGCGAAGGGCCACAGCATAAAGAAGGAGCTCGGCGAGGTGGAGGCCACCCTCCTAAAGGAGAGTGATGAGCACGATGCCCTGCGCATCGCCGTCCAGCTGGTCTATGATGACCTCAAGCTAGCCCTGGCGTAGGAGACGAGCTCGCTCAGGGTCCGCACCATTCAGATCATGGATCGGGTGTGCGAGATGGTGAGGGACGCACTCCGCTTCGGCGTTCATCGGTCGTTCGTGATCGCTCGTTCTCACTATGAGAACATCGATCTAGAGATGATGAGCCAGGGCTTCGCGCTCGGTTATTCCGACACCGAGCTAGAGGACTTATCTACCAAGATAGAGGATGAGATCATCCCCCCAAAAAATTAGTTAGTTAGGCCAAATAGTGATCTTGTAATAAATGTACAGATTTTAATTTGTGCTATGGTTGAACAATCTTTTGGTTCTTTGTCCTTTTTTATAAAAAGGTTAATGTGTTCTGACCCTTTCTGTTGTTAAGGCTATAAAGCTCAGGATGTGGGCAAAACAACTCTAATCATGCTGGTGAGAAAAAACGTCGTAGCCGCTGTGGCATAGGTTTCTTGCAGTCCGACAAGTTTTACTCAGGGTTTGTTTCCACAACCCTTACTTTGAGATCTTAACGTAAGGAAAGGTCGAGCATAGAGAATGTCTCTGAGTAGATATACTCTTATTAGCCCCCGAGTGATGCCCAACCCACTGGCATTGTCGGGGCCAGTTGTCACTAAAGATAGAGGAAACAATAGCGAAATCGATAAGAGAAAACGTTTTTGTATTTCAGAAATATCATTCTTAAGTATATGCATAGGCTAGGGGTAAAAGCGACGTAGCTACTTGATGTTCCATGCGTTGATGAAGACCTTGCCATTGATGGTCCTGAGTTTGTAGGTGCCTGGTCGGAGCACCTCCGCGATGGTGTACGGTCCCTCCCATAGCGGAGAGAGCTTGTGACGGTTTTTGTTACTCTAGACGAGGCGAAGTACCAGGTCCCCAACGTTGAAGGCCCGACCCCACACCCGATGGTTGTGGTACCAGTGCAGCACCTGCTGGTACTTGGCTGAGTGGTGGAGGGCAACGTCACGTGCCTAGTCGAGCTGATCCATGGCGTCCTCAAGGGACAACTCAGCTCCCTTCTTGTTGTATGCTCGGACCCTCGACGCCCCGTAGTCGAGGTCAGTCAAGAGGATAGCCTCAGAACCATAGACCATGAAGAAGGGTGTGTAGTCGATGGCTCGGCTGGGGGTCGTCCTCAAGCTCCAAAGCACCATAGGAAGCTCCGTGACACATCGCCCACCAAACTTGTTCAACCAATTGAAAATCTTAGGCTTGAGACCTTGTAGGACCATACCATTCGCGCGCTTGACCTACTCGTTCATGTGGGGGTGCACCATGGCAGCCCAATTAACGTGGATGTGGTATTCATTGCAGAATCGAAGGAACTTTTTCTTGGTGAACTGTTTGCCATCGTCCATGATAATGGAGTTTGGTACTCCAAAGCGATGGATGATGTCAAGGAAGAATAACATGGCCTGCTCGGACTTGATAATGGAGATCGGCCAAGCCTCAATCCACTTTGTAAACTTGTCTACGGCGATAAGCAAGTGCATGTAGCCCTCGGGCGCTCTTTTGAGAGGTCTGACCATATCAACACCCTAGACCGCGAACGGCCACGTGATGGGGATCGTTTGGAGTGCTTGGGCCGGCAGGTGGGTTGGCCGGGTGTAGTATTGACACCCTTCGTAGGTGCGCACAATCTACTCAGCGTCGACCACCGTGGTCGGCCAGTAGAAGCCCTATCAGAACATGTTTCCGACCAGGGTTCTGGATGTGGCATGATGTCCACAGACCCCACTGTGAAGGTCCTTTAGCAGTTGCCTCCCTTATTCGACGGGAATGCAACACTATAGGATCCTAGTGTGGCTTCGCTTGTAGAACTCCTCCTCGATAATGACGAAAGACTTGGCTCAGTGTGCAATCTGCTAGGCCTTCGTCTTGTCCATCGGGAGCACTTCGCGGAGAAGCCAATCGAGGTATGGGGTCCTCCAGTTAGCTAGAGGGTCGGGCTCTGCCACTAGATCTTTGTCAAGCTCCTTGACTTTAGAGGTGGAGGGAGTGGGCGATCGGTTAGCCCCCAAGCCTAGGGCAAGCAGCTTGTCCTCGGTCTATCCCTGTTCCTCGTAGTGGACCGAAGGCTTATGCTGATCGCTGGCGAAGATGCCCATTGGCACCAGCTCTTGGCTGGACGCCATCTTCGACATTATGTCAGACACCTCGTTGAGCCACCTTGGGATGTGATTGAGTTTGAGGCCATCAATCTTGTCCTCTAGCTGGTGGACTTCTCGGTAGTAAGCAGCCATCTTGGTGTCATGGCAGCTTGACTCCTTCATGATTTGACCGATGACTAGCTGTGAGTCACCACGAACGTCAAGCCATCAGATGCCCAGCTCAATCGCAATGTGTAGGCCATTGATGAGCGCCTCGTATTCGGCCACATTGTTGGAGGCGGGGAAATGGAGGCGGACTGCGTACTTCATGCGTATCCCAAGGGCCAAAACAAAGACCTACCTAGAGCCGACGCCTCTCTTCATCAGGGACCCATCGAAGTACATCGTCTAGTACTCTTGGTCGATAGTGCTAGCGGCATCTGGAGCTCGGTCCATTCTGCAACAAAATTGGCAGTGCTTGGGACTTGATGGCCGTCCGAGGGGCATATGAAATGCCCTAACCCATCAGCTTGTGTGCCCACTTGGCGATTCTCCCTGTGGCATCCTGGTTTTGGATGACCTCGTCGAGAGGGAAGGAAGTCACGACCGTCACCGGGTGTGACTCGAAGTAGTGACGCAGCTTCCTCTCGGTGATTAGGACAACATACAAGAGCTTGTGAATTTGTGGGTAGTGAGTCTTGGAGTCCGACAAGACCTCGCTAACGAAGTATATGGGGTGCTGCACTTTAAGGGCGTGTCCCTCTTCCTCCCACTCAACCACCAGGGCAGCGCTGACCACTTGTGTGGTGGCCACGATGTAGAGGACAAGCGGCCCTCCATCGGTCAGGGGGACCAGGATCGGGGCTTTCGTCAGGATTTCCTTGACTTTATCGAATGCCTCCTGAGCCTCGAGAGTCCACACAAACTGATCAGTCTTCTTCAGAAGTCGGTGTAGTGGGAAGCCTTATTCACCGAGGCGTGAGATGAAATGGCTAAGCGCGGCGAGGCACCCCATGACTTGCTGTCAACACGGAATTTCATCCCGTGCCGAGGACACACGAGCAAGCTAGAAGGGTCCGCTCGATAGAGCTGGAGATCCGCCTAGCTTCAGCGCAGGGGTGGTCGATCCTGCGCACTCCTCCCGAGACGTGCCAGTCAATTTGACCATGCAATTGACAAGGAGAGAAAGTTTATCAGTAATTAAGGGTGAAACATGCCGGTGTTGCCAGATAGTCCCGAATGTGCGGCTCTGAGAGCCGATATGAAAGGAAATCGACTAAATAGTCGATTATAGCATATTCATGAGAATAAATCAGTTAAAGCTCATGGGGTTATGTAAGAAGAATCGGTTATCATTCAGGATGAATATCATTCTTTAAACAAATATTGGTCAATGGCAAAAAGATATTAACAATAATCAGTTCATGCTGAGCCAATGACTGCCAGTAACCGAACTCCTTTATAAAAGAAATAGTTCATTATCATTCGACCATTTAATAGAGATAAATCTAATGAACATATTAGATCTCAATCTATCGCTATAACAGTGGGGCATGAGGTAGAATCATGCAGGCCGTAGAAACAACAATAGACTCGACGACCCTAACTTATTACTAATATTAGTGGGGCATCAGGCAGAATCATGCAGGACGTAATACAATAATAAGATCATGGGGCTAACATATCTTTCAACCTATCGCTACTTCAATGATCTCATGATGCGAACTATTCGTGAAAGCGCTCAATATCGGCTAAAACAGCCGATTCAGGCATAGCGCACAGTTAAGTTCATGTCTTCTCAGGAATAGATCTATCAAATAACGATCCCCACTCCACGGTTCTAACAGTGGGGTGTGAGGTAGAATCACAAAGGCCGTGATAACAGGCCATGGAATAGTTTTCGCTAGCCAATAGATCTACTTAAGATCAAACACACCTTAACCGCATGCTATGCACGATCAAGATTGATGTAAAACAGTCGATAAAACATAACTCATCGTTTAAAGTACATATTAGATCAATTTAGATTAACAAACGATGGGTTAAAAAAGATATAAGGCTGATCTAGATCAATCCCAATCGGGTGAAGTGATATTGCTATAATTAAATAAATAATGGAAGCAATAAGCAATATCGGTAACTTAATGAATCTATCCGAAGGAACACCACCCTTAGAGCCGATAACTTGACCTTAATCTAGTTCGAGCAGTGGAGGTCGATCGGATCGATGCAGCCGTACTTGAACTAGACAAGAGTCGATAACTAACTCATACCAAAGTCGCAGTGGAGGTCGACCGGATCGATGCTGCCATACGAACAGAGGTATAAGCCATGACGGTACTTACAGACAAGTAGTGCAGGTCGACCAGATCGATGCAGCCATACTTGCCGAAGAACTCGCTGAGATCTACTCTACTCCTACTCCTAAGGGGTGGCCGGAGCCGAAAAAAGTAAGTAACTTGTATTTGATTGATTGTGTGTCTTTTACAATAGCCGGGGTTTGGTATTTATACCCGGAGCCTAAAACGAATCCTACGCGAGTACGACTCAGTACAATCTTTGGTACGAAGAAAACATTCCTATTTAAGATAACTTGGACTCTAAACTTTCCCCTTTTGTAGAGTCCGATGTGTATCTTCTCGATGCCAATCATATCTTGTCATCGTTTTCTGCTGACGTCATTCGCAGAGAACCGATCCCATTGTCACATTCGACCCGACAGATATCAATCCTTATTCCATCGACTCCGTGATTGGCACAATCTTGGAAGCCTACGAGTTCCCACGATCTTCTCCCAAATTTTGGTGTAAATACATGCCCCCTAATTTTGGGATAAAATGATTTTATCCCAAAATTCTAGTTCATTGGTTTACCGTGCCGCAACTGTATTATCCTGAGATATACGCACAACTCCTGACTTTCCGGCCTGAGTTTTATATAACATCCCAATAGTATCTTTTGCTATCCACTCGGCCTATTCACTTTCTCCTTCTTCCTCAAGCCAACTTTAACAACTGACGCCGTCATCGCCTAGGCCCCAAACCCTAGCAAACCATCTGTTCCAACAAGCCATCATCCAAGCGATCCTCGCCAGATTCAAACCAATTTTCGATCGTGATGGCGACCATCGACCACGTCCCCGAGGTATGTCTCCAAGTTTTCATTCTCCAATTATCGGCCGCTACCTTGTATTTCTTTTCTTCTCAAACTTATTTCGTTCAATTTCTTAAGAAATGAGGAACGAAATCTTGATTCCATCAGCCGTTACCCCAAATATCTATTTTCTTGGGCCTATGGGTGATCCCGATCCATCCGATTTCATCCACCAAGAAACCAACCAAATCCCCTTCAAACAATCTGCAGTAGATTTGCCCTCTTGGAATACCAAAACTCTCTTTAGAAATTGGCCAAAGATGCCTAAGCGATGGAGAAATTGGTTCCGTAGGGTGTCCGAGAAAAAGGGTGGAGATTGGGAACTTTATGATCCGAATCAATGCTTGACTCTTTCATTGTCTGGGATGGAGAGGAACAACTCACTTCTAATTGCTGCATCTTATTTCTGGTCCAATGCCCTGAATGCTTTCATCTTTGGTCACGGCCCAATGACCATAACCCTGGCCGATGTTTACATGTTGACCGGCCTCAGAATAACTAGACCAATGCAGCCTTACGAGTACTTGAGTGCTGGTTCCAAGAAATTGGCCAAAATAGCAGACTGCACAGGATGGGCCGGTTATATTCTAAACCACGTTGAAGATGGATCAGCTGACAGCGAAAGGGAATACGTGGCCTTTCTGAACATGTGGTTGGAAAGATTCATTTTCTGCAGGTCATTTTTGTTGTCCAACCTACAATCACAAACTCATGGCAGAGCACCTAGCATTAGGCAAGGACATCCCTCTTGGAAAATATCTGCTAGGAGCTGCTTATCATCTAATGTACTAGGTGGCTGCCCAATTACTAAAGAATGAACCAGTGCATACTGTTAGTGGCCCCTGGTGGCTAATACAACTATGGCTTAACCTGTATATGCATAAGTTTGTGAGGCCAGATCTCAAAAGTCTGAGTTTCCCTTCTTCCAATTTTGATGAGGAATATAGAGGTGAAGAAGGAAGAACTCGATAGTGCATGAGCTATGGTGAGGCTGCATCGGCCATAACAATTGATCTCGATATTGGCCATCTCTTCAAAAAGTTTTACAAAGGATTTGTTGTAGACTTCCCGACTTGGCTACCATATGATGATGAGAATGATGAGCTGGCCTTCCCATTCAAGTTTTGATTTGAGTTAGGTTGTTCGGATGATGTGGCGGCTACAATC
The DNA here is from genome assembly GCA_904845875.1 of Miscanthus lutarioriparius. Classification (NCBI taxonomy): domain Eukaryota; kingdom Viridiplantae; phylum Streptophyta; class Magnoliopsida; order Poales; family Poaceae; genus Miscanthus; species Miscanthus lutarioriparius. The sequence continues at coordinate 39,271,341 of CAJGYO010000016.1, forward strand.
TTCAATTCTTTCATCAAGCCCTATGTTCTTCTAGCCGAGTTTCGTCATGACCATGGAAAATGGCCACAGGCTCTTTTATCCCAGGCAATCTTCCAACGCATGAGTTTTACAACCCATCCTTTGTAGCTCGTCAGTTTGGTTTTGGTCAATTGCCTCCTCAGCTATTCTTCAGGGACATACTGAAGCCTCGGGAAGATATCAGTGAAGTGCTGGAAGCCAGAAGAGTTTTTCAACTAGGATCAGATCTTCCTTCCCTCTGTTTGCATGATTCGATTAGAGTCAGCCTTTCTTCTACTCCCTTCGACTCTTGGTGGCAAGAATTGTGCTCCCATCTTTTCTGTGGATCGGTCCATCCCTTGTGTATATCCCTGGATGGAAAATTTGCTTCTGACGGAGACGTAATTTGCTATTTCTCTTCAAGAAAACTGCTTGGCGAATTCCTCTGTTAACCATCCTAATCGACCTTTTTAGGATGTTGAATTCGATCCTCCGAGCCTGGATAGGAAGGGGCGTCCTATAGATTACCAGCCACCGTGCCCGGTTTTGAGAATGGGATCGGCTGCGCCTTCAATGAAGAAATTGATTAAAACCCCTGCTGCCCCCATAATTGTGACATATCAATCTTCAAAGCGCAAGGTGGTCCAAGGGTCAACCCAGAAAACCACCACTGGGAAGAGACTTCGTAGAATGAGACCATCAGCTGCTCAGGTAAGCAATTCATCTCCTTCTCAAAACGATATTCACTTGCTGACTTTGTCTCTTCATAGCTATCGAGCATTGCATCCCAACCTACTCTGGGTGCGGAACTACCATCCTAGGCGTTCGATTCAGCACCAACTAAACTCTCATCGGTCGTTCCCCGAAAGGAGTTGATCTCGGTTGAAATAACCGATACTTCCACAACAACAGAAAATGTGAGTTTTATCTTCGATGCTTACCGGGGTATTTCCTTTAACTTCTTTCATTCAGTCTTTTACCCTTCATCTGACTTCCTGCTGCGCCAGATACTTCCTAATGAAACACCTGTGCAAGATCGGGAGCCTAACAGTCCGCTCAATGATCCTGTTGATGTTGAAGGTGGTCTTGTTGCCGCCAACACTCAGACTATTGATTCCCCAGTTCGGCAAACAACTGATGGTGAGAGAGTTATTTGCTCAATTTATCTTTCTACAGTAAACATGAACTAAAAATCTTCCAATGTTTGCAGATGCCGATGTTGAGATTTCTGAGCCGATTCAACCCGATACTACTGGTGTATCGTTAGCTGTTCCTTCCCTTCAAATAGAGGCTATTACAAAAAAGGTATTGTATCTCATTTTACTTGTTCATCCTATTATAAACTGATCTGATCCTTCTAATCAAGTTTTCCCTTACACATAGGCACTCGATCCTCCGGCCCAGAGCTACTCTTTCAATCTTGAGGAATATTTTGATGAAGATGAGATCAGATCGTCAATCACTTCCTTTAGCGAAGCTCTGCCGGAGGAGACCAAAAATCGGCTAAGAAATATACTGCCAATATTTGAGAGGAATATAGCCGATTTGGTCCAAGATACTGATTCAACGCAGAGAGTCTTCTTGGCTATTAAGGGTGATCCATCCCCAGCTCTCTCCAGAGTCTTGTCATCTTTGTCTATCTTTGAAGATCAGGCTTTGAAGGTGAAAAAGACTCAGAGAAATTTGTCCAACCGCGAAGCCCTGCTGGCCAGGGGGGACTCCAACAGGCAAGAGGCTAAAGAGCAGGCGCAATTGATTGATGACTTGAAGAACTCCTCCCTCAGGACCGATCCAGAGTTGTCCCAATTGGAAATCAAGCGTGCAGAACTTGAGAAGGGGCTAGAAAACGTGAAGGCTGCCATTGATCATCGCAAGTCCACTCTGGCCCAAATACCTGATGCCATCAAATAGAAGAAATAGGCACTATTGGCCAAGGTGAAAGAAGGTAGAGCCATCCAAAGTAGCCTTGAGAGCACTCCTTGAACAGTCAAAGAAAACAAGAAAAAGATTGCAGAAGCTGATGCTATCCGGCTAGAAGTACTAAAAGTCATCCAGGATGTCCTAAACCAGTAATCTGTATGTTAGCACGTGTCTCATGTAGGATCAATGATAACCATATCTTTGTTGTCTCGTTGTATTTCTCGTTTCGGCTAAAAAGCCGATTTGAAAACAGCTGACTTCATATTTCCAATCTCAATCCAATTAAGTTTGAAAACCTAGCTTTATCAAGAGAGCCCTTCGATTTTTTCTACCCTCAGTCGCCCAACATCGTATTCTCATTGGCATTAGTGAAGTGGCGCTTCGCCTCCTATTAATTGCGATTGCCTTTTGCGTGCCCCGAGGTGTCCGCCTCTTCGCTTCATGTCTTCAAATACCAGCCGATGGCTTCGGCCTCGAACACATCTCCACTCGCAACTGTTCCTTTGCTCTTCTCCGCCTGCCAAAACCCTATAGCGGTTTTCTTTCTCCCTTTCATAGATCCAATCATCCTTCATGGCCGGCGAGGACAATTGAGGCAAGCGCGCGGTGGAGGAAATCCCGTAGGAGAACTTGCTGATGAACCAGCGTCTCTGACGCATGAGGTGAGATTGACATTTCTCATTTATGATGATGAATTGTTCTAACTTGCCTATAGGTTCATTGTGAATGACAGTCTCTGTCCTCTTCCTAGGGCCAGCGGGCCCTCTGACGCTGCATCTTCTGCACCGGCCTCGTCGTCGGACTCCTACGATTCGTACAATGGCGACGACGCTCGGCTTTCTCTGAGAGTGGAGGGTAGCCCAGAACCGCTATTCCAAAGCGACTCGGGAAAATGGCCAGCTTGAGATCTGTCTCGGGGTCTCTCAGGTGGCCCTTCATGCCGCCGAAGAGGTGGCCAGTGCCGTTCGGGCACGGCTGGCCAAATCTGGCGCCATGGTGGCGGGTAAGATGAACTCCATAAACGCTTTTACTCCGACTTCCACTGTTTTTTATGTTGACATTCCTTCCGTCTTCTATGATCATCAGCCCTGACAGTGTAGTTGGAGTCTCTCCAACTGGCGGCGAATGCGGCCGCGGACGCCGTCAATGCTCGGGGTCCCCTCATTGATGCTCGCCTCCATGACGTTCCGACCCGCGTTCAGGAGATCGCCCTTCATGGCATTCATCATGGTTCGGCGGTGGCGCTGACCGCGGTGTAGGTCCAGACTGGGTATGAGCTCCACGCCATGGAGACTGGCTTCCCAATGGGCGATGGCCCTGAGGAACATAAAGACCTGCTCGAAGAATTTGTCATGGTAGCAGAGGCCATAGTGGATATCACATCCGCTCAGGACGTGGTGAACAAGGTCTTCAATTAGGTTGTATTTAGGGCGAACTGATGAATGAAATCTTCTGCTTTTCCATGATTGTCTTAGTGCAATGCCCTTGTGTATGACTGTTTTTGCTTTTTGTTTTATAGGCGATACATATCGTATTGGCTTTTATTGTCTTTGAAGATTTTCATTTTTTGAACTAGAGGCGATACCCTCCTGGTACCGGCTATTAGAGCCGAGAACGAATCGGCTATCAAATGTTGATAAGATGCTAGGATAACATCCCGTAGAACTTTTCATATCAAAGGTCAAACGATTAATCAACCCAGGTCAAGCATCCTATTAAGCGAAACAGAACTTCTTTAAGAAATCCATTAACTCTGAATTGCACTTACAATTTTACTTAGCATCCACATACGTCGGCCTAAACCCATCTGCAGGACTCAATGCTTATTTTTCCTTTAATCCAATGGCCGACGTGAAGCCGTGACTTCTCTACTAAAACAAACTCTCAGAGCCAATTGCTTGCATCGGCTGTTGGCTTTCATTGCTGATCTTAATGAAGCCTCCTTCCCATAACTTGCAAGAAAAACATTCGAAGTCTCCTAGTTCACAAAAGACTGGATCGTCTATTGCGATGCTCACAGATTCATCAGCGTGAACCACCTCGACATCATCTCCATGCCATTGAATTAAACACTGATGCATGGTCAATGGCACACAACAGTTCGCATGAATCCAATCACGACCAAGGAGCAAACTGTACGACCCTTTTCCATCGATGACGAAGAATGTGGTGAGCAGAGTCTTACTCCCGATTGTTAGTTCGGTGTTTATTGCCCCCCGGGGTCTTAGATGCATTACCTCCAAAATCTTTAAGCATCATGTTAGTCTCCATCAGATCTCCTGGTCCTTTGCGAAGTTTACAAAAAGTGGTGTAAGGAATAAGATTGACAGAAGCACCTCCGTCTACTAACATCTTGTTCATCGGCTTTCCATCAACAAGACCTTTCATATATAAAGCTTTTAAGTGCCAATGTTTGACTGGTTTGTCAAATATTGCCTGTTGTACAACCGTTAACTTGGCAACTATCTCCTCATACTCCGATTCATCGAAATCTGAATAAACTTCTTGATTTGCCTGAGCCCTGAATTCTGATGGCAACAGAAAAGCCATTTGGATACTAGCCAATGGTTGCTCTCTATCGGTTGTTTGCTTAACACGCCATACTGGAGGCTTGCCGGATGCCTGAGCCTGTTCCATCTCTTTATTCCTTAGGCGTTGCACCCTTCTCTTCTGGCTTCTTGTCAAACCTCCTGGACACCATTGGCCCTCCTACCAAACATATTCTCTTTTGTTGCCTTCTTCTTCATAATCAGCCCAGTCCTGGTCAACAATTCGCTTTCCAAGCCGATCATGAACACTTTTATTTTTTAAGCACCGATCCATGTTATTATGATGATATGCATCTTGAGCATAGATAGACCGGCAGTTGGCTTGAGATTGCCTAAGCTCCCAATATTGATTGCTGCATGCTGGATAGTCATGTCTGGTAGGCAACTTCAAACCTTCATTCCAGCAATGTCTGAAGAAAGGACAATTCTAATATGATTCGGCTTGTTTCCTTTCATGCCTCTCTTTTTCTAGTTGATGCTGGTATTCTTGATCCTTTAACCAATGCAAATAATCCTTTTCCTTCTGCCGCTGCCATTTATTCAATAGGATCCGAGATGTAACTCACGGCTTTGTCACCCCATCTTTTGATGTTTCCCCCTGCTCATATCGGCTCTTTTGCTTAGCGCGACATCTTCTAATTTCTCTATACTCGTCAGCCGATATTTGCATCTTGGGATTGACTGTTCTAGCTTCTCTTGATTTGGCTGATGTTAGTACCTTAGTATTTCCTTTGAGTAACCCAGCATCAACCATATTTTGATCTCCTGGGAAAGGATTATCATCAACTTTCATTTTTCGAGGCGTGTCAAATTTGAGCCTCCCTTGCTGAATAGCCCTCTGTATATGCTGCTTGAAGATTCTACATTCATTAGTGGAATGAAAAGTAGCATTATGGAACTTGCAGAACTTCTTATTCTTCAATTGATCAGGGGGCAACATAACATGACCATCGGGCAACTTGATCTACCCCTTCTCAAGTAAGAAATCGAAGAGCTTGTCTGATTTGGTGACATCAAAGTCATAGCTCTCTTCAACTCCTCTTCCCCAAGGATTTGGCACCATTACTATCTTCTTGCCCCAATTCCATTCAGCCGTAGCAACTTCTTCTTCTTCATCTTCATAGCCATCATCGACTGAGTATGGATCATAAGCTTTAGCTACCGTGGTACTCTTCTGAAATCGGGTATCTCTGCGCATACTCTATAATTGGCTATTGAGTGCTGCCACTCGTTGAGCCAATTGACCCAAGTTGTCAAATTCTTGTCCCAACAACTTTTCTTTCCACACTGGTAGCATTCCTTGAACAGCTAAAGCAGCTAGTTGATCATCAGCCAAGTTTAATGAGAAGCACAAGTTCCTAGTTTCTCGGAACCTCTGAAGAAACTCAGTGCCCGATTCATTAGTCTTCTGCCTTATAGTTGTCAAATCGGTTATTTTCTTTTCCCTAGTCCCAGTGTAAAAATATGTATAAAACTTCTTCTTTAGGTCAGCCCAATTGGCAATGGAATTGACTGGTAGTGATGAGAACCAAGTGAAGGCTGGCCCTGACAGGGACAAGGAGAAGAAACGAACTCGATGGGCATCCTCAACTGATGCTTCGCACAATTGTGTAAGATACCGACTGACATGTTCTATCGTGCTTGTACTATCTTGGCCAGTGAACTTAGCAAATTCCGGAAGCTTGTAATTTGTGGGAAGAGCGACCAAATCATACCATTCTGGATATGGGCATTTGTACGAAAAGGTTAGCCCTTTTGGCTTCAGACCAAACTGATTCTTCATCATCTCGGTCACCCTCAGCAGCAACTCATTAGCATTTGAATTTGGATTTCTCTATACTTGCTGACCCATCTGTGGATTGAAATCCCGTGTGCCTTGATACCCTGAATTTGGAATCATGTGAAGGGTATTATAGTCTGATCCATAGTGATATCCTTGTGGAACCTCTATCTGCTTGGTCCTTTGCTGGCTTGCTGCTTGAAGTCTCTGATTATAGACATAAGGATTGTCGACGAAATATGGTCGGCAGTCTACCTAGGGGTATGCCCAAGGTAGTAGATTGTCGGCAGATAGATGCGCAAGCCACAAACAAGATGGTGACGCAAGATAGACACGAGGTTTTATCCAGGTTCGGCCGCCAAGAAGGCGTAATACCTATGTCCTGCGTCTGATTGTATTGCTGTATGTCAATGAGAGATGTTTCTTAGAGGGATCCCCTGCCCGCCTTATATAGTCCGGGGGACAGGGTTACAGATCTAGAAACTAATCCTAGCTAGTTACAATTGCCATAGGTGGCCAGATAAGGATTCCTATTCTAACCGACCAGGATCTTGCTTGATCACCAAATCTGTCTTGACTCCTTGCGCGGGACTCCGAAAAGGTTGGCTGGGCCGCGCGTCATCTTTTAGCAGACTGGACCCTCTGATCTGGGCCGATCCAAGCCTAGCCGTAAGGGTATAGGGGTTAATACCCCCCACAGCTAGTCCCCGAGCACCATGTATTATGCTGCGACACGCCGTTTGATCTCCTTAGACTAATGCAATCCGTCTTCATGTCATTTTCAACTAATTGAAACATCATCCAATCAAATGTGCCAACATTCTGATCAGTACAGAAAGCAGTAGACCACGATTATAGCCGAAGATTCTGGTTGTTCGAAGAATGCATGGTGCTCTTAAAGAAAAAAGAAAAAGATTTATTTCCTGATCAAGTGTGCCCACTTGTATTTCTAAAAAGAAATATAAGTGACCCTTGTTCAGTAGTTGTTATGGCCAACAGTCAGAGCGTAAAGGTCGATAAAATAAACACATTCACCACAAGGTGAAGTGTGCCCACTTAGTCCCCGAGCCTGGTAGTAGGTGACGCAGGCACGTGGTGCCAGGGTCTAAAAAGAATTCCCATTCAAGTTGAAAATCCAATCATAATACAAGCGATACGAGATGCACCGGCAGGTGCATCATACCGATGTAGTCCCCGAGCTTGCTGGAAGGCAAAGTATAAGCCTTGTAGCAAGGTCTAAATAAATGTCTCTCAACTGTATGTAAGTACAAATCACATGTAGTCGAGGAGAGCGGTCTCCGAGCAGTGGTCGGGATAGTTCCCGAGCCCGATAGTAATCCTGACAATCAGTCAAAGCGTAGGGGTCGATTAATTAAACACATTCACCGCAAGGTGAAGTGTGCCCACTTAGTCCCCGAGCTTGGTAGTAGGTGACGTAGGCACGTGGTGCCAGGGTCTAAAAAGAATTTCAACTGAAGTTAAGAATCCAGTCGTCGTACAATCAATACGGGATGCACCGGCAGGTGCATCGTACCGATGTATCCCCCGAGCTTGCTGGAAGGCAAAGTAGAAGCCTTGCAGCAAGGTCTAAATAAATGTCTCTCAACTATATGTGAGTGCAAATCACATGTAGCCAAGGAGAACAATCGCCGAGCATTCTTCGGAACCGTCCCCAAGCACGGTAGTGGTCTGGACCATCCCTGAGCACGAGTAGTGGTCTGGACCATCCCTGAGCATGATAGTGGTATGGACCAGTCCACGAGCACGATAGTGGTCGGAGCAGTCCCCGAGCACGGTAGTGGTTAGAGCAGTCCCCGAGCATGGAAGTGGTCAGAGCAGTCCCCAAGCACGGTAGTGGTCTGGACCATCCCTGAGCACGAGTATTGCAGCGAAGAAACAAATGTCGCTTGTACTATTACTTGGTGTATTTATGTATCTTCTTACTCAGTCAAGTCAAATCTGACATGTCTGGTCAAAAAAACAGACGGGTATAGCATGTCATACTGCCCTCTTGTCCTTTCAAGCAAACAGTCGCTTGGCACCTGTAAGGAGGTGCGTCAGTGTGGGCTCTCTCACACTAGCAATGAAGAGGCGCGTACACTAGTAACGAAGGGGCGCGTATATTGGCATAGATCTCAAGGTTGTGAAAACAACCATTTGCGGCGCGTGCGCACGTCTCCCAAGAATCTCGGCAGTCAAAATGGTGGAACTCTTGGTTATTTATAATATAGAACTGGTAAGTTACTTTTTACTGATCCCCGTTACCATTCACCGCCATAGCCTTCTTCTTCCTCTTGCCAACCCTAATACCTCCAAAATCATCACCAATAACCCCTCCACCACATCCACCTCCATCAGCAAGGGCGGATTCATGGCGAAGAGTGATGCCCAGAAGAAAACCAGAGTCATGGCGAAGGAGTGGTGGAAGTCAAGAAGCAACGAGCAGACCATCGAAGACCTCATCATCATGGGAGTACTCCACAACAAGGCACTCGTAGGATGGCGTGCGCCGGAAGGAGAAGGGTACCCCGATCCACAACCAGGTGAGATTGTGGTTTTCGAAGATTTTTTCAAGCGGGGTTTTGGGGTTCCAGTGCACCCTTTCCTTCAGGGGCTCTGTTTGTATTACGAGATTGGGGTTTGCAATCTGCATCCCAACTCGATTCTTCTTGTCTCCACCTTCATTCATCTTTGCGAAGCATATGGTGGCTTCCAGCCCCATTTTGACTTCTTTCGCCATCTTTTCTGTCTGTGGAAGAAAGGAAGCGGCGGCTCGAAGATAGCCGGAGGTGTGTACCTTAATCTGCATGACGGGATGAAGGCCCAGTACTTGCACTACCCTTGGAACACATCGCTGGACAACTGGTACAAGAAGTGGTTCTACATCCATGAAGAGCCGAACACGATCACACTGTGCGATGTGGGATTCATTCCGGAGAAGAAGAACAGTTGGTCGAAAAAGCCTGAGCACCTGGAACAGATCCAAGAACTACTTGGGATGATCCTATGGAGGAAACTGGACGGTCCGAGCGTGGTCAGAAACTTCATCAGCCAAAGGATCCAGCCCTACCAGAGGAGGGTACATCCTGGCTACGAGTACTAGGGTAGCGCAGACCCAACGAGGACCAGGCAAGAGGCGCTCGACAAGCTCGAAGTTAAAGCCAGAATTGGAGAGCTATTTAACTTAGCTGATCCAAATTATGTGAGATTGAGCGACATCGAGCACGCTTTCAAGCTCGCCCGACCTCCCCCAAAGGTAAATCATTCTGACTTGTACCCACAGTCTTATGCTGTAACAGAATCTTACTGTGTTATCTCCTTTATGTTTCCCAGATTAATGGTAGAGATAGAGCAACAGTGTTTATATCTCCACCCCCTGGTGTAAATTGGCCGCAAGTTGCCGGCCCAACCGCCCAGACCAGCACCGTCATCGAAGACGTCGACTGGGCCGTGCTCGGATTTGGGGAGGAGGCAGCGACCAGAGCTACTGGTAAGCGGCCGACGGCCAGCAAGCGTCGTCAAGCGATCTTCACATTATCAGACGATGAAACAGAGGATGCTGACATCTTTCGACTCGTACCTCGAAAGAGGAGGAGGCAACTGGAGCCGATGGATCAAGGTGGCTCCTCCGTGCCAGTGGGACCCGCATCGCTGAGCACTAAAGTGCAGAGGACAAGCGGCAAAGGGGTCGAGCATCAAGCCCCGGCGCTGGTGCTGGTCATAGAGGGAAACCAGGTGGCACCCGCAGAGCACACGGAGCAAGCACGGCCGAAGAGACACGCCTTTGCCACATCATTCTGCGCTTCCAAGCTGTAAGTATTTGTAACCTTGATGTAAGCTTACAATTGAATAATGTCATCATCTGAACTTATCTCGGATATATTAGGTCGGCGTCCACCAAAAATCCCAACCAACTAGTCGGGTGCGGCATGGCTCCGCCAGCAATGTCAAAGAAAACTGCCCAACAGGTGGCTATGGAGGAACCTATAGCAGAAAGTCCGCCAAAGCCTCAGTAGATGAGCGGCCAGACAACAGTCCCCGAGCAGGTGGTCGAGGGGAGAGCCGAGCCAAGTATAGGTGCTCCGAGCATTAACCCTGCTAAGGAGGACACGTCAGCGCCAAGGGTAATAGACCAAACCGAGGAGCAGCAGCCGAAGGTGGCACAGAGCATGTCTGCCGATGCTATGGCTCGTGGGAAGGCCATAGTGATCGCAGAGGCTGCAAATTCTAGACCAGCACTGCTACCCGAACAAGAGGCTGAAGAGGACGAAGTAGAGGAGGTCCTGGGCCGTCCCCAAGATAAACGACAACATGTATATGTGTCGCGCTGGCGGAACGACCAATGGGTTGTTCATGAAGAAATCCTAGAGGTCGAAGAGACCATGAAAGTTGAGCGAGCGGTGAAACATCTGGTGATGGAAGTCCAGGTATGTTTTCTTGACCACCTAATCCTGCTACCTAGTCAAACTGTCTGACTTAGCTTTTTACATGCAGGACTTAATGAAGACCGCTAGGTACCGAAAGAAGTGCCTCGACCAGATTGAGGGAATCACAGCAAGCAATAAGAACTGTTGGCCGAGGTGGAACGCTTGTGCCACCAACTTGAAGCCGCCAACTAGGAGAGGACAGAGCAAGAGGCACAGAACCAGAACCTGGTCGTCCAGCTCAGTAACAAAGAGCAGGAAAAAACAAGTAAGTTGTCACTTTATCACAATGAGTGCATGACACGTGTTGTTGCATTGTTGATAATAACAGCTATAGTGTAGGCTTAGAAGCCGAAGTAATCCGTCTCCAAGAGGAGAATAGCCATGTGGCCATAGAGTGTGGTCGCCTGAAGGAGGACAACAAGAAACTGGTGCACGACCAGTCGCAACTTCGGGACCGCACAACCAAGATGAAGGAGGAACTGAAAAGTAAGTGTTCCAGACCACCTTGCTCACTCTATTGCCCGCCTTATCTTGTCGTGGCGTGACATTTTAATGCCTTGTGCGGTTTGCAGTTTTAAAAGTCAATGCCAAGAAGCATCTGGAAATCGTGATGAAAGATCATGACGGCAGGAAGGCGCGATGCCTAGAGATCATCGAGGATCGGGACACATGGAAGAGCCGGTGCCAGGAAGTGGCAACTGGCATTTTGCCCGTCCTCAACCTTATCGACCCAGTGCTTACAGAGGAAGTGCCAAGGACACTGTAGCTCGGATTGGTCGAGAGGTGTCGAAAGGCATGGGGATGGTTCCAAGAGTTCGTGAAGGAGGCGGGTGAGTACACAGGCGCACATGTGCTAAGCATGGTGCGTGCCCACTACCCCCTGATCAATCTCAAGCGCCTGGAGGCTAGGTACCCAAAGGAGGTAGATCTAGACAAGGCTGAGGAGCTTCGGATGACCCAGCTGGACTTGTTAGCAAAAATAATTGGCGATATTAACCTATGTGGAAGCGGGACAGCGCCTATACAGGGTACGCCATCAACGAGTCAGCTAGAAACACCATCTGTTTTAAGCCAACCGATGAAGCCTGCGGTCTCGACCAGCCAAGCATCGGTGGGGCCATCTTCTTCAGCTCAACCAGTACAAGAGTCTTCGAGACTCAAGCAAGATGTCAGGAGCAGCGAGCAGCAGGTGCCACTTGCCCCGACCAGCCAATAGGATAGGCTGTAGCTGTAGAAGAAGATGTAGTTGTGTTATTGTAAACTTGTACCTTTTCAGGCAAGCTTGTAATAACGTAAATGTATATCATCATAAGCTTGTTTGTTTTGTATAAAACGTATTTAAGCTTGAAACTCGTGTTGGTGTAACTAAGTGAGAACATGTTAGCGTTCTATTTAGTTGTACCAGTTTAGTCGACACGTCATCCTGAAAAGTTTGTACGGCCCTGGTTTGCCTTGTGGTCAGAGTGTGAGGTGCGTGACCTGTACACACGTAGACGCGGACAAGTCAAACCAGGGGGGACCTGCCGATCACCCATAGCATAGAGAGCGGATCCCATGCACGCGTTGGGAGGAACCGAAGACAGGGCCTGCTCTGAAAACCCAGGAAGGAATGGTGGTCGGCTTTGACTGGCTAAGTTAGAATAACCGTAAAATTTGAAGTGACACATCAGAGTGGTCGAAGAAATCATAATAGCTTTATTGAATTAATTCGAAAGTACAAGAAGAGTACATATCTTAGTAGTTAAGCATAGAAACGCCTAAGCTTGTCGATGTGCCATGAATTGGGTACGTCCGTACCGTCTAGGTGAGCTAACCTATAAGACATTGGTCGTGTGACTTCCTTGATCATGAAGGGCCCTTCCCATGGAGTTGTGAGTTTATGGACACCAGCCTGATTTGTCTTCCACTTCAAGACCAGGTCCCCGACCACGAAGAACCGCTCTTTAACGTTCTTGTTGTAGTACCTGCACAAAACAGCAAGGTATTTGGCTGTACGTACGCAAGAATCGAGCCGCTTCTCTTCTGCACTATTCACTTCTAGCTCCCGTACTTCATTAACCTTTCCTTCATCGAAGTTCTCTACCCGTGCTGATCTAAAAGCTATATCTGCTGGGAGGACTGCCTCAGCGCCGTAAACCATAAAGTATGGTGAGACGCCAGTGTTACGACTGGGCTGAGTTCTGAGGCCCCAGTCCACGGCTGGTAACTCTTTGAGCCATCTTCCGGGAGCTTTGTCATTTTCTCTATACATCCTCTTCTTCAATGCGTCCAAAATCATACCATTTGCCCGCTCGACCTGTCCATTAGCTCTAGGGTGTGCCACCGAGACGTATTTTACTACTATGCTCGTTTCATTGCAGAAGTCCCAAAAAGTGTTCCCGGTGAACTGAGTACCCAGGTCAGTGATGATGCTGTTGGGTATGCTGAAGCGGTGGATGACCTGGTTGAGGAACGTGACAGCCTTTTCTGAGGATGCCCGTACCAGAGGCATGTACTCTATCCACTTAGAAAATTTGTTAATCAACACGAAGACACATGTAAATTTTCCAGGAGCCGGTTGGAAGGGTCCGATCATATCCAGTCCCCAGCATGCGAAGGGCCAAGAGGTTGGTATTATCTAGATCTCATGTGCTGGTACGTGGATTCTCTTGGCAAAGAACTGACAACCCTCACAGTGGCGGACTAGCTTCTCTGCATCGGCTACCGCTGACAGCCAATAGAACCCTGCTCGGAAAGCCTTGCCGACCAGCGTTCTCAAGGCCGCGTGGTTGCCATAGGAGCCAGAGTGGATTTAGTCTAGGAGGTGTGCGCCATCCTCCTGGGTTATACACTTCATCAAGATTTCCTTCTTTGCGTTCTTGCGCCATAACTTGCCATCGACGAGCAGATACTGCTTACTGCGACGCATCAGGCGTTCGTTTTTTGCCCGATCAGTGTAACCACTGCCATCTGTCAGGTACTTGATGAAAGGTACTCTCCAGTCGGGCTTATGAGTGGTCGGAGGTGGCTCGGTGGTGCTCGACGCCAGAACCGTAGCCACCAATTGCTGGTCTAGAGGCTTGTCGACCGTGGGATCTTCCTCTTCGATGGAAGGCGTGAGCAGGTCTTGGACGAATACGCCATGTGGGACTTTGGCTCGGGATGATCCTAACTTTGACAGCGCATCTGCTGCTTGATTTTTGTCCCAAACCACGTGTGTGTACTCGATGCCATAGAACTTGCCTTCCAGCTTTCTGATCGATTTACAGTATGCATCCATCTTTTCACTGGTCGTGTCCCAGTCCTTGTTGAGTTGGTTGATGACCAGAGCCAAGTCTCTATAGACATAGAGACATTTAACACCAAGCTCGACCGCAATGCGCAAACCATGTAGGCATGCTTCATACTCGGTGGCGTTATTAGATGCTGGGAAATAAATCCTGAGGACATACCAGAGCTGCTCCTTGGATGGTGACACGAAAAGGACTCCTGCTCCTGCGCCATCGATGTTGAGAGAGTCATCGAAGTACATGTTCCAATACTCATCGGGCCCCTGAGAGGCAGGCGTGCTTAAGTCTGTCCACTCGACGATGAAATCGACGAGTGCCTGAGACTTGATTGTAGTACGGCTTGCAAATTCCAAGGAGAAGGGGCATAGCTCCATTGCCCATTTGACGATGCGCCCGTTCGCATCCTTGTTGCTAATGATGTCTCACAAAGGGTACTCAGTCATGACCACCACACGATATCTGTCGAAGTAATGTTTCAACTTTTGGGATGTTATCAGTATGGCGTAGATCAATTTCTGAATCTATGGGTACCTAGTCTTGGATTCATTGAGTACCTCACTGATGAAATAAATTGGTCGTTGTACCTTGTAGACGTGGCCAGGCTCATCGCGCTCGACCACCATGGCAGTGGAGACCACTCGATTAGTCGCCGCAATGTAAAGCAGGAGTGTTTCGTCTTCTCTGGGAGCAGTGAGGACCGGAGGTGACATAAGGTATTGTTTCAGCTATGTGAAGGCAGCGTCTGCTTCCTCCGACCACTCAAACTTCTTGGATGCTTTGAGCAGTTTAAAGAACGGTAATCCTTTTTCGCCTAATCTTGATATGAAACGGCTGAGAGCGGCCATGCATCCGGTAAGCTTCTGAACATCCTTCACCTTTTTGGGCGGCTTCATGTCCAAGACAACTTTGACTTTCTCCGGGTTAGGGCGTATGCCGTCGTGACTGACGACGTTGCCAAGTAGTATGCCAGAAGGAACACCAAAGATGCACTTCTTTGGATTTAATTTCCATTGGAATGTGTTAAGGGCTGCAAAGGTGCGTTCTAGGTTGTCAACAAGGGTATGTGCTTCCTTGGTTTTGACAACTACATCATCAACATAAGCCTCGATGAGGTTGTCTTTTATCTCATCTTTGAGACAGGCCTGTATAGCGCGTTGGTAGGTAGCCCCGGCGTTCTTGAGCCCAAACGACATAGTCGTGTAGCAGTAGGCGCCGAAAGGCGTGATAAAAGATGTCTTGATCTGGTCGTCCTTTTTGAGAGTGATCTGGTGATAACCAGAGTAGCAATCGATAAATGAAAGCAGCTCGCAACCGGCGGTTGAATCTACGACCTCGTCTATGTGAGGTAAGCCGAAGGGGTCCTTAGGGCAGTGTTTGTTGAGATTAGTGTAATCAATGCACATTCTCCATTCATTATTCTTTTTGCGTACAAGAACCGGGTTGGCTAACCACTCCGGATGATACACTTCTTTAATAAATCCAGCTGCCAAAAGCCGTGTAACTTCTACCCTAATCGCCTCCTTCTTGTCGCGAGCGAACCGTCGTAGCTTCTACTTGATAGGTTTGGCCTTGCCGTTGACAATCAAGGAGTGCTCGATCAAGTTCTGAGGTACACCGGGCATGTCAGCAGGTTTCCATGCGAACACATCCACGTTGCTCCTCAAGAACCTGACGAGCGCATCTTCCTATTTGGGATCCAGGTTGGCCCCGATAAGGGCCATTTTGCTAGGATCACCGTCGACCAGCTAGATCACCTTGTGCTCCTTGGACTTGGTGTTCTTGCATGGAGCCTCGAGCTCTGGGATCTCTAGGTGGTCGGCCGAGGTCTTCTTGGCGTCGAGCATGGTCTCGGCCATGCGAATAGAGAGGTCGTGAGCCTCTGCTATTTTGAAGCTGTCGTCCTCGCAGGTATAAGCTGCGTATACGTTGCCCCTGAGGGTTAGAACTCCTTTCTCGGTAGGCATCTTCAGCACCAGATACCTGTAATGAGGTATGGCCATGAACTTGGTGAGCAATGGTCGACCTAGGATAGCATGGTAGGTGCCGTCGAAGTCAGCGACCACGAAGTTGATGTAGTCAGTGCGGAAGTGGTCCGAGGTCCCAAATTGCACAGGTAGCGTGATCTGCCCGAGAGGTGTAGAGCTCTGTCCGGGGAGAACACCCCAGAACTGTGCCTCGTGTGGCTTGAGATCCGCCTGGGTTATCTTCAGTGCTGGTAGACTGTTCTTGAATAGTATATCGATGGAGCTGCTGCCGTCAATCAGCACCCTGTCGAACTAAACCTTGTTGATACAAGGATCGAGGACCAGAGGAAAACGTCCTAGCTCAGGTATTGTGGCCCATTTGTCCTTTATACTGAAGGAGATCTCGCGGTGAGACCAAGAGGGAACCGCGGATCGGTGATGAGGTTGTCAGTGTAGGCCACGTTTAAGCAGGCGCGGGCGAGCAGCTTGCGTTCTCGTTTGGTCTCGATGGACACTTTGCCTCCAATGATGGTGTGCACGCGATCGGTTGGCTTGACATACTTGTGACAGGGATCTGCATCTTCATCGTCGTTGTCCTCGTTGCGCTGTTTCCCTGCGTCGTTAGGCTTGTCGGACGTATCCGGAGCCTGTTGACGCATGTAGATAGACTTGAGAACACGGTAGTTCTCCATGGTATGGTTTGACTTGGGATGGAGCTGGCAGGGCCCTTTCAATGCTTTGGTGTAGTCTTCTTCATAGTTACGATGTCCGCCACCTTTTTTGACGGTGTTGACCTCGCCGTCGTCTTCCCGAGCACGCTTGCCCCTGTAATCGTCATGGCGGTTACGCCGCTGATTACGTTGGTCGCGGTGGTCGCGGGAGTCGTTGCGCTGGTTGCGGCGGTCAAAATTGTCGTTCCGACCACGGTTGCCGCGGTAATCGTCACGGTGTGCGGGGTGGTCGGAGCGCGGGATCCCTGCTGCTTCTTCGATAATTATCTTTTTAGCGTCGTCGGCATCCGCATATTTCTTAGCGGTGGCCAGGAGCGCTGTGACCGATTCAGGTCTCTTGCGGAGGAGCTTGTCCCTTAAAGCATCATGGAAGCGGAGGCCAGTGATGAAAGCCTCGATTGCCTCGCTGTCGGAGATTGATGGGACCTTGATGCGCATCTCCGAGAAACACAGGATGTACTCACGCAGTGGCTCATCTTTCTGATCTTGAATCCGCTACAGATCAAATTTGTTGCCGGGTTGCTCGCAAGTGGCAATGAAGTTGTCGATGAAAGCTTGCTTGAGTTCTTGCCAGGAATCGAAGTAGTTTGTCGGCAAGCTGACCAACCATTGGTGACCTGCATGACCAACAGCGACTGGGAAGTAGTTAGACATGACGTGCTCGTCAGCCATGGCTGATCTGCACGCGGTTTCATAGAGCATGACCCATAATTTGGGGTTCTCCTTGCCGTCATACTTCTGTAGTTTTTCGAGCTTGAAGTTCTTGGGCCATATGACTTGGCGAAGGTGTGGAGTAAACTGCTTCAAACCCGGTGGGCCGTGGATAGTATCATATTCCATACAGCGATAGCTTTCATGGGATGCACGATCGTTGGCCCTCTGGTTGATGCGATCGCGCAGATCACGTCCTCCGAGGTAATGGCGGAGATCGTTATTGCCATCACGGCGATCTCGGTTGCCATCCAGATTAGCCCTGCAACCATGGTCTTTGCGGCGATTATTGCAGTTGTCTCGGCGGTTGTCGTCCCGAACATCGCGGCGGTCGTCCTCCCGATGGCGGTTGTCATCCCGACCACCGTCATGGCCACCGTTTCCGCCTTGATGGTTGTCTGATGGGTCATTGTTGCGCGAGCCACGTTGGTTGGGTGGCTGTGAGCTACTTGAGTACTGGCGGCTGTAGCTTGGCTCGACTGAGACGGATGGAGCCCGGGCTTGATTTACGATCTCTGCGGTCTGGGCCACAGCAGCCGTCAGGTAAGCTTGTATATCGTCGCGAATTGCTTGGGTTTCTAGGGTATCGGGTAGCCGTTGCATTGTCGCCATAGCAACGGCCACGTTGGCGCTTGGAGTCCTGAAGACTTGTTTATCCCCCACCCTATCGAAGGCATTGTTGAGGTCGCGTGGCTGGACCCTTATGCGTCGTGCTTCTTCCGCCTTGGCTTTGATTTGTCGACGATTAAACCGATCAATATTGCGTGCTTCACGTGCCAGCCTTTCTTGCGCTGTCTCGCCGACTGCCGGTGGTTTGTCATTACTGACAACATTGATCAAGCCTCCCCGCCTTGGTGGGAAGGACGGGAATCGTGGGTATCCCGAGGCGTGGTCTGGGATATCCAGATCGCATTCGACGCCTTCATCGTCGTGATTCTAGAGCTCGGTGCGAACAGAGGCATTAGATGCAGTGCCGGACGAGGATCTTGAGCCACCCTCTTGAACTGTGGACCGATCCTTCTTGACAATCCTCAATCTGGACCATGTTGACGAAGTTGCGTGGCTTTGGCCGAGGTCGGAGTACAGAACGTCAGACCCGAGCAACGTTGTATATTGTAAGTGTAGTTGGAGGTAGCGTTCCGCAGGCCATAGGGCTGGGCCTGGTAGTTCCCCGTTGAGGCTTCATACTCGGAGAGCCGGAGACCCGTCGCAGAAGTTGGCCGGCGATGAGCAGAGCGCCCTTCAGGAGTAGATATAACCACGAGATCTGTACCAAGTCATGCAGGACGACTGGCCCGAGCTGGTCAGGTAGATCTATTATGGGGAGCGGTTACCTGCTCATTACGTTGACTTTGAATTGAACTTACCAGAGCTAGGGTTTTAGCGAGTTTGGTGCCGACCCGATCGATGGAGTCGAGCAAGTCGGTGTTGTCGATCTGCTTCCTTTGTAGCGGGGAAGCGGACGACGGGTTGTCGGCGTGGCTGAAGGCGTTGTGGGCGTGGTCGGAGCCATATCCACCATGGTCCGAGCCAGATCCCCCGTGGTTGGAGTCATATCCACCGTGGTCAGAGCCGTAGCCGATGCAGGTGAAGCAGCGGTCGACGCAGATTGAATTAGCGCCTCCTCCGTGATCATGGCGATGAAGTCGTCGAAGCCGGTGGTCTAGGTGATCTGACCGACGGTGAACATGAGGCTGTTCGGTGTAGCCATGGAGCCGGGGATGATGACCATCTTGTTTGCTTGGAGAGCAGTACGCACACCCCCTACCTGGCACGCCACTGTCGACGAAATATGGTCGGCAGTCTACCTAGGGGTATGCCCAAGGTAGTAGATTGTTGGCAGATAGATGCGCAAGCCATAAACAAGATGGTGACGCAAGACAGACACGAGGTTTTATCCAGGTTCGGCCACCAAGACGGCGTAATACCTACGTCCTGTGTCTGATTGTATTGCTATATGTCAATGAGAGATGTTTTTTAGAGGGATCCCCTGCCCGCCTTATATAGTCCGGGGGACAGGGTTACAGATCTGGAAACTAATCCTAGCCAGTTACAATTGCCATAGGTGGCCAGATAAGGATTTCTATTCTAACCGACCAGGATCTTGCTTGATCGCCAAATCTGTCTTGACTCCTTGCGCGGGACTCCAAATAGGTTGGCTGGGCCACGCGTCGTCTTTTAGCGGACCGGACCCTCTGATCTGGGCCGGCCCAAGCCTAGCCGTAAGGGTATAGGGGTTAATACCCCCACAAGGATCGATATCTCTACGAATCCTTTGCATTGATGGTGCTATTTTTTGAGCCGACGATGGTATGTGGCCTGATGTGCCAAAATTGATCACCTGGTTCTGACCTTGCCCCGCCGGCTGTTGCACATGCTGTACTGATGGTCTAGGATTGTATTGTATCTGATTTGCAGTAGTTCCTTGAGTCTATTCAGATGAACCTTGAACTACTTGGACGTCACCATTACTAGCTAGTGCTGCTTCTTGATGGCTGGTACCAACTTGATTAGTCCCTTGGGTTGACAGATCTAGAATGTTGTAATAAGCTGGCCCACCTTGACCAACTAGAAACCCATGAATCGCCTCTCTCATGGTGTTGTGGAATATGTCCAAGAAAGCTTTGTTATGGCTTGATATGGCATCATGAATAGATTTGTCTACAACTTCCTTAAAGAAACGCTTGTCTTCATCTTCAGTTGTATCTGTCTGCCTGTGTAATAGAACTCTTGGTAGTGGAAATTTCTGAACAATTGTGTTGTCACATATTTTGGTGTAGGACAACAAACACTTGTTCTGAAACTCTTCTGTAGCTTTGCTGATGACACCTTTATCCCCATCAGGTAGATCTTCATATTGCAGCATAAGGATGTTGTTGTTGTTGTGAACCGCCATCAAAGGATTGTGGGGTCCCACCAGGCGTGCCAGAAACATGTGTCGACACAGAATTTCATCCAGTGCCGAGGACACACGAGCAAGCCAGAAGGGTCCGCTCGATGGAGCTGGAGATCCGCCTAGCTTCAGCGCAGGAGTGGTCGATCTTGTGCACTCCTCCGAAGACATGCCAGTCAATTTGACCCTGCAAGTGACAAGGAGAGAAAGTTTATCAGTAATTAAGGGCGGAACATGTCGGTGTTGCTAGACAGTCCCGAATGTGCAGCTTTGAGAGCTGATATGAAATGAAATCTACTAAATAGTCGATTCCAACATATTCATGAGAATAAATCGGTTAAAGCTCATGGGGTTATGTAAGAAGGATCGGTTATCATTCAGGATGGATATCATTCTTTAAACAAATATTGCTCAATGGCAAAAAGATATTAACAATAATCAATTCATGCTGAGCCAATGACTGCCAGTAACTGAACTCCTTTATAAAAGAAATAGTACATCATCATTCGACCATTTAATAGAGATAAATCTAATGAACATATTAGATCTCATCTATCGCTATAACCAGTGGGGTATGAGGAAGAATCATGCAGGCCGTAGAAACAACAATAGACTCGATGACCCTAACTTATTACTAATATCAGTGGGGCATGAGGCAAAATCATGCAGGCCGTAATACAATAATAATATCATGGGGCTAACACATCTTTCAACCTATTGCTACTTCAACGATCTCGTGATGCGAACTATTCGTGAAAGCGCTCAATATCGGCTAAAACAGCCGATTCAAGCATAGCGCACAGTTAAGGTCATGTCTTCTCAGGAACAGATCTACCAAATAATGATCCCCACTCCACGGTGCTAACAGTGGGGTGTGAGGCAGAATCACACAGGCCGTGATAACGGGCCATGGAACAGTTTTTGCTAGCCAATAGATCTACTCAAGATCAAACACGCCTTAACCGCACGGTATGCATGATCAAGATTGATGTAAAACAGCCGATAAAACATAACTCATCATTTAAAGTACAGATTAGATCAGTTTAGATTAACAAATGATGGGTTAAAAAAGATATAAGGCCAATCTAGATCAATCCCAATCGGACGAAGTGATATTGCTGTAATTAAATAAATAATGGAAGCAATAAGCAATATCGGTAACTTAATGAATCTATCCGATGGAACGCCACCCTTAGATAGAGCTGATAACTGGACCTTAATCTAGTTCGAGCAGTGGAGGTCAACTGGATCAATGCAGTTGTACTTGAACTAGACAAGAGTCGATAACTAACTCATACCAGAGTCACGGTGGAGGTTGACCGGATCGATGCAGCCGTACGAACAGAGGTATAAGCCATGATGGTACTTACAGACAAGCAGTGGAGGTCGACCGGATCGATGCAGCCATAGTTGCTAAAGAACTCACTGAGATCTACTCTACTCCTACTCCTAAGGGGTGGCCGAAGCCGAAAAAAGTAACTTGTATTTGATTGATTGTGTGTCTTTTACAATAGGTATTTATACTCGGAGCCTAAAAATGAATCCTACTCGAGTACGACTCAGTACAATCTTTGGTATGAAGAAAACATTCCTATTTAAGATAACTTGGACTCTAATCTTTCCCCTTTTGTAGAGTCCGATATATATCTTCTCGATGCCAATCATATCTTGTCATCGTTATCTGCTGACGTCATTCGGAGAGAACCGTTCCTAGTGTCGCATTCGACCCAGTAGATATCAATCCTTATTCAATCGACTATGTGATTGGCACAATCTTGGAAGCCTGCGAGTTCCTGCGCTCTTCTCCCAAATTTTGGTGTAAACACTTGCTACACCCCCTTTAGGTTCTGGATCGGGCCCATCCTTGTGATGGCCATGATCTTCTCTGGGTTGGCTTCGATGCCTCGCTCAAAGACGATGAACCCAAGCAGCATGCCCCTCGGGACTCCGAAGACACATTTTTTAGGGTTGAGTTTGATGTCGTGTGCTCGTAGTTTTGCGAAGGTCTGCTCTAGGCCATCTAAGAGCTGGTTGGTCCGTTTGGACTTGACCACGATGTCGTCTATGTAGGCCTCAATGGTTCACCCAAGGAGGTCTTTGAAACACTTGAGCATACATTGTTGGTATATAGCTCCTGCATTTTTCAGACCAAAAGGCATTGTGACATAGCAGAACAACCCGAATGGGCTGATGAAAGAAGTCACGAGCTGGTTGGACTCTTTCATGGTGATCTGATGGTACCCGGAGTATGCATCAAGGAAGTAGAGGGTTTCGTACCTCGAGGTCGAGTCGACTACTTGATCTATATGTGGCAAAGGAAATGGATCCTTTGGACACGCATTATTCAAACTCATGTAGTCAACACACATTCTCCATTTCCCATTCTTTTTTGTACAAGGACGGGATTGATTAACCACTCGGGATGATACACTTCCTTGATGAATCCGGCCACCAAAAGCTCTATGATCTCTTCATTGATGGCCCTGTGCTTCTCCTCATCGAATTGGCATAGGCGCTGCTTCACTGGCATGGAGCCTAGCCTAATCTTGAAGGCCTGCTCGGCGACTTCCATCGGGATGCCTGGCATGTCTGAGGGTTTCCACGCGAAGATATCTCTGTTGGCGTGGAGGAAGTCGACGAGCACGCTTTCCTATTTGGAGGAAAGTGTGGTGTTGATGCGCACCACTTTGCCCTCAGAGTTACTAGGGTCTACAAGGACATCCTTGATGCCCTCCGTGGGCTCAAAGGATCCAATCGACCACTTGGAGTCGGGTGCCTCCTCATCAATCCCTTCCTTGATGAGCGCGAGCTCCTCGAAGGCGATGAATGCCGAGGCATGCTCACAGCACTCAACCTCGCACTCGTAAGCACACTGGAAGGAGGTGCCAACGGTGATGACCCCATATGGGCCCAACATCTTGAGCTTTAGGTAGGTGTAGTTGGGGACAGGCATGAACTTCATGTAGCATGGTTGTCCCAGGATGGCGTGGTAGGTCCCGTGGAATCCAACCACCTCGAAGGTGAGGGTCTCCATCCTGTAGTTGGTCAAATCCCCAAAGGTGACAGGTAGGTCGATCTGCCCGAGCGGTACGGCTTGCTTCCTAGGCACGATGTCATGGAAAGGTGCCCTGGTTGGTCGAACATGTGATCGGTCGATGCCCAGGCATCAAGTGTCTCGGCGTACATGATGTTGAGGCCGCTGCCTCCATCCATCAGCACCTTGGTGAGGCGCTTCATGCCGATGATTGGATCAACCATGAGAGGATACCTCCCTAGCTGCGGGATGCTATCCGGGTGGTCAGATCGGTCGAAGGTGATGGCAAACTCTGACCATCGGAGGAAAGACGGCATGGCTGGCTCGGTCGTGTAGACCTCACGGCGTGTGATCTTTTGGTGGCGCTTGGAGTCATAGGCTGCCATCCCACCGAAGATCATGAGGCAGCCGTCTGGGGTCAGAAAGATGCCATCCTTCCCCTTGGCGTCGTCTACCACTGGTTCAGGCTTCTTTCTCTGGTTCCCCTTGTCGGAGCCACTGGATATGAACCGCTTCATGAGGGCGTAGTCCTTATACAGATGCTTGACGGGGAAGGTGTGGTTTAGGCATGGCCCCTCGAGAAGCTTCTCAAAGTGGTCGGGAGCATTCTCAGCGGGCGCCCGACCACCTTTCCACTCAGCAGCGGCCACGAGCAAGCCCCTGTGCTGCTGCTTGTTCTTCTTCTTGTTCAGATGGTTAGAGGGGCCCTCACCAGTGTCCTTGTCCCGCCTCGCTTTGCCTTTATTAAGATCAAAAATCACTCTGACCGCCTCCTCGCCTAAGGCATGGCTGGTCACGATATCGAGGAGCTCCTTGGTGGTTCGAGGGCCTTTCGTCCCAGCTTGTGGACCAAGGACTCACAGGTGGTCCCAAATAGAAAGGCTCCGATGATGTCAGCGTTGGTGACATTAGGCAACTCATTGCATTGCCTGGAGAAGCATCGAATGTACTCGCGGAGAGTCTCTCTGGATTTCTGTCGGCAATTTTTTAGATCCCAGGGGTTCCTAGAGCGCGTGTAGGTGCCCTAGAAGTTTCCCACAAAGATCTCCTTCAAGTCTGCCCAAATTTGAATCCGGTTGGGTGGAAGGTGCTCCAGCCATGTTCACGCCGAATCGGCCAGGAATAAGGGCAAGTTGAGGATAATGAAGTAATCACTATCCGTGCCGCTAGCTTGACAAGCAAGCCGGTAGTCCTTAAGCCACAAGCCGGGGTTCGTCTCCTCGGAGTACTTCGGGACATTGGTCGACAGTCGATACCATGGTAGGAAAGCTGCGTTGAGGATGTGCCAGCCGAAAGCTTGGGCCCTGGCAGGTCGGGGCTTGGGCTCTGATCTTTGCCGCTATCGTAGCGTCCATCGCGATGAGGATGGTAGCCATGGCTGGCCTCCTCTCTCTTGTCACCCCGTCCACACCTGTGGGCGTCTAGGGTATTGCGTGCATCACGGTTGGGGCTGAGATGCTCATGCACCAGGACCATGGCAAGTCCCCCACCGTCGCGTGGCGCCTAGCTGACGGATACGTCCCGACCATGTTGTCCCAAAGACACACGCTTAATGGCATCGAGCTTGCATCACCGAGACAGCAAGTTTTTTGCCTGTTGCACTGCTGCACGCTCGAGTAGTGTGCGGATCTCGTAGAGGGCCCAAAGGTCTTCGGGTGTCGTGGGCTCTAAGAGCCTTTGGAGTAGGGCCACCACGGTAGCTATGTTTTGACTTGCCCGGGTGAAGTACGGGAGGCCTCCGTCATCCTCGACAATCCTCCGGTTTACGTCGGGGTGATGGCACGTGCATGGCCAGCATCCCTGCAACGCTCGATCTCACGTTCGAGCTCCGTGCACTCCTACTCCAGCTGGAGTCACGCATCCTCGAGTTCCTGATGCTGCGCCCTTAGCTGTTCCACCTGCATGCGGGGAAGGGCCCCGCATCTTCTTCGACTTTGTCATTGAAGTCGTTCGGTGGGGTAGCCCCACCCTTGTGGATGCTTTCAATGCATCCCTAGGGGGTACCTGCCATAAAACATTCTTGCAACGGATGATGGCTCCCCCTACTGGAGTTAGAGTCAGAGATCAACTCTGAATCTCCAGCGAGAAGGTCGTGGAAAGACTCCACAACGTAATCGGCCATTCCCATGAATTCATCATCCGTGGGAGGCGGGTACGTGCGCTATACCGTGAGGTGACCAATGGTCCTCGCGACATTGCGCAGACCGAACGGGAACGCTGTTGGGGCATCCCGAGTGAAATATTCTGGGGAGAGCGGCTCCCCTCCGACAAGCTATGTCATGACATTAGCGAAGGAGAAGGTGAGGCTGCGCACATCCTCCCAGGATGGTTGGGGTGCTAGGAAGGCATTGAGTTGGCGCTCCAGCCTCCCATAGTCGAAGCTGAGGAGCTGGTCACTCCTAGGGACACGGGCCTCCTGTGCGCGTAGCTACAGCTTCTCGAGGGCTTCAACGGTTGCGTCGAGGACGGTGGAGCGAGGAAGTTGGACGGGGGCAGGAGCCCGTGCTAGCTCTCCCTCCACAGTGATGATGAAGTCTAGGCTCTTGAAGCGCACGTGCATGCCCGGGACCCAGGTAATGCCGTGGCTAGCCATCCATGGCCTATTGTGGACGACGAGACACGCAAAAGGTCCCTACCTGGTGCGCAAAGTGTCGGTGTTTTGAATCACCGGCTAGTAAATTTCTAGTTTGCGTGTCTGACTCGGATGGCTGTGCTCGGAGGACACAAGGATTTATACTAGTTCGGGTGGAACATCCCTACGTCTAGTCTGCTGCTACTTGTGTTACTGGCACTTGGTTTGTAGTAGGGGTTACAAACAGGCGAGAGAGGGAGAAGTACCCAAGTCTCTAGTGAAAAGAGTGAGTCTGGTTGAGCTCTATGTCTACTGTCGAGCGCCTAAGCCTTCAGCCACTCAAACATGTTAGATGTGTGGGAATGCCCTCCTCCCTCCCCGTGGGGCGCCCTACTTCCCCTTTTATAGATGAAGGGGAAGATGCAGGTTACATCAGAGAGAGAGGGAGTCGAGGAGAGGAAGGCTTCTGGGATTGCGACGTCTTCCATCTACTTTATGCGGGTCCCGTCGGCCCTATAGATGATGACGGGGATGGCTCCACATCGTGGCCCTGTTCGTCACTGGCACCGTACGTGGGCGTCGTCATCTGGTCGTGGCGCTCCATTCCATCCCAGTGGATGGTATGGCTAGCTAAAGCCTCCGCTGGAGGCCATACGGGAAGTAGGTAGCACAGCACCGGCATGCCCGATGTGTTGGTGATGTGCATCCTCAAACGTGGCCCATTGTGGCCCTGGGTCACGTCAAGACGTGCCTGCTCCCCTTCTGGCGTCAGAAGTTTGACCCTAGATTCGTACTTTTAGACCCCTAGTGGTTGGGGTGGTACGGACCTCTATCGGGCGAGGCGGAGCCCACGCCCTCAGGGTCGGGTGATGTGAAGGCCAGGTTCGAGGGGTCGAGCGAGGCGAAGCCCGTGCCCAACGGGTCGGGCGAGGCAGAGCCCGTGCTCTCGGGATCAAGTGAGGCAGAGTCCACGCCCGAGGGGTCAAATGTGATGGGGCTCTCACCCGAGGGGTCGGGCGAGATGGAGCCCGTGCCCTCGGGTTTAGGCGAGACCAAGATACGCTCTTGACCATCTGAGGGAGTTAGCGTTCACGGCCATTAGCTTCCTTCTTCTGGGTATCCCTGACATTGATACCCGACAAGTCTACATATTAGTCCACTCAGCGATGAAATTAGTGAGCACCTACGACCTGATCATATGTCGACTTCTGAATTCAATGGTGTAAGTGCCGAGCTCGACCGCCCATTTAATGATACGGCCACTGGCTTCCTTGTTGCGGAGGATATCACCGAGTGGATACTCAGTAACCACTGCTATGGGAAATGTCTCAAAGTAATTACAGAGCTTTTGGGGTGTGATCAGGATGGCATATAGCAGCTTCTGGACCTAGGGTTACCGAGTCTTCGACTTGTTCAAGTCCTCACTAATGAAGTAAACTAGGCACTAGACTTTGTAAGTGTGTCTGGCCTCTTAGCGCTCGATGATGATAGCCGTGTTGACCACCCGGTTGGTCACCGCGATGTAAACTAGCAGGGTTTCACCGGTTTGAGGTGCAGTCATGATCGGAGGTTGGTTGAGGAAATGTTTGATCTCGACGAAGGCCTTGTCAGCATCCTCTGACCTGGTGAACTTCTCTTTGGCCTTAAGCAACTTGAAGAAAGGGAGTCCCTTTTTGACCAGCTGGGATATGAAACGACTTAAAGCCGCCATGCACCTCGTTAGCTTTTGGATGTCCTTGACACAGGCCGACAGTTTCATCTTGCTCACCGCTTATATTTTCTCTGAATTGGCCTTGATGCCGACAGCTAACAATGTTGCCTAAGAGGATGCCAGATGGAATGTTGAAAATACACTTAGTGGGATTCAGCCTCCATCGGCACTTCTTTAGGGCTTTGAATGTTTCATCGAGGTCGGCGATGAGGTTGTCGATGGTCTTATACTTAACCACCACATCATCGACGTACGCCTCGACGTTCTTCTCGATCTCATCCTTGAGGCAACGCTGGATGGCTCTCTGATATGTGGCACAACATTCTTAAGCCCAAAGGACATGGTTGTGTAGCAGTAGGCGCCGAAGGGTGTGATAAATGACATCTTAATTTGGTCTTCCTCCTTTAAGGAGATCTGGTGATAACCAGAGTAGCAATCTAAAAAGCACAAAAGCTCGCAACCAGCTGTAGAATCTATGACCTCGTCTATGCAAGGTAGGCCGAAGGGGTGTTTAGAGCAATGTTTGTTGAGATCGGTGTAATCAACGCACATTCTCCATTCTTTATTATTCTTTCTTACAAGAATCGGGTTGGCTAGCCACTCTAGGTGATACACAGCTCTTTAATAAAATCGGCTGCTAAGAGCCATGATATTTCTACTCTAATAGCCTCTGTTTTGTCCTACGCGAATCGTCGAAGCTTCTGCTTGATTGGCTTGGCGGTCGCTGAGACATTTAAGGAGTGCTCAATCAGCTCCCGAGGTACGCTGGGCATGTCTACAGGTTTTCATGCAAATACATCGACTTGCTTCCTTAGGAAGCTGATGAGCATGTCTTCCTATTTGGCATCCAGGTTGGCCCTAATCTGAGCGGTCTTGCTCCGGTCGCCTAGGACGAGGACCACCTCCTTTACTTCCTTGGACTTGGTTCCTACTCGGGGGGGGGCTCCATGGTGGGGATCTCCTGCTCCTCCTGTGGGACCTGCTGTGAAGCGGCGAGGCAATCCTGCATACGGATGGAGATGTCAGCGGCCTCGGCAAGTGCGAAGCTGTCCCTCTCGCAGTCGTAGGCGGTGTTGAGGTTGGTGTGTAGGGTAAGAATTCCTTGCTCCATCGGCATCTTCAAGACTAGGTACACATAATGTGGTACATCCATGAATTTGGCGATAGCTGGTCGGCCTAGGATGGCATGATACGCCGTGTCAAAGTCTGCTACTAGGAAGTTGACGTGGTCGATATAGAAGTGGTCAACGGTGCTGAACTGTACCAGCAAGGTGATCTGCCCTAGAGGTTGGGATGCCTTCCTAGGAACAATTCCCCAAAACAGAGAGTCCGTGGGGTGAGGTCCTCCTAGGTGAGCCCCAACTCAGTTAGGGATCCGACAAAGAGGATGTTGAGGGCGCTTCCTTCATCAATGAGGACCTTCTTGAAGCATATGCTCTTGATGATGGGATCCAGGACGAGCAGAAAATCCCCTAGGTACGACCAGTCCAAGTACTTGGGGTTCTTGATGGTGTCGTCATAGGTGGTGACCGACATGATCTGCCAGGCGGTAAGCTTCTGCTCCCGCTTGGTCTCAGAGGCTACCCTCCCGCCAAAGATCAAGGCGACGATCTTGTTGGGATCCTGGTAGGCAGGGCGAGCATCCTTGCCACGATCCTCCTCCCAGCCATCGTCGGTTTCGTCGTCCTTGCGCCGCGGCCTCTTCCTGTCTTCTTCGTGGAATGCTTTGTTTAGGCCTTTGCACTCGCCCATGGTATGCTTGCTACCTTTACGAATGGGGCAGGGGCCATCCATGAGCTTCGCATAGTCGGCGTCGTAGCTATGCTTAGCACGAGCATTGACGGTGTTGACAAAACTATCTGGCCTGCGTCGGTGGGACTGCTTGCCTCTCGAGCCTTCTGGCCTATCATCACGCCAGTGCTCGTGAGCATCGTAGCGATGGTCACGCTCATCGTGGCAGTGTTTGCGGTCGTTGTGGCGCCTTTCCTCATGACGGTCATCATTACGATGCTGCTGCCGATCGGGGCAGGAGGCCCAATCAGCTTCTTCGGTGTCGGCATAGGCATTCGCCGTTTGCTAGAGCTCGCTGATGGTTGCTGGCCTCTTATGATATAACTTTCTGCAGAGCTGTTCATGGTAGAGGAGCCCTTTGGTGAACGTAGAGATAGCCTCGCTGTCGCTGATGTTGGGGATGGAGTTCCTTATCTCCGTGAAGCATTTGATGAAGCTGCGCAGGGGTTCCCCGGAGGTCTAATGAAGCTTCTCTAGGTCGTATTTGGTGCCTGGTTGCTGGCATGTAGCCATGTAGTTCATGACAAAAACCCTCTTGAGATCATCCCAAGATTCAATGGAGTCTGCCCTTAGGCTAAGGAGCTAGTTGTTCGCTGATTGATTGGGCATGACGGGCAAATAGTTTGCAATCACGTCTTGCTTCCGCTGGCTAGGCGCATGGTGATATCGTACAGCATTAGCCACTGCTCGGGATTGGCCTTGCCATCGTACGTGTCCACCCCAAAGATCTTGAAGCTCGTCGGCCATGGGACGACACGTAGTTTGTGAAGGGGAGAAGTCCCAAAGTGTTGGCGACGGGTGGCGCTCAGGCCATAATAGGTGCGCCATGCTCGGCATCATACTGCTGCCAGTGCTAGATTTCCACATCGTGGCGTGTAGACCGACTATTCTCGATGCGGTCGTGGACATCGAGGTTGGCATTGATGTGCTCACGAACATCGTACGGCAGGGGTTGATTAACCTTCTAGTTGCCGTTGTGGTGGCCACCTCGGTCGCCTGGTGGGCAAGGGGGCATCCCTCTTGGTCCGGGTACCTTTCGTAGTTGCCTCTAGATCCCCTATAGAGATAGGGGCCACCCGCTTGATAGCATGGGTGTTCGAAGCCCTAGCGCTGACTTCCCCTATCATGGCGAGAGCCATGGGGGTGGCGGCTACGTGCAGATGCAATCGAGTAAGATGGAACAAGGTTCTAGATCTTGTTGACTTGGACTTGAGCCACCTTAAGATGCGCGGTAATCTTTTCTAATTCTGGAGTCGACGGGAGTCTAGCCAGCTCACTAAAAGCAACAGCGAGGTTGGCGCTTGGCGTCT
Organism: Miscanthus lutarioriparius; assembly: GCA_904845875.1. Taxonomy (NCBI): domain Eukaryota; kingdom Viridiplantae; phylum Streptophyta; class Magnoliopsida; order Poales; family Poaceae; genus Miscanthus; species Miscanthus lutarioriparius. The sequence goes on from CAJGYO010000016.1 coordinate 39,302,000, forward strand.
GTTGCACTGGTTGGTTGCCGACCATGTCGAACTTCTCATCTAGATTACGATGGGCGTGGTGTGGGGCGTTTGGATCCCCATCAGCCGTGTGAGCGGCTTCTTTGTCCCGATGACGTTAGCGGTCGATGTTCTTTGTGAGGTGAGCATTGCGCTCGTCGGTGGTTTCACCATCCTTGGTGACGCTGTCATGGCCGATATGGAAGAGTTCGCCCTTGAACCCAGGGGGAAGGGGGGAAACTGGAGGTGGTCTTAGTTGAACCCTCGGAATATGCGTCGGGGCTCTCCTCCAAGATGGTGTGGAGGGAGTCATCTAGAATATGGCAGATAACCACCATGTTCACCATGGGCGCAGGCTGATCGGCCTTAGGCAGATCAATCACGTAGAGGTCGTCGATGTGGCCGCGCTGAGCGTGGTCGATGAAAAGGTGGTGGACGGCGTTTTGATACGCAGATCCCGTCCCACCATCTTGAAAGGATAGGGCCTCGGCACGTTCTCCATCGGGGCTTCATAATGGGCCAAGCGCAGGCCGATAGTCGGAACTGGTCGGTGCCGCACCGTACGCCCTTCTAGAGTGGCAGTGATCACCAGATCTAAATCTTGCTGCATCAGACGATGCGGCCGAGCAGGTCGCTCGGTTGCAGCGGCTTGGCGACCTCGGAGTGCAGGAACATCGTCGCTTGTAGTAGAACGATCTAAGACTAAGTCCACGAGAAGCTGACATTCAGCCAAGCGATCTGTGACCCGATCAATGGATGCGATCAGATCATCTTGGTGGATGGATCTCCTAACCCAGTGACAGGGCGCCGAGATCGGAGATGTTGTTGAAGATGTTGGCACGATCGGCGTAGGGTGATTCTGTACCACCTCCATGATCTCCTCGATGCCGTTAGCGCCGATCACCTAGGTCATAGATCCAATCGTGAACGACTGGCCTGGTTCAGGAAGGACCATTGAGCTCGAGAAGTGGACCATCTGGCTCGCCATGGAATCAGCACGCACACCCCCTACTTGGCGTGCCACTGTCGATGGAATACGATCGTCTGTCTACCGAGGGGTATGCCACGATAGTAAATGAATCGGTAGAGGTGCGCAAGATACGAACTAGATGGTGACACAGGCGCAGACACAACGATTTAGATGGGTTCAGGCCGTTAACTCGACGTAATACCCTACGTCCCGTGTCTTTAGTGGATTGTATATTGTGATGAGGTGGAATCTAGGGGGTCCCACCCACCTTATATAGCATAGGGGGTAGGGTAACAGGTTGGTTAGATCTATTCCTGATCGGTTATAAGATATCTATTTACAAGGAATACAGCATCTTAGCATATCCGATTGGGTCATCCTTCGTCGTCAAGGATATTCACGTAGCCTTGCAACGCACGCCGACCTGTGTCGTGCACTGCATGACGTGATATGTTGGGCTGGGCCTCCTCTGGCGGCACGGCCCATGTACAGCCCTATGGGTATCCGGGATCATACCCCCATAGTGACTGTCATACTTGAACTTTTATAAATTAGACGGTTCGTTACACTTGCTTTCCAAAGTGTACACAAGATATAATGAAATTATATAACTGTGGAGAGATATAAAGAGGGATTTTTAGTAGAGTGACTCTAATGAAGGTTTAGAGAGTGGGTTTAAGAAAATTGTTGAAGATACTCTTTGTTTTATCAAGTACAACTTGAGGCATACAACCCACACACTTATTTGCGCGTCCATACACTATGTAAAAAAGCACATTACAGACACACGTTGGGGAACATTACAGACGCGTTTCGGCGCATCTGCCATAACACGTCTGTAATAAGGTCTTATTACAGACGCGTCAAAAGCGTGTCTATAATAAACTCATACTACTAATACACAAAACACGCGTCTGTGAGAAGAGTACACGCGTCTGTGATAACTCTTCTCACAGACGCATGTAGTCAAAGCGTGTTTGTGATAACCCCTTCTCACAGACGCACATAGCCAACACGTGTATGTGATAACGATTTACAAAAACAAAAAAAAATGAAAAATCCCCAATGCCAGGGTCTTATATACATGTCACATGCTAATTATATATAGTAGTCACTTGCTAATTAGAAATTTCATATTACATGTACCACCAACATATTGCAAGTAAACCTACTTGCTACTCGAACTAAGATAAGAAGCTCATGTAACTAATAATCTTCTTGAAGCAAATATTCAAATCATTGGATTCTGTTATTTGCCAACCTACATACAGGTATTTGGGAACATACAGGTATGAAAAGAAGTAACAGAAGTACAGGTATCATAAGGTCATACAGAATAATTGGGCTTTCCAAGCAAGTACCATGCACATCCCTGTTTTCCAAGCAAGTAACAAGCTAACGTCATGTTCGTTTGTGCTTGTTTGGCTAATAAGCCATGGCTGAAAGTACTGTTGGCTGATTTGGTGTGAGAGAAAAATACTGTTCGTTTGCTGAAAAAGTATGGCTTATAAGCCAAACAAGTCCAAGCGAACAGGGCGTTACGCATTCTCATGTACTTACATAATTACATTACTCCATCCTAGTAGGAGAGCAGTTGTTAAATCTCCGGTTCCCTGCATATCATTATGGAGCCAGGTGAAAATTTAATTTATATACAAGTGATTGAATTATATAAACTAGTAATGCTATAAACACCAATGAAGAATATGATAAGGAGCAGGTTGCCTTCAATAAGTGCACTAGTTATAAGCACCTGAAAAATCATAGTAACCAAACACATGCATACAACTAATAAGTCTCTAGAAATAGCATGCATACAACTAATAAGCATAGTTACATTCTGAAAAATCACATTCAGAAATACCAAATTTGAAATGAGATGCCTTGTCCTATTGTATTTCATCCTGAAGCACAAGAACAAAGGGGAAATAAACTGATAAGTCCAAGTTCTGTTCTCAGTAAAAGGAAGTAAGGCTCATAACTGCTTGTAGCCCGTTCTGCAGGAGATATAGTTTATAAATAGTGTTCTATAAAATCAATTAACAGTTTAGTCTACAGAAGGGTCAGTAAGTCTCTAGAACTGGGTCGCAAGCTGCATATATAAGTTAACAAGAGAGACATCATTTTGGTTCGAAAAATAACCAAATTATGATTCAGAGGTCTGCTGAGCTAAAATACATAACAGTGCAGTAAAAATGAGCACTCGTCTTTATTTAAACTGGAGGTCAAATGCAGGACTTACTTCATGAAATTCCCAGTTATGCGTATGAGAAACTGGAACAGGGAACTAACATTAGAACAGGGAACTAATGTAGATCAGAAAAATCATAAAAACACAGATTTTCAGAAAGCTAGCTCCAACTCAATATCAACATGTGTATGAGACACTGGAATACTTAGCTAAGAGTTACTGATCTAAATTCATTTAGAGGCAACACATGTAATAGGCATAAGAATATAGTCCTCAAATGGCCAATAAGAGGGGCTGGTACAAGCATACCTTTCCCAGGCCACTTTTCTTGAGCTGCTCTCTTCGGTCATATTGTTGCAAGGAAACTGCAAGAGGCATGAAACTTTCATTAGCAACCAAATTCCAAGCCATCCAAAAATAGAGCACAAAGACTAACAAGAACATATTACTGTTAGCTATAAACAAATGACAATATCACATAGCCAATGCAGCGAAAATGGCTATGTGTGGAGAAGAATACTAACCAATGCAGCGACAAGCCAGACACACCTCCTTTGTAGACCCCTTTTTAATTGAATTGGTGAACTGGCTCAATAGTGTGACATATCTTTAAAGAGGAAAAGAACCCATCAGTTCAAATTAACACAAAGAAGGATCCCATTTCCCAAGCTGTGCAGTACACTAATACTGAGACAGTAGATGATTCAAAAAAAATACTGAGACCGTCGAACACAAAGGGATATACCAGAGAGACATGACCTGCTGCAGCTTAGCTTCTCTCAGCATATACATTCTCTTCTTTGCACTCACAGAAGATAACTACAACACATAGATGAAAATTTTTGAACCTGGAGAGCACAGAATGACCTAACTGGCTGCAGCATCATCGATTCAGATTTCAGAAACTGTTGCATCTATATCTTCAGAGCAGCTCCATTTGATGAGGAACTTGCATATTCTTCCATCTGAACTTACTAGCACAGTATGAGCCGTAAGGTTAGTCCCATGAGAAGAACTGCTGCAAAAAAAATATGTAAAGGATAATCTAGCAGAGGCCAAAGACATTGGAAAGGATAATTTGGATCATCAGTTTCCATTGCAGATACATGTATCAAGATACAAAGCTAATGAGAGATCACTAAACCATAGACCCAATTGACATGGGTGATAAAACAAAAATCAAAGTTAGTAGGCATAATACTGTAAACACTTGTGATTAGATCAGATCCGAATACAAATAGCTAAATAGCTCAAGTTAGAGCTCCGGTGCTCAATTTTGCACAGCAGGAAGGGAAGAGAAGGAGCGGGCATACCTGGTGTGGTGGGTTCCCGTCACCGGCGACGAGCCCGAAGAAGACATGGACAGCTTGGCGTAGGGCGGCGGCGGTGACGACGCTGAGGCCGACATGGTGTCCTTCCACCGGCATGGCCTCCCTCAAACCCTAGCTTTAGGAGGCGCTCGACCCCCGGCCCATTCGAGGGGAGAGGGTGCTCGCCGCTGCTGCTGGGCCCCACCCCACCCTCCTCTAGCTCCAGTATCCGCACAGGTCCTCCACCACCCGCTTGCCCTTTCTAGATCTAGATCCGAGAGGCAGAAGGAGAGGAGGGGATCTCCACTCTGCGGAGAAGAATGTGGTGGAGGAGAGGTGGCGGCGGAGGAGAAGAGATGAGGGGAATGTCGGAGCGGTGGGGGAGGAGGAGGAGGAACAAGGAGCGGTGACGGCGGCGATGTCTCCGTCTTGGGGAGAGAGACGAAGAGAGAGAGAGAAGGGGATGGGATGGGGGCGTGAGGGCCTCGGCCTCTCGGGGCGGACGGGTGAGGGTGGAGTCAGCCGGAATCGATAATTTTTCGGGTCCGTGGAACCAGCCAAGTGACGCGCATTTAGCTAGCCCGTCCGTGAGCCATTGTTCTTGTTACAGACGTATCCAAAACACGAACTACAGACACGTGTTAACTATCCGCGTCTGTGATGTGTTGTCTAACTATAGACGTGTCCTGTAAACACGCGTCTGTAGTAATATTACATACGCTTGTTACCAAAACGCGTCTTTAATAAACGCTTATTATAGACGCGTGTTGACCTCACCGGACCAACCGACCCTGGTTGGTGACTTATTACAGACGCGCGCGTCTGTAAACTCATATTACAGACGCGCGTTTGTGCTGGTGTCTATAGGTGACGTGGGGGATATATATCTTTTTTACATAGTGATACACGCTCAAAGAAGATACTGATAGACTCACCGAACACGCAGCGTGTGTACCCTTTTTCTCAAAAGATTTCATAAAAAAGATGCAACACTAGTGTTTGAACCTTAGGCCCCGTTCGCTTCGTAAAAAAACAAGCTGAAACATTGTGCCGACTGATTTATTGTGAGAGAAAAATACTGTTCCAGATAAAAAAAACAAGCTAAAAAGTACGAATTATAAGAAAAGCAAACAGGGCCTCAGTGGTTAGTATCCTAGACATGCCTACCGTTGTACCATTGGCCCCTTCTCTACTAATGATGCTCTTCAGTGCACGTCAATTGTCAAATTGTATAGATCCATGGTAGTTGTCCAATACGAAGACAGGGAAAGGGTCAAACGGTCAAGTATTTGGGCCGTCCACATGTGTTTGCTATCACATGGCGCCGCTACCGTGCGAGTCCAACCGACACGACTAGTGTAGACTAGGCAAGTCAAACCAACACCTTTCTTTCTTCGTTCCACACACACCTAACCTAACTTATGGCGTTTAGCATATCGGACAAAGCGAATGGAAGATGTGCCTGCATGTCAGTATGTCCCAAGCCACTAGTACTAATATAATCACTGATTAGCCAACGAGGGCACGAGGCAACGGGGCATGGAATGAGAAACGGTGAGGAGACACGCGCTTCACTTCGTAGTAAGCAGAGAAGATGGCCGTCGTGGGAGGATGGAGTTGTTGAAAACAGAGTAGCAGTAGCAACTAGCAAGACTTGTTTGATCTACTATAAACAAACGTTGGGTATCGGGTCTGAGGAACGGTAATTAATTTGATAATGAGCAAATAAACTAGGTGAGCGAGCACGCAGGACGGCAGGCGCAGGGTGCTGGATGTCGTCTCCATTTTGTTTATACAGTGAGCAACACTACAAGCGCGTGCCGTTGCAAGCACTGGCATGCAGATACCTACTCCTACAGTCCTACTAGTATTAGCAGATTTCAGCTGACTTTGAGTTGACTCGTCCATCCACATTTTTGGGGCACCCGCCCGCGCGTGACACCGTGTCGTGCCCGTCCCGCCACCTGCAAATCGACGTGCTTCATGGACTGCAGAAGAGCAGAGTAGCGAGCTACCTGGCCCTCGGTCCGTCCACCGTCGCTCCCTTGCATTCGCCTCCGTCTGTGCTCTGAGCCGCCGTGGATTTAGTCATATTTTTCTTCGGCGCGCGGCTTCCTCGGGAGGCAAGGCACCCGGCACGAACCTCCTTCGTCGGCACCGGCAGCTTCAGCTTAGCGGCGCCCCTGTTTCAGTTACAGACATACAGCACGTAACGTAAGAGTCAACATGATGGAATTTAATTTGGAACCGCGCGCACGCATTCATGCATCCTCAACTGAAACTGAAAGCACCTACCTGTCGGCGTTGCAGGAGGATGACCTCTTGAGAAGAAGAGCATCATCGCCGCCGCGCTTCTTGCTGCTCTCAATGAGGCTGCCGCTGAAGTAGTCCCGCTCCACGACACCCGCTCCACCTGACACCGACACGCATTCAGCTGTTGCTGATGCGTACGCGTCCACCTCCTTGTCGGCCCGCCTGGTACTAGCACTTGCCGTCACCAGGTCGGAGCGGGAACGCGCGTGGCCCCGCTTCACGGCCGTCATGGACCCGCAGGAGAAGATCTGCATCAGCACCGCCGACGCCCGCATCCGCCCGCCGGCGATCACGCCAACTTCCCTGCTACAGCTCTCCAGGCCGTCTGGGCTGCTGGAGGACGGCGGCGGCGAGATCTCGTCGATGGCCAGCTCCATCGACGGGTCGGCGTCCCGGTCTGGCTCTGGCCCGCGGTGGTCGGTCTGCGTGGCCGCAGACTGTTGGGCCACCGGCAGCTTATTATTGCAGTCGCCCAGGTCGAAGGAGCTCCAGTTCTTGCGGTGGCTGCCGGCCCTCTTCTCCTGGCTGAAGGTGAAGGAGGAGGCGTCCTGGTGCGCCGGCGGTGGCTGAAGGAAGAGGAGGAGCGGGGAGCCCTTGAGGACGTACTCGTCGTTGCCGTGGGCGGGGTGGATGAGGTCGTCCTCGGTGAGGTCTTGCCACACGTACCCGTTCCTGTAGCTCCTCTTGGAGGACCAGGAGTACATGCCGGCCATGCCGTTGCCACGGAGCGCGTTGAGACGGGCCGTGAAATCTCGGAGGTAGAGGCCAGGAGCAGGGTGGGTGGAGCGGAGCAGCTCCATCTCCAAGAAGTGCGGGTGGTCGAGGTGGCCGTCGCGGTGGCAGAGGTAGTACACCACGGCCAACTTCCTTGCCGGCTTGGGCTCGGTCCAGACCACGGTGCGCTCGGGGCTGCCCCACCTTCCTCGTCTTTCGCCTCGTTGGAATGACGAAGAGGACGCCATTGCTCTAGGCTTGTAGTTAGGGAGTGGCAGATGTGACGGATGGAGCGTCTGTGTGTGCGTGTCTACTGCCACTGTCAAGAAGGAAGGAAGAAAATATACCAGACGCGACTCGTGAGGCCGGTGGTTGGAGAGTGTGGACTATGGAACAAGACCGGAAGGTGTTAGTGCGGCCTGTGCCCAAAGGACGAAGGAAGCGAGATCATGGTAGCCGGCGCGCAGCAGTGTTCAAACTTGAAACCGCGGAAGGACGAAGCACGCACGCACGAGGCAGGCAACTGATTTCTCTACTTTTTTATTATATATATAAAATTGTCCTTTTGAACAACTACTAGCAGGGGCGTGATCAGTTTTATTGGCTAAGAGCAGGCCCAACTAATAAGCTAGAATGATTTTTATAGGTATTATTAGTTAGCATACTAAAGTTCTGTTTGATTCATAGAGCAAATAGTTAGCTACCAATAATTACCTTCTTTCGATCTAAAAAGGTACAACTAGTAGTTTAGCTAATTATTAGTTACTACCAACTAACAACTATCTTACTAGTTGGATTAAACCAGCTAATAATTTGCTATCTAATTTTAGCTTTGAGCAATTAGCTAACTAATTATTAGTAACTAATAAATCCAAACAAAGTGTAACTCAGCAAAATGATGATTTGATATTTGAATTAAGACAGATAGAAAAAAAAATGGTTTCTTATACAAGAAACAAGATAGAAAAAGATATGGTAGATAAATGATAGGAGAGAAAAGATAGGTGATTGGACAAAATATTATTTCAAAAAATCATACATTCAAATATGATTCTAATGTTTAGTGTCTATATAACTTGGCAAGTATACAAAATATTTTATAGATTATGGGTTGGGATTACCCTAAGACTAAATGTGAAAACATCTTTAATTAACACTTCAAATTATACTCTCTGTATCTTCATTTGAATATCAATTACAAAACGTTCACTATACACATTACTCAATGCTCCCGCTGGCTAGCCAAATCTTACCCTCCATATTATGCCAGTCTATCTTGTATTGATATTCAAATTATTTGTGACAACTACACTACGCCTATTATTTACAACTGTTTCATTATTCGACCTCTCTAATTTGAACGGCTTAAATTGCAATGCATATTTTCAACAATTTCATTCTTCAATCTCCCTAATTTGAGGGGAGAACGGGAGAGGAGTAGAGCTTTGGGAACAAAGGGAAACAATCTTTCCATTCCCGGGAACATTGTACCTTCTTAGGCTCCGTTCTGTTAGTGCTTCCGACGCCCGGAACTATTCCAGCCGTGGAAAACTTATATAAATTAACATAACGTTCTGGCTGGGAATTATTCCTAGGGGTCAACCCCCCAGGAAGCGAACGGGGCTTAGGCATCGTTCGGTTCATACGGAATCTTGCCATGGAACTATTCCTGACAGGAATGCTAGTTTAATTTGTATGATCTTGGATGGGCTGGAACTGTTCCTGGGCAGGTATCCTCTAACCGAACGCGCCCTTAAGGATTTCACAGAAAAGCAAAAATATACTCCAACTTGTAGCTTTAGCTTCCTTCGTGGAAGCCCGAGATGGCTACACCATTAAACACAGCAGATGGGATGGATTACCAATAGCGCAAATTTTTTTAACAAGCTGAAGTAGCAGGGTTACTGTCCTTGTAGGCAACTTGTGTTAAATGCTTTGCCTCATCTGATTTTTCTGGCATTTCAGTTTCATGGATTCCAAACAGTCTTGCACATTATATTCCTGTATTTTTCTTTCCCTCTATTTTGCCACGATACCAATATCCCTTTGCTTTAGTTTCTTTTATGTATCCCTCTATTTTGTATTCCCTCGTTCCAAACAAGCCTTAGGGTTACAATCCCTATTTTCAACAATATGGAGTATAAGCATATATTGGTGTTCATTTAAGGGGTTCTCTCTTTTATTTTCTATTCAAAAATGAAGAAATGAATAATAATAATACAATAAAAAAGGTAAGAGAGCTAACCGTGTTAGGCCACTCAAGTCCATCAGGCCGAGCAGCCCAGCCGGCTAGTAGCTAGCCTTATCCTACCTGCTGGGAACACACGCGGGAGAGGCGGTCCTTCCCGACCAAGCTGCACGGAAGGCAGCAACGGACGGACGGCCTTGGTGGCGGCAGCGTTCAACGCTCGCACGCCATAGGTGGCACGCGGTCGTCTCAGCGAGGCCGTGACGCTCCTCCATGCTTTTTTCAAGGGTGTACCTCCTCCTAATTTTCCAAATCTGAAAGATCAATTCTTTCACCTTCTTCTCGAATCCACTCGATCTCGGCGATTTGCTCCATTGGAGGCCCTGTCACTTCACACTTGAGGTCCAATCAGTCGATTCGTGAAGCTCGTGATGCTGTGGGCATACCTCCTCGTGGTAGTGTGCCTAGTCGCCGGCTTCTGTCGTCGGCTATCACCTCTGGTGGCGGCCTGTCGCTGGGCGAGAGCCGTGCTATTCGTATGGTATGGCCTTGTGGGTAGCGTCTTGGTGTGCATGCCATGGTCGATGCGACTTGGGACTGCATTGTGTGCAGTCAGGTGGTGGTGTGGTGTTGTGCTGCTGGTTCTGACCGGCGGCGTGTTGCTGTTGTGTGTACGCCTGTGTGGTGTTGCACGGGCATGGTGGTGGTCTGGTTGCTGTTGACCTTGGCCTAGTGTTTGGGCTCCCGGCTTCACGGTGTACCTCTGCTCCTCGGGTTGTGGCTCCCTGCTGTGCAGTGTACATCTGCTCCTCGGGTTGGTGCCGTAGAGTCTCCTTCGGCTCTGACAACGCCTCCAGTATCTCGCTTGAGCTTGTTTTCCCCACACAGACAATCTATGTGCTCTGAGTTACCTATTGTCTTGCACCCTTGCTTGGTTTACAGTTCAGATATTTATTTTTATGCAATCTGCTAGTTCATGTAACTTGGGTGTGAGTGTACTGTTGCATAATTTATTGTTCGATGATACAACGTGACAGTCAGGTTTTAGAGTGTTGATCCAGAAATCATCCGGTCCGATCGACCGGACCAGAGACGCATGCCAAACAGTGCGCAGGAAGCGCAGGAATAGGTACGTAATGTTTCCTTTTCCTTTTCTTATTCTTTTCATATTAATTTGTCTTTCCTTTCTTTTTTCTTTTGTTTTCTTTTTATTGTTTTATTCCCTTGCTTCTATTTATTCTTCCTTTTTCTTTTCTTTTTAGTTTTCTATGTTTTCATTCTTATTTTATTTCCTTTCCTTTTCTTATTCTTTTCTTATTTATTTTTACCTTTACCTTTATTTTTCTTTTAATTTCTTTTTATTGTTTTTTTCTTGCTTCTATTTATTCTTTCTTTTTCTTTTCTTTTTAAGTTTTCTATGTTTTTCATTCTTATTTTATTTTCTCTTTTAAATTTTCTTTTTTCCATCCTTATTTAAGTTATTCATTTATTTTATTTGTTTTATGTATTTATCATTTATTAATCAGATTTTATGTGTATTTTCCTTCTTTGGTTTTACTCTAATTAATTGTTTTAATAATTTATTTTTTATTTTTTATTTCCTATATATATGTGATTTTCAGTAGTATACATTTAATGTTTTATGTTGTCTTGTGTCATGTTCACGTAGTATACATATATTGTTCTATGATGTTTTTGTGTTATTCACGTAGTAAACATGTGATGTTCGTGTAGTATACATGTGATGTTCTATGATGTTTTTTCGATGTTCACTTAGTATACATATGATGTAGTACGATGTATTTAGTGATGTTCACATAATATTTTTATAACATGTTCTATAATGTATTTAGTGATGTTCTATGGTGTAGTTAATCATTTCACTTAGTATACATGTGATGTTCTATAGTATATTTTTTTGACCGAAGTCAGCAGAGGAAACTCCAACCTATTTTTTATAACTTTTTATTCCAGACCTGTTTAATTTGCTCCCATGAGGAGTCGAACCTAGGCATGCTAGATTGCTACTCAGGTGCTCTAACCACTAGGCTAGAGGCCCTTTCGCTTCTATAGTATATTTTAAGATGTTTGAAAAGTATCCATTGATGTTTTTATAAAATTTTCTCTATTACGTGTTTTTATTTTTTCTTATGGTTTGCTCTAGATTTATTATTTTTTATTTATATTATGTATTTAATTATTTATTTTTATGTATATTATAATACCAATTTCATGAAGCAGAAACTATATTACTGTTCTTCTAAACCAAGAATATTTTTTTACAAAGACGGAACATTGTTCTTTGAACCTATAAAATCGTCTCTGCTCAATAAATAAAATATTTTATGTTCATAAGATAAATGTTCGTTAATAAAATTTTATTTAAATATATCTATGTGGGAACTTGTTTTGAAAGATTTATTATATGAAACCCGATAGTGTAATCGGAATTTAATTAGGATGTTTGGTTTAGAAGTTATGACTTTTTTTAGTTCGTTGAAAGTCATTGTGTGCATGCGTGAGAGCTGATGTGGGTGTGCTGCTACACCATCTCGGCGTGCGGTACCTACGAGCGTTGTTGGCCAATGCGGCGCGGGAAAGGTGCGAGCATGTTCATGAGCATGGAAGTTAATTATCAATGAATTGACGAGATTAATTGTCGGACGGTGCTTACCGTCCGAATGGGCGGACCTTATCACGCCCCGTGTTGATCCTTTTCAGGATTGTCTAATTATTTTCGTAGAAGCTAATCTCTACTGTTAAACCGCTTTACCTGTTGTCCACCTATTGATTCCTGTGAGCATATAACCTGTGTTCTTACTGTTTTGTACTGAACCTTAATAACTTGATTTTTTTGGTTATATTGCTATTTTTCTAGGCACTTAATTTTGGACTAGAACCTGAATTTTGGTAAGTAGGTGTTGGTATATATTAACGCACACAGAATAATCTACAAGCGCACGGATACCGATGTAGCACTTCACCGGAAAGTATTATAGAATATCAAACTCAAGAAAACATATGTGAGAATAACTAAGTCTAACTTAACCTAGAGTAGCAACAGAACTTAAGATAACATGAGTATAAAGAAGATCGCTAAGGTCTTATAGTTCTAACTTCGATAAGCTATGTCTTTTATTATTCAATCTAGGGATATTACTAAGAAAAATACAGACAAAGTGTGTTTCCTATAGTAAACAGATCCTGCTCAGCCTACAAACGGAAGGTGGACTACAAAGGATTCAACGAGACTATAAGAGTCACCATCGTTAGCTACCACTGATCCGGAATATATGGTACATCCATGAATAACAGAGTCTAAGCACCACGCTTACACTACGAATACTATTTTAATCCGGCAGCTACAAAGATTAAAGTACTAAAAAGAGTCGCAAACCTAAAGAACAATATAAACATGTTACTTACTTGAATTAGAAGTTGATTACTAGAGAAATCTCAGAAGCAAGTTCAAGAAGAACTTGATTCTGCCAGGGTACAAGTCGTAGAGATAGCACCGACAGGCCTGCACTTCCTCCAAACTCTTCCCTCACACTCTATCTCTCTATTTCTAGTACAAGACTAGATCCTAACTTGGAGGACAAATCTTTTTTGATTGGTAGCTCTAATCCTGGTGATGATATGAATTAGGGTTTCTGGCTCTCAGAACTCAGGACCATTATGCTAGGAGGAGTGTATAGGGAGGTATATATAGGGGCCTTCAAGCATCCCGGACCCTCGGATCAAACCGACTTAAAAGAACAACGTTGATTTGATCTTTGAGGTGGTGGAGAACCGATATAGTAAGGAAGGGTTGACATGTAGGGCCCACTGGCCGGCCCCACATGTCAGAGAGACATGGCCTGCTTCGGTGGATTGCCTTCTGGAGTCTTCTAGAGTCGTTCCATGTCAGTACCGTCACGGATTAACGTGATTTCCTTCGACGAATAGGTCCTACTTGATGGTTTTCTGATTAAATTATGCTGAAAACATAGATTCACCAAAACTCGTGGAAATCGTCAGTTTAAACCCCTAAGTCTATGTTGGTGATCCATTTTAGTCAATGCAAGGTATATTGATGGTTTATGATGAATGTTAACTACTATCAACAAACTCCCCCACACTTAGACTTTTACTCATCCTCGATAAAAAGATAGATTACTTAAGACATAATTGTAACACCCCAGGTGTTGTCACCGGTTAAGCAATCGGTTTAAGCTCAAACATGACATGTTAAGTGGCGATGAAGGTGTCAAGATCAAATCTACAAGAGTGAACTCCTACTTAAACTTGGACAACGCACCTTTGTTTACATGTGGACCCTTGTTAAGATTATGCTAGAGTAATATTAAACATGCTTATTTCATGTACATTACATCAACATGCATCCATCTTGACCAGTGAAAAAGTTTCATGAAGTTCGGAATCAAGAAGTTGCATGAAATGATGAGTTACATTCTTGCTTGAATTGCACTATTAAGTGAATGGAATTATAGGTCAACAACCAAACCTTGCTACCTTGCCCAAACGACTCTAATTGAACTCTACAACAAAAGCCATGAAGGGTTCGTGCTGAGCAGAAGTCAAGAAAATGCTTCAATGGGTCTAAAACTCCAATTTAAGCTTTATCGTGATGCTACTTTGACTTGGTTTGAACTGTGGCTTAGAATATTTGCATGGTAGTGGAACCTAAATAAAAGTTGAAGTTTAAGTGGAGTAGAACAAACTTTATTTTTGGACTAAGAGCTAGATCAGCTTGGAAGCAAGCCAAACCGAGCCCTCAAATTGGAATCCATGGCTGTTTTAGGAGCTCGAAATTTTGCTAAGTCCGGGTTAACTGAAAACTGAATTTTCAGTTTCATGAGCTCTACTTTGCAGCTCTCTATGTTCCAATATAATCCGAGTTAGACCTTAAACCTTTAAGCAAATTTGTAGTCCTCATATAGCTCTACAACATTTGTTACTACCTATTGTGCCATAATTAAATGGTTTAGGAGATTGTGAGGCGAGAACATAGAGGTTCAGTCGGTTTTCACGCATTTTTGAGCTAGCCTGAAGCTTTTGAATGTGTCCGATCGGCCGCAGCACTTCGCTGCCGCATGGCCTCCCATACCCACGCCCGTTCGCCACCTCGCCCACATGTGCATGAAAACCGAGCGCCCGAGCTCTCCACTCCCTCTAGCTCACTCTCGGCTCTCCCTCGACTCCGCTATTGCGTGAACACCGAGCTCTGCCATGGCCGCCGAGGAAGCTCCGTGGCCACCATTGTTCCCTACCTCTGTGCTTCCCCGCTCCTAGCCAGCGCCACCACCACCTCCTCGTGGTTTCCCCGAACCCGTACCACCCATCACCGGCCTCGCCGTCGCCGGGAGCTCCGTCGCTGCCGTGCAGCCGCCTGCTCAGACCGTCGTGCATGTGGTCGGTCCACCTTGGGACCATCTCCGGTCGGGCTGAGCAGCTCGATGGGTGCGCATGACTCCCCTGGTACTTCCCCGCCACTCAATCGCCGCCGCCGTACATCCTCCGGCCGGCAACGGCGATCCTCGGCGTGCTCCTCTGTTCTAACAGCGTGGAGGGACGTTGCCCAACAATTCAAGAAAAGGGAAGGATCTTTCTACGAAGTTGTGACTCATGTGAATAGTGCTCATGAGGACCTCTTCACTAGAGTTTAATTTGTGTTTTCTGTAGGGACCCCAATGCAAAAGAGTTTTTCCTTTTCTTTTTCATTATATGCATATAATCAGATGAATTTGGAAAATTGTAGCAAACTGTATAAAAATCCAAAAATAGAAAATGAGGACTTTTTAGAATCCTTGTGAAATTATATATGCAGTAGATCTATAATATGGCATATTTTAGTTTAAATATTTTGCTGTAAAAATAGATTTATGCAGTTATGTTTTTAATACTAGTTGTGTCTTGTCTTTTTCATAATTACAGTTGTTGTGCTCAAATAAATGTGAAATTTTTATGGTAGGCTAATGATGTTATGTGTATACTGTGGTAAAAATTTTAGGAGTTTAGGCTTGATATTTTAAGAGATATAAAAATAACAAATGCCCTATGTTGCTTTGCTCTTATTCTGAATAGGCCTGCATGTTTGAATTAATTGGCTCTGTTAAGTTACGAATCATGACTTGATGACAATACATGAGTTGTAGTAATTTTCTTAATATTTCCAAAAGGCTAAAGAGCATAATTTTTAGTTAAGTAGATTTTTAGTTATTGTCGCTTAAATTTCTATGGTTGTTTTTGTCCAAACCTAGACAGGGTTGCCTTGTTGGTAGTGTGGGACCTTTTTAGTTGTAGAATTAGCTTTAGGTGTTTATAACAAAGTTGTTTATAATTTGCTAAGATTTCTAAAAAGTCTAGAACCACATTTATTGGACATGTAGAACTCTAGTTATAGCTGTTTAAATTGGCATGTTAGATTATGTCCATATTTTAGATAGAGATGGATTCATTGGATTAATTGACCTTGTTAGCTGTTGAATCATCTTAAGATGATAATAATAAAGTTGTAGGTAACTCTATAATATTTTTAAAAAAGTTATGATTCATGTTTGTTGGAGGTCTAGAACTTCAGTTATGCTTCTCTGAAGTTCCTATCGGTTTTCTCTAAGACTGCTGTTTGGGCTGCATGTGTAGTTTTGGTTGTGCAATTATTTTCGTGCTATAAATGATGTTTGTTGTGGTTGTGGTGAATACCAAAGTTGTAGGTAACTTTATAATATAAGTTGTGTTAAATTCTCATGACCATAGGACTGATAATTTAGGAGCTATAGATTTTATAATTTCCCTGTCAGGTTTTGCATGCTCTCTGTATAGATCTGAATGAGTGTGTTTTTTTTACCCAACTAAGATTTGAATCATGTCTTGGAGATAATATAAGTAGTGTAGTGATTTTCATGAGCTTTCGAAATTATTAAAGATCACTCCTTTTAGTGGTCTAAATCTTCAGTTATAAGCTTGAGAATTTGCATGGCAGAATCTGTCCAAGTCTGGACAGAGGTGCTCAATTGTGCTTGATTGACCTTGTTAATGATGGAATCACCTTGTGATGTTAATAAACATGATTTAGATAATTTAATAAGATTTCTATAAAGTTAAGGTTCATACTTGTTTGATGTCTGTAACTCCAGTTATGCTGTTTTAAAACTACTACTACTTTTCTGTCTTATTTCTATGTAGATCTGAAGCATTGTCATGTTTGACCTAGTTACCTTTGGAATAAGCTTTTGGTGATAATAACAATGTTGTAGGCAATTTCATTAGCGTTCCATAAAGTCTAGGATCACCTTCTATGGATGCCTGGATCTCTAGTTATGGATAAAACCAGTGACTGCTGTGCTGCTGTCTAGATTTCTATACATGTGCTAGGTGATTGCTTTAGTTGCTCTTGTTTTGGCTAAACATGTTGGTTAGTTCTTGATCGATGCATGTGTGCAATATCTGAACTTAAGTTCACTTGTGTGCCATGCCTAATATGCTTGTTATCCCTCTATAATAGGTTGTGTGATGTTTAGTTAAATAACTCTAGGTGCCTATGTCTTGCATGATCTTATGTTTGCCTTGAATGCTATTATGTGATGCATCTCATATTACCATTCTTCATATTCATGCACTTGCATCTCATCTAGGTACGCTAGATGAACCACATGAAGGACATGATGTTGGAGCTGAACCGAAAGATGGTGTATGGTGGACCTATCTCGAAGATGGAAGGACTAAGCAAGTGCCAAGATGGGAGATACGCGCCTAGTGAGGGTCGTCTAACAAACACTAACCTAGTGTTGGATCCTAGGCAAGCCCTGGAGTATTCTAAGCCTCCTACATTTTTACAAATATCACTTGAGTTCTTTATGTTTGATGCATTAGGTTATAAGAGTTGATTGGAACCACTTGATGCATAGAACTACCTTGTCTAGAAATATACCTTGAACCGTATGTAGGTCCAGGATTGACTTATGCTTAGCAATGTTTAGACCGGTAGAAGTCGGGTGATTTCCTATCACCTGCGAGATATAGGTGGATACCAAAGCAAGGTTGGCTATATTTGCTATCGTGGAAATAATCATGTGTTAATAATAAATGGAGACCGGGCAGGATGTCGATATAGAAGCAACAAGACATGGGGGTCTTGGGTGTGGATCTATCCCCGTCTGTGTCGGTTAAGGACCGATTCGCTGTACGTCCTCATGTCATGTTGAATGCATACCTATCACTTAGTTGGCCGAATAACTCATTCTGACCATGAAGCCGAGTAGCTCAACTCAGGCTGGAATGCCGGGAAGTGAAAGTGCGCATTCTAGCGGTAGTAAGGATGTGCGAGGAGCCATTGGCGCAAGTCCAAAGGTGAGATTGACCACCTGGCAGAGTGGATTCCCTAAGTGTGTGGCACTGCTTGTAACAGAACCGCCCAATTTATACAAGATCAAGTATGGCTGTCCCCGCTAACACGTTGACACACACATACCTTCACTCATATAAACTCGGTAGTCCGCCGAGTGTCCCGAAAGACCTCGGTAAATCAACATCACAACCAAGATCGCGTGATTAAGCAAATACACATCACATACACAGGGTTGCAGCGGAAATAATATCACATAAGGTTTCACAAATAAAAGTACAAGTTTGGGTTTCAAAACCGCTTAGTGAAAACAACATAGCTTTCAAATGATTACATTAATATAAGTTCCAAATATATTGCTAGCATAAGTGACATCATCCGACAAAAGCATATAGATGAGAAGTAACTATAGAATCACCGAGCCCACGGTTAGCCACCATCTTCAACAGCCGAGAACTTCACCGCAACATGGTGGGATAAACCACGAGTACTCGAATGTACTCACGGGGACTTACCCGTCGAAAACCAAAACAAATGACACCAAGGATCATGCATAGCTTAATTTAGTGGATCTCGGTGGACAACCTTTTTTGCATAAAAGCTTGAGTAACCATTAGCATTATTCACCTGTACTAGCAAAGTGACTTTTAGCCATT
The DNA here is from genome assembly GCA_904845875.1 of Miscanthus lutarioriparius. Taxonomy (NCBI): domain Eukaryota; kingdom Viridiplantae; phylum Streptophyta; class Magnoliopsida; order Poales; family Poaceae; genus Miscanthus; species Miscanthus lutarioriparius. Next base: position 39,320,686 of record CAJGYO010000016.1, read on the forward strand.
ACCTACCATCTATATTACTTTTGTACTAATCAATCACTTGATTAAGTTGCAAACAATAATAACCATATCAGGTATTTCATGGCTCATTGTCATTATCATCATCATCATCATCATCATCATCATTTAACCATATCTTTAAATTTAGTGAATCTACGTTGTCATTTGCTCGGTCAAGTTCTCACTATCCGGGAGAGACGGCGATTCGAATCGATTCCTATCCGGTGGAGGGGTATTCCTAAACACAAACCCCGCTTCCCCGTCAGGTCGCAAACGAGTCACCTTTGGTACGATTCAGAGTCACGAGTCCGAACAGATCGACATTCTCGAGAGAACCACTCGCCAAGGTTGTTTGGGACTCTAACCCGCCTTGGACTTATGCCAATGGCTCTTCGCACATCCTTACTACCTCCAGAATGCCGCCATCTTTCGCGTCCCGGCCTGAGTCGAGCTACTAGGCTTCATGCGGTCGGAACGACTTATCCGCCAGCTAAGTGTTAGGCTGCGTTCAACATGACATGAGGACGTCGATAACAGATCGGTCCTTAAACGACCTGAGACGGGATAGATTCACACCCAAGACCTCCATGCCTTGTTGCTTTGCACTACCATCATCCCATCCGGTCTACTTTCATTATTAACACATGGTTCTTTTTCATGATAGCCATTTTAGCCAACTGTGACGAGCTCATCCTACATCTCGCAGTGTGTGAAATCACCCGACTTCTACCGGTCTATGCATAGCTAAGCATCATTCGATCCTACACTTAATTAGGATTCACAGGATTTTATCGGACAAGGTAAGGATATAATGCAACAATTGGTTCCAACCAATTCCTATACTTAATGCATCATCAACAATAAAAGATACTCAAGATATTTGTAAAAACATGGGAGACTTAGAATGCTCCGGGGCTTGCCTGGGATCCGACACAAGTCAGTTTAGTTAGCTTGCACCGTCTTGGTGACATCTCAGGTCCTAGCACTTGTCCAGTCCTTCCACCTTCGGGATAGGTCCATCAAACGCCGTCTCAGGTTTGGCTCCAACATCTCATCCTTCACGTGGTGCATCTAAGCGTACCTAAATGAGATGCAAGATGCATGTGTATGAATGTGATGAATGGTAACACAAGATGCATCACACATAAGCATTTAAGACAAACACAAGATTATGCAAGACATAGACACCAATAGCTATTTAACTAACATCACACAACTAACTATAGAGAGTAAGCACATCAAGCATGACACAAGTTTAACAAGGTCACAAGTATCATAACTTGATCATCAACAAAGCCACACTTAGCAATATACAAGCAAACAACTATAATTGGAATCTGTCAATTTCTGGACATGCAAACAGCAGCTATAAGATTTAGCTATAACTGGAGTTACACAAATCCAAATGACTTGCAAGAAGACATTTTGGAAAGCTTATGAAATTATCTACATTTTATATTTAATCATCTCAGCATGATTCCCAAGTTAAGTAGGTCGAAATTATACATTTACAGAAACTGGTCCCCAATTGACAGAGAGCAGCCATTTCTGAAACCCAACTTTAAACAGGCATAACTCACAAACTACTTGGTCAAATGATACCAAATTTTAACAGCATCTAGATACATGAATTATCTACAACTTTTGTATAAACAAGTTTCACAACAAAGCACATTATCATGAAGAACTTTGCTAAGTTTCCAGATCTGTCCATAAACCACATTTGCAAGAAATTAAATATTAACTTATGTTGCAAACACATAATTAGACAAAACTAACTTTACCAACATGTCACACATGACTAAAGAACACCAGAAAACCTAGGGTCCATGACCAAATAAATTCTTTTAATGCATTTCTTAATTTATTTTAGATAACAAGGTGACTTAAGGAACATATACCAAAAGTATACAATAAATTCTACACAAATTACAGTGGCTCACATATCCTCTCAATAGTCTACTGTCCAAATTTCACTCCATTTGAAAATGTATAGCACCCTCTATGAAAAAGACAATTTGCTAAAGCAAGAAATCATGTGAGGGCAAGATAAACCAATAACTCACTCATACTTCATCCAATACTCATGAAATTTTTATCACACATCAAACATAACATGAGTAGCATGCCACAAAAATTTCACTTCATTTGGAGCCCTACAACTACAGATATAAAAAAAGACAAATACAACTAGCATTAAAAACCTAGCTGCATAAATCTATTTTTACAGCTGAAACTTTAAACTAAAACATGCCATATTATAGATCTACTACATAGATAATTTCACAAGGATTCCAAAAAGTCCTCATTTGCTATTTTACGAATTTCCTATGAATTACTATGATTTTCTAAACTTTCAGCCGATTTAAAACAATTAGGTCCCTCGAGGTACTATTCACTTGAGTCAATGACAATGCAGTTAGGCCCTTGACCTTCCTCGAATTCTAGCATGACGCCCCTGGTCGGAAACCAGAAGAGAGGATGGTCGGACTCATGGATTCGGCGCTCGGCTGCACGTCGACGGTGGAGAAGATGCGGTGGAGCATCACCACCCTGGCTGTCTTGCGTCTGAGGAACGCTTGGCTCGGCCAGAGCACAGCTGCTGTGACCTCTGGCCCGCAGCAGCAGTTGCCACGGCACAACTGGCGGCGGCGTGCTACAGCCGCGAAGAAGGGCCGGGAAGTGGCTCGCAAGGCCAAAGAGAGGGCGGTTGAGCCGGTGGCGCACACGGAGGAACACGAGGAAGCACGGGGCAGCGGGAATGCGGCGTCGGCGAGCTTGGCCAGCCGGCCATGGCGGACGTGGATCCGGCGAATATGCCGTCAACACAGCACGAGAGGCTCTACCAGAGGGTGGACGAGGTAGAGGAGATGCCGGGGAAGCTGTGGGCAAGATGGAACGAGGCGAGGCTCGGTGGTGGAAGCTGTGGAGCTCGATGGAGCTCTCGGCAGCAATGGCGACAGCTGCGGCTCTCGTTTCTCCCGGTGTCTCAGACGTGAGCGAGAGGGAGGGAGCGACTGAGAGCAAGCGGGAGGGCAGGCGGACGCGGCCACTTTGATGTCGACCACGGCCAGCGATGCCAGGCCGGTCACGGCGCGTGGCGGCCACGCGGCGGCAACGCGTCGTCTTTGGTCGGTATCAGAGCATAGCCCGAAAATCTGATTCGGTTACGGTGACCGGTGACAAAGCGATTTTCAACGCTAGATAACTCCTAAACCGTGATGATTCGGTTCATGGCTTAGTTACCAAAGTTGTAGTACTAAGTGAGATCTTCAATTTTGCCAATTGGAGCTCGAGCTGGTTCGGCTTGGTTTGGGAGCTACAATGTGAACAAATCGGGTACAGGAAACTGAAATTGTAATACATACTTAGAAATTTTTCTAAGTGTGGGATCAGCTCTCACACTGACCTGTGGGACTTTTATGAGCATGTTGTGCACATTTTCATGACTTGGCTTCTAAACAAAGTTTGTTCCTTATAAAATTTGCTACAACTTTGCTTTAGGTTGCTCAGACATGCATACACTCTAAGTTGTACTTTTTAAACAGTCAAACCAAAGAGTCCTAGGGTCAATACAAGTCAAACCATGACTTAGAAACTTAATTAGCCAAAATGATCAACATGAACATTGTTCCTAATGACATTCTAAGTATAACTAAGTTGTTTAAAAATATATTTAGCCATACCACACATTGATCACACCAAAATCAAGCATCACCGGCATTGAAACCAGGAAGGACAAGTGAAACGTTACTTTTGTTTCAAAGCCATGTTTCATATGTTTCATGCAATATAAGCTCATGAATGGATGAATGATGCACATGTTTATGAAATGCAAGTGCAAATGTGGAAGCCAAACACCTGGGGTGTTACAGCCCTCCCCCCTTACAGGAATCGCGTCCCGAGATTCGGTGCGAAAGACTTTTTAAGGGAAGAGAAACTTGTCATCCAGTTTCCAACATCAGTGATAGCATTAAACTACTTAACTTCGGAGTATCAGAGAGGCTAATTTGGTCACGACACTTTCTGATACTTGCTCTTCATCGTAAGTTGTTGGCTGAAGAATTTCCTTCGTTGGCGTCCATAAAGCTTTATTATATTGGAAGGAATCCAAGATAGCATTGTCCCACGTACTTCGTCCTTGAGGTATGAAGAGTGATACAAGGATAGACCAAATACTTGCAATATCTACTTCCTTAGTGGATAAAGCACAGAACTTATGGACTTTGCACTAGATCGTAGTCGGTTGACGGATATTCCTTACAACGGTGTTATATTGGCTCCTAAGGTCTGAAAAGCAGTTCTCTACTAAAGTGGCTTGAGCACAACTTCTCATAAAGGATGTGATCATAGACGGGGTAAGCATCCTTTAAGGGTATGAGAAGCTAGTTAACCAATATCCAAACTGGTTGTAGCGGTGCAATCACTTAGATGTCAACTGATGGAAAGCTACATAATGTTCCTTATATATAGTGCTCTTTCTCTGAGGATGTAGACTAAGGTTTTCCATATGTGGTTCATAGGAAACAACTTAAGTCGTTTGAGTTAGACACCAACTTGACGATGCACAAGCATTGGACTTGTGGCTATGTTTTCGGAACACAAAGCATACTCTACATGGAGGGACTGTCCTATGGAGACAAGGAACCATTCCTATATATCCTTCGGCACTTCATTCAATAGAGTCCGGACACATGTGTTAGTGGCACCTAGGGCACAAAGATCTTTCAATGAAATTAGGGACGTGCTTTCACTAGCTCCTACATAGCCGATACCACATCTTGTACTATCTGTGTAATTGTCCAAGATGGAATTGACTTGATATACAGGTTTTTGGAAAACAAGGCAGTAGTTGCATTGCTAACGGCTTCTTTGTTCCTTAGCTTAACATTGCTCGTGAGACATAGCCTTCATAATTAGCAAAAAGTTGTCACCTTCTTTGGAGGTTAAGCTTCCTACTAGTAACTAATCGGTTGTCCATCAACACTAAAAGTTGTAAATCTGCACTCTTGCCAATAAGAATTGTGGTGAAGCATAAACCGATGGTCGCCATTGAAGTCAACAGAAAAAGGGTCACACTAGAAATGGTTGATCTTGATCTGTATGCGATCCACATGCACATAATGATCACGACTTGGATAGCCGGTCATAATCAATATGTGACGTTCGATTCTTATTTAACTAACAACTTATCCAACATTAAGTGTTGTGTGCCTTTCGATCCAACAATGATGACATAAGTTGTTCACTAGGTGACGGACGTCAATCTTTGGGACAACCAAGTGGAGTCACTTGTCTACCACCTCTTGTAGTCGATTAATGTTTATGTCGGTGACTAGTTCTTTAAAGGCTATCCTTTTGTGACTTCAACAGAAGCTCTACTACTTTCGATGCGATATAGGGATCTTCGATAAGATATGGAGAGATAACCAAGGAAGAGCTCACTTGAAAATAACACATCGGTGCAGTTCTATAATGGATCATGACTAGAAACCCGATACCGGTAGCGTCTTAAGAAAGCAAAGACTGACCTTGTGTGTGCACCCACAGGAGGCTCTCGGTTTAAATCACGGCACCGTAGATCGCTAATCGTGGCACCATTATTGAACATACAACCCAAAAGAATTTTCACGTGGCAAAATTTTGGTTGCACAGGAGCAAGCACCATGAAAAGGAGAGATAGCAAACAATGGTAGTCACAAGGTTAGGAGTCAACAAGGAGGTGATCCAAAGATCAAAATATAGCGCAAGGGAACATAGCTTAATTGCCGAAGACAATTGAGCGAGGGGACTCTGCCAAATTTTCATATATGCCTCGTGTCCACCAAAGTGATTACCGGATAAAGATTAACATGAGATTTGGTCTTGTCGAGCAAGCAACATGAGATCAAGACCGATAAATATCTAGAGACTTGAAAGGGTTGGAGACAAAATACACGAGATTCGAGGGGACAGAGCCATTGCACTAACTAGGGATTCAGTTGATAAAGCAATGACATGATTTGTGAGGAAAAGGTTCCAAAGCTGTGGCGAGATAGCGATTAGCGTTGCACTAGCTCATCAAGATGGGAGAAAGAGCAATGAGGTCCGACAAGGATTTTTGAGTAGGGTCCTCCCACACAGGAGTGGAACAACCACGACACATGTAAGCATTCAAGGGAACTAAGCTTAGGCCTAAGGTCAAGCAAAGGCATAGATAAAGTCTTTGTAGCGCAACGTTCAAGGCTAGCAACCACATGTACAGGCTCAGGTTTCTAAGAGAGAATTTAATTGGAGGCGACAACCGTGCGATTACGTAACTTGAGTGTTGTTCTAAGATAAAGCTATTTGACACTCATATGCTTACCGAGGACCAAACGAGGTGATAACTATGGCACTAATTAGATAACAAGCATACATACCACATCATAGTTTCAAGCAAGCATTTGAGAGATTCAATCAAACTAGCTTAAGCACAATTACTAAGCACAAGGCTCATACACATAACAAGCATTTACCATACAAGATTTAACTACAAGCTTGGCCCAAAACCAAAGTAAGCTAAAGAATCCACTTAGTATATGCACAGAAAACTGAACAACAGTACAGTAGGCACAGGTTTCAATCATAACTGAAGTTGTAGGCATCAAACAAAGGTGATCCTAGACTTTAGGTAAAGCTTATTAAGTTGTCTATAACTTTCTTATTATCATATGAAGATGATCCTACAGCTAACAAGACCAAACAAGACAAAGAAGACATCTCTGCCCAGATTTGGACAGATTCTGTCATTCCATTTTGCAAGCTCATAACTGGAGATTTAGATCACCAAAAGCAGTGCTATTAGACATTTTGGAAAGCTTAGAAAAAGTACTATACTTCTTCTACTATTTCCAAGAAATAATTCTATATGCACACAGGTAAAACAAACCAAATATTAAGATCTGTTCAGAACATAAGCAAAACACGACAACAAACTTCTGAAATTCATAACTCTTAACCCATAAGGCCTGGGGTCATGAAATTTTGGACAAGCAAGATACGAAAGTTAGCTACGACTTTGGTATTCTCCATAACTATAGAAAACACCGTTATGACCACGAAAAAACATCACTACTACAGAAATTGTTCTAGCAGCCAACGTCCCACAAGCAAAACAAAACTTGCCTTTGTTCTACTTAACAAGAGAGCACACAAACATGTTATTCTAGCAGCTCTAAACATTGTTACCTTAGACCAACAATAAATTAATTTTAGTCATAAGAATCCCAAGTACTTAAGTGAGGCCTAAAGCATTTGCAAAAGCTTGTAAGAACAACATACCCACCACTTGGCTAAACTAGAGGACATTTATAGGTTTAAACATGTAACCACAATTATTTCTAGCAAGGCTAAGCACACACCTTTCTCAAGAACTTCCTATTCAAGCAACATGGAACAAGGCATTTTGTCTAGCTTCACACAGGGAAGATAGCAACATCACATTGATCACAAGTTACTTAGTATTAGAACAAGGTGAGGGAAACATATTTATGCACAAGCACAATCGTGATGCATGCTCGTCCTATTCGTCCTCACAAAATTGCCAGCCTAAGGTGGCAATCACGTTCTATGTCGGTGGCATAACACGTACTCTCTCGATATATAGCTAGTCGTCAGCTACATTCAATCTACGCATTCGTGGTTAGCGTACCTGCAGGCAAATTCATTGCAGCCCATCCCCACAAGAGATAAATAAGCACACAATGAAAGCGAAGAACTAAGATACTCTCCATATATACATCCCGGATGTATATACTTCGATATCCATAGCTACCCGATAAATATACCCACAATTAAGTACCTTCATATATACATGGGTGTACCATGTAAATATTCCAAGAACTACGACTAACTCTCCCCTAGACCGATAGTTGGACGGTCATGCTCTCACAACTCACACTTACACCGGCGTAGAGACAATTGATCCATACATTACCATTCAAGCGAATGACATCCATACAATAACACGCCGTATGGACGACGAAAGTAAAAACCCCCATGTTAGTACTTAGATAGCCACCTAATAGTCCTTAACTGGGCATAAAGGAGGATGTCGCTAGCATAGTTTTGCAAATTAGTTTTGACAAATTTGCCTGTAGCTAAAGTTTTAGTTAAAATAGGCTTTTTAAAACCAAAACTTTGTTTTTAAAACAATGTACATGACAGTATTATGCTTAATCATGCTCTGATACCAGCTGTAACAGAACCGCCCAATTTATACAAGATCAAGTATGGCTGTCCCCGCTAACACGTTGACACACACATACCTTCACTCATATAAACCCGGTAGTCCGCCGAGTGTCCCGAAAGACCTCGGTAAATCAACATCACAACCAAGATCGCGTGATTAAGCAAATACACATCACATACACAGGGTTGCAGCGGAAATAATATCACATAAGGTTTCACAAATAAAAGTACAAGTTTGGGTTTCAAAACCGCTTAGTGAAAACAACATAGCTTTCAAATGATTACATTAATATAAGTTCCAAATATATTGCTAGCATAAGTGACATCATCCGACAAAAGCATATAGATGAGAAGTAACTATAGAATCACCGAGCCCACCGGCGGTTAGCCACCATCTTCAACAGGCCGAGAACTTCACCTGCAACATGGTGGGATAAACCCTGAGTACTCGAATGTACTCAGCCAGACTTACCCGTCGAAAACCAAAACAAATGACACCAAGGATCATGCATAGCTTAATTTAGTGGATCAATTTGGACAACCTTTTTGCATAAAAGCTTGAGTAACCATTAGCATTATTCATACGTACTAGCGGTGACTTTTAGCCATTACCTACCATCTATATTAGCTTTTGTACTAATCAATCACTTGATTAAGTTGCAAACAATAATAACCATATCGTATTTCATGGCTCATTGTCATTATCATCATCATCATCATCATCATCATTTAACCATATCTTTAAATTTAGTGAATCTACGTTGCATTTGCTCGGTCAAGTTCTCACTATCCGGGAGAGCGGCGATTGAATCGATTCCTATCCGGTGGAGGGTATTCCTAAACACAAACCCCGCTTCCCCGTCGAGTGGTCGCAAACGAAGTCACCTTTAGTACGATTCAGAGTCATGAGTCGAACAGATCGACATTCTCGAGAACCACTCGCCAAGGTTGTTCGGACTCTAACCCGCCTTGGACTTATGCCAATGGCTCTCCGCACATCCTTACTACCTCGAGAATGCCGCCATCGCTCGCGTCCCGGCCCGAGTCGAGCTACTAGGGCTTCAGCGGTCGGAACGACTTATCCGGCCAGCTAAGTGTTAGGCTGCGTTCAACATGACATGAGGACGTCTAAACAGTATCGGTCCTTAAACGACACAGACGGGGATAGATTCACACCCAAGACCTCCATGCCTTGTTGCTGCACTACCATCATCCCGTCCGGTCTACTTTCATTATTAACACATGGTTCTTTTTTATGATAGCCATTTTAGCCAACTGTGACCAGAGCTCATCCTACATCTCGCAGGTGACAGGAAATCACCCGACTTCTACCGGTCTATGCATAGCTAAGCATCATTCGATCCTACACTTAATTAGGATTCACAGGATTTTATTTGGACAAGGTAAGGATATAATGCAACAATTGGTTCCAACCAATTCCTATACTTAATGCATCATCAACAATAAAAGATACTCAAGATATTTGTAAAAACATGGGAGACTTAGAATGCTCGGGGCTTGCACGGGATCCGACACAAGTCGATTCAGGTTAGCTTGCACCGTCTTGGTGACATCTCAGGTCCTAGCACTTGTCCGGTCCTTCCACCTTCGGGATAGGTCCATCAAAGCGCCGTCTCAGGTTTGGCTCCAACATCTCATCCTTCACGTGGTGCATCTAGCGTACCTAAATGAGATGCAAGATGCATGTGTATGAATGTGATGAATGGTAACACAAGATGCATCACACATAAGCATTTAAGACAAACACAAGATTATGCAAGACATAGACACCAATAGCTATTTAACTAACATCACACAACTAACTATAGAGAGTAAGCACATCAAGCATGACACAAGTTTAACAAGGTCACAAGTATCATAACTTGATCATCAACAAAGCCACACTTAGCAATATACAAGCAAACAACTATAATTGGAATCTGTCAATTTCTGGACATGCAAACAGCAGCTATAAGATTTAGCTATAACTGGAGTTACACAAATCCAAATGACTTGCAAGAAGACATTTTGGAAAGCTTATGAAATTATCTACATTTTATCTTTAATCATCTCAGCATGATTCCCAAGTTAAGTAGGTCGAAATTATACATTTACAGAAACTGGTCCCCAATTGACAGAGAGCAGCCATTTCTGAAACCCAACTTTAAACAGGCATAACTCACAAACTACTTGGTCAAATGATACCAAATTTTAACAGCAGCTAGATACATGAATTATCTACAACTTTTGTATAAACAAGTTTCACAACAAAGCACATTATCATGAAGAACTTTGCTAAGTTCCCAGATCTGTCCATAAACCACATTTGCAAGAAATTAAATATTAACTTATGTTGCAAACACATAATTAGACAAAACCAACTTTACCAACATGTCACACATGACTAAAGAACACCAGAAAACCTAGGGTCCATGACCAAATAAATTCTTTTAATGCATTTCTTAATTTATTTTAGATAACAAGGTGACTTAAGGAACATATACCAAAAGTATACAAGAAATTCTACAAAAATTACAGTGGCTCACATATCCTCTCAATAGTCTACTGTCCAAATTTCACTCCATTTGAAAATGTATAGCACCCTCTATGAAAAAGACAATTTGCTAAAGCAAGAAATCATGTGAGGGCAAGATAAACCAATAACTCACTCATACTTCATCCAATACTCATGAAATTTTATCACACATCAAACATAACATGAGTAGCATGCCACAAAAATTTCACTTCATTTGGAGCCCTACAACTACAGAGATATAAAAAGACAAATACAACTAGCATTAAAAACCTAGCTGCATAAATCTATTTTTACAGCTGAAACTTTAAACTAAAACATGCCATATTATAGATCTACTACATAGATAATTTCACAAGGATTCCAAAAAGTCCTCATTTGCTATTTTACGAATTTCCTATGAATTACTATGATTTTCTAAACTTTCAGCCGATTTAAAACAATTAGGTCCCTCGAGGTACTATTCACTTGAGTCAATGACAATGCAGTTAGGCCCTTGACCTTCCTCGAATTCTAGCATGACGCCCCTGGTCGGAAACCGAGAGCAGAGGATGGTCGGACTCATGATTCGGCGCTCTCTGCTGCGTCGTCGACGGTGGAGAAGATGTGGAGGAGCATCACCACACAATCTGTCTTGGCGTCTGAGGGAACACCTTGGCTCGGCGAGAGCACACTGCAACCCTCGGCCGCCCGCCAGCGCCGCGGTGCCACGGGCGGCCACGGCTTGCCGGCGGCAGCGTGCTATAGCCGCGAAAGAAGGGGCGGGAAGTGGCTCGCAAGGCCAAAGAGAGGGCGGTTGAGCGGTGGCGCTACGGAGGAACACGAGGAAGCACGGGCAGCGGGAATGCTGGCGTCGGCGCGAGCTTGGCCAGCCGGCCATGGCGGACGCGGATCCGCGAATATGCCGTCAACACAAGACGAGAGGCTCTACCAGAGAGGGTGGACGAGGTAGAGGAGATGCCGGGAAGCTGTGGGCGAGATGGAACGAGGCGAGGCTCGGTGGAGAGCCTTGGGAGCTCGATGGAGCTCTCGGCGGCAATGGCGACACATTGCGGCTCTCGTTTCTCCGGTGTCTCGGGCGTGAGCGAGAGGGAGGGAGCGGCCGAGAGCAAGCGGGGAGGGGCGGCGGACGCGCGGCCACTTTGATGTCGACCACGGCCAGCGATGCGGGCGGTCACGGCGGCGGCGTGGCGCGGCGGCCACTGGCGGCAACGTCCGTCTTTGGTCGATCATCAGAAGCGCATAGCGAAAATCTGATTCGATTACCGGTGACCGGCCCGACAGGCGATTTTCAATGCTAGATAACTCCTAAACCGTGATGATTCGGTTCATGGCTTAGTTACCAAAGTTGTAGTACTAAGTGAGATCTTCAATTTTGCCAATTGGAGCTCGAGCTGGTTCGGCTTGGTTTGGGAGCTACAACGTGAACAAATCGGGTATAGGAAACTGAAATTGTAATACATACTTAGAAATTTTTCTAAGTGTGGGATCAGCTCTCACACTGACCTGTGGGACTTTTATGAGCATGTTGTGCACATTTTCATGACTTGGCTTCTAAACAAAGTTTGTTCCTTATAAAATTTTCTACAACTTTGCTTTAGGTTGCTCGGACATGCATACACTCTAAGTTGTACTTTTTAAACAGTCAAACCAAAGAGTCCTAGGGTCAATACAAGTCAAACCATGACTTAGAAACTTAATTAGCCAAAATGATCAACATGAACATTGTTCCTAATGACATTCTAAGTATAACTAAGTTGTTTAAAAATATATTTAGCCATACCACACATTGATCACACCAAAATCAAGCATCACCGGCATTGAAACCAGGAAGGACAAGTGAAACGTTACTTTTGTTTCAAAGCCATGTTTCATATGTTTCATGCAATATAAGCTCATGAATGGATGAATGATGCACATGTTTATGAAATGCAAGTGCAAATGTGGAAGCCAAACACCTGGGGTGTTACACTGCTCGGAACCGCAAATTTGTTCCTGAGTTGTTCCAAAGGTGACCCGAGACAACCACTGATCAGGTTCATTGGGTGAGTGTTAGGAATAAATCCCCAGCTGGATAGGAATCGATTCGAATCGCCGTCTCTCCCGGATAGTGAGAACTTGGCTGAGCAGTGGCAACGTAGATACACTTAATTGAACTTGATGGTTATAATGATGATGATGATGTTACAACATTATACCGGCTATGGTTACTATTGCTTGTTACTAAATGATATCCTACATGTTTGGCGCAGGTTAGTTGCTAATCTAGAGATGAATAGCTATAATTAACTTGGTTACTGAATTGTAAAAATGTATAGCTCAACTCTTGGCTTTTATGCAAAATGTTGTCAAGCTAGCTCCACCTATAAAGCCTTGCATACTCCTTCGTGTCACTTTATTTCTGGTTTATGACGGGTAAGTCTAGCTAAGTACATTCGAGTACTCAGGGTTTATCCCACCATGTTGCAGGTGAAGTTCTCGGCATGCTGAAGATGGTGGGTAACCGCCGATGGGCTCGGTGGCTCTATATTTACTTCTCATCTATATGCTTTTATCAGAGGATGTCACTTATGCTAGCAATGTATTTGGAACTTATATTAATGTAATCATTTGAAAGCTATGTTGTTTTTGCTAATCAGTTTTGAAACCCAAACTTGTACTATTATTTGTGAACCCATTTGTAATATTATTTCCAGTACAACTCTGTGTATGTGATGTGTATTTGCTTAATCACGCGATCTTGGTTGTGATGTTGATTTACCGAGGTCCTACGTGACACTCGGCGGACTACCGGGTTTATATAAGTGAAAGTATGCGTGTGTCAACGTGTTAGCGGGGATAGCCGTACTTGATCTTGTATAAATTGGGTGTTTCTATCACAGCAACCTTGGGACAAGATATCAACATAAAACCATTCCCACTTATACATACACGACAGGATTCAATGTGTCTACCATGAAACTTTGGCGGTTGAAGAACGGAATAGCTTGAAACAGATTACCATGTTCCTTCAGTCAAGTCAATTGGAGAAATAATTAAAAAATTTTGAAAACAAAATATAGCTTAACTTTTGTAGGATCTCTGGTATGCCTAGAGGGGGGGGTGAATAGGCCTGTAAAAATTCAACTCAAGCCGAAGTCAAATTCACCCACGGCACTGCCATAACTGCAGGAGAGATTAGTTCACAGTTTAAAATCTACCCAACGAAATTTAGATCGAGTAAATTTCTTAGCTTCCTGTAGGGTAGTAGATCACAGATCAACAACTGAAAGTGGTGGGAACACCACACATAAGTAGATCAGCCTCAAACTCTAGAAATCACCTCAACAATAACAAGAACACAAGTGTAGCAACACGAGCACAAGATGACACGGGGATTTATCCCGTGGTTTAGCTCGCCACCATGGCTTGCCTAAGTCCACGTTGTTGAGGTATACCACTTAGTTTTAGGGCATTGTAACCCTACCTCATTCTCAAGTTAAGAGAGTGAACTTTTGAGATGAGGGGTGATTTTACTCGCTGCAAGAGGTGGTTACAAACCTCTTGGGGCTGCCACACAAGTTGGCAAGCTCCACGAGCAATGCTCTAGCCGGCTAAGAGCCAAGCTCCAAGAGTAACAAACACAACCGCCGGCGAAAATGTAAACCAAGTGCTCTTTAGAGTTTGGGAATCAATGGAGTTGCTCTCAAATCATGTTTTGGACCCCTTTTCCTCAAGGATTGATAGGGAAATCAATGGATTTGCTTGGGGGCTTGAGGTCAACAATGGAGTGAGAGAGAGAGCTCCTGCTCTATTTTTGGGCGTGCTGAAGTGAGGAAGAAGAGAGCAGGTTACCGTTGGGGAGGAAGGGGAAAAGTATATATACCCCCCAGCCCCCAATGGTCACTTAAATTGTAGAAAGCCGTTGGGGAGGAAAGAGAAAGGTATATATACCCCCTGCCCTCAATGAACACCACACCCATGGGGTCGGCCGAGACAAAGCCCTCGACCTCAAGGTCGGGTGTGGCGGAGCCCGTGGCATCGAGGCCGGGTGAGACAAAGCCCACGACCAAGGGGTTGGGCGAGACGAAGCCCGCGACATTGAGGTCGGGTGAGACAAATCCCGCAGCGTCTAGGTCAGGCGAGACGGATCCCGTGACCTTGGGGTCGGGCGAGCCGGAGCCCGCGACCAAGGGGTCGGGAGAGCTGGAGCCCGTGACCAAGGGGTCGGGAGAGCTAGATCCCACGACATTGGGGTCGAGCGAGCCAGAGCCTACGACCAAGGGGTCGGGAGAGCCTCTCTTCAGGTGCGGTAGTGCCACACGACGCAAGACAAACAAGTGTAATAGTGAAGTGGAGAGTGGCTTGGCTATGAATCTGAGGATGCATGTGGTTGTTTGAGCACTTGGTAGCACATATTAGCTTTAAGCATTGTGCCCCCCTTTATAGTATGGCTTTTCCTATACTCAAATTATAAAAGAATTTAAACCTTCTTTGAGTTTGAAGCCATCTACATTTATAATTGGGGGCTCCTCCGTTTCATGTAGCATCCTCGAATATAGATTCCCTGCTTGTTATCTCGATAAATCTCATTAGTTCTCTAATTGCTTGGTCATTATCACCAAAACCCACAATTAAGGCGTGATTGCACTTTCAATCTCCCCCCTTTTTGGTGATTGATGACAACCCAATTAGAGCTTACAAAAGATATGAAATAAATACTGAGACTTTTTGAGCCATGGGTGTAGAGCCTCCCCTTAAGTATGTGAATAGAGAATTGAATTCTCAAATTAGCATAAGAGGCCAAGATTCACATTTTAGTGAAAGTGATGGGGCTCCCCCTATATCCATGCTCCTGTGGGGTGCTGCATACTGTGTCAGATATGTAAAACATGATGCAAATGATAGTTTTTGCACAACATGGTTTGCTGTTGCAGCTGGGTGCGGCACTGCCGCACTTGCTATAACAGCACAGATCAGAATAGACACCACATAGCATGTGATACATATAAAGATATACATTCTAGCATAATTGTATCACAAGTGATAGCATAGATTAATATATGTCCATATCCCACACAAAAGAGTCAAATATTAGCATTATTTCATAATTTATAGTTTTTAATGGACCCTCAAACTCTCACTTAACGAAGACTACTCTAAACGGATACGAACATGACTCTTGCTGCAGCAACCTTCATGGCATCAAAAAAGTTGTTGACCCCTCTAATTTTCTCCCCCTTTGGTTTAAAGCACTAAAAAGAGAAGAAAAGAAGAAAGATCAACACCTACTCGTCATCTCCCTGGATGTCCGTCCAATCAATATCATCACCTCCTACAGCCCTAGCACCTCCTGCAGCAGTCCCGGTACCACCATCACCATCATCGTCGTTGGAGTCAATATGTGCACGACACTGACGGTGAGTAGTGGCGGTGAAGCGAGTGGAATGAGTGGAACGCCTCAGCTCCTGTCTCTGATGGTATCCCCCTAGGGTCTCATCCCAATCTGCTACTCGTCCCTACTACTCCTCCTCATCATCATCATCCTCATCATCTGAATCTGTGTTGGAGAGACTCTTAAGGTCATACTGTGGAGGAGGTGGAATAGGAGGAAGTGGTGGAAGGTCCTGTCCATGCTGCTGATGCTGCTCAAGCTATGTCTCATACGCTTTGTCAGCTGCATTGGTGCACTTGCCAAAGATTGCCTTCAACCACATGCCAAACTTCTTCATCTTACCTCCTTTGTGAGACCTAGAGCAGTAAGACTCAGGGATACCTACATGAGCATGAGAGCTCCCCACTCCCTGAGTAGCTACAGCTGGCTGGGTCTTCTCAATTTTGTAGATGGTGTACATACCATCCTTTGAAAAATACTAGTGACCCTCTCAATCATGAACATTGTCGTAGAACCGACCAATTTATAAGAATACAAGTACAATGGCAATCCGCAAGCGGTCGCACTGTCATACTTGAACCCATATAAACCCGGTAGTCCGTTGAGTACCACGACGGGCCTCGATAAATGATTTACAACAACCAAGATCGTACAGGATTCAACATACATGCCACATATTACATAAAGTTCACAGATACTTTTCATCATCAGAGTACGAATAAAAGTTATTACAAACCGAGTTTGATAAATAAAGCGGAAGCAAATAAGTTCGAAGATAAAGTTTCCAACATAGTTTGATACAGTGCCAAGCTAGATCACGGTCCACAAAAGCAAGGATAGGAATTACTAAAGGAGCCTGCCCAAGGCTTACTCCTCATCCACAGTGGGATAGAAGCAACTCTTGCAATAACCATGATACACAGTGCCATCTGCAACAATGGGAAAATAAACCCTGAGTACGAGAAGGTACTTAGCTAGACTTACCCGTCATGAACCAGAAAATAAAAGGACTCCAAGGATTATGCAAGGCTGTATAAGTAGACGTAACTTGACAACATTTTTGCGTAAAAGCAATTAAATCATGGTACAATTACTAATTCTTTACCAAGTTAATTATAACTATTCATTTCTAGGTTAGCAACTATCCTGTGCCAAACATGTGGTACATCCTTTAGAAGCATACAATAGTAACCATAGCAGGTATTGTAATTCCATTTTTGTCCGAACCATCATGTTCCATAACACAGTTACTATGATGTTGGGACTAGCCAAGTTTCTCACTATCCGGAGAGACGGCGATTCGAATCGATTTCAACCGGTGGGAATTTATTCCTAACACAAACCAGTCTACCGACCACGATAGCCTTAGGTCACCTTTGATACAACTCAGTACACATTTTGCGGGTCCGCATCACAACGCGCTAATCTGGAACACCAGATGATGCCGGGATGCTCGAGCCAAGCACGCCCTTGGGCTCGATCCGATCGTTCCTCGGAAGGAGCGCGCAATGAAACGATTTCCACCTGAGTTGAATTACTCGGCCAGCGGTCGGAACGAGTTATCCGCCAGCTAAGTGAGAGCATGCGTTCAATCTTGTCAGAAGCACCAACAACGGTACGGTCCTTAATCGACATAGACGGGGATAAATCCACACCCAAGACCTCCATGTCTTGTTGCTTCTCTATCTACTTCCCGTCCGGTCTCGATTTACTTTTACCACATGGTTCTGTTCCACGATAGCAGATATAGCCAACCGTGCTCGGTATCCACCTATATCTCGCAGGTGACAGGACATCACCCGACTTCTACCGGTCTAAGCATGGCTAAGCATATATATTCGATCCTGGACCTATACCGGTTACAGGTGTAATATTTGGACAAGGAATGTACATGCATCAAGTGGTTTCATTCAACTCTTATAACCTAATGCATCAATCATAAATACGTAAGTAAACATTTGTAAATTACTGGGAGACTTATAATGCTCCGGGGCTTGCCTCGCAGAAAGGAAGTAGGGCGATGGTCAGGACACTCCGGAAGCTCTTCAGGGTTCTGCTCCACGCCTTCGGGAGCTGCGGCTTGCGGATCCTCCTGCGGGTTCCCTTCCTCTGCTTCTTCGAATTCCAGCAACGTGATCTCTTCCTCCGATCCTAGATGCATGAGTATGGTATAAGTATTACGAATGCATATATGTTAACAAGTGCATCACGTTGTTTGAGTAGGTGCATATCTCTTCTCGATTATTACTTAACTACTTCTACAATGCATCGACTATGCCACAAACAGTAGCTACTTGTTTCACTCATAACTAGAGTTCTACAAATCCAAAAATAGTGATCCAGGACTTTCTGGAAAGCTTATCAAATTCTCTACCACTTTGTTATTAACCATTTTTACAGTACACATCAGTTTCAACATGCAACTCATCACACTCTAGAATTTGTCCGGAAACTATTCCAATTCGCATTATAAAGTAACGATACCTCTACTTCATATAAGTATTCAAAGTCTTATCATACAAAGCCTACCAACAGTTTAAGCATACCAAATACATTTAAGAAAATATAATGGTGAAGCCCAAACTATTTATTTCAATTGCCTTTATTATTTTATTTAGATATCTAGGTTAAATAATAAATATATATCAGATGTGCTTCATAAATTCTCAAAAATTTACAGAGCCTTACTAATGCTATCAAAGGACTACTATAAAAATTTCATGTCATTTTACCAAGTAGAACATTCTATACAAAAATGACAAGGCAGCAAGGCTTGAAATAGCATAAATGGAAAATCCTATTGAAAAGTGTCAAGCAACAGATTTAATATTTTTATTAGCATCCATATGGTACTAGGATTACCTCCAACAAATTTCATGAATTTTGGGCTCATACTTAATTTATGAAAATTCATGCAAGGATTAACTAGTCATAAAAGAAAAATCTATAACTCTAAATCTACCCATGCACTGGTCCTCAAATTTTTACCAGAGTTCATATATGACAAGACTAGCTTACCACAAAAATTTCATAATTTTTGGAGCACAGGAACTCTAGATATAAAATAAACAAATTTGAATGCATTCAAAAGCACATTTCAAATCCCTATTTAAATCTCCAAAAATTTCTACTGTACAAGTCAAGAACATATTTTTCCTAAATACTACACTTCCTAAGGAACACTCACAATTTATTTCAAAATTTTAGGAGCTACTAAACTGAAAATACAAAAATAACAAAACACACTTGAATCTGGAATTTTTGAACTGGCCTATTCTACTTCTGTCGCTGACCGGTGGGACCCGTCGGTCAGAGGACCCCACATGTCAGTGAAACGGAATAGGGCAGCGGCGCTGCGCGGTGCTGGTGCGGCCAGAGCTCGCCGACGGCGAGTTTGCCGGCGGTGACATCTTCACGACGTGATCTACGTGACCTAGCGCATCTATTGAGCCACTTGGCCGGCCCTATTGTCGACGGTAAGGACGATGGCGGCGGCAATGGCGGAGCGGCGAGGCGGGACGACGGCGAGACGTCGGCGACGACCTCGGTGGCTCAACCTAAGGTGCGGACAAGCAACTATGAACGCTGGGGGACCTAGCGCGCTAGCTAACGGAGCGGGAGGAGGACTGTAGCGACGTGGCCACGACGACGGGGCTCACGGCGGAACTCCGGCGAGGTTTTGCGCACTACGGTGGCTTACCAAGCTTTATCAGCGGGCACGGGAGGAGCAATGGGGTGCTGGGGAGACGGTGGAGCTATGGCAGTGGTGCTGGAGTGGCCAGGCGCGAGCTGGCGCGGTTATGGCGACGGCGGAGCTGCGAGAGCTCGGTGGCTGCGCTTGCGGGAGCTGTGGACGGCGAAGGAGGAGCGGGAAAATGAAACTGAGGCGCTGGGCGTTGCGGGCGGGTGCTGGCGTGAAGAAGGCGCGCTTCGGCCTGGCTTGGCCGCGCTGGGCAGAGCGCCGGCGACGCGCGGCCATCGCTGCACACACGCGGCGGCCAAGGCCTAACGGCGGTCGGCCACTGAATCAGCCGATTCAGTTCGTCAGACGCGAACGGTGATGCCTGACAGCGCGTTTTCAAGTCGACATATCCGCTAATCCGTGGCTCCTTCATGTAAACATCCTAAACAAATTTTGTAGACTCATGTACCAGCTACAATTGTTGTTCAATGCACTTGTTCTAAATCGCAACCGAAACAGAGAAAAAACGATCCAAAGTCGGGCTGACAGCACTGTCAGAGTATGACTTAGAACAAAAATGGCTAAGTGTTGAAAACAGTGATTCGATGATTTTTGAAATCCAAATTCAAGCATGTTAGGAGCTGAATCAGTCAATGACCCAAAAATAAAAGTTGTTCCTTATGTCAAACACTACAACATTGCTTTAGTGAACTCCTCCATGCAAGGTCTCTAACACCTAGTTCAACTTTAGTCAAACATGTCACTTTGCAATCATGATACACCTAGTTCAATTTTATGATTTTCCCGATCAGATCTTGTTTCGCTGTAGCGGTGTCTTTCCCCCACACTTGTTTCCTATTTACCTTTATGCACAACATGTGGTGACAAACACGTATATAAAAAAATAAAGAGCAGATGATGGCAACAAGATTTCATTGATATCATAAGGCACTTTTATTACAATCCAACCTAGACAAACTAGCTAACACAAACTTTAACGAACCTAACAATTGAGCTAAGCAAACGACCAAAATAATCGACCTAAGCATGCCTTACTAATCAACAACCTAACTCTCAATCTTGGTACTTGTCCTTATTAACAACATAACAGTGCACGATAGTAAGCTCGTATTCTAGATTCTTGCGATGGATGTGCTCTCTATCGATCCTATGCCACAACACATTGATGTTACTCGGTAAGGGTTTTGATCTTGTCATTCAGAAGCATGACAGTCATCCATTGACACTTCTCCTCATTCTCTTGGGCAGTAGGTGGCACCCTCTTCTTCTTCTCCTTCGGAGGCACAATCTTGACTTGCTCAGGTGCGGCATGAACACCATCTATAGCCACACGTGGCGTGACCAACTTGTAGTTTGCACAGGTGACATCCCCAAACTTGTTGGTCTTCACCCATGTCAGCATCTCGTTCAGCCATGGTAGAAGGAGGTTGATCTTCTTAGGCACCTTGATCTTCGGTGCCTCTGGCTGACGTGGCTTGTCTTGAAGAAGTAGATGCGGCAGCGGTGGAGCGATTGCCGGATGATGGATGGCTTGGGAAAAGTAGGATTGGCTAGAGATGAGAGCTATCTCTTGTGGTGGGATGACGCTCAGCGCTAGAGCATCAGGCTTCTTGTTAAGATCAACTCCGTAGGGGATGATCTCTCTACCAGCCATTGAAACTTTGAGAGGATGAAAGCTTTGTTGCTGCTGGAGATGGTAGGCTTGTTGGAATGGCTATGGAGGCCGGCAAGGGCTTGTTTATATAGGGGGAGAAACAGGCAGCAGGGATGAAGATCTATCCATTAGGGGTCTCATATTGTGGAAAAACTGAATGGCTCAGAAAATAGGAGATTTCTTCAAGAAAACTCTAGAAGGTTCGTGAGATAATCGAGCGGAGGCGAGGCGGCTGACAAGTGGGCTGACCGGCCTAGCAGTGGGGCTGGCCAGCCCCACCTCATGCCACCACACATGGAACTTTTGCATGATGGTTTCTGATACTTAACTAATCCCAAAGAATATGCTACCGCGTTACGAATCGTGAGGAGGAGGGCAGAGGTGTAAATCTATGGCAAAATAATAAAATCTACCTCATCCAAATCCTCAGGTGATTTTTTAGGTTTTAGAAAGATCTTGAGACGATGACCATTTACCTTGAATAATGTACCTTCATCATTTTGAAGTGTTACCGCTCCATGCGACAAGGTGCTTATAACCTTGAATGGTCCTTCCCATTTGCTCTAAAGTTTTTCATGCCCGAATAATTTTATACTGGAATTAAAAAGTAATACCTTATCTCCTAGGGTGAACTCCTTCTTCTTGATCCTCTTATCGTGCCATCTCTTTGTTCTCTCCTTGTATATCTTGGCGTTGTGATATGCTTTTTCACGCCATTCATCAAGCTCAAAGAGTTACATCTTCCTCCTGGTTGCTGCAGCTTCCAAGTCCATGTTCCATCGTTTGATGGCCCAGTGAGCCTTGAATTATAGATTTATGGGTAGATGACATGTCTTTCCATAGACAAGTTGGTATGGTGACATCCCAAGTGGTGTATTATAGGCTGTTCTGTAAGGCCATAGTGCATCGGGTAGTCTATCCTTCCATGCAGTCCTCATCTCGTGGACTATCTTCTACAGAATATTCTTGATTTGTTTGTTCGACGTTTTTGCTTGGCCACTTGTCTAAGGGTGATACAGAGTAGTGACGTTGTGATAGATCCCATGTTTCATCAAGTACTTTTAGAAGTTATTGTCAATGAAGTGAGTGCCTCCATCACTAATCACCATTCTTGGAACTCTAAAATGTGGAAATATTTTTTCTTCAAACATCTTCTTGGATATCTTTGCATCAGTAGCTCTACATGGCATGCCTTCAACCCACTTGGAGACATAGTCAACTACCACCAAGATGTACTCACAATTCTTCGATTTTGGAAATGGTCCCATGTAGTCGATTCCCTAGACATCGAAGAGCTCAATCTAGAGGTTATTGGTGAGTGGCATGGCATCTCTTGAATTGATATTCCCATGCCTCTGATATGATCCACACCTCTGGATGAAGTCCCTAGTGTCTTCATACATGTTGGTCAAAAGAATCCACTTTGCTAGATCTTTGAATGAGTGCGGAATACACAATAATGCCCACCATATGGTGATGCATGGCATCGTTCTATGATTTTGATGCCTTCTTCTGCTGGTACACACCTTCTGAGTTGCCCATCAGAGCAGACTCTGAAGAGGTATGGCTCATCCCATATGTGGAGATGACTTTCGTAGATGAGCTTCCTTGTTCTTCCCTGGTGGTACATATCCTGCAACCATAAAAATTACAATATTTACGTTCTAGGGGTTGGATTTTGTGATCTTGAAGAGCATGTTCATCCCATAGAGAATCATTGATGGGTAGTTCCTACGTATTTTCAAACTGCATCCTAGACAAGTGTTCGGCAACAGAATTTTCTAATCCCTTTTTATCTTTTATTTCAAAGTCAAATTCTTGGAGTAACAAAATCCATCGTATAAGCCTCGGTTTAGCATCTTTCTTAGTGAGTAGGTATTTCAAAGCAGCATGATGAATATAAACAATCACCTTAGCTCCTACTAAGTAAGATCTAAACTTATCAATAGCAAAAACAATAGCCAGGAGTTCTTTTTCAGTGGTGGCATAATTTAGTTGAGGTCCTATCAAAGTTTTGGTAGCATAAGCAATTGCATGATGCTTCTTATCTTTAGTTTGACCAAAAACTACCCCCATAGCGTAATCACTTGCATCACACATAATTTCAAAAGGTAATGACCAATCAGGGGGTTGAATGATTGGTGCAGAGATGAGTGCTTTCTTAAGAATTTCAAAAGATTTTAAGCATGCATCATCAAATTCAAAGGGAACATCCTTGGCCAAAAGATTTGTAAGTGGTCTAGCAATATGTGAAAAATCTTTTATAAAGTGATGGTAAAACCAAGCATGACCAAGAAAACTATGGATCCCTCTGATATTTACGGGAGGAGGTAACTATTCAATTACTTCAATTTTAGCTCTATCTACCTCAATCCCTCGTTCGAACACCAAGTGTCCAAGAACTATGCCTTCTCTAACCATGAAATGACATTTTTCCCAATTAAGGACTAAGTGCTTTTCTTCACATCTTTGCAAAACCTTGTCTAAATTTTTAAGACAATCATCAAAAGTTTTTCCATAAACAAACAAATCATCCATGAAAACTTTCATGATTTCTTCAATCATATCAGAAAATATAGACATCATGCATCTTAGAAAAGAAGCTGGAGCATTACATAGACCGAAAGACATTCTACGATAAGCATAAGTTCCATATGGACATGTAAATAAGGTTTTGCTTTGATCATCAGGATTGATCGGTATTTGGTGATAACCTGAATACCCATCAAGAAAATAAAAAAGAGTGATTTGCCAGTCGCTCCAACATTTCATCAATGAAGGGCAGCGGAAAATGATCTTTCTGTGTTGCCTTGTTAAGTTTTCGGTAATCAATGCACATCCACCATCTAGTGATGGTTCTTTGGGAGATTAATTCATTCTTTTCATTTTTCACAACAGTCATGTCTCCCTTTTTAGGCACAACCTGAACAGGGCTTACCCACTCACTGTATGAAACGGGGTAGATGATCCCGGCGTGCAAGAGTTTCAAAACCTCTTTCTTAACAACCTCTCTCATCACATTGTTAAGCCTACGTTGTGGCTCCCTAGAAGGTAGAGTCAGGATTTGTAGGGATGCGATGGGTGCAAAGAGCATGGCTAATTCTCTTAAGGTCTTGGAGCGAGTAGCCAAAGGTAGAGCAATGCTTTTCTAAGACAGTTATCAAGTGAAGGGATTCTTCCAGAGAAAGTTTATCACTTATGATCATAGGAGAATCCTGATCATTATTGAGAAAAGCATATCTAAGACTAGAAGGCAGGGGTTTAAGCTCAATGGAGGGCTTAGGTGGTTCCAACAATTCATCTAAGGGTTCAGGCTCTATGGAACTTTTATCTTCCTCCTCGATGAAGAACTGAGCATCACCTTCAAGGTTGGGTTTGATCAAATCTTCAAGAGATGCAACCTTAACCTCGTCCATTAGGTCTTGCTCGAGACTTGCCTTAGTCTCAGCATTTAGAGAATGAGTAATGGGTAAAGAAAGTTTAAATTTTTCCCAAGGCTAATTTTCAATTTCCCTGTTTGTCCTTCTTGAATAAGTCTTTCAATTGGTTGTCCTATCAACATGTCAAACTCCATGATATCAAAGATATAAAAGCTCAAATGAACCATGGTTCCTTTTACCTAGATAGGTAGGACATACAATATTCCCAAACTTGGGAGAATGTGTCCTAAAAGACCTTTCATCAACTTTGTTGTTGGGGTTAATGGCATGTGTTTGAATAAATCATGAGCAAAAGATGCAGACATGATATTAACACCCACAACTGGATTATAAAGAGCATCAAAAGGAGCTTTGTTAATCTAGCAATGAATAGAAATAGAAGGTGAATCTAGATGAATCACATTAGAGGAAAGTTCTGATTCTTCTAACCATCCATTGCTTATAATGGGCACTACCTCTTTTGTAGTCTTTTTAAGGAAAGCTTCCTCAGAAGGGTCAAGAGTTTCTTCATGGAGTGATGAGTTCCTAGGCTTCTAGGGTCTCCTCATTGTATGATAATTCAAGGTATTTTTGTATTCGGCAAAAAGTTCATCCTCAAATTCAAGCATAAAATCTGAAATAGGAGTTTCCTCCTTTTTCGGTGGTTTAGGATTTGGGAAAGCTGAGGTCCGTGATGGGTTAGGTAGAAGTTTTGGTTTAGCTATCTGGGATAACTTCTCTTCTACTTCTTCAGGGGTGCTCTCTAAGACTTTAGTAAGAATGCTTCCCTCTGAATTGGCAGACACATGCAAGAACGATCCTCCTGAAGCTGTATCAAGATACTTCGAAGTTTCCCTATCCAGACCCATATAAAAGTGTTGAAGAAGAATAGGGTCTTGAATGGCAAGGTCAGGGCTAGTATTAATGAGAGCATTAAAGCGTTCCCATGACGTGCCTAGAGATTCTTTTTCTTTTTGTTTAAAAGATAGAACCTCTACGAAGGCTTACTACTCTAGAGATGGAAAAGAAATGCAAGCAAAAGCTAGAGCATAAGGCTTCCCAATCTCCTTGCCTACTCCCTATGGTTTGCTTGTACCATCATTTAGCTCTTCCCATCAAAGAGAATGGAAAAACCTTCCATCGTAGGGTTTTGTCTAACATGTCTGCAATGCATAGGCATGCACAGGTTTGCACAAACTCGTTTAAGTGGGAGTACGGATTTTCATCATCTTCGCCTAAAAAAGATTGATCTTGGACCATGTTGATTAAACACGGGCGTAGCTCATAACCAGGTGTTAGGATAGGCTTTGAAGATTCTAGTGGCTCTAGGCATGCGCTTGTAGGTGCAGCATATTGATGGATAGGAGTGGATTCCAAATCCATAGAAAAGAATAAAAGAATAAAAGATAAAAGAATAATGATACAAGGTTAAGCTAGGTTTGATCTTAACTCAGCAACCATTTCAATGGCAACGGCGCTAGAAATGTTTGTTAGTACATTTTAACACACACAGAATAATCCGCAAGCGCATGGATGCCGATGTAGCACTTCATCGGAAAAGTATTCCAGAATATCGAACTTGAGGAAATGTGTGTGAGAATAACTAAGTCTAACTTAACCCGTAGTAGCAACAAGACTTAAGATAACAGGAGTATAAATGAGATCGCTAAGGTCTTCTAGTTTTAACTTTGGTAAGCTATGTCTTCTATTGTTCAATTTAGGGATATTACTAAGGAAAACATAGGCAAAGTGTGTTTACTATAGTAAACAGGTCCTGCTTAGCCTACAAACAGGAGGTGGACTACAAAGGATTCAACGAGGCTATAAGAGTCACCCACGTGAGCTACCACCGATCCAGAATATAGGGTACATCCACGAGTAACCGAGTCTAAGCACCATGCTTACACTATGAATACTACTTTAACCCAGGAGCTACAAGGATTAAAGTACTCAAAAGAGTTGCAAACCTAAAGAACAATATAGACACGTTACTTACTTGAATTAGAAGTTGGTTACTAGAGAAATCTCAGAAGTAAGCTCAAGAATATCCTGATTCTACCAGGGTACAAGCTGTAGTGAGATCACTGATAGGCTGGCACTTCCTCCAAACTCTTCCCTCACACTCTATCTCTCTATTTCTAATACAAGACTAGATCCTAACTTGGAGGACTAATCTTCTTTTGATTGCTGGCTCTGATGCTAGTGAAGATATGAATTAGGGTTTCTGGCTCTTAGAACTCAGGACCATTCTGCCAATAGGGGGGTACAGGGAGGTATATATAGGGGCCTTCAAGCATCCCGGACCCTTGGATCAAAATGACTTAAAAGAATGGCATAGATTTGATCTTTGAGGTGGTGGAGAACCGACGTAGCAAGGAGGGGCTGACAAGTGGGGCCCACTGGTCGGCCGGCCTACGGGTGGGGCTAGCCAGCCCCACATGTCAGAGACATGTGGCCTGCTTCAGTGGATTGCCTTCTGGAGTCTTCTAGAGTCTTCCCATGTCAGTATCATCGTGGATTAACATGATTTCCTTTGACGAATAGGTCCTCCTTGACGGTTTTCTGATTAGATCCGGCTAAAAACATAGATTCACCAAAACTCATGGAAATCGACAGTTTAAACCCTTAAGTCTATGTTTGTGGTCCATTTTAGTCATTTATGCAATGTATATTGATGGTTTATGATGAATGCTAACTACCGTCAACAGTAGGGCTGTCACATTAGTCTAGGATCAGTGATCACCACCAAGTGTTGGAAGGCTGCTTAGTCAGCAACCCACTATTTTGAGAGCAATTATTTATAAACAAAAATGTTTATGTATTTAATCTGCTTTCTTCATCGACAAGTCATGATAAATGTGATATGATCTTGAATAGCTATTTTTCTTTTATACAAGATTTGGAAATGACCTTGTTTCTATATGTCACGTTTGTTTTTGGCTACGCTCTGAGTAATTTGCTGGTTGTATTCGGAATTAGATTATTTAATTTATTGAAATATGTTGAAAGCATGTAACTTATATTTGCAATATTACAATAATTTAGAAAACCAATTGTTGCAATGGCCTCTAGTTCTGATGTCATTAAGCCTGAACCATTCAATGACCATGCTTTAAACAGTGGTAGATTAAGACTCGCATGTGGCTAACCGACCTCAAATTATTTTGGGTGGAAATATGGGTTAATCGAGGCAGGCACCACAACCGCCTCGGTCAAAAGGTCATGGTAAATTGATCTTTCTCGAGGAAGTTAAAATGCATGCCTCAGTAAATCAAATAAAAAAAGAAAACCCATGGATTAGCCTGCTGAGCCCATCCATGGGCCCACCAAGTTCCTTAGCAGGATCTGCGGATGCGCATCGCCGCTCGTCGGGGCCACCCTCCACCGGATGCACCACCGGGAGAGGGCACGGATCCACCATCAGGAGAGGGCCTGCCACCGGATTTGGGTCCCCCGAAGCCATCGCTGTCGAATCTATTGCTCGCTAAAGACGCTACCCCAAGTTTGTCCCCAAGGCTGCAGCAGCTGATGCTGATGCTATAGCGAAGGCCACTATGGAAGTGGAAAAGGCGAAGTGGGATGAAGCCAACTAGGCATGCTTGTCTTGACTACTGAACGTCTTGTCGAGCTGCTTGTTTGATGTCTACTCTAGTAAAACCTCTACTAAGGAACTCTGGGATGAGGTCAAGAATGAATTCTCTAAGGCTAATAATGGCAATGAGTCGTTCACTACTGAAAGCTACCTCAACTATAACATTTTTGAGGGAAGGTTTGTCATGGAGTAGTTATAGGAGCTTCAGCTCTATGTAAGGGACTTAGTCCAATATAACTACAATGTGCTAGAGAGCTTTCAAGTGAACACAATACTGGCAAAGCTCCTGCCTTCTTGGTGAGACTTTGTGATCGCACGCTGCCACATCAAGAAGCAAATGACTCTCTCTGAGCTATCTGCTACTATAAATGTGGAAGAGCGTGCAAGGGCCCATAACAAGCCATCCAAGCAAGTTCAAGCTCACCTTGTTGAGAAGGGCAGAGATGGAAAATTCTAGCAGAAGAAGGACTACTCTCTACCTTAAAACCAGAATAAACCAAAGCCCAAAAAGATGAAGGAGAAAAAGGATGACTTTGTCTGCTATGTCTGTGGTGTTGTTGGGCATACGGCCCGGTGGTGCCATGATAGAAAGGGAAAAGGTCCTCTACCTCAGTGCAAAGAAGGGAACATGGTGGTTAACTCCACCTTAGGGTATGCACCATAGGTTTTTATTGCAGATCCATCAGATGACTGGTGGATTTACTCAGGTGCTATCATTCATATTTGTGTTGATCAGTCTATGTTCTCTTCATTTGTGGGATGCAGCAGCGGGCCAGTCTTGATGGGAAATGGAGTTTCGGTAGCAGTTCAGGGCATTGGTAGGTCTATCTGAAGACGACTTTAGGCAAGACACTCATTCTAAAGGACGTGCTCTATGTGCCCTCGATAAACCAGAACCTCATTTCAGTGTCGCTGCTACTACGACAGCATCTCAAATTAGTGTTTGTCTAATAAATTGATCATGTCTAAATTTTGTGTCATTGTTGGAAAGTTATATGATTCAAGCGGTTTGTTCCATCTTTCTAGTTTGAGTACTCATTCTTCTTGTTATGTTAATGTGGTTTGTAATAATGACATGGTTAATGGTATTTGGCATTCCCATTTGTGTCATGTGAATTTTGAGGCTATTAAGAGATTAAGTGACATGTCTTTAATTCCTGAATATAAACATGTTACAGGTTCAAAGTGTGGTACATGTGTGCAAGCAAAGCAACCTGTTGACACAAAAATGTGACGATGTGATCAACACATGGCAAGCTAGAAGATCTGAATAGAACGAGACCAGAGATCTACTTGGCTTCAACCCAGAACCAGTCGATTCTAAAAACCCAACAATGTGCCAGTTAATTTGACTTGCAATTGACAAGGAGAGAAAATCGTATCAGTAATTTAAGGTGGAACATGTCAGTTATGCACCAAACAGTTCCAAAAGTATGGCTAGATAGCCGATTCAATGAGGCTATCCAATACATAGTCGATATCCAGCATATCCATGAAAAGAGTATAACATGTGAACAAATCAACTGTCTAATATAAATGAATCTACAAACAGTTTGAATCTAATCTATTATCATCAATAGTGAGGTTCGATTGAATCGATGCAGCTATGATAATGATAACAAACTAAAGTCAAAGAACCTATAAAGCCATCTATATGTTGACAGATTCATGAAAACATGCTATATGCGTGAGAGGATAGGCAAATCAGCTAAAATAGGCGATGCTGTCATAGCAAACAAACAGAGTACATATGTTGATCATGAACAAGATCACTAATCGATAATTTCTAATCTAAAGTCTTACCAGTGAGGTTCGACCGGATCGATGCAGCTATGGTAGTGTCATTAGATTAGATCTCATTAACTAGTGAGTTTATTCAAAATTGAAACATGTCTTTGATGCATACTATGTTTGATAGGAATAGTGATAAAATAGCCAATCTAACAGAATTAAGCCGTCAATTATAAGATTTGAAGCGTGACCGAATCAAAGGACGGCCAATCAAGATGATATGATGCCAATCTATCTCTATCTTAATTGGGTGATCTTGTTATAATTAATGAAACATTAATTATAGCAAGATCGATATCTGGTGAATCAACCAAAAACAGCAAGGAAAGTCTTACTAATCTTAGCAGATTCGATAACTGGTGATATTGTATTAAACAAGTTATTTAACACAAGATCGATAACTTTGATCTATATTATAATTCGTAAGAGATAAATCAGCCGATGCAGCCTTACAAACTATGAAACAGATCGATAACTAACTTATATTATGGCTCATAAAAGATCAATCAGCTGATGTAGCTTTACAAGCACAATACAAGTCGTGATGGTACTCATAAGTAAGCTAGAGGTCGATCAGTTGATCCAGCCCTGTTTGCTGAAGAACTCGCTGAGATCTATAGTACTCCTACTCCTAATGCGATGGAGAAAGCTAGAAAGATTGTATTGATTGAAATGTTCGTCCCCCTTTACAATAACCAGGGTCTAATATTTATACCCGGAACCTAAGCATGAATCCTACTCAAATACGACTCATTACAATTCTTGGAATAAAAGAAAACTTCCTAACTTTATAATAACTTGGACCCCAATTTTCCTTATTAGTAGAGTCTAACACATCTCCCTGGCGCCACTTAGGTATAGCCCATTGACGCCGTCTGCTGACATCATCCATAAAATAGCTGATTCTGATATTACATCTAAATCAGCTGATACCGATTCTCATCCCATCGATTCCTTGATGACATAATCCTAAAAGCTTCAAGTTCCGGCGTTCTTCTTCCCAAATTTTGGTGTAAACACATGCCCCCCAATTTTGGGATAAAAATGATTTTATTCCAAAATTCCTTTTCATCTGTTCCCCGTGTTGCAACCACTCATTCCAAAATAAATGCATGGCTCCTGACTTCTCGGGCAAAGTCTATATAATACCCCAACACTATCATTCCCAATTCGCTCGGCCTGCTTACTTTCCCCTTCTTTCTCGAACAAACTTCAACAGCCAAAGCCGCCACTGCCAAAGCCTCAACCCTAGCAAATCCTCTGCTCTACCAAGCTGCCGTTCAAGTAACCTTCCTCAGATTCAAACCCATTTTGGCTACAGTGGCAACCAGCGATCATGTTCCCGAGGTATGCCTTCAAACTTCTGCTTTTCAAGTGTTAGCCACTACTCTGTATTTTCCTTTTTCTTAAATTCATCCCAATTGGTTTCTAGGAAATGAGGAACGAAATTATGATTCCATCAATTATTGTTCCTAATGCCTATTATCTTGGACCCATGGGTGATCTTGATCCATCTGATTTCATCAATCAAGAAACCAACCGAATCCCCTTCAAACAATCTATAGTAGATTTGTCTTCTTGGAACACCAAAGCTCCCTTTAGAAACTAACCCAAAATACCTAAGGGATGGAGGGATTGGTTCTGTAGGGTATTAGAGAAAAAGGCTAGAGATTGGGAAATTTATGACTTGAATCAATGCCTGACACTCTCACTATCTGGAATGGAGAGTAATGACTAATTTCTGATTTTTGCATCTTACTTTTGGTCCAACACTTTGAATACTTTTGTTTTCGGTCACGGTCCAATGACCATCACTTTGGTTGATATTTACATGTTGACCGGCCTTAGAATAATAGGATCAATGCAACCCTATGATTTCTTAAGTGCTGGATCCAAGAAATTAGCGAAAATATCATACTGCACAGGATGGGCAAGCTATATTATGAACCATATTGGAGATGGATCGATTGTTGATGAAAGAGAGCATGTAGCTTTCTTGAATATGTGGCTACAAAAATTCATCTTCTGTGGGTCATCTAGCGGGCCAACTTATAATCATAAATACATGACAGAACGTCTAGCAGCCGGTAATGAAATCCCCCTCGGAAAATATCTACTAGGTCTGCTTATTGCTTGATGCACTAAGGTATCTCCTGAACCCTTTTAATCTTATGTAATCCTCACTCTTCTCTGATCATTCTCCTTTATTAGACACTACCTGAGAAAACATCTGCACAAGAGCAAAGGTCTAACATCCCAACAGTTGAAGATGATCCTATTGATGCTGATACCCAAACCGTTGATCCTTCAACGCACAAATAGTTGATGGTAAGAAATTCATATGCTCATTCTTATCCTTCTATAACAAATATAAACCGAAAAACTTCTTGATGCCTACAGACACTAGTATCGAAAGTCCAGAGCTGATTCAACCAAATGTTGAAAAAGATGTTGGCACATCATCGGCTGTTCCTTCTCCTCAGCCAGAGCATCTTCCGAAAAAGGTACTATGTCCTCCTCACCATTCATCTCAACTTATTTGCCATTCCTAATAAGATTCCTTTCATTCACATGTAGGCACTTAATTCTCCAGCTATGAGCTACTCCTTCAACTTTGAAGAATACATAGATGAAAGTGAGATTAGTTCATCAGCCATCTCTTCTCAAGAAATCTTATCAGATGAGACCAAAAATCGGCTAAAAGACATGCTGCAGGAACATAGCTGATTTGGTCCAGGATGCAGATTCAATGAGAAGAATCTTCTTAACCATTAAGAAGGATCTACCCCAAATCTTGCTGAAGCTTTGATACCTTTGTCCAACATCAAAGATCAAGCTCCCAACGTGAAAAAGGCTCAAAGAAACTTGATGGACTGTGAAGCTTTGATGGCTCAGAACTATAACAAGCAGGAAGCCAAAGAATTAGCACAACTGATCAACAATCTAAAGAATTCTTCTTCCAAAATTGAACCAGAACTAAATCAGCTAAGAGTTAGGCGTGATGAACTTGAAAAAGAACTTGAAAGTGTGAAGGCCACCATAGAACGTCATGAATCCAACTTAACTCAAATCCCCAATGCTATCAAACAGAAGAAGCAAGAAATGCTGACCAAGGTCAAAGAAGGCAAAGCCATTCACAGCAGTCTTGAGAGCATTCCCGGATCAGCCAAAGAAGATAAACAACAAATTGCCGAAGTTGATGCTATTTGGCTGAAAGCATTACGAGCAATTCATGATGCTCTTAACTTGTAATTTACATTCCAATACCTGTAGCACATAAACCTGATGATAACTATACTTTTTGGTTCGGCTAGAAGGGCCAATTTGAATTAGCCGATTTCTGATTTCTGACTTCACTCTGACTTATCCGAATCTAAAAACGGCTCTTTTGACAAAACCCTTCGAATCCCTTCTCAGTTATCAACGCTGTGTTCCCCTCGATATTAGTGAAGCGGCGCTTCTCCTTCCATTAATTGGGGTTATTTTCACACGTCTTAAGATATCTACCGTCTCACCTTCATGGCTATAAATACCAACCAAGGGCTTCAGCCTCAAACACATCTACATTTGCAACTGCTCTCATTCTCTTGCGTCCTTCCAACTTCACAGACCCTATAGCAATTTCCTCTTCTCCTCCCCTTAAGATCTAAACCAGCACCCATGGTCGGTGAAGATAATCGTGGCGAGCGTGCAGCAGAAGATCTCCTGGAGGAGGAGATGTCGATTAGCTAGCGGCTCTGCCACATGAGGTAGCACCAAACGGCTCCTGCCCCTATCAACAGATCACTTTCTAACATGTCTGTAGGTTTGTCTTGAACAATAGGCTTCCTCCTCCTCCTAGGGTTGGCGAGCCTTCCAATGCTGAGTCTGCTGCCGCCCCCATGCCGGACTTGTCATCAGACTCCTCTCACTCCTACAATGGCGACGACGCCTAGCGCTTCCTCCTAGAATGGAGGGCGGCCAAGGACCATTGCTCTGAGGCAACTTGAGAGAACAGTCAGCTTGAGATCCGCCTTGAGGCTTCTCAAGCCACCCTCCTTGCCGTCGAGGAAGAAACCAATGTTGACCGGGCGCCGTGGTGGCAGGTAAGATGGATTCCAAGAAAACCTCTATTCTTATTTTTCTACCTTTGTCTTGACAGTTTCTTTGTTTCTGTGATTGCCAGCTCTGACGGTGCAGTTGGAGAAACTCCAACTAGCTGTGAACGTGGTTATGATGATCGTCAATGCCCGTGGACCCTTACTCATCAACCGCTTGCACGACGTCCCAGCGCGTGTCCAGGAGATCGCCCTCCATGATGTCCACCGCGACGCAGCAGTGGCCCTGGCCGCGGCGTAGGTCCAGACCGAGCATGAGCTCCGCACCATGGAACCGGGCTTCTCGTTGGCCGATGACCCCCACATGCACAAGGACTTGATTGAGGACCTCGACGATGCAGCTACGGGTATCGTGGACATTACATTCACCCATGATGTAATCAGTAAAGTTTCTGATTAGTTTGTACTAGGAACAAACTATCAATGAATAAAATTTCTGCTTCTCTTTATGAATGCATTTCAGAATCTGCTGAAATATAAATCTGATTGTCTTTGTGTGTGTTTTTGCTCTATAGGCGATACATATCATATCGGCTTTTCCCCTTAGGGCTCATTTTTTAACTAAAGGCGATACCCTCCTGGTACCAGCTATTAGAGACGACGACTAAACAAATCGGCTATCAAGTATTAATCCGAACACTTGGATAATACTTCTTTAGGAATTTTCCATTGATTGCTCTATCAAATTCCTCTTCCCCTTCTAGTGTTTCCAAAATATAAGCATTGCCAAGCGCACACCGTTTAATCCGATAAGGACCTTCCCAATTAGGCGACCATTTGCCAAACCTACTATTTTTAGTCCTAGCCAGCAATCTTACTTTCCAAACTAACTCTCCTTCGCAAAACTATTTGTTCTTGACCCTTTTATTATAATACCTTGCAACCCTTAATTTATTGGCCTCAATATTTTCAAGAGCTCATAGCCGATGACAACTTAAGTCCTCCAAATCAGTCATCATAAGATTTTTATAGACTTCGGCTGTCAAATCATTTTGTAATGTAACACATCTTGATCCTGTCTGAATCTCCCAAGGAAGAACTGCATTATGCCCATATACTAACTCATAAGGTGATGATTTAATCGATCCATGGCAAGCCATCCTATATGCCCACAATGCTTCATTAAGTGTCAAGTACCACTTCCTTGGTTGCTCCTCAATTTTCTTCTTAATCAACTTAATCAAAATTTGATTGGATGCCTTTGCCTGGCCATTAGCTTGAGCATAATAAGAAGAAGAATTTAATAATTTAATTCCCATACTGGTAGCAAAATCTCTGAATTCCTCTGATGTGAACATTGTTCGTTGATTAGTAGTAATGGTTTGAGGAATCCCAAAATGATAAACAATATGCTCCTTGAAAAAATCAACCATATTCTTTGAAGTTACTATTTTCAAAGGAATCGCCTCAACCCACTTAGTAAAATAATCTGTTGCTACCAATACAAACTTGTGCCCTCTACTTGAAGGTGGAAAAATCTAGCTAATCAAATAAATTCCCTAGCCTCAGAATGGCCATGGCTTCATTATTGGGTTCATAGCTGATGCAGGCGATTTCTGAACATTACCAAAACGCTGATAGTCCTGACACCCTTTGTAATATTCAAAACAATCTTCTAATATTGTTGGCCAAAAATATCCAGACCTATGAATAACCTATTTCATTTTATAAGTCGATTAATGAGCTCCGCATATTCCTTCATGCACTTCTCCTATCAATACTCTTGCTTCTTCTTGAGTTAAACACTTAAGCAAAACTCCATCGACTATTTTGTAATACAATTGACCATCCAACAAAATATACTTAGTCGATTTATATCTCAATTTTCTAGTAACCTTCTGTGATGGATTCTTGAGGTAATCGGCTATCTCAACTCTCCAATCATTAACCAAAGTTTCGCTGCTTAAAATCTCCTAGAACATCCGATAGTCTAATGCACTCTGGGCTAATCGATTGGCCTCCTGATTCTGTGCTCTTGGAATATGCTGAAGGGAAGTAAGAGAAAACTCCTCAAGTAACTTTCGACATTCATCATGGTAATCCCTCAAAATATCATCTTTACATTCACATAGGCTGATTAACTAATTAATAACCATCTGTGAATCTCCAAATATTTCAATTGACTCAACCTTTACTTCCTGAAGAAGTTGAAGTCCCTTAAGAATAGCTTCATACTTTGAGTGATTATCGGTGGTCATTGGTTTGGTTTGAAAGGCAAACTCAAAACTTGCCCCCCGAGGTGAAATAATAACAATACAAATACCACCCCCTTGCTTGCACGATGATCCATCAAAGAATAATGTCCAAGGCATAGGTTCCACATATCCAATGCTTAGTTTATGATGTTGAGTAATAAAATCAGCCATCACTTGCCTTTTGATTGCTTTAGCCGATTCATACCTCAAATCAAATTCTAATAATGCAAGAATCCACTTTCTCATTCTCACATTTAATATCGGCATTGACAACATGTGTTTGATCACATCAGCTTTAGACACTACTATACACTCAGCCGATAATAAATAATGTTGTAATTTAGTGTAGGAGAAATACAAGCATAAGCATAACTTTTCAATAGGGGAATATCTTGTTTTTGGATCCCAAAGTCTTCTACTTAAATAGAAAAGAAACCATTCCTTTCCTTCAAACTCTTGCATCAAGGCCGATCCAATCGTTTGGCTATCGACCTACACGTACAACTTAAAAGGCTTACCTTGCTGAGGAGGAACCAGCACAGGTGGAGATTTCATATACTCTTTTATCTCCTCAAACGTTTTTTGTTGCACGTCACCCCATTTAAATTCTTGATCATTTTTCAACTTCAACAAAAGAGAGAACGATAGAATCCTTTCTGACATATTTGAAATAAATCTTCTGATGAAATTAATCTTACCAAGCAGAGATTGTAATTACATTTTATTAGTTGGAGATACTGCCACATCAATTGCTTTCATACTTTTTTGACCAATCTCAATTCCTCTCTTGTGGACCATAAAACCCAAAAATTGTCCAGCTGACACTCCAAAGGCACACTTATTAGGATTCATCTTTAAACCATGTTTTCTTGTGCACTCCAAAGTCTCCCGCAGATCAGCCAGATGGTCTTTGTACCCTTTGGATTTCACCACCACATCATCAATATAGATTTCAACAATCTTGTCGATCAACTTATGGAAAATATATTTCATCGCCCTCTGATATGTTGCACCAGCATTCTTCAATGCAAAAGTCATTACAACCCATTCAAATAAGCCGATTGCACCAGGGCACCTAAAGGCTATTTTTGCTATCTTCTTTAGCCATAAAAATTTGATTATAACCTGCATTACCATCCATAAAACTAATTACCTTGTGCCCGGCCGTTGCATCTACCAACATATCGGCTATTGGCATCAGATAACCATCCATCAGTGTAGCCTTGTTAAAATCTCTGAAATCAATACAGACTCTCAACTTCCCATTTTTCTTATACACAGGAACTACACTCGATATCCACTCTGCATATCGGCAAGGTCGAATAAATTTTGCTTCTAGTAGTCTTTCAGACTCCTTCTTAATGTCATCAAGAACATTTGGATTAAACCTTCTTGGAGCTTGTTTAAATGGCCGATATCTAGGTTTAATTAGCAACCGATGCTCAACAACTGACCAATCTAAACCAGGCATTTCATAATATTCCCAAGCAAAATAATCTTTAAATTCCTTTAACAAATCTATCAATTCTTGTTTATACTCAGGATTTAATTTAGCACTCACATATGTCGGCCTAGGCCTATCTCCAGGACCAGTATCTATTTCTTCTAACTCACCGGCTAACATAAAGCCATGTCCTAGTTTACCATCTATACCATCTATTGGATTATCCATTAAAACAAACTTTCAAAGCCAACTGCTCGGATCAGCAGTTGACCTTCATCATTGATGCTAATGAAGCCTCCTTCCCATTGCTTGCCAGAAAAACACTCAAAATCTTTTAGTTCCCAATACATTGGATCAGCTGTTGCTATACTCACAGAATCATCAGCATGAACTAGCTCAACATTGTCTCCATGCCACTGAATCAAGCATTGATGCATAGTCGATGGTACACAACAATTGGCATGAATCCAATCACGACCAAGGAGTAAACTGTATGAACCCTTTCCATCAATGACAAAGAATGTAGTGAGCAAAGTCTTGCTTCCAATTGTCAATTCAACATTTAATGCCCCCTGGTCTTAGACGCATTACCCCCAAAACCCTTAAGCATCTTATCAGTCTCAATCAGATCTTCTGGTCATTTATCAAGCTTACAAAAAGTAGTATAAGGCATTAGATTAACAGAAGCACCTCCATCAACTAACATTTTACTCATCGACTTCCCATCGACAAAACCTTTCACATATAAAGCCTTCAAATGCCGATGCTTAATTGGTTTATCAAATATAGCTTGTTGTATCAATGTCAACTGGGCTGCCATCTGTTCATACTCTGATTTATCAAAATCCGAATAAACTTCTGGATCTGCTGGAGCTTTAAATTTAGATGGTAAAAGAAAAGCTATTTGAATATTAGCCGATGGTTGACCCTTATCGGCTGTTTGTTTAGCACGCCATACTTGCGGTTTATATTTTTGAACTTGTTCTAATTCTCTGCTCCTTAGGCATTGTAGTCTCCTCTTCTGACCTCTTGTTAAACCTCTCAGACACCACTGTCCTTCCTACCAAACATACTCTTCATCATCTTTTTCTTCATAATCGGCCCAGTTCTGATCAACAACTCACTTTCTAAGTCGATCATGAATGCTTCTATTTTTTAAGCGCCGATCCACATCATTATGTTGATATTCAATTAGATCATGGATAGACCGGCGGTTGACTTGAGACTGCCTAAACTCCCAATATTGTTCATTACATTCTGGGCAATTATTCCTAGTAGGCAATCTCAAACCATCGTTCCAACAATGTCTGAAGAAACGGCAATTCCAATGTGACTCAGCTTGTTCTCTTTCATATCTCTCTTCTTCTTGTTGACATTGATATTCCTTCTATTCTAACCAACGCTGATAATCTTTCTACTTCTGCCGTAGCCACTTATTCAATAGAATTTGAGATGTAACACATGGTCTCATCGCACCATCTCTCGACGTTTCTCCCTGCTCATATCGGCTCTTTTGTTGGTCATGATGCCTTTTTATTTCTCTATATTCATCAACCGATATTTGCATCTTCGGATCAACTGTTCTAGTTTCTATTGCCCTGGCTGATGTTAAAACTTTAGCTTTCCCTTTGAACAACTTAGCATCAAACATATTCTAATCCTTTGGGAAAGGATTATCATCAACTTTCATTTTCTGAGTTGTATCAAATTTAATCTTCCCTTGTTGAATGGCCCTCTGAATATGCTGCCGAAAAATTCTACAATCATTAGTAGTATGAGAAGTAGTGTTATGGTACTTGCAGAACTTCTTACTCTTTAACTGATTGAGAGGTAATATAACATGATTGACAGGCAGTTTAATCTGTCCCTTCTCAAGAAAGAAATAAAAAAGTTTGTCTGCTTTTGTAACATCAAAATCATAACTCGCTTCAACTTCTTTTCCCCAAGGATTTGAAACCATTACTATCTTTTTACCCCAATTCCATTTAGCTACAACAATTTCCTCTTCTTCAACATTATCATCAACTAAATATGGATTATAAGCTTCAGCAATTGCAGCATTCTTCTGGCATCGGGTATCTCTGCGCATATTCTAGAATTGGCTATTAAGTGCTACCACCCGTTGAGCCAATTGATGTTGAGCCAATTGACCTAAATTGTCAAATTCTTGCCGAAGCAACTTTTCTCTCCATGTTGGCAACATTCCTTGAATGAATAACGTAGCTAACTGGTCATCCGTCAAATTCAACGAAAAGCATAAGATTCTTATTTTGCGGAACATCTAAAGGAACTCCGCACCCGATTCATTAGCTCTCTGCTTTATAGTTGTCAGATCTGTGATATTTCTTTCCCCTATCCCAGTGTAGAAATATGTATGAAATTTCTTTTCAAGATCACTCCAATTGGCAATAAAATTAACCGCTAGTGATGAAAACCAAATGAAGGCTGGTCCTGATAGGGACAAAGAGAAGAAACGAACTCGATGTGCTTCCTCAATAGAGGCTTCTCCTAACTGAGTAAGATATCAACTGATATGTTCTATTGTACTTGTGCTATCTTGACCAGTGAACTTAGCAAATTCTGGAAGCCTGTAATTTGCACGAAGGGCCACTAAATCATACCACTCTAGATATGGACGTTTGTACGAAAAGGTCTGCCCTTTTGGTTTTAAACCAAACTGATTTTTCATCATTTCGGTTACTCTAAGCAATAATTCATCAGCATTTGAGTTTGAATTTCTTGGCAACTGCTAACCCATCTGCAGATTAAAATTCTGAGTGCCTTGATATCCTGGATTTGGAATCATATTGAGAGTATTATAATCTGAACCATAATGATATCCTTGTGGGATCTCTATCTATCGAGCCCCTTGCTGATTTACTATTTGAGATCTCTGATTGAAAACATTAGGATCGATATCTCTACGAATCTTTTGAACCGATAGTGCTATTTTTTGAGCCAATGGTGGTATTTGACCTGATGTACCAAAATTAACCATCTGATTTTGAACTTGCCCTGTCAGCTCTTGCACATGCTGTACTAATGATCTAGGATTATATTGCATTTGATTAGTAGTAACACCCTGAATTTGCTTAGACAAATTCTGAATTGCCTGGGCATCATCACTCTTAGCTAGTGCTACTTCTTGATGGCTAGTACCGGCTTGATTAGTCCCCTGAGTCGATGGATGTGGAATATTGTAATAAGCCGGTCCAACCTGATCAAGTGGAAATCCATGAAACACTTCATTCATGGTATTGTGGAATGTATTCAAGAAAGTTGTATTATGATTCAACATTGCATCATGAACAGATTTGTTGATAGCTACTACAAAGAAACGCCTATCATCAGCTTCGTCTGTATCTAACTGTCCATGCATCGAAACTCTCGGCAGTGGATATTTCTGAATAACTTTATTGTCATGTGTTTTGGTGTATGACAATAAGCACTTGTTTTGAAACTCCTCTATAGCTTTACCAATGACATCTTTATCCTCAGCAGGCAAATATTCATAAGGTACCATAAGAATGTCCTTATTGTTGTGAACTGCCGTAACGATTGTGGTCCCACTAGGCATGCCAAAAAGTGTGTTGACACAAAAATGTGATGATGTGATCAACACACAGCAAGCTAGAAGATCTGAATGGAATAAGACCAGAGATCTGCTTGGCTTCAACACAGAACCGTCGATTCTAAAAATCCACCTATGTGGCAGTCAATTTGACCTGCAATTGACAAGGAGAGAAAATTTTATCAGTAATTTAAGGTGGAACATGTCGGTTATGCACCAAACAGATCCAAATGTACGGCTAGATAGCCAATTCAATGAGGCTATCGACTAAATAGTCGATATCCAATGTATACATGAAAAGACTATAACATGTGAACAAATCGACTGTCTAATATAAATGAATCTACAAATAGTTTGAATCTAATCTATTATCATCAACAGTGAGGTTCGATCGGATCGATGGAACTATGATAATGATAACAAACTAAAGCCAAAGAACCTATAAAATCATTGATATGTTGACAGATTCACGAAAACATGCTATATGCATGAGAGTACAGGCAAATCGGCTAAAATAGCCGATGCAGTTATAGCAAACAAACAGAGTACATATCTTTATCATGAACAAGACCACTAATCGATAATTTCTAATCTAAAGTCTTACCAGTGAGGTTCGACCGGATCGATGCAGCTATGGTAGTGTCATTAGATTAGATCTCATTAACTAGTGAGTTTATTCAAGATTGAAACATGTCCTTGGATGCATACTATGTTTGACTGGAATAGAGATAAAACAACCGATCTTGCGGAATTAAGCCATTAATTATAAGATTTGAAGCATGACTGGATCAAAGGATGACCAATTAAGATGATATGATGCCGATCTATCTCTATCTCAATTGGGTGATCTTGTTATAATTAATGAAACATTAATTATAGCAAGATCGATATCTGGTGAATCAACTAAAAACAGCAAGGAAAGTCTTACTAATCTTAGCAAATTCGATAACTGGTGATATTGTATTAAACAACAAGTTATTTAACACAAGATCGATAACTTTGATCTATATTATGATTCGTAATAGATCAATCAGCTGATGTAGCCTTACAAACTATGATACAGATCGATAACTAACTTATATTATGGCTCATAAAAGATCAATCAGCTGATGCAGCTTTACGAGCACAATACAAGTCGTGACGGTACTCACAAGCAAGCTGGAGGTCGATCAGTCGATGTAGCCCTATTTGCTGAAGAACTCACCAAGATCTACAGTACTCCTACTCCTAATGCGATGGCCAAAGCCGAAAAAATTATATTGATTGAAATGTTCGTCCCCCTTTACAATAACTAGGGCCTAATATTTATACCCGGAACCTAAACATGAATTCTACTTAAATACAACTCATTATAATTCTTGAAATAAAAGAAAACTTCCTAACTTAATAATAACTTGGACCCCAATTTTCCGTATTAGCAGAGTCCGACACATCTCCCTGGCGCCACTCAAGTATAGCTCATTGACGCCGTGTGCTGACGTCATCCATAAAATAGCCGATTCTGACATTACATCTAAATCAGCTGATATCGATTCTCATCCAATCGATTCCTTGACATAATCCTGAAAGCTTCGAGTTCCTGCGTTCTTCTTCCCAAATTTTGGTGTAAACACAACCTAAAAAACCATTTCATACGGTTGAAGGTAGAAGTACCACTCCTTTAGAACTTATTCAATTAGATGTATGTGAGATGAATGGTATAATTACAAAAAGTGGCAAAAGATACATTCTTACCTTTATAGATGATGCTACTAAGTTCTATCATATTTATTTATATGAAACTAAAGATGAAGCTCTACAATATTTTAAAACCTATAAAGCTGAAGTTGAGAACCAGTTAAACAAAACTATTAAAAGGTGGTGAATACCTTTACAGTCTGTTCGATGAATACTGTAAGGGAGAAGGTGGGATCATTCATGAAACCACAGCACCATACTCACCTCAATCAAATGGGGTGGCTAAAAGGAAGAACCGAACGGTGTGTAACTTAGCAAATGCCTTGCTACAAAGTTCGGGGATTGCTGAGGTATGGTGGGGCGAGGCAGTACTCACTATGAACTATGTCCTCAACAAGGTGCCACCTCGCAATTGTGAGGTTACACCCTTTGAAGAATTTAACGGAAGGAAGCCAGATCTCTCATTTTCGGACTGGGGCTGCCTTGCAAAGGTAAATGTGTCATTGTCAAAAAAGAGAAAGCTAGGCCCTAAGACTATAGGTTGTGTTTTTCTGGGCTATGCAAACAACAGTGCAGCTTATTGATTTCTATTGATCCATTCCAAGACATCGTTATGGAGTCTCGAGATGTGACATTCTTTGAGAGCATTTTCCCAATGAAGGGTAAAGAGGTAGTAGACCCAGATGATCCAGATCGCACATACTCTTTGCCTTCGAGTGTTTATGACCCAACTCCTAATGTGGAGTTGAGTAGGAGAAAGAGAAAAAGGACTGAAAAGTCTCTGGGAGATGATTATATCATTTATCTAGTGGATGAAGAACCATGTACCCTCTCAGAGGCATATGCATCTACTGATGCAGAGTACTAGAGGGAAGCTGTCCGCAGTGAGATGGATTCCATCATATTAACGGAACATGGGAGATAACTAATCTCCTAGCTGGTTGCTAGCCTATGGGCTGTAAATGGATCTTTAGGAGGAATAGGAGACCTGATGGTAGTGTTTAAAAATACAAGGCCTGCTTAGTGGCTGAGGGTTTCACGC
The DNA here is from genome assembly GCA_904845875.1 of Miscanthus lutarioriparius. Taxonomy (NCBI): domain Eukaryota; kingdom Viridiplantae; phylum Streptophyta; class Magnoliopsida; order Poales; family Poaceae; genus Miscanthus; species Miscanthus lutarioriparius. Next base: position 39,364,986 of record CAJGYO010000016.1, read on the forward strand.
AAAACAAAGAGGAGGATTACTTTGACACGTATTCTCCTATAGCTTGATTGCCCACAATCCGTGTGCTTTTAGCCCTGGATGCTGCCTAAATAGAGAGCTAGAAGAAGAAATTTCATGTTCATGAAATGGAAGTGAAGACAACATTCCTAAATAGAGAGCTAGAAGAAGAAATTTATATGCAGCAAACAAAGGGATTTGTGCTTGAAGGACAAGAGAGCAAAGTGTGGCAATTGATTAAATCCTTATATGGTCTTAAACAAGCCCCTAAACAATGGCATGAGAAGTTTGATAACACATTGACCACTACTGGCTTTTGTGTAAATGAAGCCAACAAGTGTGTGTATTATCGATTTGCTGAGGGCAGAGGTGTCATCTTGTGCTGATACGTTGATGACACATTATTGTTTGGGGCCCATTTGGCAATAATCATGGAGACAAAAACATTCCTCTCCAAGAACTTTGACATGAAGGACTTGGGTGAAGCTGATATAATTTCAAACATCAAGCTAATGAAAGGTGAGGACAGGATTACTTTAACAAATCCCATTATGTGGAGAAGGCCCACTCTTGTTTTCGACAAATGGACTATAAACCAGTCTCCACACCTTATGATCCATCTTACAAGCTTTGTAAACATAAAGATGCCCTTATAGACCACCTATGTTACTCACAGATCATCAGTTCTCTTATATACCTTAGTAGTGCTACTAAACCAGATATCTACACACCTTGTGCAGGCTAGCTCGTTACTCATCCAGTCCAGGAGATAGACATTGGGTTGCATTGCACAGAGTACTTCAGTATTTAAAGGGAGCAGTGTTGGGATTAAGTATACCAAATATCTGTCAGTACTTGAAGGATTCAGTGATGCAAACTGGATCTTTGACTCGGATCAAATGAAGGCCACAAGTGGCTATGTATTCACTTTAGCTAGTGGGGCTATGTCATGGAAATCATCTAAACTAACTTTGATGACACGTTCCACAATGGAGGCTAAATTAGTTGCACTTGATTCAGTAGCACTGGAGGCCAAATGGTTAAGAGACTTGTTGTTAGACCGTCTAATGATAGCAAAGCTGATACATGTTGTCCTAGTATACTGTGACAACATAGTTGTACAACTGAAGTTGAACAGTAGAAAAGACAACCAAAAATACTAGAGGCATATTAGAAGACGACTAGATTTGTGTCGGCACGCTAGAGAGACTAGTGTAATAATTGTAAGTTACATCAAGTCTAAAAGGAATTTTACAGATCATTTCACTAAGGGATTGTCCCAAAAGCTAATCTAGGCGCAGCATGCTAGGGAATGGGACTAGTACCCTGTTAAAGGTTTCAACTATGGATAACTACCCTGTATGACCGGAGATCCCGAGATGCAGGCTCTAGGAAACAAAGCACTGTAGACCAAGAGCACAAACTCTTAAAGAGTCCCATTAGTTGTCGTGCTTCATCTGTATGGCAGGTTGAGCAATTCGCTCTTATTATACTTAATGCTATAGGCAGGGAAATTGTCCTACAAAATTTCCTAAAAAAGTTCACCTATATGAATTAACTATGGGGTCGCAGTCCAGGAGAGTCAAGGTTTCTCTCTAATGAGCTCATGAAAAGATACTAAAGGGCATGACCATAAGGCACTGCACCATAAGAGAAGCAATCTAAGTACCATGTACTATGTGCCTTTTGGTTGAAGTCACTCACAATAAGGCCTGTGGATCAAGGCGTAGTCCTCCGCTTGCTTGTGTAGGGCAGCGATCATTATGATAGGCTTTGGTTCCAACCTAACAAGTACCTTAGCCAAGAAGTAATACATAAATAGTATGGGGCTCAATGACATCAACCAAAAAATAAAGAGGGAAAAAATGGTGGGGATTGTTGTTTTTAAGGGTTTTTCCTGTTTTATTTTCTATTGGAAAATGAAGAAATGAATAATAACAATAATACAATAAAAGGGTCATGCTAGGCCACTCAAGGCCCATCAAGCTGACCAGCTCAACCGGCTAGCATATAGCTTTATCCTCCCTGCTGGGAATACACACACGGGAGCGGCAGGACTCGGTCCTTCCCTACCGAGCCGCACGGAATGCAGCAATAGGCGGACGGCCCTGGTGGGGGCAGCGTTCAACGCTCACCCGCCCCAGGTGGCATGTCTAGCTGAAGGATGCGGTCATCCGAGCGAGGCCATGACTCTCCTCCATGCCTTTTTCAATGGTGTGCCTCCTCCTATTTTTCCAAATCTGAAAGATCAGTTCTTCCACCTTCCCAAATCCACTTGATCTCGGTGATTTGCTCCATTGGAGGCCCTATGACTGCACACTTGAGGTCCGATTAGTCGATTTGTGAAGCTCATGATGATGTGGGGATACCTCCTCAAGGTAGTGTGCCTAGTCACCTACTTCTGTCATCGGCTGTCACCTCGGGTGGTGGTCTGCTGCTGGGCGACAACCGTGCTGTTTGTGTGGTGAAAGGTCATGTGGGCAGCGTCTTGGTGCCTATGCCGTGGTCGTTGTGATGGCACTATGTGTGGTCTAGCGGTGTGCTGCTGGTTCTGACCGACGGTGGGTTGCTGTTGTGCATGCGCCTATGTGGTGCTACATGGTGGTGGTCTGGTTGCTATTGACCTAGGTCTGGTGTTTGGTCTCCCTACCATGTGGTGTACCTCTGCTCCTTGGGTTGGTGTCGTGGACATTTTCCCAGATGGCATGTGCAGCCAACAAAGACATAGATGTCTGACAAAGTGAGGAGCTAACAACTATAGAATTGTTAGATGCATTAGAGACATCATCACTTTAATCATAAAGTCATTCATCAAAGTCAACACTACTGATTTTCTCGATGGCATGTGGAAAAGCCTCACATGAGGTATCTTTTGAAGCAATAGAAACAAACTGACGAGCCAAGTAATTCAGTCCAATTCTAACTTACCATCTTCGGCAACATACTCATGAGTTTCAATGTTTGCATCACTTAGGTCAACTTCATCTTCCTTGTCTTCCTCTTCACTCTGTGAATCATATGTGCCATCAACGAGAACAACAATGACACGACACTTAGGACACCCAGCTTGCTTACGCCCGTGACCACCACACTTAAAGCATTTGATATTGCTTGTTGTTAGAGTTTTTTAACGGTAGATATTTGGTTCTTGGGGAACCCTACCTGGTGCGAAGAACAATCATAGATAGAGATGAGATTTATACTAGTTTGGGTCCTCAGGAAGCGAGTAAAAGCCGTATGTCCAGTTGCTACTATTGTATTGCTTGTATTCAGCGAGATTGCTGTTATAATGTAGCTATCCCTATCAGAGAGTCGATGATTACAACAAGGGATATTGCTAGCTATATATATCTAGGATCAATTTTCCCTACAATCCAAGGAGTCATGCCCTAGTCAGAGTCCTAGCACCATCCAGAGATATCCTTCCTTAAATAGGGTCATCGTGGGCCTTCGGGTAGTATCTGATCTAGAGTCGGTAGTTAACAATATGGAAGTCAGGGTACCCGGGGGTATCTCACATAAGCCCCAAGCTTGTCTGTCAAACGCAACTTGGCTATCTACAAACAGTCAGGATTGTTTTAGTCGGGTGGCTTGTACTCTAGGTCGTTAGATGTCACCCAAGTTGCCAGTAGTGACTCAAGACCTGATATTGAGAAAGGTGTGCTGTTGGGAGATGAGCTTGTTCTAGTGCCATCCCTAGGTCATCTTGTCTTGTCAATCCTGTTTCACACGCAAGCTAAGGGGCTCGTAGTCGTCTGTTAGTCGAAGCACTGCGTCAGCTCGGTTCCCCATGAGTGCGCGTGGTGGAGATTTAATTGCTTTTGAATTGAGACGGCAGTTGAGATTCCTAGAAAGGCAGCTTGGTCCTATTTAATCAGGCCTGCTCTTGATGAATCTGCAACCTCCATCCCCATGTCCCGCAGCGAAGATGAGGAAGAAAATTGTCGGCCGCAAACGACCCCACAAGGTGCCATGTCTGCTGCTCACCAACTCGCCTGGCCAATCGGTCATGGCTGCGTCATCGAGCAGTACACCATCAACTTCGACGTTTGCGCCCATGTCTCCATCCCCGACATCCTCCGGAGCCCTAGCGTCGGTGGCAGCATGGCCGCTGGCCACACTCCCCGTGCCTCCAGCCCTAGCGGTCCTAGGAGGGGAAGCTGGGGTCGATAAAGTCACTCCGCCGATGTCTCTGGCTAGGCCATCGACCCAACTAGCGCCGTCGGCACCGGTGGTGGTGATTGAGCTCTTTGACGAGGATGAGCCAAAAGACTTGGCCCCACCAGCTAATTCTGCTCCCGCTGCCCCAGTTGCCTCCACTGCAACTGTTCCCTCAGTTGCCTCTTCCGTCCCTGACATTCCTGGGCCCTGTACTCCTTGCGCAATCGATCGGCTAGACACGAGCCACGACAAGGAGATTGTGAGGAGGCTCTTTGTCGAGCTAAATCATAAGGTCATTAGCATCCTGGGGGATGGTGGCCTAGTGATCCTCAGCAGTGACAGTGAGGAAGAGATCTTCGAGGAGGAGGCCAATGTGGAAGAGAAGAAGGAAGAGGTAAAGGATGAGCCCACAGGCAGTGGGTCGCCGTTGAGGAGCTAGGCTACTCCCATCTCTTCATTGAGCCCCATAAGGAGCTTGGTGACGATCGGAGGTGGGGCCTGCTCTTGTTATCTTAAATTAGGGTCCTAGTTTAATCATCTATAAATCCATGTCAATGAATTATATCAATGAAATAACTAGTTCCCGATATGGGTGGTTATTTTGCTTTTATCCACATTTTTCAAACTATTCCATGCTCGAGTCGCCGCGAGCAGAGCCCGATGCACTTTGCACATGGAGTCATTCCCAAAGTCGGGATCCTTTTCACAATTTTGTCCCCATCAATGAGTTTACTCATAGCCCCGAGCAATAGAATAATCGGGATGCTCTTAGTCGGGTTGGAGATGTACTCATAATTTGGGCACAAAATATCTTATGAATTATGCATAGGGCACCGAATCATCAATTTTATTCTGGGAATAAAAAAGTGATGGTTTTCCATCTGAACAATTGTTGGCGCGGCAGTCTAGGCGCACATTACGGCTGCCAAGTGACTTTTTGAGGATCGTGCGTGGCAGACGACCATTTAACCCCTCGGCTTGCTTTGGTGACAACCACTGTGCCTATTCTCCTGATTAGCATTTCTAATCTCTACCCTTTTTCATTTCCACTTGCCCTCAACTCCTCCCCTCCACCGCCGTCATGGCCTCAAGCTCTGAGCATGATGCCACCACTCACCGCAGGAGGCTACCACATCGAAACCCTAGCCCCTGGTCCAACCGAAGGAAGAACTAGAGGATCTTGTGGAGCCGGTGGTGGTTGTCCAACTGAATGAGTACTGGACCACCTCAACGACATCGGAGGCGAATCTAGAGACGCTAAGGGGGCCTGGACTTCAAGAAGGCTATGTGTGGACTGCAACCCAAGGTGAGAACCACCCGACCCTGAACACCTTCCAAATCACCACCTTCACTGCTCATTGCGAATGCGGATTTGGAGTGCCATCGTCCAAGTTCTTGGAGCAAGTCTGTAGGCATTATAAGATTGAGGTCGCCTAGATCCTACCCAACACCATCGCTATGCTTAGCATTTTTACCATTCTATGTGAGGCATGACTTGGGGTCAAGCCTTATCTCGATTTACGGTGCTACTTTTACTCGGGTATGTACCATGGCACCAATCTGTTCGTCGGGTCGGTCGGTTTCTCCCTTGGGAAGAAAGGAGAATACATTATCTTCCCAATCAAGTCCTCCTAGAAGGGTTTTGAAGAGAAATGGTTTTACATTGATCTTCAGGAGAAGAATGTCATTAAGGCCGATTATAGAATGCGTGTGACTAGTGAAGACTGGTATTCAACTACCATCATGACTGAGAGGATGCAAGATCACATTGAGCGTGTTCAGGCACTTTGGGAAGCCGGATTAACTGTTGCACACATAGTCGAGACCTTTGCTCGATGGAGGATAATTCCCTTGAAGCACAAGAATATAGCTTGCATGTATTCAGGGACCAGGGATTCGAACAGAGAGTTAGTGGTAGGTTAGATGCCCTATCCTGACTTCATTCTTGTTCAGAAATATTTCCCCTTTATTGTTTGATTTTAGCCTTGACTTATTTTTCTATAAGTGTTAGAAGAAGAGAACACTCATCGAGTGAAGTATATCCTTGGCGTGGACTAGGCCAGCTAGGACGGTGTCCCACAACCATATAGTGCTGAGAACCCACCACCTAGGGTGAGCGACTTAGCTCCTTTTAGACTTGCTTCTCCCAATAGTCAAGTTTACTTGGTCTCTCGTGTTTGTCAAGCGTTCCCCGGTATCAGAATTTTCCTGAGAAGCATTGAACTAAGCGATGAGGAGGAGGATGCCTCAAGAGCTCCCCAAGCCCCAGCCCCTGAGCTTGTTAGGGCAGTGGATGAACCGACCCAAGAGCATGTAACAGAACCGACCAAATCATAAGAACGTAAGTACAAAAACAATCACCGAAGCGATCAAATTCCTGTACTTAAGCTCCCATAATCCTGGTAGTCCGGAAATCACGAAGGATTTCAACCAACTCTAGACATACAAACCAAGATCGTAGTGATTCAACACAACACATCATCCGTTACAACATTTCATAAGTAGCATTCGGATTACATTCATCAGAGTTTGAATAAAATATTACAAACCAGGTTCAAATATGCGGAAGCAACATAGTTTAGTACATAACTTCATAGTTTCAAATACATTGCCAGATCTTAGTCATGTCCCACAAAAGCATCATTAGGTACGAGAACTAGTAGAGACCGCGCCCAATGGTCTAGTCTTCATCCCCAGCAGGGAGAAGACAATACTTGCAGCAACCAAAGTAGAACTGGTCATCTGCAACAGGTGGGAGATAAACCCTGAGTACGAGAAGGTACTCAGCTATACTTACCCGACAAAACCAGAAATAAAAGACACCAAGGATCATGCAAGGATTATGAGGTGGGCTAGCTTGACATAGTTGCATAAAAGAGCTTATGAATATAGTGACTAATTTAAACTTAGCATCAAGCTTATCATCATTTACCTATCCACTAGGTTAGCACCTGTACTAGAGCACTCACTTATTAGGAGCAAACAATATTAACCATAGCAGGTATAATAAGGCTGTCATCATCATATCATCCTTTCTGAACCATTATGTTATTTAGTGCGTCTACATTGGAGATAAGCCCGTCAAGTTCTCACTAACCAGGAGAGACGGTGACTCGAATCGAATTACAACTTAGCTGAGGGGGTATTCCTAACTCTCACCCTGGCATACTTAGCAAGGGTAGCCGTGGGTCACCTTTGGAACAACTCTGAAACCAAATTCACGGGTTCGATCAACGCCAGCACTCTCAGGGATTACCCTTCTGCCAGGACGATCAGGACTTTTAAATCACCTACCCTTGGACTCACGCCTACGGCTCCCTTTCGAGGTGCACTTTATACTTATCGACTCCCGGCCTGAGGTGAGCAACTCGGCTTCGTGGTCGGTCTTCGGACACGGCCAACTAAGAGAGAGGCATGCGTTCAACATGAACAGGAAAGGCTCCAAGATTCAGTCCTTAATCGACACAGACGGAGTCACTGCAAACTGGCAAGCCTCCGTCCGGTCTTCATTTCAAATTAAGACTGGTTCTTTTCCACGATAGCAAAAATATAGCCAACCGTGCCATATGTATCTTCCTATATCTCGCAGGTGACAAGAAATCACCTGACTTGTACCGTGTTTAAGCAGGGCTAAGCACTACACGAACCTGAGCTACATAGGATTCAGGGTATCAATATCTGGACAAGGATTGGATAACCAATGCAGCAAGTGTTTGCATCCAACACCTAAACTTAATGCAACAATATATATATGTAACAATAATACTATAACTGCATTTCGGAAATTAGGAGGCTTAATATGCTCCGGGGCTTGCCTTTCACAAAGTTGCACGGACGGTGATCCAGGCACTCAACGGCGATCTCGTCTGACACTTCTTCTGAAGGCTGCACCTCCTGAACTTCTGGTGTCGGCTGCTGCTGCTCGCTCGGTTCCTCGAATTCTAGTAGTGTTACTCCCTTCGGTACACCTATTGCATGCCGATGCACGAGATGAATATCATGGATGCATAAGGAATGACATGATGCTCATGATGAATGAATCACAGTAAGTGTTTACGAAAGCATCACTGGACACCAGTTTACCGAGTAAAATAGCTCTATTCAAATCACTTTAAGCATGTATCTAACTTAACTTAAAGAACAAGATCAACTTACCTAACTTGCATAACCTAAGATAAAGATGCTCATCTTCAGTTAAAGGCCTAACACCTAGGAACATTACCCCAACTTAGAAATAGCAAAGGCATACTTTAAACAACAGTTAAAGTTTCGTATGCACACGGTAGTTCCTTAATTCAACCACAACAAGAGTTCTACAAATCCAACTGACTTGCATGAGGACATTCTGGAAACTTATGAAATTCTCTACAAATCATTTGTAAACATCAAAGCATGATTCTTACGTTAACCAAATCGAATTTCAGTAAACATAGAATCTGTCCAGAAATGACAGGGTTACTAAATTAATTATTTAATGATGATGCAAAAGCATAATTGGACCAAACCAAGTTTACCAACATGTTTTTCATACCAAAGAAACATCAGAAAGTCTAGTGCCAACTTCTAAATAATTTATTTAATGCCCTTTTCTAATTTCTTTAGTTAATTAGGTGATTAAAGCAATATATAGTAAAACTATTCAAAAAAATCTACAAAAATTACAGTAGCTATCTCAGTCTTCACATAGACTACCATAAAAATTTCAAAGCCATTGGGTAAGCAGAACTTGCTGTATCCAAAATAACAGGTAGCATGTCTATTTTTAGCATAATTAGGAAACCCTATTGAAAAGTGTCAAACAACATATTTCTAATTTTTCCTAGCATCAACCTAGCATAAGAACAATACTCACCAATTTTTACCCTAACTGGATCTATAGAAAAATTATGAAAATTCACACAAGATCCATCCATGCAAACAAGATAATTTTCTATCTCCTACAAACAGTGCCCAAAATTTATAAAATTTAACTACAAGCTATTCATGATATGAGAAGTACACCATAAACATTTCATGCCATTTGGAGCTACCTAGAAAAAGATATAATTACCCCTATTTCTTGCATGATTAAAAGAGATAAATAGAAACTCCCATTTTCATAACAGAACATGGCATGGATTATATTTTTAGTAGAAACTAGACATTATCATGAACTCAACAAAATTAGAACCACATCATTTGGATCTACCATCTAAGAGCTACATATTTTTGAATATGTACACAAATCTGTGAAATAAATAAAACAAAACAAAACAAGAAAACCTATTCAACTACTGGTGGGCCGTCCCGAGGAAACGGCGGCCCGCGAGCAAGCGTGGGCGCGGCCTAGAACGGCGCGGCCCAGCCAGGCTCCTGCGTCAGCCGCGGCGACTGACGCAATGGACCCACGCAACAGAGACACAGGCAGGGGAGGAGAAGGAGACGGTGGCATAGCTCGCCGCCGGTGGCTCCTCCGGCGAGGTCGGCGGTGCTACGACGTTCAATACAACAGTGCGCATCTATTGGTGCCCTCAATTGAAGCTAGTACTACTGCTATAGGGGTTGGCGATGAGCAATGGCGGCACACGGCCGCGGCATGGCCGGCTCCGGCGAGATGACGGCGTCGCAGCCCTATATGGTGACCCTACGAGCTTCAGCAGCGCTCCTAGGACCTAGCTCGAGGCAGAGGAGGGATGGCAAGGGCACGAGGATAGCTGCTCGCGCGGAGCGCCATCTCCGACGAGGTCAGCCATGGCAGCAGTGGAAGAAAACGGCGATTCCGCCCTTACGAAAGCTCAAATGGACCGACGGTGGGGTGGAGGAGGTAGAGGAGATCACGGTGAGCCTACTGACGGACTAGGCAACTCGTTTTCATAGTGGTGAGTGCGCAAGGCGACGATGACGCTCGGTCGGCAATGGCGGAGCTGCTGCTCTGTTGCTGCGGAGCTACAGGCGAGCGGAGGAAATGGAAATGGGACTGGTGAGCTGGTGGACAGGCGCGTTGGGCGAGCTCAAGTCGTGGCTGGCCGTGCCAGGGCGTCCGCGGCGCATGGCAGCGTGAGCAGGCGACCGGCGACGGGTGGCTCACATGCGGCGTCTGTTGTCTGATGGCGGTCAGTCACTGTAGCACCCATTCAGACAACGGAAACCGACTGACAGAGCAAGTTTGACGGTGATTAACTCCTAATCTGTGACAATCTAGATTATGCCATAGTTAACAAAGTTGAACATCTATATGTGAACTACAACTCTTACCATTGGAGCTCGAGCTGGTTTGGCTTTGTTAGGGATCTACAAGGTGATTAAGTTGGGTACACTAAACTGAATCCAGTTATAACACTTAGATATTTTTCAAGTGTTTGAATCAGCCTTCAATTTTGACTTCTAGGCCATGTTTGAGGCTGTTCCACACATTTTCATGAGTTGATCATAAAACAACTTTTGTTCCTTGATAAATTAGCTACAACTTTGGTAAAGAGTGCACAGCCATGCAAGGTCTCTAAGTTGGTCTTTTGAATCAGTCAAACAGTGGCACACTAAGGGTCAATTCAAGTCAAACCTCTCCAAAAGGGCAATTTGGTCATTTTGGTCCACATGAACAGTGTCCAAACAATTACCCTAAGTGTAGTTAAGGTGTATTAGACCATAATCAACCACTTTACACAAGTGCTATACCCATGTCAAATGATCACATGTGATGAAACAACAAAACAAGCAATTCACCCAAATGTTGCAATGCAATGTTTCACATGTTTCATGACTTTGTTGTCATTTTATAATTGCCACATTACTACCATATTGCCATGTTTCAAAGTATGAGAATTTCATGTTACATTCACATGTTGCACTACTACCATTCTAAGCAATCAAGCATGAAACACATACAATTGAAAATGTTGCATATGCATGTTTCAGTAACAATGACATGCTGAGATAGATGATGCACATGTTTATGAAATGAAATGCAATTAGTGGAAGCCAAACACCTAGGGTGTTACAGCCCTCCCCCCTTAGAAAAATCTCGCCCTGAGATTTGGAAAGCGTACCAATCAGTATAGAAAGCTGGATAGTTTTCCTTTAAATAATCTTCCCTCTCCCAGGTTGCATCCCGTTCACTATGATTACTCCAAACTACCTTGTATAACTTAACTACTCGTGTACGAGTCACTCTTTCTTGAGTATCCAGGACTTGCACAGGCTTTTCCTCATAAGAAAGATCAGATTTCAAGTTGATTTTCCTTGTTGCTATTCTTTCCTTGGGAATACGAAGGCACTTCTTCAGCTGGGACACATGGAATACCGGGAATATAGCTCCCATCTCACGTGATAGATCGAGTTTATATGCTACTCTTTCACTTTTCTCGATAATGCGGTAAGGTCCAACATATCGAGGCTCAAGCTTTCTTTTAATTCCAAAACGCTTGACTCCTTTCATAGGGGATACCTTCAGATAAACATGATCACCTACTTCAAACTCAATAGGTTTTCTTCTCTTGTCAGCATAGCTCTTTTGTCTAGCCTGTGCGGCAGTCATATTCTTCTGTATAGTTTGGACTTGCTCTTCGGCTTCTTTTACAAAGTCAATACCATAGAATCTTCTTTCCCCAGGTTCCACCCAGTTCAAAGGAGTTCTACACTTGCGGCCATAAAGAGCTTCAAAAGGAGCCATTTTGATACTCTCTTGATAACTGTTGTTATAAGAGAATTCAGCGAGAGGTAACCAGTCCTCCCAAGAGCCTTTGCAAGAGATAAGACAAGCCCTAAGCATGTCTTCAAGAATTTGATTAACACGCTGAGTCTGTCCTGATGTTTGCGGATGATAGGTAGAACTGCGGATTAGATGAGTGCCCAGATTATGATGTAAGCACTCCCAAAAGCGAGCCGTGAATTGTGGTCCTCTATCAGAAACAATGGATTTGGGTACACCATGGAGACGTACCACTTGTGAAAGTAAATCTCAGCATAATTGTGAGGGTGATAGGTAGACTTGACCGGAATAAAGTGAGTGGATTTAGTTAGACGATCTACGATAACCCAGATAGAATCACAACCCTTTTTGGTAGTGGGTAATCCAACGATAAAATCAATACTAATTTCTTCCCACTTCCAGCCAGGAATAGAGAGTGGCTGCAATAATCCGGGCCTCATGTGAATAGCCTTGACTCTGCAATAGTTATCACACCTTGCCACGTAAGCTGCGATTTCTTTCTTCATCTTGGTCCACTAATAATACAGCTTGAGATCTTGATACATTTTACTGCTGCCAGGATGGATGGACAATTTAGAAGAATGGGCTTCAGCCATAATTTGATTTCTAAGTTCTTTGTCTTTGGGTACTACAAGCCTATCATTAAACCAGAGAATTCCTTTGTCATCGACCTTAAAGTGTTTGGTCTCATGCTCTTTCATCTACCGCTTGATGTGAAACACACCCACATCAGTCTTCTAGAGTTCGATAATTTGACTCCTAAGAGAGCAATCCACAGTGATATTGTGGAGTACTACAGGATGAAGGAGGTGTGCCAGATGAAAATCTTCACTAACTAAGGAATTGCAATGGGCCTTTCTGCTTAAGGCATCAGCAACCACATTTTCCTTACCAGGATGGTAGTGCACTTGAAGGTTGTAGTCTTTGATTAATTCTAACCATCGTCATTGACGCATGTTTAACTCGGGTTGAGTAAAGATGTACTTGAGGCTTTTATGGTCAGTATAGATGTTGCACACATTACCCAGCAAGTAATGTCTCCAAATCTTCTAGGCATGAACAACTGCGGCTAGCTCTAAGTCATGGGTAGGATAATTGACTTCATGTTTTCGAAGCTGGTGCGAAGCATAAGCAATGACTCGGCCTTCCTGCATAAGAACACACCCCAACCCGGTGCCACATGCATCACAGTAGACATCAAAAGGCTTTTCGATGTTAGGTTCTGCCAATACAGGAGCAGAGGTTAGTAAGGTCTGCAAAGTGTGGAAAGCCTCTTCACACTTCGGAGTCCACACAAACTTCTCATCTTTTTGAAGTAGTCGAGTCATGGGCTTGGCGATTTTTGAGAAATCCGGGATAAAGCGATGATAATAGCCAGCCAAACCTAGGAAACTTCGGACTTCTGTGACCGTAGTAGGTGCCTTCCACTCTAGGACTTCTTGCACCTTAGTAGGGTCAACCGAAATTCCATCACCAGATAACAGATGACCTAGAAAAGGTATCTTGTTCAACCAGAATTCACACTTGCTGAACTTAGCATAAAGCTGGTTGTCACGCAACCGAGTTAAAACAATTCTCAGATGTTCAGCATGCTCTTCTTCATTCTGAGAGTATACAAGGATATCATCAATGAACACGACGACGAACTTGTCCAATTCTGGCATGAATACTAAATTCATCAGGTACATAAAGTGTGTCGGAGCATTTGTCAACCCAAAGGACATGACAAGGTACTCGAACAAGCCATAACGAGTAGAGAAAGTTGTCTTAGGTATATCTTCAGGACGAATTTTGATCTGATGGTAACCAGACCTCAAATCGATCTTGGAGAATACCTTAGCTTTGGAGAGCTGATCAAACAGAATATCGATGCGAGGAAGAGGGTATTTGTTCTTGATGGTAATAGCATTAAGGGGGCGATAATCCACGCACATGCGCAAAGATTCGTCCTTCTTCTTCACAAATATAGCCGGACAACCCCAAGGAGAAGAACTAGGCCAAATCAAACCCTTCTTTAAAAGCTCATTCAACTGACTCTTTAGCTCAGCCAACTCATTGGGCGGCATTCTATAGGGCCTTCGAGAAATAGGAGCTGTACCCGGAATGAGTTCTATCTTGAATTCTACATCACGGTCTGGAGGTAATCCAGGCAAGTCATCAGGGAAGACATCTGGAAACTCATAGACAACTGGTATCTCCTCAATGGCTTTGGCTAGGGTAGCGTTGGCTGTATTGTGAATAGCGATATCACGAGGTAACTGCACTAGAAAACCCTTCTTATCCAAAGGATCCCTCAACATTACCACATGGGTTGACGTATCGATCAACACTCCATTCCCACTCATCGACTTCATCCCTAGGATTACATCGATTCCTACCCCCGGCAGAACTACAAGATCTGCAAGGAACTCTCGATCCCCAATCTCAATCTTTACATCTTTAACTACTTGGTTAGTCATGATATTATTCCCAGCAGCACTAATACAATAACCACCCTTGACAATTGTAATCACATTCATCTTATGCTTAGATGCAAAAGTAGAACTCACAAAGGAATGTGAAGCACCCGAATCAAAGAGCACAACTGCAGGGTGATCATTAACAAGAAACTTACCAGCGGTGACCACTTCACTAGCAGGAATTTCCTCCACAGTAGTGTAGTGAACACACCCCTGACGGGCGTTTCCCTGAGCATTCTGCTTGGAAGGATAGGGACACTTATTAGCCCAGTGACCAGGCTGGTTACAGTTCCAACACGGCCTGTTAGCTGGTGGGACATTGGAGCTGCCCTGTCCAGAGGTATTCTTTGGCAAGGAAATTGTGTACCCCTTGCGAAGACCAGTTTTAGCTTGATTCTTCTTCTGAGGTGGGCGGTACCGGACAATAGCATTGGGTGGACGGTACTGGGTCTTGGATACCACTAGTGCCTTAGACTGAGAAGCACCTGCCTCAAAGTTTCTTTTTTGGTTCTTGGAAGCAGCATATACCTTATCATTATTCTCTTGAGTCAGGGTGTCACTAATAAACTCATTGAAGGTGACACACTTGCAGTTGCCCATAGACTTCATCAGTTTAGGGGAAAGTCCCCTCTTGAAACTAGCTATCTTTTTGGCATCAGTATGAACGAACTCAGGAGCATACCTCGCCAGGTTGTTGAATGCCTGGAGGTATTCATTAAGACTCTTGTTGCCTTGGGTTAGCTTCATAAACTCAGTATGCTTAATGGCCATGAGACCAGGAGGGATAAAGTGTCCCCTGAAAGCTGCCTGGAACTGGTCCCAAACGATCTCAACGTTAGCAGGGA
Organism: Miscanthus lutarioriparius; assembly: GCA_904845875.1. Lineage (NCBI taxonomy): Eukaryota > Viridiplantae > Streptophyta > Magnoliopsida > Poales > Poaceae > Miscanthus > Miscanthus lutarioriparius. The sequence goes on from CAJGYO010000016.1 coordinate 39,380,135, forward strand.
AGGTGGTCCTGTGATGGGTCCACCAGATGCCTATAGGGCCTTGGAGCTGGTGTCCTACATATGTGGCCTTCAAAGCTTCAGTCAAATGGAGCAATCCAAACCTTTGCTCTATCGTGCTCAACCATTCATTAGCTTGTAATGGTTCTTCTGCCTCTCTAAAGATAGGAGGCTTTGTGTCCATGAAGTCCTTAAAGCTGCTGTACTGGTTTGGTTCGGGTCCCTGGTGGACATGTCGATCCTCGCGGTTAGCCATTTGGCGCATAGCCTCAGCTAGCATGCGCTGACTTTCGATAACTGTCTGCATTAGCTCAGCTGGTGTGGGCGGTGGAGGAGGTGGTTGTTCCTCATCACCCATGCTACGACCGCGACGAAGGTTATAAGCCATCTGCAAAAGGTATAGCCAATGAGCACTGACGATGTGGAAACTTTTGTAGATGAATTGTATAATTATGCCAAACTGATTCCATTGGAGAGAATGCATTTATAATCAATAGAGGCATAATCATTCATCACAATCACACAACTCATCAAGCGCATCAATTGACACATAAATGCGATGAACTTAACCAACAACGAGATCCATAGACCGCAAAGACGAAATTTAACAAAGGCTCACATACGTGGAGCATAACACATTTGATAGGTTACATCCAAGCCATAGTGGTTCCAAACTTACATCCAAAGATAACTTATGGTTCGATATTACATCCCAACGATTAACTTATTACAAAGCTACTCGTTCATGCATGAGGATCAACAAAAGACTGGCTCTAGCGCATTAACTAAGTAGTAAGCTAAACTACGCATCGTCCTTGGAGTCAGTGTCAAAGATCTCTCCTCCATCTTCATCGCTAGCAGGCTCTAACTCCTCATCTTCCTCCTCATCAGGTGGAACGTCCTCAGGTCCATTGACCTCAATGCCATCATCACCTTCAGCCATGATGACACTAGAGCCCATCTCATCCTCATCATCCGGTGGCAGGAGAGGGTGAAGATGATTGTGTAACAGGTGAACCTCCTCATGGAGATGGTCATTATACTCTTCGGCAACTGCCAACTGCTGCTCTAGCTCCACCTGTCGCGCTCTCAACACATTCTCCTCGTGCCAGGCTTCATTCCGTTGGTTCATCACGTGAATCAACATACATTCACAGTTGTGGTGAGCAACTGTCAACCTCTGAACCTCCAGAGTCTCTTGATCCCATTCCTGTGTTACTTGCTCCAAACGCTGTTGAGCGGCATTCCTCTCAGCAGTCACCCGGGCCAGCTCTGCACTTAGCCTTTCCGCCTCAGTAGGCTTCGGACGGGGCTCACGAGGAGCTAAACGGTGACGAGGCGCCCTGCCTCCAGTGGACTTGCGAGCAGTGAGTTTCGTGCGCGCCATCTGTAGCAAAAAGTTGCAACGTAAGGGGAGTATCATTTACGGGATACGAAATTTAATTAGTCGGGACAATCACTTTTAAAGGAGGCAGTAATGCAAGAAATGCCATGTATGCTTGAACATGATGCATGCACGATCCGTACGTCCTCACAACTCTAGAAAAGTTTAAAGGCTAGCGAATATACGGTGGCATACATACGTTCTCTCGTATATGGTATCTAGTCGATCTACAACGATACGTTGTTAGTGTACCTGCATAAAATTTCATTTTAGCCCAATAATTTCCCAAAAAGGCATGTAAACTAAATACTTTCATACATACATCCCCAGATGCATATACTCTAGTATCACAGCTACCCGTCAGAGATACCCACATTTAAGTACTCTCATAGATACATGATCGAACATGTAAGTATGCGAGCAACCACAACTACTCTCCCCTAGACCGACGGTTGGATGGTCATGCTCTCACAACTCCCACTTACCAGAGCGTAGAGGTATTTGATCCAAACATTACTGCCCAAGCGGATGGCATCCAAACAATAGCACGCCGTATGGACAACAAAACAGAAACAAGCAGGAACCCCCAAGTTAATACTTAATAAGCCACCTAAGAGTCCTTATTTGGGCATAAGGGATATGACCACTGGCAATACTTAGTATTTAATTTAAGATTTTCGCAAATACTTTTGTTTTAAATACACAAATGACATGTTTAGTGTCGAATCTTGCTCTGATGCCAGCTGTAACAGAACCGACCAAATCATAAGAACGTAAGTACAAAAACAATCACCGAAGCGATCAAATTCCTGTACTTAAGCTCCCATAATTCCGGTAGTCCGGAAATCACAAAGGATTTCAACCAACTCTCGACATACAAACCAAGATCGTAGTGATTCAACACAACACATCATCCATTACAACATTTCATAAGTAGCATTCGGATTACATCCATCAGAGTTCGAATAAAATAATACAAACTAGGTTCAAATCTGCGGAAGCAACATAGTTTAGTACATAACTTCATAGTTTCAAATACATTGCCAGATCTTAGTCATGTCCCACAAAAGCATCATTAGGTACGAGAACTAGTAGAGAACGCGCCCAATGGTCTAGTCTTCATCCCCAGCCGGGAGAAGGCAATACTTGCAGCAACCAAAGTAGAACTGGTCATCTGCAACAGGTGGGAGATAAACCCTGAGTACGAGAAGGTACTCAGCTAGACTTACCCGACAAAACCAGAAATAAAAGACACCAAGGATCATGCAAGGCTTATGAGGTGGGCTAGCTTGACACAGTTGCATAAAAGAGCTTATGAATATAGTGACCAATTTAAACTTAGCATCAAGCTTATCATCATTTACCTGTCCACTAGGTTAGCACCTGTACTAGAGCACTCACTTATTAGGAGCAAACAATATTAACCATAGCAGGTATAATAAGGCTGTCATCATCATATCATCCTTTCTGAACCATTATGTTATTTAGTGCGTCTACATTGGAGATAAGCCCGTCAAGTTCTCACTAACCGGGAGAGACGGCGACTCGAATCGAATTACAACTCAGCTGAGGGGGTATTCCTAACTCTCACCCTGGCATACTTAGCAAGGGTAGCCGTGGGTCACCTTTGGAACAACTCAGAAACCAAATTCACGGGTTCGATCAGCGCCAGCACTCTCAGGGATTACCCTTCTGCCAGGACGATCAGGACTTTTAAATCACCTGCCCTTGGACTCACGCCTATGGCTCCCTTCCGAGGTGCACTTTATACTTATCGACTCCCGGCCTGAGGTGAGCTACTCGGCTTCGTGGTCGGTCTTCGGACACGGCCAACTAAGAGAGAGGCATGTGTTCAACATGAACAGGAAAGGCTCCAAGATTCAGTCCTTAATCGACACAGACGGAGTCACTGCAAACTGGTAAGCCTCCATCCGGTCTTCATTTCAAATTAAGACTGGTTCTTTTCCACGATAGCAAAAATATAGCCAACCATGCCATATGTATCTTCCTATATCTCGTAGGTGACAGGAAATCACATGACTTCTACCATGTTTAAGCAGGGCTAAGCACTATATGAACCTAAGCTACATAGGATTCAGGGTATCAATATCTGGACAAGGATTGGATAACCAATGCAGCAAGTGTTTGCATCCAACACCTAAACTTAATGCAACAATATATATATGTAACAATAATACTGTAACTGCATTTCAGAAATTAGGAGGCTTAATATGCTCCGGGGCTTGCCTTTCACAAAGTTGCACGGATGGTGATCCGGGCACTCAACGGCGATCTCGTCTGGCACTTCTTCTGAAGGCTGCACCTCCTGAACTTCTGGTGTCGGCTGCTGCAGCTCGCTCGGTTCCTCGAATTCCAGCAGTGTTACTCCCTCCGGTACACCTATTGCATGCCGATGCATGAGATGAATATCATGGATGCATAAGGAATGACATGATGCTCATGATGAATGAATCACAGTAAGTGTTTACGAAAGCATCACTGGACACCCGTTTACCGAGTAAAATAGCTCTATTCAAATCACTTTAAGCATGTATCTAACTTAACTTAAAGAACAAGATCAACTTACCTAACTTGCATAACCTAAGATAAAGATGCTCATCTTCAGTTAAAGGCCTAACACCTAGGAACATTACCCCAACTTAGAAATAGCAAAGGCATACTTTAAACAACAGTTAATGTTTCATATGCACACGGTAGTTCCTTAATTCAACCACAACAAGAGTTCTACAAATCCAAATGACTTGCATGAGGACATCCTGGAAAGCTTATGAAATTCTCTATAAATCATTTGTAAACATCAAAACATGATTCTTACGTTAACCAAATCGAATTCCAGTAAACATAGAATCTGTCCAGAAATGACAGGGTTACTAAATTAATTATTTAATGATGATGCAAAAGCATAATTGGACCAAACCAAGTTTACCAACATGTTTTTCATACCAAAGAAACATCAGAAAGTCTAGTGCTAACTTCTAAACAATTTATTTAATGACCTTTTCTAATTTCTTTAGTTAATTAGGTGATTAAAGCAATATATAGTAAAACTATTCAAAAAAATCTACAAAAATTACAGTAGCTATCTCAGGCTTCACATAGACTACCATAAAAATTTCAAAGCCATTGCGTAAGCAGAACTTGTTGTATCGAAAATAACAGGTAGCATGTCTATTTTTAGCATAATTAGGAAACCCTATTGAAAAGTGTCAAACAACAGATTTCTAATTTTTCCTAGCATCAACCTAGCATAAGAACAGTACTCACCAATTTTTACCCTAACTAGATCTATAGAAAAATTATGAAAATTCACACAAGATTCATCCATGCAAACAAGATAATTTTCTATCTCCTACAAACAGTGCCCAAAATTTATGAAAATTTAACTACAAGCTATTCATGATATGAGCAGTACACCATAAAAATTTCATGCCATTTGGAGCTACCTAGAAAAAGATATAATTACCCCTATTTCTTGCATGATTAAAAGAGATAAATAGAAACTCCCATTTTCATAACAGAACATGGCATGGATTATATTTTTAGTAGAAACTAGACATTATCATGAACTCAACAAAATTAGAACCACATCATTTGGATCTACCATCTAAGAGCTACATATTTTTGAATATGTACACAAATCTGTGAAATAAATAAAACAAAACAAAACAAGAAAACCTATTCAACTACTGGTGGGCCGGCCCGAGGAAACGGCGGCCCGCGAGCAAGCGTGGGCGCGGCCCAGAACGGCGCGGCCCGGCCAGGCTCCCGCCTCAGCCGCGGCGACTGACACGCGGGACCCACGCAATAGAGAGACAGGCAGGGGAGGAGAAGGAGACGGCGGCGTAGCTCGTTGCCGGTGGCTCCTCCTGCGAGGTCGGCGGTGCTACGACGTTCAATACAACAGTGCGCATCTATTGGTGCCCTCAATTGAAGCTAGTACTACGGCTATAGGGGTTGGCGACGAGCAATGGCGGCGCACGGCCGCGCCATGGCCGGCTCCGGCGAGATGACGGCGTCGTAGCCCTATATGGCGACCCTACGAGCTTCAGCAGCGCTCCTAGGACCTAGCTCGAGGTAGAGGAGGGATGGCAAGGGCGCGAGGACAGCTGGCCGTGCGGAGCGCCATCTCCGGCGAGGTCAGCCATGGCGGCGGTGGAAGAAAACGGCGATTCCGCCCTTACCAAAGCTCAAATGGACCGGCGGTGGGGTGGAGGAGGTAGAGGAGATCACGGCGAGGCTACTAACGGATTGGGCAACTTGTTTTCGCAGTGGCGAGTGCGCAAGGCGACGACGACGCTCGGTCGGCAATGGCGGAGCTGCTGCTCTGTTGCTGCGGAGCTACAGGCGACCGGAGGAAAAGGAAATGGGACTGGTGAGCTGGTGGACAGGCGCGTTGGGCGAGCTCAAGTCGTGGCTGGCCGTGCCAGGGCATCCGCGGTGCGTGGCAGCATGAGTAGGCGACCGGCGACGGGTGGCTCACACATGGCGTCTGTTGTCTGATGGCGGCCAGTCACTGTAGCACCCATTCAGACAACGGAAACCGACTGACAGAGCAAGTTTGACGGTGATTAACTCCTAATCTGTGACGATCTAGATTATGCCATAGTTAACAAAGTTGAACCTCTATATGTGAACTACAACTCTTACCATTGGAGCTCGAGCTGGTTTGGCTTTGTTAGGGATCTACAAGGTGATTAAGTTGGGTACACTAAACTGAATCCAGTTATAACACTTAGAAAATTTTCAAGTGTTTGAATCAGCCTTCAATTTTGACT